>CM053567.1:143049503-143181720 GCA_028646485.1 Cryptoprocta ferox
CAGTTTCATGCTTAGATATACTGAGGTATACATCCAACGTGATTCAATTTAAATACTAATTTCTAATAAGGCATTTATTCACGAGTCATTATAATATAAATACAAGAATCATTTTGAATATTTTTATATTTAGGAAAATATATTAAGAGGATAGTAAAAACACTAATTAATAGATTTAAAAGATAAAGGGGCAGAGAGTTTGTTTTGATTTGTTTTCATTCTTTTCAAGGGCAATAATAATGCAAGTGAAATGAGAGACAAAGACAATTTCAGATATTACAGAATTTAAGTTCAATAACTCATAAACATCTCCCTTAAATAAAGATTTTCTAATCTAGATGGATGTTGAGAATATTACCAACTCATCTCATTTCTATATTCATAAGTAATGTCTTCCCTAAAGC
The DNA here is from genome assembly GCA_028646485.1 of Cryptoprocta ferox. NCBI lineage: Eukaryota > Metazoa > Chordata > Mammalia > Carnivora > Eupleridae > Cryptoprocta > Cryptoprocta ferox. The sequence continues at coordinate 143,049,908 of CM053567.1, forward strand.
ATCTAACTTTTAATGCTTCAAAAGGAATACAATAAATGAATAAAATGCAGTCCTTTAAAGAAATAAAGGAGTTTCTGAGAAAATGCAAATATCACATTAACCCAAAAGCATTTATCATAAAAATAAAAATGAAAATGCATACTGCAACATTGATGCATTTTATTGAAACTAGGAGTCTTATGAACATGAACCCAAGTTTCAAAAGTAGCACCAATTCTATTTCTAGCCAGAGTCTAATAAATGCCTCCTAAATATTTTGTGTATAAAACATTTTGAAGTATTCCCTTCAAAACACAACATAGGGGGGCCTGGATGGCTCAGTTGGTTAAGCTTCGGACTTTGGCTCAGGTCATAATCTCCTGGTTCATGAATTCGAGCCCCACATTGGGCTCGCTGCTGTCAGCACAGAGCCAGCCTCAGATCCTCTGTCCCCTCTCTTTCTAGCCCTCCCACACTTACACTCTCTCTCATGTTCTCTCAAAAATAAACATTAAAAAATCATAAATTAAAGGACTCAGATAATTTTCATTTTGTTCCAATATAGTTGTACATGGTTTGGAGCATTTAACATTTGAATTTTATACAATTTCTTTGGTTTTATAAGATCTTTTATTTTTTTTTATTTTATTTATTTTGAGGTCGAGAGAGACAGTGAGAGGGGAAAGGGCAGAGAGAGAGAGAGAGAGAGAGAGAGAGAGATTGAATTCCAAACAGGCTCTGTACTGTCAGAACAGAGCCCGATGTGGGACTTGAACTCATGAACGGTGAGACAAAGTCAAACGCTTAACTGACTGGGCCACCCAGCTGTCCAGGTGCCCTGCAATATTTTTTTTTTTTAACAAAACAATTGATGGATGGGTCTTGAGAGAATATGCTAAATGAAATAAGTCAAACAGAGAAAGACAAATACCACATGACCTCACTTATATGCAGAATCTAACAAATAAACAAGAAAAATCCAAGCTCATAAGATACAGGGAACATACTGCTGGTTGCCAGACATGGGGACTGAAGGGTGGGTGAAATGGGTGAAGGGGTGAAAAGGTACAAACTTCCAGTTCTAAAATGAATAAGTTATTAGGAACCAATGGGCAGCATGGCTGCTGTAATAAATGATACTGTATCGCACATTTGCAAGTTGCTAAGAAAGTAAATCTTAAAAGTTCTCATCACAGGAAAAAAAATCTGTAACTATGTATGGTGATGAATGTTAATTAGATTTCTTGTAGTGATCATCTCATAATATGTACAAATACCAAATAATTATGCTACACATCTGACACTCATATAATGTTATATGTTAATTACATTCAGTAAAAAAAATCAATGATGCTCTATCAACCTTAATTTCTCAGGTAGACATTGCATCTAGCACACAATTTCAATGTGCATTTATATTGCCAAACTACATTTCTTTTGGACATTCTTTGCCTCAAAATTTACCCAGAGAATACTGAAAATACAAAATACAAATATCATAAAGTTTATCTAGAAATATTTTAAAATACATTTTCTTCAATTAGAAATATTGTAGAAATAAGTGTCCTTTTCTAAATATAGATTTATTAATTGGGAGAGAGAAAGGAAGAGCAAGAAATGAGTCTCACAAACATTGTCAATGTCATTTATAGTTAATCTCAGTTGTCTTCTGATTTGGTCGCTTTAGCAACATATAGCTAATTTGATCCCTTTCTTCTTAAATACAATTCTTCTTCTTAATACTGTAACTCCAATCCAGACCTCTCCTTTGAAATCTAGACTTTAGTATTTCAGTGTCATGTCCACATGAATGTGTAACAAGCATCTCGAGCTTAATTTTGTACCTAACTTTCAGCTTTGTTTTTTAACACCTGAACTGCTTCTCCCACACTCCTCCTCAAATAACCAAACATCAAATCCTCCCCTCCAATTTGTCATTGAAAAAAATTGTTGAATTCCCCCCCAACTCTCCTATTTCTTTCACTGTCCACATGCTATTCACCAGTAATCCCTGGTGGGTCTATCTTTAAATTATATATTGAAATTGACCACCTCTCACTATCTCTAGCTACTCCAAGTTCTCAAATTCTATCACCTGAATTAATATTCTTCTCACTGATCTTCCAATCTCCCTCTTCGTACCTCAACACATCAGTCTTCACCCAATACAGAAACTAGCATTATCCGTTTAAAATGCAAGTAAGAAATCCCTTATTGGTACTCTCCAATCAGGAGAGTGTTTTCTCATTCTAGTCAGAGTAAAATCCAAAAGACTTTCCTTGCCCCAATAGGACCTATGATTTAGTCTACTGCTGTTTCTCTGGTGTTACCTCCATTCACTCTGTCACTCACTTACTTTTTTCTAGGCAAATGGGCCACTTTGATATTCTTTGAATGCTTCAAACATTACCTTATCTCAAGATCTTGGCATTTATTCTCTTCTTACCCTGGAAATAGTCCTTCTCACCCAGATTTCTGTATCATCTGCTCTCATTTCTTCCAAGTGTCAAATCAGATTTCTTATTAGTCAATCATCCCTGACTAACCTTAAAAAAAAAAAAAAAAAAAAAAAAAAAAAGGAAACCCATTTCCTTCTGGCGCTATCTGTATCCTTACTATACTTTATTTTCTCTCCAGCCTTCATTTCTAATTGACATATGTGGTAGTGGGCTCACAACAAATACTTAATGGATGGATGACAATAAAAAGCAATTAACATCTGTCTTGCTGCTCATATGTATTTAAGTTTTGTGCCTATTTTCTATTAGTTGTAACAAAACCTCTTTGTTTTCAAATTCATTATTTTTTATGAGTGTCTTTATAATCCTGGTAGAAGATATAATGCATATCATTGTCATGGTGTAATATTAAATGCAACAGATAAATCAAATACTTTAATTTTTCATACCTTATTTATGGGGTAAAATTTCAAATGGCTTTTACTTGCTATGTTTTCTCATTACATAGCACCCTTTTTTCTCTAGGAATCACAATTATCAGTTTCTCTTTGTCAAACCAGAAAGTCGGGGAAAATGTTGAGTACCTTGTTTCCCAGGTCCCCACAGTATTTAATAATTACCTGTATTCCTTACTCTTTATTTCATTGTAACTCACAATGTATATCTCTAAGTCCTTGATTTTTAAAGTCCTATTTTCATTAAAAAGTATGACTTAAAAGCATACATGTTTCAAGAAGTATGAGAGAACATGAAAGATAAAATTTTGTCATTATTTTACAAATTAATTCTATTCAGTTGTAAATAAGAGACACATAAAGAAATCATTTTATAATTATGGGGAGCTTTCTGAGGAACAGAGACTTTAATCTATTTTACAGAAATTCATGCTTTTATGCTTATAAAATATGATGGATACCTATTATAAAGAATTTAAGCATCAAGAAATAAAAAATAAGTGTAAAAAATCCCAAACCCCAGTATCTATGATGAAAAATCAATTATTTTTAACATTATTTTTCCAGATATTTTTATCTACATATTTTATAAATACAAAGGAGTAAGTTGATGTTTAAAAATACTTTTATAAATAATTGGACAATCTTGTACATGTTATCAAATAAATTGAAATCAACAGAAAACAAAGACTCAGCTGCATCCTTAAAAAAAAATGCTCCATCACCAACACAAAAATAGTGAACCAGAACATCCATGTCATGTTACATGAAAAGACTTTAGTTTATGGTCATTGTGGTTTGTTTTTCAAAAACAAATTTCAGTTCTATATGACACTAATTAACTTTTGGATACAAAAAAATCTGTGTTAGCACTTCCATAACTTTGCAGTGCACCCTTCCACCTGCTATTCTCTGTTTATAATATTTTTTACATTATGCTGCTAATATTTCTACCATTTACATTTTATGATTTCTCACAATTATATTAGTTATTTACTCCAACGTATTCAATACACATCATCAGTCCTCTTACCATGATTTCTCTTTGTTACAGGAATAGTTATGCAGATTCTTCTCTTTACTGGTTGAATTTCAGTGTCAAGAATAATTTTGTTTTGTTTTGTTTTTAGGGAACTCTTCCTTTAATTATTTTTTTATTGAAAAGGCTCCCCTTTACTCTTATATCAATCATTGAATACCAACTTAGTTTGATATTATATCCTTTGTTCAAATTTTATACTTCATAATGTTGTTGGCATTTTCTCATTGTCCTCTGGCACTAAATGTTACTCAGATACTCCCTCGTGGTAATCTTTCTATTCTCACTATAATGTCCTTTCTTCCCCACCCCCACCTCCCTGAATCACTTAAAGTTCCCTGAATCAGACTTTCTTAGAATATAGAATAATCTCTCAATAAGGAAAAATTATTTCTTGGTGCTAAAGATTTGTCTTATATTAGAATATTGATGTTTTTATTCCATTAGTTTGATAGTTCTATTATATTAATTTTACCAAGTTTTTTTTTTTTTCACTTTGCTATTACATGGGAAACTTTGGTGAGCTCTACTATTGTCTCAGAGAGGGAAGGTAGCTTGACATAGGTTGTCTTCTGAACTACCATGTGGGGGCTTTATATGAATCTTAATGGCATAGTGAGGGGACATTCTCAGTTACATTTATGTCATGTTTCATTTTCAAAATTCCTGAGTGTCTTTTACTTCCAATTATATGTTAATGTTGATATCATGGTTTACTCCACCTAGTTGGGGAATGTATGTTCTTTCCATAGAGAATTCTCTGAAGGTTAGCATTGATCCCCAACTTTTATGTACTTTTCTTTTTCCTTTCACTTTTCACTAAATATAAATCACACCACATCAGTTACATCTAATACTCTTCAGTTAAAATAGAGAAGGCTGAAATTGGAAAAAGACATCTGATCCAAAACTGTAAAGTTTGTCCCCTAGGAAATCAGAGGGTAATGACCAGGGATGACTTTGCAAAGATAATCAAGGTGGCATATGGGAGATTTATATAAGAAAGAAACCAGTTTGAGGGAAAATGAACGATGCTGATGGTGATATTTTTGACAATAATTAAAGATAAAAATAATAAAATAATAAGATTTAACATTTAATATAGGACCTACTTTATGCCAGGTACTATTTATAAGTGTGTTAATTTTTTAAGTGGTTTAATTTAATCCTTTATCAATCATATAGGCATTAGCATTATCCTTATCTTGAGATAAGAACTATGAGACACAGTGATGTTTAATTTACTTTAAGTCACACAATAGTATGTGGCATGGTTTGGATTGGAACCCAGATAAGAATTCTGAAGCAAGTGTTTTGCTAGTAGTTGCAGGGTCATGCTTCTTTAAAATCAACTGAAAGAGATGAGGAATATTGTAACCTAATGTAAGCATATGCTGAAGCAAACTAGGATAGGCTGTTGGTAAAATATTACATATAAAGAACAAAGTTTGAACTTTGACAAGTGCAATGGGGACAAAGAATAAATTGGAAATCGATTGAAAACATATTGTAGGGAAGATAATAAAATGTTTCTCTATTAAACTGAAGTTAAAAAAAAGAAAATTACATCACCAGAAACTTGAGACTACTTCCTGAACTATAAGGCCATTTAAAACTGGGAAGAAACGGGAACCCTCTTGCACTATTGTTGGGAATGCAGACTGGTGCAACCTCCCTGGAAAACAATGTGGAGATTCCTCAAAAACTTAAAAATAGAACTACCCTGTGACCCAGCAATAGCACTACTAGGAATTTAAGAATTTATCTAAGGGATACAGGAGTGCTGATGCATAGGGGCACATGTACCCCAATGTTTATAGCAGCACTTTCAACAATAGCCAAATTATAGAAAGAGCCTAAATATCCATCAACTGATGAATGGATAAAGAAGACGTGGTTTATATATACAATGAAATACTACTTGGCAATGAGAAATAATGAAACCTGGCTATTTGCTGCAACTTGGATGGAACTGAAAGGTGTTATGCTGAGTGAAATAAGTCAGTCAGAGAAAGACAGATATCATATGTTTTCACTCATATGTGGATCTTGAGAAACTTAACAGAAGACCATGGGTGAAAAGAAGGGGAAAAAAATAGTTACAAACAGAGAGGGAGGGAGGCAAACCATAAGAGACTCTTAAATATAGAGAACAAACTGAGGTTTGATGGGAGGATGGGGGAGAGGTGAAATGGGTGATGGGCATTGAGAAGGGCACTTGTTGGGATGAGCACTGGGTGCTGTATGTAAGCAATGAACCATGGGAATCTACCCCCAAAACTAACAGCACACTTTACACACTGTATGTTAGCCAATTTGACAATAAATTATATTAAAAAATAAAAAAAATAAATAAGATAAAATTGGGGATTTCAGGAGACTTCTCTTATTCTCATCTCCATACAGTTGGCAGTGTGCCATGGAGAAAGTGGAAAAGGGTAGTAGCTATATAGCTTTAATCATGCCCAACCATTCTGGAAATAAAGATATTATAATAAAAGTAAATAAGAAAAAGTGTCTGCTATTTTTTACATAGTCACAGAGTTGGGTAGAATTTCATTAGATGTGTGTCCTTATGAATAAATACATTGTGTGTGTTAGAAAAGTTTTTTAGGGGGCACCTGGGTGGCTTAATTGATTGAGCTCCCAATTCTGGATTTAGGCTCAGCTCATGCTCTCATGGTTCATGGGTTCAACACCACATGGAGCTCTGTGCTGATAGTGTGGAACCACTTGGTATTCTCTGTCTCCCTCTTTCCCTGCTCCTCTCCTGTTCACTCTCTCTCTCTCTCTCTCTGTGTCTTTTTTTCTCCACAATAAATAAGTAAACTTAAAAAAAAAGTTTTTTATATGTGTCAGAAAATAGATGTTTGAACTCAGTGTAAATTTATAGTACATTTTTTACAATTTCAAAATCCAAGAAGTTTGAAAATATAACATTTTTCATAGTTTATTTGGAAATGAATCTGACCTAGTGACATGAAGTCATTCATATCACATTCATTTAGTGTGAACATTTTTATGTTTTCTTCTGTAGAAATATTGGTTAATCATGAGATACTGCTCTAGACTATGATGAGCCTGTTGTCTAATATCTCACATATGTTCATTTAAAGCTTCCTAAATACCTAAAAACGTCCCAAATGTGCCTTCTCCAAGTGTTTTGTGGTAGGGGAGTGTGTAATTCTACTATATAGAGATGTTGTCAGCTGTGGATGTGGTTCATTAACAGGATTGTCTGGGAATACACATCAGCTAGCACTCCGTTTGCACATGACTCTAGACATAACCACCACCTGTCTCACATTATATTTGAACAGAGAGGAAACACAATTTAGTAATCTTAGCTGAGCAACAAAAAGTTCAGCACAGTTTCTATCAATGATAACTAAGATAAGGACTGTTACTCTGCTAGTTTTAGTGTCTATCACCTAATGTGCTGATTTTATTATAGGGTACTGTTCTCATTAAGAAATAATGACATGTCAAAATGTTATTTGTTAAGCCCAATAGGATGATAAATTGTTATTGTATAGGTTAATTCTTGTGGCTATCAGGATATAATTAAAGGATAGTTACACCCAAACACACATGTAGTAACTTTAGATTTGATTAGAATATTAATAAAGTAACGGATAACATATCTTAGAAATGGTGTGGTTCTTCCATGTTTTATGTGTGCATGTTACAGTATACATATAAATATATTCAAATGATGTTGTGATTTCTTGAAATATTTGGAGTTTTCATCTTAAATTGTCTTTTAAATATATTATTAGGCTTTATTCAACAAATCATGAATCAAGAAGCATCCAATATAGCAAACAGAAAGAGGCTCTGAGGAGCTGTACAGAATGAAAGACTGATAGGCAGAAGGGAGAAGGAACAAGAATCTCTATTAGGCACAAAGTGAACTAATTATTTCAAGGTTACTTTCCTTTAGAGAATGGCAGGGGTCTATCAGACAGATTACCTAACCAGTGTTGATCAGGTGATTCCTGATTGACTGGTTTAAGATTCCATGTCTGGGAGAGCCAAAACTATACTTATAACTACAATTTTGAGTCCCCTTACAGATTTAAAATGTCGATTGTCTTGCCTTCCAGTATTCCTTAGCAAACCAGTCAGGTACAGGCGGTTAGCTGTGACTGCCTGGTCATAGATAGTTCTGGCCCATTAGAAAAATAGTCCTACTATTCTGACCTGCTTGACATGCAAATCCCAGCTCTAATTCCAATGTAAAGTGGTATTAGTGGATGGCTCATTTCTCCTAACCATATTCCTCAAAGGAAGTGAATATAATTGCACCTGGATCCATTAGGAAAAAGAAACAGTGTATATATCCAAAAGGAGGAAAGAGTCACTCAGGTTGGTTGGTGCCAGCAACATTAGAAGATGACAGCATGGCAATACAATTAAAAAACTTGTCCCTACCTCACTTGTTTGGAGGAGGCCACCAACAAGCTGCTGACCCGATGATGGCCCTATAAAGGCAGTCACAAAACTATAAAAGGCAGATACTCACTGCTACTGACCTTACTCTGTGCCTTTTGTGTCATCCAGGTCATGGGGCTTATTCCTCAACCCCAGAGAAACAATACTAGAAAGTATCTGGGACTACATACCACTCAGAAATGCACCCCAGAATGGGGAGATGGTTACGTGTTGGAAGTCAGCCCTAGAGGGGCTGCACCTGAAACACCACCAGGCATGGATATTGGCCAGGCAATTCAATCCTTAAGTTAAATGGGACCAATGACACAAATCCTTAAAGGCCAGCAGCCCTGCTCAAGCAATCATTGGCATCCTGACATCTGGGTACTAGTCATCACATTGCCTTCATATCAACCCTAGTTGGCCAATAGGCTTATGCAGTTCAGACCCATCTCTGGTAGTCCAGGGTCAAACATTAAATTGTCAAGAGCATATATCCAAATTTATTTAATCCAAGGCTACACATCTGTCTCCAACCTTTACTACTTATGGATGGAGACCTCCTATGCCTCAGAGGAAAACATCACCCAACTATTTGCAAAGAGTGCCCCTGAGTACACCCAAAATTTAATGAAACTGTGTGATACCAGGAAACATTCCCATTGCTGATTAAGGTGTAATCTAACCTTAATCAGAGCAACCCTAATTTATGCAACCTTGTTAGACACCTTGATCCCTTAGTCCCCCTCCTAGGTGGTTACCTGGGAGAGGCACCCCTCTCAAATGGTTCCCTCTACTTACAACAATGCTGGATATGATGACATCCCAGCCCACAATGTCACTGGACATGACCCTCATCCTGAATGATGCCTCTATAACCTTCTAGTATAACAGAAGTGACACCAAAGAAGACATGGTAGCTGGTGATAGTAAGCACTCCCCAGGGCTTAGATGCTGAACTGAATACTTGTTTATCTAAATTTCCTATCTGAGTGGCATTTCGCAGAATTAACTATGTGTTTACCCCAGAGCAATGTTGCTTATAAAATGTTTGCTGCTCAAGTACCAGGCAGTACTATGACTACTAAACGGCTCTCTATTGCTCCTTTGAACTTTGTAAGGCCAAGGTATGTATTAAGTCTCACAACCTTGTGGAAACCCCAGTAAAAATTTCACCTATTTGATTGCCTTCACCACACCCATTAGGTTGATCCACATTATGTGTTCTACCAGGAATTAGTGAATTTAATTTCTGTTGGGAAGACCCCCTTCCCAGCTTCAGGTGCTGCCATTACCACAATATTCACCTACATATCCTCCAGGACCACAACCACAGGGTCACCTCCTTATGCCACCCCAATGAGACCCTTCCCTATGATCACCACTCAGGGCTCCACAATCCTCTCACTCAAGCCCTCCAACAGTCTTAGTATTTTTATACAGTTGGCATAAATCAGGCTCATTTTTGGGGCCACTATAATTGCTGGGCATGTTGCCAGGCTCAACAAGCCTTTTTCCCAAGTTAATGGTCTACCTGACTGACTTACTGACCCTGGTCTGTTTGCTCAACAGATAGCACCCTACATACAGCTTGCTCAGCTGCTCTCTATGATGCTCAACTGCTCCGATGCAGGACACGTTGCAAGATGGTATGTGGCACTCAGCAGGAGCCCTCATCTTCCTTTCCTAAGCCTCCATATCTTTCTAGGCACCAACACCACAGGGATGAATATTTGACCTATACCTCACCACAAGAAGCACAATTCCCATAGTCTTGGGCCTTGAAGTCCAGGCTGTCTGGGGTGGGGGTGTGGAAAAATCTTCAGCTTATTTTGGCTTCCCTTATCAAGCTGGTGTCTTCTGTGGGTCCAATTCCCTGGGGCCATCACACATGGTTCTCCATATGTACACTCTTCCCTCAGCCTCCAATGTATTTGTCTCTGCACCAATCCCCAGTAAGTACCATCTGTTCATACCCATGCTCTTTAGTCTCCCTAGAACCACCTTTACAAATCACTGAACAAGACCCCCAGTGTGTCTCTCCATCTGCCCCTCACATCAGAAGTGTGTGGTATTCATCCCTATTATATTGGGAGTAGGTCTGCTGCTATTTCTCACAGGGACTAGGCTACGTGTCACACACTGGACATGCAACAATGAATTATTAAGGCAAACACCAACCTGTCAGCCACCTTGGCTGAACACACTGGGTTGTAACATTGAAGGCTAGCCTTAACACAACAACTACATGATTCTTTAGCACAGATAGTTTGGGATAACCATTTAGCTTTAGATTACTTATTGGCCAAGGTAGGAGGTATATGTGCTGTAAAGGTCACTACTTGCTGCATGTATATTAAAAATTCTGGACAAATTTCTAAAAAATAAATAAATAAATAAAGAATGGCCTAATAACTACAGATGTTCCATAATCTCTCCCAAGTTTTTAACAAATACCTACCATAACTTTATCCAAAGGCTCTGGTTTATTCCCTTGGTTAGACCCAAAAAAATGGTGGGGGTGGTTAAGGACAAAATTTCAAATTGCCATTTGTCTCCTAATATTGTTGACTGGCATTTTGTTTGGCTCAAATATTTCATGTGTTAGGTGACCAAAACCCTGCCAGTGGCTTTTAATATCTCTACCATCCAGAGAGTACCTATGATATTCCCCTAAGATTAGTGCCTAGGTATCATAGGATCATTATTTTATATTCACATATGCTTTAATTTCCTTATCATGTGAAGGATTTATAATCAAATGAGTATGAAAAGCCCAAATATAAGTCTTTATAATTTTTTCTTCTTTTTCTTATTTCACACCATTGTAAAATTAATTAATTAATTAATTAATTAAACCCTCTCCAAAGTTCCTTATCATTTCATTTTATTCTTTATGTTTCTTTTTTCACAGCTAAACAAATTTTAAAATATCCCAGTCTTGTATTCTTAATATCTAAGTCTGGGTCTTCTAAACTTTGTTTTGATCCATCCCTTACATTGTTTGTTTTCTGTTTATTCAAGTCACTTTTAAATATATCTAGCAGTGGGACTTTATTAAGTGTCCCTGAATGATCCTACTGTATTAAGTTCAAAATATTATCCTCAAGCTCCAGAGACTTTCACAAAATGTTTATAAGTTTATAAATAACATTTATTAGGTACTACTTCTATTTCAACCTTTGGTCTACTCAGTTTTCTGATCTTTATATTTGTGCACACTCACTAATCAATCTTTGAAATCGTGACTCATTCTATGCTTTTTCCTCATCAAGTCACATCTGTTTTCTAAAACTCATGTTGAGCAACATATATTATCTCTTATGTCCTATTGAAATTATTATAATCTGTAATGTAGATTTGTATAGAGAAAAAAACTTAATGACTGATAGCAAAAAATTCAGTAGACTTTCTCCATATAGCACTTTTAGAATTAAAACCATATTAAAGATTTCCAAAAAATTACATATCGAGCAGTGCATTTTTTTGAATAATGGTTTAGAATTGAGAGGCAGAGCCGGGTACTCACCTATGCATCCATTATCTTCAAAACTAGCATTACTGCAAGTCCTCTCCATAAATGAACAGTTTTAAGAGAAAAATTAGCATGCGAGAGGGGACAAATATCCCCTTCAAGATCAATGTGAGAAAAGTAACCATCTTGAGTCATGCCTGTTCACTGCTAGTCTTATCTGAATGAGATGTTCACTTCCCAGATTAAAATGTTATAAAGTTCTGATAATTAAATTGCCTTTCCTAACCACCCATTTTCCCCTAAGCCAATTATGATCAGGAGCTAATCCCCACAAATGCATTAAAATTATTTGGTTATTTTCATTAATAACCTCTTTATTACCAACTCAATGGTCATTTCTCAGTCCTCACTTCATTTCACCATTTGGCAGTACTTAAAGCATTATCTATCCCATCTTCATCCATGAAAAAAAAAAAACTTTTTATTTTTCTCTTTTCTCACTGGCTACTTTTTTAAAAAAATCATTTGTTTGTCTTCAATTTCTAAATGTTAACATTCTCTATGACTTTGTTATCTATATTCAATCACTAGGTCATCACATGTAGCTACACAGATTTTAATATCATCTTTAATTTTGACTCTCCTTTAAACTCTTCAAATTTAACATGTTAAAAGAAAAAAAAATCTTTTCCCTCAAACATGCTTATCTTCCAGTATCTCCATTTTGGTAAATGGCCATCCTTGATGAGTCACCCGCCGTACGATAGCGATCAGTTATCTCTGTGGGAAGTTCTGTGAATCTGGGCCTTCTCACCAGCTTCTCCACAACCATTTTAGTATAGAGAATTTCACCCATGACATTTGTGGTTCCAGAGCAAGAATAAAAATGGAATTGATATATACAGCTAAGTACTTAAAAGTTATAAATACAGTTTTACTCATGGCCTGAGCTGCTTCCCTGTAATGAGACCTATCTGCCCTCTCCCCAGGGATTTTCTTCATGACAGGAAAACAAAGGAGCTGCTTTTCTTCTCTCCCTGGCCAAGCCTGCTGCCTGTGGGCCAGCCAGAGGGGTTGCAAAGATGTGCTGAGGCAGGGCAGCATGAAAACTGGCTTGGGGCCCAGGACTCCTGGGACAGGACCGGATCCCTATTTAAGACTTGACAAGGTCAAACTCCCCAGAAACCAGTATAGGCCAGTACCACTCTTCCATAGGAAAACTGACTCAGCATTTCCCAAAGCACCACTAGCCAACACAGGAAACAAAAGAAGCAGTATTTATCCGCAGAAATTGGATAGTTTAGGCAAACTCTCGGGGCGGTTTCAGTTCTTTCTTCCCTTTCACCTGCTCACATGTTCACTGGATCCGGTTCACTGAATCTTCTGGCCTGGCCCACAAAGTTCTCCCAAAGGGCCTGCCCTAGCATATTTTATCTGCTTGATTAGTTATAAATTTTCAACAAGCTTTCTTAAGAGAAGGAAAAGAAAAATAATTAAATATATTTATCTATATTTTATAGACTATGTAAATTTATATTTATATTTTTGTTTCATATTAATATATGTAAAACCCTCCAATGTATGTGGCCCTGTGTAGGACCCCATTTCCCAGATCCAAGTGTTATAACATTTGTCACCACGTAGCTATCACCATGTAGCTCCTGTGCTATTTTATTAGCTCAGAGCATCATTATTACAAGTCTGCTAAATACATTCCACTGAAGTCATAAGATATATTTCAATCTATTAATACTAATCTATTTTTTAACAGAAATGAATATCCTTAATAGAAATAAAAAATAAGTAAATAAGCAAAGTTATTTTATTCAGGAAATATATACTCCTAAACTTCAACACTGCTTCCCAAAAAGGCAAGAGAAAAAGAGGTCTTAGCAAATTTATATAAATTGACCAATTTGCTTTAAAATGCAGGATTCCATTATTTGGGCATTCCCCTAACGGTGCACTTGTGGAAATAGAAACTGCCTGAAAACATTTGCAAATAATAGGCTCTATAAATGAATATGATCTATTTAGCAAGTGTTGATTTTTTTTAATTCTCAATTTCCACTTTGATTTTTGAGAACAGTTATGTTTCAACTGAAGTACTGTGCTATATTGCAACATGAAAGGTTATATGCCACTCATGCTGCATTATCATTTTAGAACATGGTCCACAACAAACTTTTGAAGGTTTACTTTTCTTTCTGATGTTGTTAGTGACACATGGGACACTTTCACTTCTACCACTGTGGTCCTGTATACAAAAGAGCCAAAAACAATTGTCAATAAAGCAAAAAGTAGTATCAGCACCTTATTATTATTCTAAGTACATAAAGCATTCAATTGTTTCATATTTTTTGTCAACAATTTAAAAGGACATTTAAAACAAAAAGTGATGAAAAGATAAGGTAATTTTTTCTTCTCTAACATAAAATTTTAGTTTTTTTGTCTTGAAGCTACTGTGTCTATAAAATTTGGTGGTATGGAAATAAAGCATTTGCCCTGAGAAATATACTGAAGCTAAAAGTACAAAATACTGAACTTAAATATGCGTGGGCTTATTCACAACTTAGGCAAAGTTGAGTAAAGCTGTTCCACTGAGTCTGTCATTTCTAACTCATGGTTGTACTATAACCTTATTAGTTAAATAATTCCAGTGCATAGATGAATTGATTTTATATACTATTCGAAAAATATATATATAAAACTACATGTACCAATGCAGAAAGTTCTCAGGGTTTACTGCTATGAAAAAAAGGAAGTGCTCAAACTAATTCCTTTTTGTAAATGTATATTAATAATAATATACTCTAAAAAAAAATGGAGCACATATATAATTATATTTTGCAAATGTAGGGATTAAAAAAAGTTTACTTAAAATTATGTATAAATAATTACATTTGCAATTAACAGAACTATTACCATATGGCACCTCTAATTTTTAGGATAATTCAAAATTTTATGATTATATACTCATTGCCCCTCTTTTATATCAAAGTGTTAAATTTTTGACCTTATGGAGACACACTCCATTTGCCAGGCAAATTTGGGGATTTTCTCAGAATTCTTGGCAATGAAACTAAAATGTATTACTCACCAGGTTCACATTTCAAGCTACATTAACTAAAAATGAGCTCAGGCTAAAATAATGATTATATAGGCATCTATTTGAAAGAAACCTCACTAATTCATACCTAATGAATAGCAAAGCAGGGTCAATTAGAATCATTGTTAAATCGTTAGAAAAGGATTCGTCTTGATGCTGTTGGAAGCACTATATTCATTTACCTACCAGGAAAATCTATCCTTTAATCCTACAGTGGTTATTTCCAAGAAGTCATTACATCTACCAGGTAAGTGCTTATGTGCCTTGCTGTATGTGCTAAGGGCGTGACATACAGTACCATTTTCCTTAGGAGGTCAGGACTAATATTCACAGTGTAGATGAGTACAATACTGGTCTTGAGGCATACAGAGGTCAGTTGATCTGCTTGAGGCTGCATGTCTAGAAAGAGGTGAACAAGGTATCTAACAGAGTCCCATCATTTCTAACCTTATTTAACTATAACACCATAACCATAAGACCATAACCATAAACCCCCGTTTAACCATAACCCCGTTTAACCATAACTTACCTCCTTGGTAAGTTTCCTCCAGGAGCAAACTGACATGGTGTCACTCAAAAGACCAAGTAAGATTTATTTTTTTTCCTTTTTTTTTCTTGAGACCGAGTAAGATTTAAAATAATGATTCTATCTATGTATTGGAATAAATAAGATTATGTCAATATATTTAAATTTAAAAATGTAAATTGCTGCTTCTTTGATACATAAAAAATTAAACCCATATCTTTTTATATTATAATTGGTATTAAATCCAATTATTTCCTGACAAGCATTCTACCTGCAGGCAACACTGAAGAAGTAGCTACAAACTTCTATAATTAGAATAAAATTTCAATCCATATCGCAGATATTTTTAAGGACATATCCCAAAGCTAGCCTTCAAAAGTGAGAAGTACAACTTAACCAGAATTGTCGTGTTTACAAATATTGTCATTTTGGTGTTTCTACTTAATATTCACGCAAAAAGGGAACCACAAAAACAGTTTATTCTGTTTGATATTTTCCGTATTTATGAAATCACCTCTCATAAGAAAACAATAAAATTTTAAAAAAAAATTTAATGTTTACTTATTTTTGAGAGACAGAGAGAGAGAGAAAGAGAGCGAGAGAGCAGGGGAGGGTCAGAGAGGGGTAGACACAGAATCTGAAGCAGCCTCCAGGCTCTGAGCTGTCGGCACAGAGTCCAATGTGGGGCTGGAACTCAGGAACGTGAGGTCATGACCTGAGCCAAAGTCAGACACTTAACCGAATGAGCCATCCAGGCGCCCCAGAAAACAATAAAAATACATAAGATAAAAAGTAAAGTATTTTGAACGATGCCTGGCATACAAGTTGTTCAATGAATGTAAGTATCATTATTACTCTTGATGTTAATATTTCTGTAAGGTAATCTGGTGGTCAAGAGTGAGGTAATAATGCTTTTCTTTTTGTAAAGACTAAAGAAGAAATTAAATCATTACATTTTTATAAGTCTGCAAGGATTTGAAACATTTTCATTGGAACTGTTTTGGTTAAAATAGCTCATCAATTTTAGAAGGACATTTAAAAAAATAAATATATGTTATTTTGTTAACATTTTAACATGTGATTATTTTTCAAACACATTTTGCATAAATATAGTCCCTCAGTCTGTCCATTTGCCATTAATATTCTTGAAACTGATGTGGCTTTCTTTCCATGTATTAGAATTAAAAGTGTTTTCCTATTTATTTATTTATTTTAAGAGAGAGAGAAAGAAAGAGGGTGAGAGCATGGGAGGGGCAGAGTGAGAGGGAGAGAAAGAATCCAAAGCAAGCTAGATATCACGAACTGTGAGATGATGACCTGAGCTGAAATCAAGAGTTTAGATGCTTAACTAGACTGAGCCACCCAGGCGCCCCTGGAATTTTAAGTGTTTTCTAAACTAAATAGTATAAGTTCCAGGTGTTATTATTATTTTGGATATATAAGAAATGTAGTTACAAAATTAATTTGTAATTTAACAGTACTTATAGTTTGTTATATTATGTACAATGAAGATTATAGAATTATCAGATTAGGCAAAACAGATTATTCCTTGTAGGCACACTATATAAAAAGGACTGGCTAAGATCATCTAACTAAATTCAACTCTCTCTCCTTTATATTATGCTTCCTTATTTTTAAGGATCATATTTTTAAAATCATATTTATTTTTCTATAATCTACATTATCCAAAATGGTACCAACTGGTTATATGTTAACAAACATGTGAAATCTCATATGTTTTTAAACATTTGAAATCTGGCTAGCTCACCTTAAGAGGTGCTTTTAAGTGTAAGTATACCATTTATTGAGAATATAGTGCAAAAGAATGAATGGTAAATACTCATTATTAATCTTTATATTAGTTATATGTTGGAATAATATGTTGAATGGATTGGTTTAAAAAGATATTATTTAAATTAAAATTACCTATTTTTTTATTTTTTAATATTTATTTTTGAGAGAAAGAGAGAGAGTGCAAGCAGGGGAAGGGCAGAGAGAGAGGGAGACCCAGAATCTGAAGTAGGCTCTAGGCTCTGAGCTGTCAGCATAGAGCCTGATGTGGGGCTCAAACTCACGAACTGTGAGATCATGACCTGAGCCAAAGTTGGACGTTCAACCAACTGAGCCACCCAGGTGCCCCACCTATTTCTTTTTTTAACAGGGCTACTAGATATTTTAAATTACATATGTGTCTCACACTCATAGATCACATTTTGATGGGGGAGTAACAATCCATAGAATATATATGTGTGAACATTTGTGTTATTATATGTATATTTGTGTATACACATAATGACAAAATTGCTTCATTTGGTCTATTTATTATAAAGACTTTTACAAATTAGTTCATTTTGCTATATTTGCTGAAACACTTATGAACTCAGTGCTGAAACACAAGCACCATGCTATAAGATTTGTTAATTACTCCCTGTTATCATATCTATGCCAAGTTGCCATTCTGTTTTCTAAGAATATATCAATATAGACTTTGGGGAATATTCAGATTATACTTCAATAAGTTTCAAAACCTGATTATTATTTATGCAACATATCCACATTTTCCATTTTTTTTAATTTTACTGTTTAACTGATGTTTATTTTTATTTTTCCTCCTGATCCATAAGGTTTATGAAGGAAGTTATCATATGCATACTGTTCAGTGTCATATTCCCAATACCTAGTATAGTGTCTAACATGTAAGAGATGTACAATCATATAAATTACAGTAATAAGTGAATAAAAAGGCATCATTATATCTATTTCTGCAGAATTATTTTAATGACTGTAATTTATCCTATATTATAGCTTATTTAGCTATTGCTACATTGATTTTTAATAATATTCACATTTCTATTGATATCTTTGTGATATTAATCTTTTTTCAAATTTTTATTTGAATTCTAGTTAATTAGCATAAAGTAATATTGTTTACAGGAGTAGAATTTAGCAGCTTATCACTTACACCCAACACTCAACACAACTGTCCTCCTTAGTACCCATCTCACTTAGTCCATCCCCCACCCACCTGCCTCCATCAGTCCTCAGTTTGTTTTCTATCATAAAGAGTCTCTTATGGTATGTTTTTTCCCCTTCCTATATGTTCATCTGCTTTATGTCTTAAATTCCACATGAGTGAAGTCATATGATATTAATCTTTCGACATACTTTCATACTCAGATACTTTATGTATTTTTAGTTATTTCCTTAGGATGAATATGCATCAATTGAGAGAATCAGGAATAAATAGCATAAAGATAAATATTAACAGGCTTTTCAGAAATATTAGAGTTAATTTATATCTCTAATATTGGCCCATAGTTTCATATAGTCAGCAAAATTATTGTGTAAATATATAGGTGGATAAATGGATGAGAGAGGAGATAGAAAGAGAGCTCTCCATCAATTTATGAATTTTATTAAAAAAAGAATGTTTTTTTCAATGTATATTTTCAAATCATAGGTAAACTGAACATTTTTGCAAATGTTTATCAGTCAATTCTATTTTTTCTATAGAAATTTGGACTTGATTTTTATATTTTAGGGATAACTAGAAAAGCATTTTTATGGTCATTATCACAGACAACTCAAACCCAATGTGACTGTAGCAGAATCATCACCTGTTCAGAAAAATTTGGGTTTTCTGCACCCTTTTAATTCCATAAATATAAACTTAGGTCATGATCAATAAACTTTCTATTTGAAAATTAATTTTGTTCTTTCTATAAGTTTTTTTTTGTTTTTTTAATGTTTATTTATTTTTGAGAGAGAGAGAGAGCAGTGTAAATTGGGGAGGGGCAGAGAAAGGGGGAGACACAGAATATGAAGTGGGCTCCAGGCTCTGAGCTGTCAGCACAGAGCCCGATGCAGGGCTCAAACTCACAAACCACGAGATGATGACCTCAGCCGAAGTTGGATGCTTAACCGACTGAGTCACCCAGATGCCCTTCCATAATAAGTTTCTAACAAACATTAGAAACTGTATTAGGGGCACCTGGGTGGCTCAGGTCATCATCTCAAGGTCTGTGGATGCAAGACCCAAGTTGGGCTCTGTGCTGACAGCTCAGAGCCTGGAGCCCACGTCAGATTCTGTGTCTCCTTTTCTCTCTGCCCCTCCCCTGCTCTTCTCTGTCTCTCTGTCTTTCAAAAATAAACATTAAAAAAAAAAAGAAATTGTATTAGAATAATGACAGCTTATTTACCTTAACAAGTAGTCCTCCAGATTATAAACTTGTAGACAACACTAGCACTTACTTACTTCTAATCTCTTTGTTAGTTTAAGGTTAGGATATCTTTGCTGCCAAATACAAATCTGTAATAACAATTTCACATTCAGTGCAATTGTAAGTGTGTATGGCTCCACTACTTCGGCAATGACATCAGTAATCTCATTTTATGTAACCTCCATAAGCACAGAGATTTTATAATTTTTTTTTCTCAGTAATGTATCTTAAACACCTAGAACAGTACTAGGTCTTTATTAGACACTCAATATCTGTTAACTTAAATGATCATGAATGATTATAACTCCTGTATATGGACAAAATTTTCACTTATAGTGTTAAATTGCAAGTGAACTACATTTTCACATATTAAAACCTGTATTCAAGTATTTAAGAAATTAATTAAATATTAAAAATATTTTTGTGATCATTTAGTAGTGCAGCAATTAATATTTATCTGTCTCTTTAGGCTAATAAATAACAATGTAACAAAAACAATTCATTTGAGTCAAATGGACTGTACGGGAAAATGGCTTTGAAGTAGCTAAAAAGAAGAAATGTGTTGAAAGAACTGAATCATTATATAACAAGAAGTCTGAAGATGTCCAAATGCAGGAGAATGAAGGACCTGTGGTCACCACCAGAATCACATTTTAGTGGAAGTATTACAATAATGTCAAGGTTTTAAGGTAGAGGCAAATATGCTATAGAGATCTTTCTAAATGTATATTAAATTTTTGGAACTATTTGGAGATAAATCCTAAAAGTGATTAAAACCATAAAAATAATGACTGATTTATTTTGTCAATATGATATAATGTTTCACAGTAAATTAATGTTACATTTAATTATATTAATACTTATGTTGACATATTTATGATTATAAATTTAAAATTATATGTTTTAAGTGGAATTTAAACCTGTCTTTAACTTGGTAGATAAACCGTGTTGTATTAAAATAAGTATTCAACTTTGAGAGTACAAAGGGTTTGCACATGACTCAAACTCAGTGTAGTACAATTCCTATAGGTTTGTAATCAGATAGTTTAAGTTCCACTACTGAAGAATACTGACTGAAATTCAGCAGGTTGTTTGCTACATAATTCTGTTTTTCTTAGCTACTCAATTGGATTACCTAAATCAGGTAATATCTTTAGGAAATAACTAATGTAAGGTACTATGAGGTAATAGAAAATGTATACTAGTCTCTGCCCCAGTTACTGACACAGAGCTCCTAAACCCTTTAATTGCTTTTGCGATTAGAGCACCAGGAGTATCTTTTGTTCTAATACCTGGTCTTTCATCCCAGTTCTTGACACTGGGCTTCTGAAACCCTTGTGTGATTTCAGGTTGACATGTCCTGGAAAGACATTTCAGAATGTCTTTGTTTCTAATGAGTTGACACTGGGAAGGCTTTTGGATGGGGGCTGATCACTGAAAAGACCAAACCATGATTAGAAGCTTGGAATTTTTATCCCTGTCCCCATTTTTCAGAGAGGGTGAAGGGACTAGAAATGGAGTTAATAATTGATCATTGCCTATGTGAGGAAACCTCCATAAAATCCCAGTGTCAGGGTATTTGGGGAGCTTCTGGATTGGTGAACACATCCATATTCTGGGAGGGTGACATATCCCAACTCCAGAGAGAAGATCCCTCCTAGACTTTGCCCTACATATCTCTTTGCCTGGCTGTTCATCTATATCCTTTATCATATCTTTTACTACATTGGTAAACCCGAGTGTTTCCCTGAGTTCTGTGAGCTGTTCTAGCAAAATAATTGAACCTGTGGAGGGGGTTGTGGGAATCTGATTTGGCATACAGAAATCATGGGTAACCTGGGGACCTACTAATTGCAACTGAAATCTGAACTAGGGTGGGATTTTTTCCATTTCCCAAAAATCCCCAGTTTTGTGAGACTGAGCCCTTAACGTATGGTATTTGACATTGTTTCCAGGTAGGTAGTGGTAGAATTGAATTAAAAAGTAAGACACCTAATTGCTTGGTGTGGGGAAAATCCTCCAGGCATATGATGATCAGAAGTGAAGTGTTATGTGTGAAGAGTAAAGAAGACACACAGGTGGAAAATTCAGTTTTTCTAACTCAGGTACATAACGCACCTGGAGCATATTAGTAATTATTAAATGCTGATGCTTGTCCAGTCACTTCTGTATGATAAGATTATCTTTCTTCATGAGTAAGTGGTAAACATTGGAAATAAAGAACCCAGATTAATTGAAGCCTGTTTATATTTCATTATTTATGAAGGCTAAATAAACTAATTCATATGATGTTCAAGAGTATTGTTTGACATAGAATAAGCATAAAATAAAAAGAGAAATGATTAAGCTTTTAAATCATTTGAAAAAGATTTTATTTTATACTATGTTGTTCAATACTCAGATATTTTTAATTCTGTTGTATTTAGTCAATTGGTATTAAATAGTGTTATTGGTTAAATTGTGTCCTGAAAAAAAAATCTTATGTTGAAGTTCTAACCCCCAAAGTGTGACATGATTTGGAAATAAGGTCATTATAAATGTAACCAATTTAAGATGAGGTCGCACTCAGTAAAGTGGGTCCATGATCCGATGTGACTGGTGTTCTTAAAAAAAAAAAACAAAAAACCAAACATGTGAAGAGACAGACATACACAAGAGAACACTGGGTGAAGTTTCAAGTTATGTTGCCAGTAGCTAGGAGAACGTCTTGGAACAGACTTTCCCTAGTACCTTCGAAGGGAGCATGGTTCTGCTGATACCTTTATCTTGAACTTGTGGCCTCCAGAACTGCGAGACAATAAAGTTTCTGTTTTTCAAAATCTATGGTATTCTGTTACAGCAGCTTTAACAAACTAATACAATTATATTTACTATTCTGTACCATACTTAGAAGACACAAGGACAGAGACTTGGATGATCCCAAATTAACCAGTAAACAGCTAATACACTGAGGTTTGTTAAGTATAAAGAAACATGTTTGTCTTAGGTGAGGTTCTCTTCCAAATGCATCAGAAGCTAAAGATCTTGGTGAGCGTGATTGATGCAGGAAGAACTCAAAGGAAGACACAGAAAAAATATGAAGGAAACAGGAAAGAAAAGGGGAAGAAGTTTAGCAATGGTGGAATTGAAGTTAAAAGTCCCAGACATGGGAAGGGGAAGGGGGGAAAAAGAGTTAGGGAGAGGGAGGGAGGCAAATCATGAGAGACCCTTGAATACTGAAAACAAACTAAGGGCTGAAGGGGGAGGGGGAAAAGGGAAGGGGGGTGATGGCTATGGAGGAGGGCATTTGTGGGGAAGACCACTGGGTGTTATATGGGAACCAACTTGACAATAAACTATATATATATATATATATATATATATATATATATATATATATGTCCCAGCACAACCTAATCCCAGGAGGAGCTCTAAAGTATAAATTCAAAAATTCGTCCCAACTGGAGTCAAGAGCTGGGCCATTGCCCAGAGCATGCCCAGAGCATAGACACTGGCCACTCCAGTGTGTGAGGAACATAATACAAGAGTGGAAGGACAAAGAGAGTTAAAGCTTCTAACCTTCTCCAGAGAGTTATGGGTGCTGGGCCTAAGGGCAACACAAGGGTGCAGATGCTCCTCACTGAGAATTGGTGTGGGTGGTAGGAGTGCATACACAGCTGATAAAGTGGATCTTGATGGGCTTGAAGACTTAATTCTCTGTCTACACAGGATTTTCTGAGAGATCTTATGAGGGTCCCCACATGAATCTTCAGGGTTTAAGAAAGCTTTTCTGGAAGGAGAGACTTTTTTACCACATATTAAAGTATGCATGAATGTAGACCAGTTGGACGTCACTACTCTGTCATTTGTCAATTTTGTGATCTTACTTCCAGTCTGCATTCTATATACTATTATATTTTCTGGGCATTGAACTTGTGTTTGATTGAATAATGCCCTTCACAGTGTCCAGTAGAGTGCACTCAAGTGTGTGTTACAGGCGTAAATATTAAGCTTTTTATTTTTATCAGCCTCGTCTCCCTTTTCTTTGTCTATCAGTCACTGCTCCTCTAAAGCAAATTTTATTCTTAAACTTATTCCAAGATATTCAAATGTTCAGGAGGCTGTTTTTGACAATTCACTTCTGTTACACTGTCACTCTGGCATCAAAAAATTTTACAATTTTATCAAAATATTTAAACGTTTTGAACACATATTCTAAATGTAATGTTGCTATAATTAATTTATAACACATATTTGCTCATGTGTATATACATAAAGTATACTGTAGTCTTAAATGTAAAAGATATATAACTGACTGACTTGAGAAACGAACTTTCACTTATATCTTAAAGTTGATGTCAGTAATATAAGACATCAATCACCAAAAACAAGAAAATATGATTTAATCCATATGTCCTTTTTAATTGACTCAAATCATTTATAGGAAAAATGTCAAATATTGGAAACTATAAAACATAACAGTTACAGATTGTATATAACCCTAAGTATGAAGAATTTATTTTATAAAGTGCGTTCTAAAAATCAAACTTTTATTAATAGATCCACTAAATTAATATTTTGATTGCCTAAGAAATTTCCTATAAAACCTTAATAAGGGACAAATATTTAACACAAAATATCAGTCAACGGGAGAACAGTTACACTGTACAAAACTGTTTTCTAAATAGTACTGCATTTACTAGGTAAAATTTCTGGTCATTTGTCTTTTGAGATAACCAATAATTTTATAAGATCTATAATTACATGTAAATGAATATGGATCAAATGTAAAATCACAACTTAGACATCAATACATCCAGTAAGAAATGAAAACAATTGCTAGGACAGGTGATAGCAAAAGTTGAAATTCCTTTTTTTTTCCTACTCTTGGTTTCTGAGCTCCTGGGAGGTCTTATCTACACAAAGTGTAGTCATTACTTTTTAATGAAAAGCATTTAGGGGCACCTGGGTGGCTCAGTTTGTTAAGCATCCAACTTCAGCTCGGGTCATGATCTCAAGGTCCCTGAGTTTGAGCCAGTGCATCAGGCTCTGTGCTGACAGCTCAGAGCCTACAGCCTGCTTCAGATTATGTGTCTCCCTTTCTCTGTGCCCCTCCTGCTCATCCTCTGTTTCTCTCTCTCTCCTCTAAAATAAAAAAAAAAATTAAGCAAAATTTAAAAAAAAACATTTTTTTAAAAAAGAAAAGCATTTAATGCTTTCAAGCTGCACTGAAATTACTTGACGGCTAATGTGAAGAGTCAAAGAGAAAATAATTAAACAACTCTAAAAATACAATGCCTATTTAAATATGTACAAAAATTTTTGTATGTCTTCTTCTTCTACGTTATTATTAAATCTAATGCACTGAAAGTATCTTGTGGCCCTATTGTAACAGTTGCAAATATATCTACAAATATACATATTTGTAAAGCTAAAAATCATTCAAGCTATTTTTCTGTTCCAAAGCTTGTGTCACATCTCAAGTATTAGCTGACAAGTTGTATAGAAGCTATGTGTTAATTAATTATTTCTACCTGAGTGACTTGTCTTTTACAATAGTGTCTGAGGCCAGATACTAGATAACTCCTCTGCAGAAGTGGGAGTAATTTGTTTGCTATTGAAATCAAAGTTTTCAGTATAGTTTGTTAGTTAATTTCTAGAGAATAAAATAATTTAGGTCACAAATATAATAGCAGAAATGCCAGTGTATATGATATAAAATTACAAAGACATATTGAATTTTCTATTTTTTAGATCTAGGAAATAAATGAAAAATAGAAAACTAAAATCTGCCTAAAGAGCTAAGAAAATTTATTCTTCTCTCCTTGCATAGGTTTTCTATATGTTTAATTGGGATAAATCAAAAATAAAATAATGAGACTGAAATCATGAGAAATTACTTTTCTGAATGTGTGGGTGTGTATTTTTTAAGTTATTATTGAAGTATAGTTGACATTCAATTCAATAATTCTATACAGTACTCAGTGCTCACTACAACTAATGTATTCATCATCTGTCACCACACAACAAAATTAAAATATCATTGACTCTATTCCCTATGTTGAACTTCTCATCTCTGTGACTTATGTATTTTATAAGTGGAAGTTTATACATTAATCTACTTCATCTATCTTCCCTATCCCCCATCTGTCTCCTCTCTGGCAACCACCAGTTTACTGTATTTAGTCTGTTTTATTTGTTAGACTTCTCATATAAGTGATATCATATGGTATTTGTCTTTGTTTGTCTGACTTACTTCACTTAGCGTAAGACCCTGAGGGTCCATCCATATTGTTGCAAATGGCAAGATTTCATTTCAATTCACAAAGCAAATATTAACGGACACAAAGAGAGTAACTAATAGTAACACAATGATAGTAGGGGACTTCAACACTCTTTTTACATCAATGGATAGATCATCCAGACAGAAATCAATAAGGAAATAATGTCCTTGTATGACTTGTATGAGATGAATATAACAGATATTTCCAGAACATTGCATCCCCAAACAACAGAATAGAATACACATTTTTTTCAAATGCACATGAAACATACTCCAGAATAGGTTGTATATTAGGACACAAAACAAGCCTTGAATAACCTTAAGATTAAAATCATACTATGCATCTTTTCCCAATCACAACAGTGTAAAACTACAAATAAATATTAAGAAGATAAATGGAAAAAAGACAAACACATGGACACTGAACAACATAATACTAAACAAACTATGGGTCACTGAAGCAATCAAAAAATTTAAAAATACATGAAGACAAAGAAAAATGAAATATATATGAATTACTATAAATATGTAATAATTTAATAATAAATTAAATTACTATAAATTACTATAAATATATATTTTATTTTTCTTTGTCTTCATGTATACATACACACACAAATACACCACATCTTCTTTATTCATTTATCTATATTTTTAAAACTTTCATTTATTTATTTTGAGAAAGAGAAAGAGCGTGAGCAGGGGAAGGGCAATTGGGGAGCAGAGAGAGAGAGTCCCAGCATGGGGCTCAAACTCATGAACCAAGATGTCATGACCTGAGCTGAAATCAACAGTCGGACGGTTAACCTATTTTACTGACTGAGCCACCCAGGAACCCCTACCCACTCGTCTATTAATGAACACCTGGATTGCTTTCATATCTTGGCTGTTGTAAATAGCACTACAATAAACATAAGGGTGCATATATCCTTTTGAATTAGTGTTTTCAGGTTTTTGGGGGTGAATATCTAGTAATGGAATTACTGGATCATATGGTTTTTCTATTTTTAATTTTTTGAGGGATCTTCACATTGATTTCCATAGTGGTTGCACCAATTACACTCCCGCCAACAGTGCATGAGGGTGACCTTTTCTTCACATCCTCACCACTTATTTCTTGTCTTTTTGATTCTAGCCATTCTAACTGGTGTACAGTGATTTCTTATTGTGGTTTAGATTTGCATTTACTTGATGGTGAGTGATGTTGAGCAACTTTTCATATGTCTGTTGGTCACCTGTATGTCTTCTGGGGAAAAATAACTATTTAGGTCCTCTGCCCATTTTTAAGCAGGTTATTTTTTGGTATTGAGTTGTAGAAGTTCTTTATATGTTTTGGATATTAACTCCCTGCTGGATACATCATTTGGAAATACCTTCCCTTATTCAGTAGGTTGTCTTTTCGTTTTGTTGATGGTTTCCTTTCCTATGCGAACGTTTTTCATTTTGGTGTAGTCTGAATAAATTAACTTTGCTTTTGTTTCCCTTGCCTCAGGAGACATATCCATAAATACTTTGCTAAGGCCAATGTCCAAGACATTCCTGGCTACCTTTTCTTTTAGGAGTTTTATGGTTTCAGGTCTCACATGTAGGTCTTTAACCCACTTTGAATTTATTTTTATGTATGGCATAAGAAAGTTGTCCAATTACATCATTTTGCATGTAGCTGTCAAATTTTTCCAATACAATTTATTGAAAAGACTGTCTTTTCCCCATTGTATATTCTTGCCTCCTTTGTCATAGATTAACTGACCCTTTAAAGTATGGGTTTCTTTCTGGGCTCCCTTTCCTGCTCCATTGATCTGTGTAATGAGACAAAAGGTTTGTAGGCCCCAATACTATAACTCTAATTTTATAGAGTTAATTGGAATCAAACTTTTTCTCCAACTTTCATTTAATTATGAATATTTTTCCAAAATTATTTACCAGGCAACTACATTTTTCTGGGAATTTTGCTAGGCCTTTGGTATACAATGTTAAAAGGTATATTCTTACTCTCAAAAAGGATGGGGAAGGATATAATGGTTGCAGGTAAATGCGATATCAAATAGTGAGTGTTGTGGTTAGTATATGCACAGAACACCTGGGAGCACATTTAATAAGCCATTTATCCAGTCTTCTTGTTCCCTGAAGAGAAGTTCCTTGTACAATGATTACTAAGTAAAAGTGAGCAAGACCTAAGTAGGAGAGCATACAGTTGCATTTCAGAAGGAGGAAAACGATGAAGGAAATCTCAGACAGAGAAAGAACTCACATACCAAAACGTGAAAGAGGACCCAGCTTGTTAGTGAAAAAAAAATCATCTGGTATGTAGAGACCACAAGAAAAAGTATGATTTGCCAATTAAGGTAATCCAGTAATTCATCATGAAGGATGGTCTTTTTGGCCAAGGTATTTGGATGTTATTAAAGGCTTTAGTGTTTGTGCTTTGGAAGTAATAGTTGATGATAATCAAACTCTTAATAATAAAGAGAGATGCTAAGCCGATTTTTTAATGGAAGTAAAAACAAGAAAAAAATTTGTTATCAAGTATGTATACATTTTTTCTTTCTTAATAGTGGTTTGTATTTGGCCAAATGATTTCTTCTTCTTTCTTTTTCTTCTTTTTTTATTATATGATAAGCTTCAAAGAGTTTATCAAGGTTTTTATTAGATTTTTAGTATCTTACGCAGCTCCATACATACATATATATATATATATATATATATATATATAATTAGTTCAATTTAAAAATTTTTTAATCATAAGGTCACTGACATAGGACAGTTTATTCAATTCAATACCATGTCACAGTACTGACTGAATCTTAGTCATTTCTCTTATAGATTCATGATACTCATCCCAAATCCATATAAAGAAAAATACATATGACTAACAAAGACCTTCAAGTCATCTACATCTGACTAAATACAAGTCGTATTTATTCATGAAAATCAGCACATTGACTAACTGCTGCATGAGTCCTAAGAATAACAGAAATATTTTAATTCAGTAGGCAGAGATAAGCAGAATTAAATGCCTGAACTATTACCAAATAATAAGCTGAGTCCTATTAAACAGACTACATATCCTACCAGTTCCAAATTGCAAATCATATGGAATCATTTTATATAATACATATTCATATTTTTATAATGCTACAATAAAATGTTAACTAAAATGCAAATAAAATGTTCTCTCATGTTAAAGAATTAAATTTTATATTTCAGTTATAGACACCGAAAATAAATTTTTAAAGAGTGCCTTATGTAAATGATAGCCTCCCTTAAGAGTTTTATCAAATAAGCTAGGTGTAGTAATAAAGTACCTTTGTGATTCCAAAGTACTTTATACTGAGCATAGAGTTTCATCTATGTCTTTTGTAAATTAATGAACAGCTCTGACTTCCTACTGTGCCCTAAGAAATCTCTTGCTTCCTCTGCAAATTGTATTTGCCATTAGATGACTTATTTTAAAATAGTTTTGTTTTCATAATAATTTTTAGTCTGTGTGGAAAGGATGATGATTTCATAATCTATAATCTTAAATGAATATTTTAAGAAGGAGAATAGATTATTTTTCCTTTGTTTACCAGCTACTTCGCATCCAAACTTATCTGTGCAATGTACCTCAAACATGTGAAAGAAAACCTCTATCATTTTCTAGCTTAAGAAGGGTATATGTTTCAATATAAAATAACTGAATCACTATATAAGTTAGAGTTACTATTGTTTTTTGCCCTTAAGGAATAAAAATGAAAAACAATTAAATTATATTACAAGTATTTGTAATATTGACATGGGGACAATGTGAAAAACATGCACCTGAGGCATTTCCTGTTGGCTGTTATTGCTAAACCACATCTCTTACAAAGCAGAGTCATGATGCTGTTCTACATACAAGCCAGACTTAAAAACAGCCTCAGCCACACCCTGTTGATGCATTAGTGAACAGAGACTCCAAGAACCTGAAAAACCTCAGCTTCAAAAGCACCAATGAGCTGGCAGAGTTGCCTGCCAATATCAACCAATCAGGATGAGGCACTTTTCTATCTCATATTTATATAAGGAATCTAGGTGAGGACATCCCATTGGAATTTTCTCTACATAAATAGGGCCTCTCCTTTGCTGGGGGAGGCCAGGTTAACTTGTCTCTGTTGATGGTGTGTCTCCCTTTAGCTCGAGCTGTAGCCCCAGTAAAGCTTTACCTGTGCCTTTGATTTTTGGATCCACCTTCATTTCTGTCCTTGTTAGGGAAGAACCTGAATTCGGTAACAATACAGTTAGTCTATATTAGTTACAAGAAAAAAAAAGTATCTGATAGTAATGTAATTTGCCAATACTGAAATGTCTACAATATTAAAATTGAATTAGCAGTATAAAATATACAAAAATGAAATTTCTGTGAAGAACCGGATGTTATAAACAGGAAAAACATTTGCTTTCCTTTTGTTTTGTACAATTTCTTATATTCATTTCTGTAGCCCAAAGTTTGGATTCAGTGTTCAGATCACATAGTGGTATAGGTATTATGGCAAGTTGTATTATGAAAAAAAAAAAAAAAAAACAACAACCCTGAGAACCTTAATTGAATCTTAATTATATGTATATGTCTATATATATATATAGAGAGAGACATATACGTATAAATCAAAGATATCAACAAATTATGATCTATGCAGCCCAGTAATAATTATACTTTCAGGTGTACAAGCATTCTCAACTATATCCCAGCTCTATATGGTCTATTACTACTTAAATGTATTAAATGTAATGACATTTAATTATTCCTTCTTTATATTTTTCTTATATTTCTTCTTTATATTAACCTTCAACTTCTAAACAGTATATTCCTCAAGATTCAGCTCAAATCTATAAAAAATCAAAGGAGGGGCACCTGGGTGGCTCAGTCAGTTAAGTGGCCAACTTCGGCTCAGGTCATGATCTCAGGGTTTGTGAGTTTGAGCCCTGTGTGGGGCTCTGTGCTGATAGCTCAGAGCCTGGAGCCTGTTCTGGATTCTTTTTCCCTCTCTCTCTCCCTCTCCCCACTCGCATTCTGTCTCTCTCTCTCTAAAATAAAATAAACATTAATTTTTTTTTAAATCAAGGGAAAAGTTCCCAGGAGGGTTTCTATGTCCTTCTGGTTTTCGTAGTCAAGCCATCTTAACCAGTTATGCAGTTTAAAACCATCAGCAAACATACTTAACCCTGGTATTTCCCAGAGTAATTTCAAACATTACACATGATTTAGTGAATCCCAATGCCTTAATTTTAGGTAAGAGTCAAAGTCATATATCAAAACATTTGCAGAATTAAGATTAGAGCATTTGCAGTCCAAGCATAAATTATACTACATAGTGTTATCTTGTTTCCCAAGGAAGTGTCTTCAAATCATTTAATTCTTGCTGCTTATCCAGTCTTTAAATTCTAGTCTCCTTGGTTAACTACTGGGACCAAAATACTGGGATCAAGGTGTAAAATGTAAGGAGGTACTTAGTCTGAAGTTCTTTCAATATTAACCAGTTCTTTGTGTACACCAAAAGCAAATACTGTTCTTTGGATACATACATACATACATATATATATATATATATA
This sequence comes from Cryptoprocta ferox, assembly GCA_028646485.1. NCBI lineage: Eukaryota > Metazoa > Chordata > Mammalia > Carnivora > Eupleridae > Cryptoprocta > Cryptoprocta ferox. The sequence continues at coordinate 143,081,437 of CM053567.1, forward strand.
TATATATATATATACACATATACATATTTTTATATTTATTTATTATATATTTATTCATAATACTTCTGATACACCAATATCTTATCATCTACATTTTTTGGTTGTCACAAAGAAGTAAGTAATATGGCCAAAGTCCCACAGCTAATATGTTGCAGAACTGAGAACTGATAAGCAAAAATTATCATGACACCTGTTAAATACGGTAAGGAAGGTTTTATTTAAAAGGACTACTACAATGAGTATTTGTAGTAGAAGAGAGAAATCAAGCTCAACTCTAAATATAACAAGGAAAAGTAAGAATTTATAGCCAAGCAACACAGTGGAAGTCAGTGGAGGGAAAATTACTAAGAGACCAAACACATTAAGGGTAAAAAGGATTCTGACTAAACTTAATTGACAGATTTTTTGCTGAAGGCAGGCCAGGGTGATATGATATTGAAGGTAGGGGATAAGGAAATTGTTTGGATATTAATGGTGAAGGATTTTTCCTAAACTGATTTAGCAGAAACAAGTAGAAAAGATTAGGTCTAATGGAAAAGTATTCGGAACACCCTGACTAAAGTTTGGTCTATGATTGACAGTCTCCAATGAAACTGGTGAAAATTATCAAAAACGAAAGCAACAACAACAACAGAACACTCAAAGCCTCTGGAAATTTTTCTAAGAATAAATAGCAAATGAAGAAACATGCATCAATAAAATCTATGAAAACTTAATAAGTGAGGTGCCTGGGCAGCTCAGTCAGGTGAGTGTCCAACTCTTGCTTTCGGCTCAGGTCTTGGAATCAAGCCCATGTAGGGCTTCATGCTGAGCCTAGAACCTTCTTGGGATTCTCTCTCTCTCTATCTTTGGCCCTTTCCCCTACTTGCAATTTCTCTCTCTCTCAAATAAAAAGAAAAAAATAATAAGAATAAAAATAAGAATAAGAAAAGGAAAGAAAAACTCAGTAAGAAAGAGGAGAGTCAGTAGAATGTGCCAAGACTGCTCCTTCCATCCCCTTTATCCCTCTGTAATGTTCAGATACTACTCCAGACTGCTCTAGATAAGAATACAGGACTCTCTCTCTCTCTTTATCTCCCCAGTTCCCAGAGTGTTTTTTTCCTATAAGGAATATAACTTCAATATTTGTCATCCTATCCCCTGCTGCCTATTGTTGAGGCTAAGTCCCAGGCAAGTCAGGTTAAGAGGCAGGGTCTCATTTCTTTATCCAACCCCACTCTTGTAATGAAGGTTCTGCCTTGGGTGTGGCATGCCAAGAATACTGTGGTTAACAATTGCCTTTCTCCAGCCCATGAGATGGTGATTCCTTGCCAGAAGAGGCAAGCCAAGAGGATCCCCTCTTCCACTGGGTGCCGAGGTCTTAGAGGGGAATGTGACTCCAAAAGAAGCTCGCCACCACTGTCTCCACCTCCAGCCTTTATCTTAGGTAGGAGCCTTTATCCTATCTCCAAAGCCCTGGTTCACAGATTTTGACTAGGGGAAGAAACGGCCCCAAAACAGATGACTGCTAATCATTTCTCAAAGGAACTGACTTCATTTGTAACAAAGCTTTAAAAAGTTCTAACCTAAGGAATCTCTCAAAAATAGAGGAGGATGTGTTAAGAGGAAATTGGGAAGGAGATCAATAAATCAATGGAAAATGCAGCCTAGAATGTTGGCCTGCCAGTTGGTAGGAGATTATCATGTTTTTGTTCCATAAACAAAAAGTAAAATGGCAGACATAAATCCAACTATATCAACACAATATTAAAAGTGAATAGACTTAAAATTCCAATCAAAAGGTATTCCAATCAAAATTGTCAGACTAAATACAATGAACCAACTACATCTTATCTACTGGAAACATTTTACATTTACAGACGCAAATATATTATAAGTAAAACAAAACAATGTAAGAGAAAACTAAATCAAAATTCATTAAAAGGAAATAAATAATAAAATTAGAGCAGAAATTAATGAAATAGAGAATTTTTTAAAAATAGAGGAAAATAAATAAAACCAAAAACTGGTTCTTTGCAAAGATCAAACAAAATTGATAAGTCCTCTTTTTAAAATGTTTATTTATTTATTTTCAGGGGAGAGAGAGAATGTGAGCAAGGAACAGAAAGAGAGAATCCCAAGCAGGCTCTGGACTGTCAGCACAGAGCCTGACATCAAACTCAACCTCACAAACCTTGAGATCGTGACCTGAGCTGAAATCAAGAGTCAATTGCTTAACCAACTGAACCACCTAGGCACCCCAAAATTAACAATTCTTTAGCTAGATTGACCATGGAAAAAAGACAGGAATTCAAATTAGTAGTATCAGAAATATCAATGGATAAAAAAAAGTAACAAATGTTGATAAAACCATCAACATACTAGGCATAGAAGCAAACTTCCTCAACCTGATCAAGAGCATCTATAAAAAACCCACAGGTAACATCATAATTAACAATGAAAGCCATAATACTTTTTCTATAAGATCAAGAATAAGGCAAGAATATCCACTCTTACCACTTCTATATTAACATTGTATTGAGGATCTTATCCAGAGAAATTAAGGAATAATGAGAAATAAAAGCCAGCCTGATAGGGAAGGAAAGAATGAAACAACCTCTATTCACAGATGACATTATTTTATATATAGATAACCCTAAGAAATTCATTAAAATATAAATTCATTAAGTAGGATTGCAGGATATAAGATCAAAACACAAAAATCAATTGTATATCTATATACTTGTAATAAACAATCTAAAAATAAAGCCAAGAAAACAATTCTTTTCATAATATCATAAAAATTGAACACTTTAAAATAAGTTTAACAAAAAAAATCAAAACATACCCTGAAAAGTAACAAAAAAGTGCAAAAAATACCCTGAAAAGTATAAAATATTGCTGAAAGAAATTAGAAATAAATAAATGAAAACTATATGATGTTTATGGGTCAAAAACTTAACATTTTCGAGATGGACATGTTTCCAAAGTTATATATAGGTTCGGTGTAACTCCTGTGAAAATTCCAGCTGACTTCTTTGTAGAAATTAAAGATGTGATTTAAAACTCATATGGAATTGGAGCACCTGGGTAGGTCAGTCAGTTAAGCGTCCAACCTCAGCTCTGGTCATGAGCTCACAGTTTGTGTGTTCAAGCCCCGTGTCGGGCTCCTTGCTGACCTCTTGAGGCCTGGAGCCTGCTTAGGATTCTGTGTCTCCCTCTCTCTTTGCCCCTCCCCTGCTCACACTCTGTCTTTCTCTCTCTTTCAAAGATAAATAAAATAAAATAAAATAAAAATAAAAGTCATATGGAATTTCAAAGTGCACAGAAAACCAAAATGATCCTGAAAAGAATGAACAAAATAGGACTTGCACTTTCTAATTTCAAAACTATTTAAAACAATAGTAATCAAGAACATGGGCTGCTGGCACAAGGATAGACAGATAGACCTATCTATAATAGGTGTATATAGGTATAAGAGAATACATAAATAAACTAATACATCAAGTGTCAAATGATTTTTGACAAGAGTGCCAAGACCAGTGGGAACAAATAGTGTTTCTCTAAATGTTGCTTAGAAAACTGGATATCCAAATGAAAACAAAAAACAAACAATTGAACAAAGCATTGTGCCCGTACTTTACACCAAGTACAAAAAATAAATCAACATGGACCAGATCTAAATTTAAGAACTAAAACTACATCTTCTCAGAAGAAAATATAAGGGTAAATAAGTCTTCATAAACTTGGAGTTAGCATAGGATTCTTAGATCTGACACCCGAAGCACAAACAATAAAATAATAGAGACCCTAGATAACATCACAATTAGAAATTTTTGTGCCACATAGGGCACCATAAGAAAGTGAAAAAACAATCCACAAGTTAGGAGAAAATACTTGAAAATCATGTAGTTGATAAGAGACTTGTATTTAGAATACATGGAAAATTCTTTCCCTAACAACAAATTAAACAGCAAATTAAACAACAACAGCAGGTTTTTTAAAAAATGGGCAATGGATCTGAATAGACATTTGTCCAAGGAATACGTACACAAAAGGTCAATAAGCAACTTAAAAAAATCCTTGACACCATTAGTCATCAGGGAAATGCAAATTAAAACCTCAACCTAATACCACCTCATATACACTAGGATGACTATAATAAAGAAATGTCAGATAACAAGTGTTGACAAGGATGTGGACAAATCAGAAACACATAGGCTACTAGGAGGAGTGTAAAATGGTACAGCTCCTTTGGAGAACAGTCTGGCAGTTCCTCAAATGATGAAATGTAGAGTTACCATATGGCTCAGTGATTCTACCCTTAACATATACCCGAGAAATAAAAACATATTATCACACAAAAGTTTTTACCTAAATGTTTATAGAATCATTATTCAAAATAGCCAAAAGTGGAAACATCCCAAATGCCTATCAAAAAACAAATGGATTAAAAAATATATTGTATATCTATATAACAGATTATTATTCAGTAATAAAATACATATTACAACAAGGATAAGCCGTGAAAACATGTAAGTGAAAGAAGCCTGTCACAAATGACCACTTTAACTATGATTCCATTCATATGAAAGCACAGAATAGGGAAATCTACAGACACAGAGAGTAAATTAATGATGGCTTAAGGCTGGGGATTAGGAGTGGGGGTGGAGGAAAGGACAGGGGATGTGATAGTTAAATGATACAAGATTTCTTTTGGGGTTGATGAAAATGTTCTAAATTTGACTGTGGTGATAGTGCAGATATATATGAATATTCTAAAAAGCATTGAATTGTATACTTTAAATGGATAAATTGTATGATATGTGAATTATATCTCAATAAAGCAGTTAAAAAAAAAGGGGGTGGGGGGCTCTGAGCCAAGGTCAGTGACTGGCCTTCAACTGGTGGGAAATGCAAAAGAATGGATTCTCCAGTAGCGCCACCAGACACTTGAACCAGCTCTGCCAGTAATTTGATTTCAGGCAAGTGAAACCCATTTTGGACTTCTGATCTACAGAACTATAAGGTAATAAATTAGTGTTGTTTTAAGCTAGTAAGTTTGTGGCTTAAACAAGCAACAAAGAACTAATAAACTCTATCTAGGCTTTATAGCACAATTGTAGCCAGTTAGTTGACAAAGTTTCCAATAGATTCACATACAATAGAGTCCTCTGATAGGGATATTTTTACTAAAATAAGAAGAAAAAAATGGTGGTCAGGTAAATGTTCTATAAGAGTCATCATTTAAAAATAATATAAAAATATAAATAATGGTAAAAACTATTTGCATCGTATGAAGTATCAAATTTCAAATTGTTTAATCGATATCATTGATTTTTATAGCATAAATAAAATCAATATATAATGCATTTAATGCATTATTTTTATTTCTTGTTGATTTTATCAATGCCAATTTTTTTGCTTCATTCTCTTTAAAATTTTATTTTAAAATGTTTTGGGTAGTTGTTGTGTTTATCTAAGTTGTAAAATCTAAGGGTCATTTTCTTTTCTACTACCCATTAATGAAAAATTAAAAGGCAAAACTATATTAAGAACATTATCTTTCCTTATTACATGAAACTTTTTTTAAAAATACTACCATATTATATGACTAGTAATAAAGTTAGAAGCATTTAGCTAATCTTCTGGCTTTCACCAAATAAAGATAAATCGTAAAAAATTAAATCCAAAATTAAAATTTAAATATGTTTCTTCATAATGTTTATTATAAATATTTTGTTCATCATAAAATATTAACAATATAATGCTTCTAATTAAACAGCATCTATCCTATTCAATTTTTTTATGTATTCTGTAACCTTTTACATGACAATAGTTGGGAAAAGCTTCTCAATTCTTATTTATGTAAAAACTTTGATGCTTTGCGCTTTGCTGTGGAGAGGTTAGATCAGTCAACTTAGAAACTGCTGTTTAAAAGTTGATCCTGATCATTGAGTACAGGGTACGGAATGCTATTTTTTTGCCTAAGACTTTAATGTTTCTCTGAAAATGGTGTACTGGCATTTTTTAAATTAGTGAATAGTATTAACCAAAAAGCCCAGAAACAAAAAAACAAAAAACAAAAACAAAAACAAAAATACTTGAATTAAATGCTTTAAGATATGTTTCAATATGTAAAAAACTACTATTTATTTTGAATGGTTTCTTAATATCATTATAGATTTTGATTGCTAGGTGCAAGTTAATTCCCAGATAGTGACTCTGAAAATGTTCCAAATGTACTTTTAAACAAAGTAATACAGGGCATCTGAGAAAAATTTATGATGTTTTTAAAAATGCTGATTTTTATACATGGAGACTAAATGAATATTGAACACAGTGAATTTTCTTTGGTTTCCAATTAATGTTAATAAAAATAACATTTCTGGATAAGAAGCTATATTTATTATCTCCCTCAATATTCACATAGAAAAATAGCTTGAGTGTGCAATCATTTTTATCCCTCTTGGTGGTAATTAAAGGCCATTCAAACCTAATCTTTGTCAGTCCACACTTCTTTCAGTCTATCTCAGTTTTCTCTTAGCTTGAGTTAGCACTGTACCTGGCAAGCTGTATCAATAGCTGTTAAGCGTCTGTGGAGGCAATCCACCATGGGCCTGAGATTCCCTGCAAGTCCTTGCTGACTCCACTAAGAAAGCAAGCCCCTTGCTGCTCATTTGCTGGGCCATTTTTCAGTGTTGGGCTTGCAACAACCTTGAGGAACGAGGTTGTGTCTCCCTCTACATAGAGAGCAGGTTTTTTTTTTTACTCACTGTAAAATCAGGTAATGCTCCAATACAGTGTTCCTTTCCTGTAGTTCAACCCACTGCCTGTAGAGGAATTCTTCATCAGCTATTTTAACCCCTGTGGAGCTTGGGGGGAATACGAATTGACACAAACTAATATGAAGTCCCAGCTGTTGCTTTAACCATGAGTCATAAAGTCCTTTGTTTCTGATTCAGGAATCTTGTGTCTTCTGCCAGCACCCATGAAGCAGTCATGGGCTAGCTTAAAAACTTATAAGTAGAGTGAAATTCTAGGCTATTCACAACTGGTAATATTAAGGAGTCTCAACACAGTGTTATGCTACTACAGTACTATGGACGAAAGCAAAGAATTATAAGTGGATGGAAATTAAGCTTCTAAAGGTAGATTTTCCAGGAATTTACCTTTGCTACCCTGACAATGTCTGCTGTCTGATATTTGTCATTTCTACTCAGTTCTGCTACACTTTGAATTGTGGACTCTGGAACCTCTGGATAAACCAGAGACTTATTAAATTCCACTTTCTTCATACATGACTGTGATCCTTGTTTCTCAAGATTATTCATTGTACTAATTCCCTTTACCTTATATAGAACTGACATGCCCAATTAAAAAAGAAAAAAAAAACCTTTCTTAAACCTAATAATTGTTACCCTTCCATAGGCTGCAGATCTATCTCACATTCTTGAATTAGAAAGCCTAGAATTATGGAGAATGCTGCTATTTCTTTTTTTTAATTCAAAATGTTATGGGATCATTATATTTATTTATATTTTCTATTTATGTCATACTTTTTTCTTTCCTCTTTATATGTGCCTCTCTACACCTTTATTCCTACTACGGTACATAATAAATGCCATGAATTATCTTTACACCATCAAAAAGTAATTTCCAAATAGCTCCTTGTCTCCTCCTCAGCTCATTTGCATGAAAATTATAAAATATGCCCTTAAAATATAGAGCTAAATTCGGTCATAAAAGAAATATTTTCTGAGCCCTTAAATCCTTTATTAGAAAATGAGAATTGTATTTTATTCTTGAGAAGCTTCTAGTCAGTCCCTTGATAAAATCCAGACTGTCTTCTGAAAAGAAGTTACAGGTAAGAAGGAAACGCTAGATAGTGGGTAGGTTGGAGGGAAGGTAATGGGCGATTTTAGGGAAAAACGAGAGTGTAGAAATATCGAGAATAATAATATAATATGTTGCACTCTAAGTAATATAGGTTTCAAAAAAATACATTTTTTGTTTCAGTGATAAATACATATATAACATATATGTATGTATGTATTTTAATGATTTATAGCCTGTCACAAACACAATTAAATAACCATCCACATCCTATTTGTTTCTTTATGTTAAAACTAGAGCTATCAGAATAAATAATAGTAGGAGTTAACATCTATTGAGATCTTATCAAGTGATTATATAACATATTGTTATATATAAAGTATGTATGAGTATATAATACATGTGTTACTAATCTATGTGTATATGTATACTCATAAAAGCCTAATAATGAGTCTATGTTTTTGAATATGAATTGCTACTAGTATTACCCTCACTTTGAAGCTGACAAGATGGAGTCGAGAGAAGCTATGTCACTTTTTCATAGGTCAATTTTATATACTTTATGTACTTGGTCATTTTTCTGATGTGTGTGGTTTGCAAAAGATGCTGAATGGTAGAGTGTTATTGTCCATTTGTAGATGGAGTTCCAACATGTATTGGAACTGTAACATGAATCTCAGAGAGAAAATGCACATAGAGGCAAATGGATTTCTTCCTTTAACATAATTTCAAACTTCTATCCCAGAACTATGCCCATTTATTTGAATTCAATTATTCCATCACTCATCAATTTATTGACTTAAAACACACACACACAGACACTGATTATCAACTCTGTATTTTGGTGCAAAAGTTAAATAATTTTTTATAACATGATTATTTACACACACAAAAAAGCACATATGTATACACATACACATACATATATTGCATTTAGACAATATAAAAAAATCTTTTCCAAAGTCACATAAATAGTGTTGGATTCCTAAGTAAAGAGTAGTTTGCAAAGATGAATAATCTCCTTGATATAGTTTCCCTAAATTTATTTTTTAAATTTATTTAATTCTTTATATACTGACATTTATTTCAGTTTTAGTAATCCATTATGTTGTTTGAAAACTCATGTGTTTGGTGCATATGATGAATACTATATAACTGCCTTGTTTCAGGAAACTAAAAACAGAAGAAGTCAAGATTTGTACAGTTTCATGATGAGAGAATAGTGAAGGTAATATTTAGTGAAGCTAGAATTTGAATGCAGATTTGTCTTATATCTCAAGACATTTTTATTAAATAATAAAATAAATAACTTGAATTAGTTATCGCAAAAAACACATCTTGTATAATCTAAAGTTTATAACTTCAAAATATGTGTCCAAATATTATTTAAATGGCAAAACAAGTAAAAGTTATGAGTGGAAACAAGTGCAATTGATTCATGCCAGAGTCCAAGGTGAGATAAGATTTTTCAAATAAGGGCAAAATCACTCTTAGTAATGCTCTCTCTGCACATTTTAGAAGAATAAGGAACAACCTAATGTTTTAGGGGGGTTGGGTGCTTAACATTACCTTTTTATTGTGGTAAAATATACAAAATATAAAATTCATCATCTTAATAATTTTTTTATTGTGATAAGAATATTTAACATAAAATCTACCCTTTTAACAAAATTTTAAGTATATGAACACAGTATTGTTAGGTCTAGGCACGGTGTTGTGCAGAAGATCTCTAGAATTTACTCATCTTGCTTACCTGGCACTTTGTACCCATTGAGAGCAAATCCCTGCTGTCCCCTTTCCCCAAATGACCTCCATTTACACTTCAAGGAACTAGAAAAAAAAAAAAAGAAGTTAAGCCCAAAATTAGCAGTTGGAAAAAATAACAAATATTAGCACAGAAATAAATGAAATATAACCTAGAAATACAATAGAAAAAAATTAACAAAACTTCAGAGTTGGTTTTTTGGAAAAATCAACTAAACTGACAATCCTTTGGTTATACTAAGAAAAAAAGAGATAATGCTATAAACAGAAATTAATTTACAGTTCTAGAGATTGGAAGTCCAACATCATGATGCAGGCATGGCCAGGTATCAGGTATGGTCTCTTTTCAAAATGCAAACTGTTGACTTCTTGTGTCCTCACATGGTGGAAAGGGGAGAGAGGTTTGTAGGGTCTATTTTAAGAGGGCATTAATCCTACTCATGAGAACTCCACCTTCATGACCTAAAAATCTTCCACAGTCTCACTTCCTAATACTATCACATTAAGGGTTAAGATTGTATCATACGAATTTGAGGGGAACACAAATATTTATTCCATAGCAACTGACTTCTTTGGTGATCTATCCCAGATCTTAGATACCCATCTCTCTGTAGAAAACTCCCAACTTTAGAGTTTACAGCTCTGAAAGAGAAGCACACATATTCAAATGCTTCTTTGATATCTACATTCTGATATCTGATAAGCTTCTCAAAATTATTATGTGTTAAAAGAAATGCCAAAATGCCTAATCTCTGCAACATTACTTCCAATTTGGGTCTCCTACACCTTTGCCCATATCAGCAAATTGCAAAACCTACTTTTCCAATTTTTCAGGACAAAATTTGTGAGTTATTCTTGATGCCTTTCATTACCTCTCATCTTAATTCCAATCAATCAGAGAAGCCAGGTGGAACTTCTTTCACATTATGACAGAATATGACAACCATTCACCGCCTTCACTGGTAGTACTGTGGTCCAAGTCACCAGCATCTCTTGCAATGATTATTATAATCACTTCACTAGTTATCTCGCTATTCCACTCTTTATTCATTAAAATCTATTCTTACTGATAATAAATGAGAATAGATTTAAAAGAATCATATAATGGAGGTCATCCTAGGCCAGATTAAAAGTTTTATACTTTATTTGGTAAATTAGAAGTCATATGAGCCTTATGCTTTATTTAAAGAGACCACTTTGGTTATCATGAATGGAATATTTTTGGTCGAACAAATGTGGAAAGGAATATATGGCTATTGCTATTATTAAATGGAGCATGATTGTGCTTTGTACTAGTACGTATCTTTTTGTAAAAAAATCAGTAGAATTAAGTGGATTATAATTTGGAAAGAAGACAAAGATTTACTGATGATTTATTCATGTGGAATAAAGGAATGAGAGTAATCAAAGGTTGATTAAATGGTGGGTAAATGATGGTAATTTTTAAAGAGATGGTGAAGACTGGAAGACAAATAGGTTTAGAAGCAGTAAATTAAGAATTCAGATTTGGAGGGGCACCTGGGTGGCTCAGCCAGTTAGGTTTCCAACTTTGACTCAGGTCATGATCTCATAGTCAGGTCCATGTTGGGCTCTGTGCTGACAGCTGGAGCCTGGAGGCTGCTTCTGATTCAGTGTCTCCTTCTCTCTCTGCCTGTCCCCTGTTTGCGCGCCCTCTCTCTCTCTCTCTCTCAAAAGTATATAAACATAAAATTAAAAAAAAAAGAATTCAGATTCAGAAATATTAACTTGAGAACCCTATGAGTAAAACAAGTAGCAGGCATTTTCTATCTCATGAGAGCAGTCAATTCTGAAGCTATAAATTTATATTAGAAAATTTATAACCAGGTCTTAAAGCTTGGAAGAAATCCAATAAATATTACCTATTTTTACTTCCACTGTCCTACATATATTGAAAAATAAAGCAGAAAATTTTCTGCTTTATTTTTATCATTACTGATATTTTAATTTTTTCCTTACATAAATTGTGATGGTCAAATTTAAAAAAAATATTTAAGGTATAAAGAGAAATATCAGAAAAATATTCTTTCACCAGTCTTAGTGTTTATTATAGGTTCTGAATGACCAAGTATTGTCTTTCATAACAAGCTGAAAGCTAAAGTTTTTATTTAAAAACCAGAATTATTTGTAAATAAAAATAAAAAAAACTTTTAAATGTCCAATCCTAATTGATAGTCTCACTGAATTTACATTGAAAAAGCTTTTAAAAATTAACTTATTTTTAAAAAGCCACAATTTGTACATTTCAATTAGATTTGGATACATCTAACATAATAAATAAGCTAAGAAAGATTATTGATAGCTTGTTGGAAGGTTATTGAAATACTTAGCTTGTCAAACAATGAAAGATTTAATCATCTTGATATAAGAAATATTTAACAATTAAACAATATTACAAAATTTTAAAATATTTGGGAATATATGGCAAAACAATAGTTAAAATTTTTTAATCCTTCAAATCATAAACAAATATTAATATCTCAGTTTACCAGTAGTCAAAAGTATGCTTGTAATCAAGCCTGCCAAAGCTTGGTTATATTGATAAGGACAAATAAACACCTGAAAATATTGAGAAATTAAGTCAATATATATAACACATTTTAATATTTTCTATGTCTTCTCCATACACTTTTAAAAAATAAAAACTAAATAAATCTGAATAATCTCAAATTTAGTATTGTTTGTGATGTGAATTTTGGTCATGTTTTATGGGCAATGAAGATTTTGAAAATTATACTGCTAGTAGAATAGTTTTTTTATTTTTTATTTATTTGTTTAATGTTTATTTATCTTTGAGAGAGACAGACAGACAGAGTGAGCAGGGGAGGAGCAGAAGGAGAGGGAAACACAGAATCTGAAGTAGACTCCAGGCTCTGTGCTGACAGCTCAAATGGGGTTTGAACCCATGAACTGAGAGATCATGACCTGAGCCAAAGTCAGACACTTAATGAACTGAGCCACCCAGGAGCCACTGGAGTAGGTTTTTAAATGCCAATGGTATCCTCAGTGAGAGTGACTGTTTTATGCTTTAGAGATTATTATAAAGGTTGAGAGCAAATTATTTCAAAATGGACAAGTGTTGTGTTATGCCCTTCTTTGAATTACATTCAAACACCAGATAAATTTTAGCATTCTTGGGATTGCTAATTGGAAATTGAGTTTCTGTTCTTTATCACACTTTGTTGAGGAAATCCAGAAACTAGCAACTTTGTTTCCATTGACAGTGTGATATATTTTTGATAAAAATTAAAAAAAAAATCACTCAGTGATAGTAGTAGATAAAACAATAGTGTTTCACTACATAAAGAACAATGATAAAATTTCATGTTAAAGTTTGTATTTGAACCAAAGGTGAGTTAGTGATACTATAGTTAATTGTACTCTCATGAGTTCCATCAATTCTACATCTTTATTCCTATAGTCCTAAAGTAAGAAAATATCAAAAATTCAATTGCTTTGAAAAAAATAAAAAGATTAAATAGTATGCTCATCCTTTTTTTTCTTTTTTCTGTTAAAAAATATTAAATGCTCTTTTTTTCCTTACTCACAAACCAGGAAACACAATGCTAAATCAAGTCTAAAACTGTTTAATACTAATCACACCATATTCTGTTAAGCTCATCATTGCCACCACCATTTGGTACAATTAGTCATCCATATGTTACAGACTATTAGCTATATTTGATGTAGAAAAAAAAATAATAGTATGCCTGCTAAAAAGAGAATAAAATGCATAAGCTAAATAGAAAGTTGCAACAATTATCAGATCTATTGTTCTCTAAGTGATAGATTTTACATTTAGGTTTAAAGCATATATTTTTTTATTCAATTCTTCATTTGCCACTTACATTAAAGGGAGAATTGCTCCCTAATTGTCTAGAAAGGCTCAGGATTTCTGTAGTGCATCTTTGATTAGGTGCAATTTATATTGGTATTTGTTCTCTAAGAATGTCTATTTATTCATTAAAAACTTGTAAAAGAACAGATGGTGCTTATATTAAGTGTATGCCCTGCTTGAATATGCTTCCCTATAAGAAGTAATTTATCTTCTTCCTCTTCATGTACTCTGTATTATGTAGTGCAGTACCTTAAACACAATATTATTCAACATATATGTATGAACTTAAAATAGTCTCAAATCATTTCTGAGTGCCTATTGTGGCCATATGCTGTACCAATGCTTAATTTAATCCAGATATTATCTTAGTAACAGTGACTCACATTCTCTTACATTATTTCATAATGTGAGAAATTCAAATTAACAAGTATATTTAAAGTTTATACTTTCTATTTGGAAGATTTATAGCTGTTTTGGGCTTTATTAATTTCTTATTACTCAGGACCTAAGTGTTAAGTATTCTTTAATAAATTGCTAATTCATTACAATCTTCTTTTTAGAGTTAGAAGAGGGAAAGTTTTAATTTTCTGTTTTAACCAGTAATGCAAGAAAATGATAATCTCTATTTTTTAACATTCTATAGTTCCTTTTATAACTCTAGATATTTTTAATGCTTTGTCTGATACTTTTAGATGATATACAATGACCACTAAACAGATTGGGTAATGTCTTCTTTTGTTCTTAACGATTTGAAATAATTTGTAAATTTTGATGCCGTAATTTTATAAAGTTATAATTTTTAAAGATTTTTATTTATTTATCTTTGAGAGAGAGAACAAGCTAGGGAGAGGGAGTAAGAGAGAGGGAGACACAGAATCCTAAGCAGGCTCTAAGCTCTGAGTTGTCAGCACTGAGCCCAATGCGGGGCTCGAACCCATGAACTGTGAGATCATCACCTGAGCCCAAGTTGGATATCCAACAAACTGTGTCACTCATGTGCCCTTAAAGTTAAAGATATTTTAATTTAAATTGATTTATTTTAACTTAAACTATATGTTCAACACAATTTATGGTATTTTTCTCTGGTGAGGTTACATTTACAGACTTCAAGGTAAGAGAAATGCCATTTCTAGCACAAAACAAATAAGCCTACTCTGTCAACAGAACACCTGACTAAAGGCGAGATGTGGAGAACATCAGTGCTCTCTCTAGCCATATTGTAATAGTAGTTCTATTTAGGAATGAAGTTAATTATTAGCTGTCTACTTTAAGCAAGGAATAAATTTAAGCATTGTTAAAAATTTATTACATTTTTTTCAGTAACTATGTTGTTTAATTATTACTATTATTGTTTTTACCAGTTTTAAAAAGGACAAGAGATTCTTTAAACTGCCCAGATATGTGGCTAGCCTTTGCCAGAGCTTAGATTTGAAATTCAGTCAGATTTCCCAAGCTGAGAATCTTCAAGAACATAGTTTTATTCAATTCCTTCTTAGGCCACACTCTAAATTGAATTGGAAAGTCTTGCATGTGATCACAGTGTTGAGTCTTTTCGTTTGTTTTATTATTTCACTGGCAGACTGGTTCTTTAACCAGACACCCGGTTGTCTTAAGGAATAGCTAGAGAAAAACATTGAGAGAATTTTCCACACAAACGTAAACCACCTCCACTTGTCTTGTGCCATACTTAAAATTGCCACATTTATCATTGTTCCAAACTGTATTTTCTCAGATTCTGTATGCCATTTGGCATCCATTAATCATAGGACCAAAATATCAGCTAAAGTGTTTACCACTTTTAAGTCAGTTTGCCTGAAAGTGGCCTTTCTTGTAAAGAACAGTTTATCCAAGGCTTTTGTTCCCACTCACCTTCTTATCTGATTCTTATAGATCTGATTCTTACATACCAAGTCAACATTTCCCTTACCCTAAATCCCAAGGCCAGGTAAAAGGCAACAACATACCATCCCTACAGCCCAAAGCCCAGCGGGAGTTATTCAAACTGAACCACTTTAATTGTATGCCCTGTCCTGTCTTGCCCTTCTGTAGAAATCCCTATTAAGGCCCTGTCTCAGGCCTTCTCTTCACTCCTATGTTCTGCCTCCTGACTCAGATACGGTTTTTCATACGTGGTTAAACCCACGTAATTATGGCATTCCCCCTTTTCTCAGGAAATGTAAATCATATATGCTTTCAAATGGCATTAACCTTTCCACGTTGGTACTCAGTCAAAGTTTTAAAAATTAAAATCTGGACATAGAACAACCCTCCCATGAATTCATAACATATATGACACTATTGGCCCTTTACAGGATTTTATATATGTATCTTCATAAGAATAAATAATAGAGACAGGATCTAATACTTAAAGAAGTATCTCTAACATAACTTCCACCCTTCACCCCAGAAAAGGTAGACTACTTAGAAATATTAAGAAGTTGGACACCTGAACTGGTAGACATTTATTACTTAATGTTACTTACTATCATTATAAGAGTAAGACATGTCTCTTTACTTCCAAGAATACATTCTTATTGGGACAAATTCTATTTATCTCAGCCTGAAGAGAAACGATTGTACTTGAAATCAAACACTAGAAAGATTTTTTGTAAAGCTTAAATGGGAAATAGTATTACTTTAATTTTTGGAAAAGTAATAATATTTATCTCTGATGAAGTAAAAAAAAAAAAAGAAAGAAAGAAAAGCAATCAATCTTCTTCCCACCAAACATCAGTGGGTATGCATTAGGCTATAGCATGAATAAATTATCAACAGTCATGTAATAGTACATTTATGTAGTTGAAAAATAATTACATTTCATGCTGCATTTTCAAGTTTCAAGGTATTTTGTACCCAATTGTTCATCAGATATCCACACTTTTCTTATCTCTATTATGAAGATAAATGAGACTACTTTAAAAAGTTTTCGTCAACTCCCTTGTAAATATTGTTAAAACAAGCAACAGAATCAAAAACAAGCTACAAAGTCTGTTGCAATTAGTGGTTATAAAATTGTCATTTCTAGTTTGATTACCCTCATGGTATTAAGGGAAGGATCAAAATCTCCTAAGGACAGTTGAATATGTGGATATTATGTTTACATTCAGCATATTTTTAGAGAGGTTTTAAGAGAAAGATATTACTACACTAAATTCCTTAAATGCTGCTTAATGTGAACTAATTTTCTAGCAGTTGTGCTAAGGTGAATCAGTGCCAAGCTACTTTTATACTTAATAGCTTCTGGGACATTGGGATCTAACTTCCCAGTGGACCATCCTCTATAGGACTGAAAATGTTGCAGTAATATTTCTTTTCCTAGTACAAAAAAGAATTTCTGAACAATGGTTTCCAAACAGCAGGAGGGTTTAATTAAATTAAAGCACTGAGTCAAGAAAACAAGTATCATCTTATTACCATAAAGAGACAGGGTTTTGAACTTTGGTTTAAAATTAAAATCCTGCCCCTGAATTCTGGAAATAGAAATCAGATTCTTTTAATAAATTCATATAAAATTACTCAAAGCAAAATATAATAATTTGATGGTAAAGCTTACAGCAATTATAATTTTGAGACTGTTGTTAATGTACAAAATAAAGCAAAATCATTTTCTCCTGTCATTACTGTTTTTTTTTACTTGACTCATGGTTTTATACTTACCTGGAAGAAACAAAAATTTGTCTACAACTTTTACATATGCTTGAAATGAACAGAAAAGGGCTAGAATTACTTTCTATAGTTTAATATGCTATGTCATCTCTGACATCTCTGATTCTTAAAGTATTTTTGAAATAACATGTGAATTTAGTAATACATGCCTCTGTGTTTTACCGTCTCCTTCAAATGTAAATAATACAAATTCTGTTATCTAAAGTACATGGTTAACCTAAAATTTACTTTATTATTAAATTGTAGGTGTCATTTGATACCATTTTAATGAGAGAATTGAGAATTACCTTAATCTTATTTTTTCTTTCTTTGAATGGTGGTTCTAATCTCTAATCCTATCAGTGAGAAAGCAAATGCATAACATAAAAAAACAGCAGTTACAGATGTCTTCCATAAAGGAAATATTGACCATAATACTTTTTTTTTCTTTGCTATCAATGGCTAAGTTTAGATGAGAGATACACAATGTTAAAATTGATTTTATTCAGGCCATTGAGCATTTGACTCAGCATGATTTTTCAATTTTATAAACAGTAGGAGACTCAACAAGAGCTAATGAGGTAAAACAAGACCATGAAATCACTAGTAGTGTTATTTTCTTTTTGTTTGGCCATTTAAGTTCAAAATTTAATGCTCTCAAATATCAAAGCTAGGTGGAAATTATTGGATTCCCAGGTAACTATGCTTCATGTATGTGTCATATACACTGAGTGCCCAACCTTTTATTCATTTTAAGAAACTTCATAACATTGAGAAGTAGCAAATAAAAATATAAAGAAAGATGGATTGTGTACATTTTACAAAGATTTAAGCAAATTAGACTTACTCACTAGAGTAAATTTTTAAATAAAATACAATTCTGAATCAAAACTATTGACTCCTAAAAATATCTTTCAGCTACACATGAACCCATCACTCTGAACTATCATGCCTCTTTGAACATGATATCCAAAAGACCGACCATTCCCTAGATGCATTACAGTTAGCTGGTTACATGTCTCTAGCCTCTTGCTCACCTTCACATCCTTTATATGTAACTCTTTTTGAATATCAGTTAGCCATCATGGGTGCCATAAATATGTCTTTAGCTTTTAACCATAAACTTCTGTCTTCAAATTTCAACTCAAATTCAATTTTCACTGTGATTATCTATAATATATGATGCTTACATTATGATATTATTTTTGTTATGTGCATTATTATTTCATACTGGTCTACATATTCTTTGAAAGTAAACATGTTTTTCTTTTTCTTAAGTTTATTTATTTATTTTGAGAGGTGGGAGAGGGGCAGAGATAGAAGGAGAGAGAGAATTCCAAGCAGGTTCCTCACTGTCAGCACAGAACCTGATGCGGAGCTCAAACTCATCAATCATGAGATTGTGACCTGAGCTTAAATAAGAGTGGGATGTTTAACCGACTGAGCCACCCAGGTGCCCTGGTAAACATGTCTTTCAACTTTATTATCTAAAACAGTGCTGGCTAATAGAAATACAACATGAATCATAAATGGGAGTCAAATATATAATTTTAAAGGAATCACAGTAAATAAGATCCAAAAAAAGTTATCTGTTAATCGAATTAAATAAAGTCCAAAAAATTAACATATTTTATATTTTTGTCTAACTGTAATCTAAGCCTTGAAAATTACCATCACAGAACATGTCAATTCCACTGGCCACATTTAAAGTAATTGAGGGGTGCCTGGGTAGTTCAGTCAGTAGATCATCTTCCTCTTGATCTTGATTCAGGTCATGATCCCAGGGTTGTGAGATCAAGCCATGCTCAGTATGGAACTTACTTAACATTCTCTCTCTCCCTCTGCTTCTCTCCCCTGCTCATGTTACCACTTTCTAAAATAAAAGAAACAAACAAACAAACAAACAAACAAAAAACCCAAAGCACTTGAATTGTCACATATGCCTATTGGATAAAGTAGATAATGTTGATATTTGAACATGGCAAGTATCTGTTAAATTGATGCATATTTATTTTTATATAAATATAATATTCTGTTATGCATGCAGAATAACTAAGTGACATGAAAAAAATAATAGAACCAAATTTAAAAAGTGAGAACAAAATTATTCTATAATAAAGTATAAACTTTTTGTAGTGCAATGTTTAATATGCAGTTGACTTATAGATGACTTCATTTTTTAAATAAAATATATGTAAAAATTTTGGTGGTGATTATGTATTATTTACATTCATAGGGGAAAAATAAACAAGCAGTATATCTTATAAAGCAAAGATGGCCAAAGCATAGGTTTTCATCCAAATAATTTTAACTCTGAACTTTTTTAGGCAAATATTAATGTCAGTGATTGGAAAGTCATTCAAAATATTCCAAGTTTATTATAAGAAGGTATACTTCATAGATCTAAGGAAACACGGAACCAGTGAACAAGTGTAGAAACAAAGAATCAAGACACTTCCAGAGCCCCCATGCATGGAATCTTAACTTCATCTACCACCCCTCTTATTAGTAATTAGAGACATTTTATAGGAAAGATTATTTTATGCTGCTCAATAAACTGACTCAGTTTCCCGGTATTCCAGCTTCAAATACCTGGAAGATATAATCCTATTGAAGATTGAACCAGCTTATTCAATTATATGATTAGGAGAGTAAGATTGGTCACAAGATACATAGAATTATCACTTTTAGGGATTGTTTCTTGAGTAAATTCTCTCAGAAGAAATAAAGCAATGAAATGACATCTGTTGTAAGCCTATGATATACGACAATAATATTTATATTACATAACTGCCATGATGTAATTTATCATATATTTTTATTCTTTTTCCCTGGAAGAAATTATAAAAAAAAGAAATTTTATTTTAATACATATTTTAAAAATGTGTGAATATGCCAAGCAATGTTTGGTTACTCCTTTCTTACTTTGCAAAATTTATATAATATTTTTGTATATTGTTAATGCAATTTAAAGCATCAAGTTGCCTGTCAAAATAGTACATTGATAAAGGGTAGGTTTATTCTTGACACATGCCTGAAAAATTAGGAGTTATTTCAAAAAGTATTCTGAAGAAGTGTCTTCATAATAGAAAGTGATCTAAAAATTAATGCACTTAAAACAACCAAGTTCTGCTTGAAAAAGTTTCAATAAGACATTTCAGATCTCAGTCATTTCCAGCACTGATTGCTAAAGCAGAATACCTGTTGGAATTGATTTTATAAAAAGAAAGTGCTCAATTATAACATAAATTTAATAGTTATTCATAATAATGTTAACATGCAGGAGTTGAATTTTATTACAGATTATTACTAAAAGCAATAAAATATGCTTAAAATACAGTTTAAACACCAGAAGAACAAGTGAAAATGTGTCTGCCAAAATTTTATGCAAATGTCTGCTTGTGGCATGGGATTAAATTCTCATCTGCCAAAAAAAATCCAACTTACACAATTACACTTGACATGAAGATGATGTAGTGTAGAAAATCACTAGATACGCAAGTAGAAAGAAGCTCTAATGATGACAAAATCAGTAATGTCAAAGATACATATTAGGAATTTTAACTAAAATCATTACATGAACTGAAAGAATAAAAAATATTTCAGTGTGAATATATTTTTGTACAGTATATTTAAAATATGTACACATAAATAAGTATGCTTGATATTACAAGTAGATTCTTAACTATTTCATCTATATGCCTAACATTTTATATCACCCAAATGCTCCCTCTAAAAAAATATATTAAAATATTCTTATTGTGAAATAGGGAGTTATCTATTATTCAGAACTGTTTTAAATGTGTACATAAGAAGTTGCCTTATGTTTAGAAATGTTCTAAATATATGCAAACAGAACAACTGTCAGTGTCTGAAATGGAAAACAAAAAATAACTATGACTAGTTCAAAGAAGGAGAATTCAATGCAAGAATTTAATTAAAAAGGTGAAAAGTCAAATCAAACGACTTGGTTATGAAATCATGAATAAAGCATAAAGCTATGACAAAAAATAAAAAAGACAAAAGTACATGATAAAATCAGGAACCATGGAAGGGATATAACCACTTCTGTATACAATACACTGGTCAAAGCAGAAAGCAAGACAAAATTACCATGGCTTTTCCTTTCTTCATTTCTTGCTGTCTAATTCTATTCCAGTATCACCTTTTGTCCAAATTCAACTAATGAAACAACAGTTGATCTTGTTGGATGGGAAATGAATCACAGTTTAAGACTTCAAAATAAATGCATATTCATTGTTGTGTAATGTTTTTTCCTATTTCCAATTTTAAGAGGCCATTTACACTTAAAAATTAGAAAATACAATATCACACTTTACCTAAACATGACAGTCTATAATGCATTGTGTTTGAAAAATGATATATATGTATATTTTATACAAATATGTGTTTATTTCAAAATATCTCAAATCTGTTATAATATATCCCCAAATATCCCAAATCAATATAAGAATACAAATAATAATTTTTTTATTGTATAATAACCGTTGTCAATTTTCTTACCTTTTTTCCTCCCTTCTTCTCTCACCCCCTTTCATATATACGTCATTCATTTATTCATGTGCATTTCAAATGTTTTTAGTGTCTGCTTTCTAGTAGGCATTGAACATAGACTATTTACAATATAGATATAAAGCCTGTTTACAAGGCCCACATTGACCTTATGGTTAATATTATTTAGTGAGATATTCACAATCATATTGTACTGTGGCAATAATACCCAATTTATTTTTGGAAGGATGACAAGAAGAATACTAACATCTTATAGTTAAACAGAGTTTGAAAAAAAAGTTAAATAGGCAACAAATGTTATAGAGATGAGGATTAAATGCAGGTGTGAAGGAAAAGGCTAAGTATATATCGCTAGTACTAATTTTCCATATTAAATTTCCAAGGCAGCAATCTGAGGATCAAGCTTGTCCCCGCTTTCTGCCTCATAACCCAATTCCAATTTAATATGTGTCTTATCAGTTATACCACTGTAACAAAATATCTATGAAGCGTTTACCTCTACCTTTGTATTACTTAATTTTCAGCTGCAAAAGAACAAACAAAAACAAAAACACAAAACAAAACAAAAAGTGTAGTGTTTTAAAACAAAAACATTTATTTCTTGCTCAAAGGTCTGCAGATGATTTTATATTTGGCTGGAATCTGAGAGACCTAATCTAGACTACAAGTTGGATTCATGTCTATTCCACATAATTTTTCAACCTAGGTTGAGAAGCTTTTTGGTACATATTTTTCTCATGCTGATGTTAACCAAGAAAAAATTCACTGAAAATTTAAGCAAACAAACATTTATTTAGGTAATTAGAGTTACAATTTGGGAGACACAGATTTTGGTAGAAACCTGAATTGTGTTCCAAGAAAGACAAAGAAGGGGTAGTTATAAGTGCAAAAAGTTACAAATGTAGTTCTCATTTAGGTCCTCTCTGCAAGACATAGATTGAAATTAAGTTAACTGGGGTTGGTTGAGTTAATATGCAAATGAGGGAGTAAGGTTTATTAAGCTGAATGGGCTCCTTCCAAATGAGAAATTCAGATTATTCAGCTGCCATGGTGAAGCGAAAGTCCACTCTGATGGCTTTGAGCCTGGCTTGAAAGTTCAAAAAGTTTATAGTTATTCAATGAAGATGTGCACAAATTCCCTCTCCCTCAGGGCCTCCCAACCTTATTTTTAAAAAGACTCTCTTAGGCTTGCTTGCTCCATTTTAAAAGCTCTTTTTACAGTGGATGGTGTAAATACTTGAAGGCAAGTGGAAACGTGATTTTTCTTAAGTTATTGGCCACAGTAATTAGCACACTGGTACTTTGCCTACATTTCATTGGCCAAGGCATGTCATATATATGGCCAAGCTCACTATCAATGACAAGACCAATATACTTTACTGGTCCTAGTGGGAGATACTTCAAAGTCACAAGATGAGGGAATGGATATATAATTCTTGTAATGCAATCACAATCTAACTGGAAAAACTCTAGTGTTTCGTCAACTGAATTATCCCAGTTGTTTTTAACAAACCACCTATGTCCTGTTGTTCTAGCTACCACCTCGAACCAACTACCAAAAGACAATACTCTAAAACAAACAAACAAACAAAAAACTATTTAAATTATTACTCTACTTAGAAATCATTCGGTGAGTTGCCATAATATTCAGAATAATGTTGTGCACATAGCATTACCTATGACATCTTTTTAATCTGATTCTGTTTACTTCTCTAATTGTCCTTCTGACCCAACCAATTTGCTATTTTCATGATGTTCACTATTCGCTAATAGCTTCCTCCTTCTACATTTCATTTTAAATAGTCTTATTTCTTTTAACATGAAAGTTATGCTTCTCCCAATCTAAGAAAGTTTTATAATCCTCTTTTTAATCTGAACTGTGATTTCTATTGGCATTCACTTATACCATAGATTTTTCATGCCTTTCCCATAAGATTCATCACATAATATTAGAGATATCTCTCTGCATCCAGTTGAATATAATAGACTATATATTTTTTTAAGCTTTTATGTTCTTCAAATTCTCAGAAACTTATATAAAGGACTTAATGGAAAAATAACTTACTGAGCAACTATGAAATACATTTCCATGTAACCATGTTAAGAAATGTCTTGGTTATGAAGGTACAAAACATATGGACCCTGTCTTCAAGAAATGTATAATCTTGTAAAGATGATTAAGAAATATGTCATGATTTGATAGGATTTATATTAATGGTACAAATTGTGTGTGTCTGTGTTTGTACAAATCTTCTGTTGCATGGGATTTTGCTTAGATGTTTGCTAGATATTTGGTGTTGGGTCATTCAAGTTGTAAAACAGATCATTGAAATGACCAAAATTATGCTTTAGAAAATAATTAACAAGTGACAATAACAGAATAAGTTGAAAGACACATCCAGGATGTAGCTGAAAGCATCAATAAATTATTGAAATATCCTAATTACAGGTCAAACTCCTCAGTGATTTCTGATTTTGAAAGACTGATAGATCCACAAATTTCATAGAATATGGGTGCTAGAAAAGACATTAGAGATAACCTCATTTAATCTCTTCAGTATACAGGGAATGCTTTTCAAATCACCTCTAAAAATTATGATTATTAGTAAACCTGTATCAGATTCATGAATTTAAATTTCAAAACTGTTGGGAGGCACTGGTCTCGCTGAAGAAACAAAAACTGGTATCTCCTTCTGCTACTACTGGCTCATGTTGGAAATGAGCTTGCTGGTATTGACCAGGCCTTACAATATTTTAAATTAGACTGATATTTTTTATATGGATATTTTATTAAAAATGTATAATTTTATTTTTATAAAGGAAATTTTAGATTTAAGTATTGTAGATGTTTGTCAAAAGGCTTTTTTAATGGGCCTTGTAGATCTAAGACACAGATAATAAGGGGTGGGAGTAAGAACACAAGAGTTACAATTAAGTCTCGTCCAGAGACAAAGAGCCTAATTTAGAGATAAGGAACAGATAAGGGCAGAACATAAGTTATTACATATACCTTTGTTAATTGGTGATGCATAGTAGTTTTTTTTTCTAA
The DNA here is from genome assembly GCA_028646485.1 of Cryptoprocta ferox. Taxonomy (NCBI): domain Eukaryota; kingdom Metazoa; phylum Chordata; class Mammalia; order Carnivora; family Eupleridae; genus Cryptoprocta; species Cryptoprocta ferox. Next base: position 143,106,099 of record CM053567.1, read on the forward strand.
GACCTATATTCTATAATTTTTTTTTATACTGGCGGTTGTGATGAGGATGGGTAAGAGTAGTTAAAACAAACCCAAATATAAAGGCTGACACATTTAGTGTCCCCATGGTGTTTACGCATTCAGCATCAAATAAAAAGGTTTGCACAAGCAACTTATTAACCAATTTAAATACATTTTCTTTTGTGAGCCAGACAGAATGACTTTTAGTCTATTTATATACAACCTAACCTATGACTTAATCTTAGCATATTGACTTAAGCAAATGTGTATGTTATCCTGTTTTTCACTAAGAACACTCTGTTATTTTTTTAGTTGTAAGATTTACTCAACCTCACTATGACTGGGGTAGTTCTCTAAAAATACTTCTGTAAAACCTGTTTCTGTACACTTTTTAAAGCATCTTATCACAGAGAATTATCCATTGTAAAAATTCCATTTTCTGATGTCATGTTATCGTTTGACCTATAAATAAAGACACCAAAACCGACAGGACAGAGAGGCCTGTCTGGTGATCAGAAGGAACCTGTGGCTCTCTTATTACTCTCCCGCCGACACACTCTCTCCTTCGGGGACCCCTGAACTGGCTGGAGCAGGACTCTGGCACAAAACGGAAGTATTGGGTGAACTCAAGAAACCTCCAGATAACTATAAAAGCAGGATTCTGAAAATACATAGTAACAAAAAAGCTATTATTATAGCATGGAAAGCTATTTGTCAGCTGATGAATTTTGTGTGCAGAATTCCAAAAAGTTATGTAAATACTCCACCCTTAAGAAAAGGGAACATAATTCCCCATTCCTTAACTTTAGGTGCTCATATTTAATTTTTCAAAAGAAATAGTAGGGTACTGAATGGGTAAAATATATCTTTACAGTGGAGAAATCTGATAAATGGTCAAGGTCAGTATCAGCAGTCATAAATCATGTTGGTAAAAATTGCTCTTGATACGATGTGATAAAATAGGTACTTCCCCTGTGTGATCTTCCTCCCCAAAACCTTTATCCTTAGGCTAATTATGAGAAAAATAGATGATAAATAGAGAAGCATTATACAATATGAGGCTTTATAATTCTCAATATTCCCAAGGTCATAAAAAGAAAACAAGGAAAGTCTGAGAAATTGTCACAATCATGAGGAGACTAAAGAGGCATGAAAATTAATGTAGTGTAGTATCATGGATGAATTCTTAGAAAAGAAAAAGGACAGTAGGTAAAAGGTGATGGAGAATTGAAAAAACTACTATTTCAGTTAGTAATAATGTATCAATATTGGTACATTAATTATGACAAATGTAACATACTAATGTAATATGTTAATAATAGAGTAAGTAGAAGGTATACAGAACTCTTTGTATCATGTTCTCAATTTTTGCTGTAAATCTGGAACTGTTCTAAAAATAGCTTATATTAATTAAAACAAAAACAACAAAACTAAACACTTAAATAAGGTACCTAATTGACTGGTGGACTGGGGAAACCTCAGGCCACGCGGCCTCCAACCCACCCATCCCAAAGATGTTTCCAAAGGCTCTTGGCTTTGTCACAAGGAAGATGTCAAGGACAGACACAACACAATGGATGAATGCCACAAGAAGGGAAGTTTATTAAAATGAAATAATGAAAGTACATTCTTGAAACGTGAGAGTGGGAGAGACAGAGAGAGAAAGAGAGAAAGGTTGCAAGCCCAAGGGAGTGCAGGTGCCCAGGTGCTGCATGCTCTGGGGATTGGGTTTCTATCTTTATCAAAAACTGTTTACAAGAGATAGGCATATTCAGTACTTCAGGTGGGGATTTCATGTAAGCAAAGTTTTGCACCTTTTCTTCCTTATTTGATCAGAGGTTTCTGGCCTACTTTGTCTGCCATCTTGGGCACATCTGGATTGATTCATCTTCTTGTGGCTTTGTTTTGGAGTGCAGCCAGTACAGGCCTCTGACTTCCCCAGAGCTGGCCATGCCTTTATCTTTGCCAGACTCTAGGCATCCCGTTAGAACCTAACTAACTGCCTGAAACACCTCCATAATATTAGTACTATTAATAATAAATAATAATATTTAAAGAAAATAAAATGTATTCACTGCAAAGGTATTACATAGTGTTCTTCCAGGAATCTTAAAACATTTGGTTCTTTTTAGATAATTTGTAAATTATTAAATGGCATATACATGTATATATTGATGAGGGACCATAAGGCATGCTGAAGGCCAAGTACCAGCTAGCACACCACCACCACCCTCTCCCCCCACAGGTGGGATATGTGTGATATTCCTCAGGCAATTCTGGCTGCCCAAGAACAAATGAAAGGACCAAAAACAAATGGTTTAATTTGATAAGAGTTTTGATCAGTATACATATATCTTAGTGCAATTACAAAAAAGGAGGAATCTTATCAATTGCCTAAAGCCCAGGAACAGCCTACTGTCTTAATATTAATTCTTTGCTAGAGGGAAAACAACCTTAGCTTCACAATAGCTAGGATTCTAGCATTCTATGAGTTTTCTTTAGCATATGGAAATCTCTTTAAGAAACCTCCTCTTGATTTTACCCTCCCCTCTCCCCATCAACTCCATAGTATATAACCAGTCAATCTTCACAACCCCAGTGCAGTTCTGCCTACCCCCGGGTCCTGCCCTGTGCTTTAATAACATCACTTTTTTGCACCAAAAATGTCTTCAAGAATTCTTTCTTGGCCGTCAGCTCTGAATCCCCATCCCACCAAAACCCCATAATATATCACCTTTGTTGCCATATATTAAACTCTCTAAGGAAATAATACAAGAAAATTTGAAAATAAATCAGTAATTCAATCTTATTAGTCAATTAATTATTTGATCAAAAATAAGAAATCATTTGTTAGTTGGTGAATTACTTTGAACTAATATATCTTTGAATAGGTTGAATAATTTACTGCAGAAGTTATCAATTTCAGATTAAATGTAGTAAAATTCTTACTGCTTTGTGAAGCACCCTTGGATCATGTCAAGAAATACTTCTATCCAATCATCTTTAGCATCTCTCTGTTATACCTCCAGAGAGTTTCTGATTAATTTATATATGTGTGCAAGTAATTCTAATTATTTCCCTTGGTGTGCATAATTATTCATTTCTCCATATTAAATCACATCTGTTCTCTAGTTGTTCAATCAAAAATTTAGATTGTATATACCTGTATATACTTCTGAATTTTTCACGAATTGCTGATACCTGAATTAAGGTGAGTACCCCTCCCCTTTTTCTGTTAATCTTTATAAGTGCCTATTTTTTCCTTAGTCAGTAAATAGAGAATAAATAACTTTGTCCCTCATATCAATGCTATATGAGCTATAGCTATATTTAATGAGTCAGTTAAGTGACTGACCTTTGCTCAGGTCATGATCTCACCATTCACAAGTTCAAGCCCCATATTGGGCTCTGTGCCGACAGTCCAGAGCCCAGGCCCGGAGCCTGCTTTGGATTCTGTGTCTCCCTCCCTCTTTCTCTCTTGCACTCATGCACGCTCTCTCTCTCTCTCTCTCTCTCTCTCTCAAATTAATAATCATTAAAAAATAAAGCATTTTGTTTTCAAAGAAGGAATATATTTTAAGTGTCTAAATCATTTTTCCATTATTTTCTCCTTGATTTCCCTCTGTCAGTAATTATTGTAGTTTTACTTATATAAAATGGAAAAGTAGGGTTCAGTAAGCAGAAAGAGAAAGGCTAGGGCTTGAAATTCCCTGGGTGGAGGAAAAATATATATTTTTAAACACCTCTTCTGGGAAGTCTAACCTTGAGAAAACTCCCTCAGGTACAAAATTCCTCTGAAGAATGTAACAGACACCACCTACCCCTGCCTCTGGTTTCCCTCAGGAATTCGACAAACAAAAGAACTTACTAGACCATAAAACATGTGACCCACAAGAAACCATATGGTTATAGACCACCCCTCATAAATCAGAAACAAGCCAATCATAAAAGAATGACTAGGCATTTAGAATTAACTAGTCAATAAGGGTAGAACCTGAGAAGGAACAAGGGGGAAGGAAAGGGATCTACTAAATCCTATAAAGCAAAGGCCCTTGCCTTTAGTTGGGGGTATTCACTTTTGAATGTCCCCTCTCTGTAAAGAAAGCTTTTGATGAGGTTTTGGGGTGATGGTGGGATTTGGAGCTGGTGGCCAAGAAAGAATTCTTGAAGACAGCTTTGGTGTAAAAAAGTGGTTTTATTAAAGTAAGGGGATAGGACCTGTGGGCAGAAAGAGCTAGGCTTCGGTAGTGAAGGGTGACTGGTATTATACTATGGACTTGGGAGGTAAAGTCCCGAGGGGAAGTTTCTAAAGGAGAGTTTCATATGCTAAAGACTCACAGATTACTGGAGGCCTGGCTATTGTCAAGGTAAGGTTGTTTTCCCCGTAGCAAAGCATTAACATTAAGAAGGCAGGGAGTTCCTGGGGAAACATTTTACTCTGCCTGCCTCAACTTTGTCAGTGGGCCTCAAGTTATAAGGAAATTCAGTTTTATCTGACATATCCTTCTTGCCTTTGTTCCCCACATCACTATGGAGGGGAGGGTGATGTTGGGGCTTCAGGAAACTGAGTCCATAGGTTTCTGGAGATTAGGCTGTTGATGAGACTTTCATTTTCTTGTAATTTACTAAGATATTTTTAAACTGGTGGAAACTCTTAGTTTAACCATTTGTTTACTGTGCTTTCCTTTGTCCTTGGGTAGCCAGAAGTGTCTGAGGAATGTCACACATATCCCACCCTGGGGTGTGGGGAGGGGAAAGGGTAATATTAGCTTGTGCTTGGCCCTCAGCCTGCCTCATGGTCCCTCATCACTTTCCTACTGTTCTTACATTCTGATCTTATACTCTAATAAACTCTTGCCTGCTGCTCATTTTATTCTGCATCCACCTCTTCATTCTTTGAAGCGGTGAGACAATGAACCCTGGGTACTGAGGTAAAGTGTCCTGCAACACCTATACCTGACTTAGTAGATAACAACTAAGGGATGATTATGGTTCTCAATTTTCTTTACCTGGAAAAGAAGAATGGTTCTAAAATTTCTTAAAATACTCTTGGTATTCTTTTTTTTTCTAAAAGCCAACTTTAATAATGAAAAAGTTTGCATTCTAGAAAACTTATGAGAGTGGCAATGACTAAATTATGGCAAAAGTTCCAATCCTCTCCAATGTGATATTGTGATGACAGCAAAGACCTGCAGTTCCCTTTTAACATTATTACATCAATGTGTACTTAAGTTTCAGAAGGGTGTATTTATTTTTTGTTCTTTCTATTCTGTAATGCTGACAGGGGTGCAGCTGAAGTTCTTGGTAATCACAGGGAAAGATTCACTTAGGATAATGAGAGGAAGGTACTCAGAAAGATGGAATTGCTTATAAAAAATACATAATTTAACCTCAATCCCTGGTAAAATTTTCACTTCTCAGAAAATTCACCCTGTTCTTTCCTCCATCTTAATTTCTCTGTTTTATTTATTAGCAACCATGTCTTCAGAAATCGGATGTTTCTGTCTACCTCCCAGAATAAGTGATGAAGTTTGAGGTGATGGGAGTTTCATGGGGTCTGGAACCAACAGCCAAGAAAGAATTCTTAAAGCTACCTTTGGTGAAAATAGGTGATTTTAATAAAGCCCAAGGACAGGGCCTGTGGGCAAGAAGAGCTCCCTGGGGTTGTGACAGGTAACTCATTATATACCCTCAGATTGGGAGGGGGCCAGGGACAGAGTAAGTGTCCAAGGAATTTTGGAAGCAAGGTTTCCAGGACCTTGAGGGGCTAGCCATTGCTAGGGAAACACCACTTATTACCGTTTAATAAACACCTCAGTCATAAGACCCTTCGGATAGAAATTGGGGGGCCATAGACTTGTAGTATGATTGCCAGCATATATCTTGGGACAGTTGAGAAAAAGGAAGTAGACTTATAGGATCCTCAAGGTTGGGATAATGTTAAGCTAATGTTCTCTTTTGCCCCTAGCAAAGTGTCATCATCAAGGGAGCTGAGGTTCTAGAGGGAGGTCACTCTGCCGGTTTCAAGGACTTGTCGATGGGCTGTAGGCAGTGAGGGAATTTAATTTTTCATTTGCCTTAGTTTCCCACATCACCATGGCAAGTACTTAAAACCCTTTCCTTTGTTCGTGAGTAGCCAGAGGTGTCCGAGGAATATCACACATATTCCACCTGGGAGGAGGTGGTGTGCCGGCCTGTAGTTTGCCCTCAGCTTGCCCCACTCCCTCATCGTTAGGTCTTATATTTTGTATTTAATTTTCTTACTCAGAAATGGAAGTTCTGATTTTGTGCAATTTCCTGACCTCACTGGTAACTATTCCTCATAATATCTTTGGCCTGATTTTCTGACCTTGATTTCTGTCCATAAAAAAAAAAAAAAAAAAAAAAAAAACTTGGTTCTAAAATTCCCTCTGAAAGTTATTTTAAAAAGTTACAGGACAGTCACTTTGGAGGATAGTCTAGTAGTTTCTTACAAAACTACACATACCCTAACCATATGATCTAGCAATTGCTTTCCTTGATATTTACCCAAATGAGTTGAAAATTTACATTCACACAAAACTTACAGATGAATGTATACAGTAGCTCTATTCAAATTCATCAAAACTTGGAAGCATCTATGCCTTCAATAGATGAATGGATAAATAAATTGTGGTACTCCTATGAGATGCATTCTCTGACTGTGGTGGAATTGACTAGAAAATCTCCAACTAGATGAAAATAACACAATACATATCTAAACTATTTATGGGTTAAATAAAAAAAATCAAACGAGCAATATCAGGAAAAAAACTTTTTTTAAAAAAACATTTTAAACAGTATCAATGGCAGTATCTATCAACATATCTTTGATGCAGCAAAAATAATGACTAAAGGGAAATTTATAAGTGCAGTTATATATAATTGTGCATTTATTTATTTTATTTTTTAACATTTTAATTTATTATTGAGAGACAGAGAGAGACAGAGCATGAGCATGGGAGAGGCAGAGAGAGAGAGAGAGAGAGAGAGAGAGGGAGACACAGAATCTGAAGGAGGCCCCAGGCTCTGAGCTGTCAGCACAGAGTCTGATGCGGGGCTCGAACTCACAAACTACGAGATCATGACCTGAGCCGAAGTTGGACGCTTAACCGACTGAGCCACCCAGGTGCCCCAATTGTGAAATTATTTGTAAATAATATATAATTAAGTGTATAATATATAATATGTGATCATATGTAATATGTACAAAAGTATAATTACAAATAACAAAAAAGGAAAATTTTAAATAATTGATTTAAGCTACAATCTCTATAGCTAGAAAAAGTCTAGTAAATCAAGGCAGAGAAACAAAACAATAATGATTGCTCACTGAAATAGAAAACAAATATTCAGTAAGGAAAACCAATTAAGCCAACAGCTTGATCCATTGAACAAATGTATAACACTCTAGAATGATCTAGAAGGAAGGAAGGAAGGAAGGAAGGAAAGAAGGAAGGAAGGAAGGAAGAGAATAGAAGAAAGAAAGAAATCAGTAATTGTTAATATCAGTAAAAACGGAGAGTGAGGGATCAGAGTGTGGTTACTATGGACTCTCAAGTCATTTTGAAAGATAATAATGAGATATGAAAAAATTTATCCCAATAAAGTTGACAATTTAGATAAATTGGACAAATCCCTCAAAACATAAAACAAAAGATGACTTGGCTATATCAATAGAAAAAAAAATGAGAAACTGAACCCTCCTTTATTAAAAAATATTGAATTCATTACAAAATGCCTCCCACAAAGAAAAATAGTGGCCAAGAAACTTCCCCTGAAATACACGGAAAATTCTTTCAAATATATAACAATGCATCAAGATCATCCCAACACACTATTTTCTAGTAAATAGAATTCACTAACAATTACTTTTTTTCTATTGGTCTGGAGGTGAATCTAATTGTCATTTTCCATACCATTGGTTACATTTCTCTCAGTACTAAAGGAAACATTTCTTCTTCCTGGATTTTCTTGATAACTAAACAGAAAAAAAAGTCTAAATTAGATGTTCATTTTGCCTTTAGTCACTAATGTCTGTTTTCACACCTTGCTGTTAATGCAAATAGATTTTAACTTAAATGCAATTTCCTTCAAGAATTTCCAATCAGTGAGGCACAAGTGGTAGCAGTGGTCTAAAGATACTAGCATTTTTAGTTATCACTATCCTAAGAAGAGAGGCTGTAAACCTGTTGCCATGTGTCCCTCCATCTCTGCTGTATAAATTCCTTTCAGCGTCTCATACTTATTGTCCATAATAAACTGTACCGTTTCCCATATGCTTCAATCCTGTGCATATAAAATCTTGATTGTCTTTTTGTGAAGTAAGAGGTGGTGAGTGGCAGGGAGGAAGGCTTTGGCAGGTTTAAAAATGTGAATTCATTTTTAAGGACCTTGATGATGAAGAGAGGGGGAGGAAGATGACAATTTTGCGATGAAAAATACAATACCACAGTCAGTTAAACTGCAGGAAAGATAGGCCATTGTCTTAATACAGAGTTTCCCATAAAAACAAAGGAAAACAGCAGCTCACAGGTGGCTGTGAATAAATTTGGATGCATTTGTAAAGGCAGGTTTTGCTCTAGGCATAACCAACTGGAGCGTTTTATACAATAGCTATGTTCCATGGTTTCAATCTCCAGGCCTATAAGGGAATTCCTGATTACTTTATATTGGATCTCTTACTAATAGTACTCAAAACTTGAAGCTCTTACTCTTAGATATTGCCTCTCTTAATGATTCCCAGGTCTCCTTAGTGCCACCTAAATTATTCAGATATTGGTTTATCAAGTCTCTTTTCTATTGCCTCTTTGTGAAACTCCCTGCTGAGCTTGAATGTGCACAGAGGAATGCTCAGATAAAATAAAAAAGGAATTTAAGAGCAATAAGAGTGCTGTCTTTCTCCACTCCAATAAGAACATTTAAGACACACGTGAGATTTTTTTACCCCTGTTGGCTCTCACTTTTATTACAACATCTTTTCTCAAATTGGCAAAGTAGACAAACAGCTATTCCAGTGTGATCTTTGTACTACTAAACAACAGGGGATAGTGATGCAAAGATACAGCTAAATGATTTTCTTTCTCCCAAGGTATCAGCCCACAAATAAACAGTATATCTACTGTAGAGTCTGCTTTCTAGTTCAGTAGTTTTAAGGAATTCGGAAAACCAAAAAAACCAGAATGCAGTGTATTAATGTGGTCTGTACAATACCGTCTGTGAGGATCCTATGTAAGATTTAAACATGTCTCTAAATAACTCTAATTAGCTAAGCCACATTTCTTTATTTCCTCCTCAGTCTGATTTGTTAGTTTCCCTAGAACAGCGAATGATATTAATAAAAACTGACATACTCATCTCCAAAATACTCTTAAATTAAGAAATTGGAAGTATTCATTATTTCAGTGAGATATTGGATCTTTGACAATTTTGCAATGAAATTTTGCTGGAGTTATTGAAAATATTATAATTCTTTCTTTCACTTAAGAAAAACAGCCCAACTATTTCAAGATGAGCTTTAAATATATTACAAGTGTTTAGCTGTCATTATCCATTTTTCAAAGTTTTGAGAAAATTGATATGCTATATGAAAAAAAAAATTGAAGAAACTGATCTCTTTTGATCCCTCCCTTAAGAATGCTCCCCACAGGTTAATGAAATTTTATTTTATTATTATTTAAAAAAAATTTTAACGTTTATTCATTTTTGAGATAGAGCGTGACTGGGGGAAGGGCAGAGGGGGAGACACCGAATCTAAAGAAGGCTCCAGGCTCTGAGCTGTCAGCACAGACCTAGATGCAGGGCTCGAACCCACATGAATTGTGAGATCATGACCTGAGCCGAAGTCAAACGTTCAACCAACTGAGCCACCCATGTGCCCCAGTTTGATGAAATTTTAGACTGGCTCTTATATGACTCTAAGACCCTGACCTACCTTTTCTTAGAGCAGTTACTTAAAACAAAACAAAATGAAAATAAACAAAAAAAAAAACATGTAATTATAAATCCTTTGTAATTATAAATTATTTGTCTCTTTGAGATGTAAATCCTTTTAAAAGATACTAGACAATTTTACAACCTAGGATTTCTTTCTCAAGGACTGGGAGGTGTCTCTCTGAAATGTAATCAAGAAGGAAGAAAGTACCCAGATTTCTAGTCTTTGGGAGAGGGCAGGAGCCTACCTTTGGTGGGTGCCCTACCTCAATCCCAAGTTGTAAAACTACCATTTGTTACTTTTCCTTTGGTTAAGGTCAAGATTCTCTACTATTACAAACTCTCCAACCTTTGTTTAAGCAGAGTTGAGGTCAGACTACATTCTGGCCTCTCTACCCTGCAGCCACAAATTCAAATAAAGTCTTCCTTGCTTGTTTAACATCTTCCTGTGAATTTTTTGTCTTGACATAAAATAAATCAGTTGATATACATGTTTCATATAGAAAGTGACAGGGCCTACAATAGAGATTCTTAATTTGTGAGGCAAGAGAACCTTATCTGAACCTTATCTCCACATTGACTTGGGGTTAACTAAATGATTAAAATATTTCCCCTGCTTTTGTATTATTATACTTATTTTCTAAATATATTTCCAGTTCTCGCTCCCATATATATGCACACACACATACACACATTATTGGAAGAAATTGGTTCAGGTGATAATGGAGTCTAAGAAGCTCCAAGACCTATAGTTAGTAAGCCAATGTTATAATTCCAGTCCACAAGCAGAAGACTGATGTCCCAGCATAAAGAATCAGGCAGAGAGAATAATTTATTCTAACTCTACTTTTTTGTTCTATTTGGACCTTCAATGGATTGGATAAGACCCATCCACACTGGGAAAGGCAATCTGTTTTCCTTAGTCTACCAAATTAAATGTTAATTTCATCCAGAAACACCCTCACAGACATACCCAGAATATCTCTGGACACACACAGACACAGTAAACTTGATAGATAAAATTAACAATCAAATTTAGTGACTTCTATCCCATGTTGTACAGTGAGCCTAAGATTCTGAATGGTTTAGGTCTGAATTTCTTTGATTTTTTTTTTGTAAATATGTATCAATATTCATCAGAATTATTTCTTTGGATCATTAAAGAATGAAATCACTTACTTCAATCTTATTCTTAGTCTAAATCACTATATCATTTAATGGTTTTTATAAAAAATATCTTGTCAAATTTCCACTTGACTTGCACTTATTTTATTTCCATTAAAGAAATTTTTCCATCTTTGATAACCTTTCTGATGAATTACCTAAGTAATTTAACTGGGAACATTTTGCTGTAATTTTCTTAATAGAAGGAGGTACAATTTTCATAAAGAACTAGTATATTATACATTTTTCATAATCTGTATTTAGAATGTTCCATTCCAATTCTATTTATAGTGGATAGAATATTTGTTCATTAGGAAATTCCACTCATTGTAAATATTAAAAGGTATATACAGTTTTATTTATAAGACTACTATGTAATTTTGCTTTAAAAACAAACCTGTACTATACTGCAATACATAACAAAATGGTCCTTTCTTTACCTTTAGTAAAATATATTTTTAATTAATTAATTTATTATGAGAGATGTGTATGAACATGAGTTGGGGAGGGGCAGAGAAAGAGGGAGAGAGAGAATCCCAAGCAGTCTCTGAACTGTCAGCACAGATCCCTCTACACGAGTCTCAAACTCACGAACTGTGAGGTCATGACCTGAGCTGAAATCAAGAGTCAGACACTTAACCAACTGAGCCATCCAGGTGCCCCTACTTTAGTAATATATTTTTATTTTAATGTCTTTTTTTCCTGATATCAACATCGTTCCCCCTGTTGTAGTTGTTGTTTGCATGGTATAATTTTTCAGACTTTTTTTTTTGTTCAATCTAAATGTATCCTTGAAAATAAAATCTATCTTCAATTCCTGGCATGTAGTCCAACATTGTTTTTTTTTTTCTTTTAACTTTAATTAGTTAATTAATTAATTATGTTATTTTAGAGAGAAAGAAAGCAGAAGGAGAAGGGCAGAGGGGAAGAGAGAATCTTAAGCAAGCTTCATGCTCAGCATAGAGCCTGACCCAGGGCTCCATCCCACAACCCTGGGATCATGACCTGAGCCAAAATAAAGAATTGGATGCTCAACCACCTGAACCACCCAGGTACCCCCCAATTTTAGTTTTTATTTTTACTTTTAATGTTAGAAAATATCTGCCTTTTGTTTGTAGAGTTTATTATATTTAAAGTGATTTCTGATAATATAAGATTTATGCTACTTGATTTTTTATTTTATTTCTATATGTTTTACGGTTTTTCGTTTCTCCATTTCTCCATTATTGCCTTCTTTTCTTTTAAATAATCTTTTCTCTTGTACCATATTTTTAAAATTGTTTTTTTAGTGGTTGTACTTCCAATTATAATTAACATCTTAAGTTAAAACAATATTGTCCAGATTGATAACAAATTTCAGTAATATACAAATACTTTGTTCCAATATAGCTTCATTGCCATCTCCCCCTTCATGCTATAATTGTCATACAAAGCATAACTTCAAACATTTTAAGCCCAAAACATATATAATTACTACTTTATGCTGTTTTCTTTAAAAACTAGATAGCAGAAGAAACGTGTCCCAAATAAAAATACTTTTATACTGAGTTTTATATTCATCTGTATAGTTTACCAGTGGTCCTTACTTTTTCATGATGATTCAAGTTACTTTCCTGTGTCCTTTTATTTCAGCCTGAAGGATCCTGTTAGTATTTTTGTAGACGAGATCTTGTGATGTTTTCTTTCTGATTTTGCCTTAAGTTGTTTTAATGTTTCCTTCATTTTTGAAGAAATGTGTTGCTGATATAGAATTCTTGATTGATAGGTTTTTAGAAACCACTTTGAATGTGGTAGGCCAGTGTTTTCTGGCCTCCAAAATTTCCTATAAGTCAGCTATTAATCTTATTGAGGATTCCTTGTATGTAATAAATTATTCTTTCTTTGTCATTGGCTTTCTACTATTTCACTGTGATGTAATTATGGGTCTATTTGAGTGTAGCTGAAGTTTGTTGAGCTTCCTTGATTTTAAAAAATATATAAGTATTTAGCCATTATTTTTCAAATCATCTTTTTTCTCTGCTTCTCTTATCTCTGAATCTCTCAATGTATGTGTTTATACACTTGATGGTGTCTCAGAGATCTCTGAGGGTTTCCTCATTTTTCTTAATTTTTTTCCTTGCGATTCTTCAGACTGAATATTCTCAATTGACCTATCTTCAATGTCACTCATTTTCCCTTTGCAAGGTCAAATTAACTATTGTCCTTCCTTAGCGAATTTTTCATTTCAGTTATTTTACTGTTATTTTATATATTCAGCTTCACATTTTCTATTTGGTTATTTTTAAGTAATTTCTAACTTTTCATATGTATTCTTTATTTGGTAGAACATTGTTCTCATCCTTTCCTTTAACTGTTTGAATGTGATTTCTACAGTTTGTTTTTAAGCAATTTATAACTGATTTAAGTGCTTTGCTTAATAATTCCTGCATATGATCCTTGTCAGGGTTCCTTTTTAACTGATTTTTGTCCCAGTTTATAGATATACTTTTCTGTTTCTCTGTATGTCTCATATTTTGTTGTTGTTGAAAACTGGGCATAAAAATACATACATATATACAGACCTACATAAATGTAGCAACTCAAAGTCAGAATGTCTACCAGCAGATTTTGTTGCTATTGTTGTTGGTCTTGTTATTGTTATTTGTTGTATTTTTGTCATGTGCGACTTCTGATGTCTCTGTTCAGTTATGTTATTTGTCAGCTCATTATTACATGCCTTTCAACAGTATATCTTCTGTGCTTTGCCAAGGGGCTCTGTGCGTTTGTGGTGTGGCAGTCCTTCAAAGCTCCAGCAGTCTGCAACTCTACCTTGATATCCTCTTCTTAATTTCCATGAGCCTCAAATCAACCAGAAATGAGAGATTACGGACTTCTTGGATGTTTGCTAAACATGAGCACAGCATACACATGCATATAACCTTCTACATCCCAAGGAATATTTTGCAGCTTTCCAAAGCTCCCTACGGACATCTCATTCTCTAAATTCTCCTTTTAAGGGTTTTAGCCTGCCTTTTTTCTGTCAAAAATAGCACCACCATCTAGGGTAGTTGCAATGTTAAATAATTCTAAACTAATTATTTTCAGCAAATGATTTGGGAATAGGGGAATAGCATTTCTCAGTGAAGAAGCTGATTCAAGTCAGATAAAGGCAATTGCTGAGATTTTTTTTTTTTTTCTGATTCCAGAAAGATCAAATAGTTATCTGGGAGTGGGACTTTTTTTGGGATTTATAAAACCATTCTGTCATCTCCTGTGGCTGTTAGGCTGTTGCTTTCCACAGTCGCCATGAGTGTAAGACTGCTGTTGTTCAAGGCTAACACAGATCTGAAGAGTGGGGTGCTAGTGAAGCAAGTTGGAATGATACAAAGCTCTCTGTTCTTCCTGGGAGTCAGACATGTCTCTCAAAGAAACGCTCCTCAGATTGCTTAAAGACTTTGATTAACTTGCATAGTTCTGAAAATGTTGATGTTTACAGTTTTCATTTTTTTACAGTGTTCTAATTGCTTCCATGAAAGAGTGGCTTTACAGAGTCCCTTACTGAACCACTCCAGAAATGCCTTTGTACACCCCAAATTTTAAACATGGTCATTAAAATAATGCATTCTATTAAACACTACATTATGGATAGTATAACTAAGAACTAAATATATTTTCATTCTTTTAAATATATTTTTTCTTTTCTGATGGAAAAAATGTTCTTTACTATATAATTTATGTCAAGAAGAAAACAAATCCAATATGTTTGTAACACGTATTTGTTATATTAAGATTATTCAATTGTAATATAGAAAATGAGAGACACTATGAATAGAATCAAGTAGCTTAAAAAATATATTTAAAATAGGTAAAATAAACACCTCATAGGTGTGCTGAACTTAGGGGAAAAGAAAAGAAGTAAGTGTACATCAAGCAGTCATAAAAATATTTAGGGGTAAGACCCTAAACATTCAAAAAGACTTAAATTAGCCATTTATTTGTAATGTCCACTCATGATACGTTTACTTTCTGCTCTAAACATGGAGATAAAAACAATAGCTGCTTAGCAGATCATCTGTGAGTTATGGTTATTGACAAGGAGTATTTTTCCTGCTTAAGCCTTCTGTTTTCTCATTATTTCTGTTTATTCATGGATTCCACTTGTATAAGGCTTCTATTGCTTTCTCATTATATTCTATGTGACTTTTAGTTTTTACCCCACTAAAAAATTAAGTAAATGACTAATCCATATCTTGTTTTGGTATTCAAGAGAAGACACTATATATAATTGATTCCATTAATCACAGTCATCATTATTTGGGTAGACATTTAGTGCAAGACTTCTCAAATATTGTTGATCTGGAAAGAATTAAGGAGGGCACTTGGGATGGGCACTGGGCGTTATATGTAAGTGATGAATAAAAAAAAAAAGATTCAACTGCCTTAGATTGAAATTGGGTCTGGAAGCTGGGGATAGGAGAGGTATACTTGTGGCTATCAAGCAACTCAGTTGTGATCAGTGGACAGGATCAAAAGTCTATGGATCAAATAAGTCTGGCAGCTGACTTCTGGTCATAGTATCCTTACAAGCCATGTCACAAATGTGGATTTTAATATTTCTTCCTTTCTTTTCTCCCTCTTGTCAGAATGTTATCAATGGACAAGCTCATATAATAGCCACTATATTCTGCGAAAATTTCAGTTTGTATAGGTAAATATCTCTTCTCAGAGAATTCCCATCCTTATATTGTTTTCGGAAAACATGTGCCAAGTAAACCTGCAGGAACTTTGGAAAGCAGAAGTGAAGCAGCAATCCTAGTAGAAAGATAAGTACAGTCACAGGAGTCTGTTGTAACCCATTAATTTTTGGATGAAATGCTAGTTCACTCTGTTAGTTTGCAACAGTATCTGGGTCCACAGCTCCTCCAGGACCCCCCATCTTCTTCATTTCTCCAACTCCTGGACCATGTGCATATTTTGTTCATGATGAAAGTGTCCAGCTTCTCCTGCGGGTCAGCTGTGTCACCAACGTTGGCAGCTTAGAAGCAGGGGAAGACCAACACAGGTTCTAGCTTTTTCTTATAGGTTTCAACTTTTCCTTGTTCTCTCCACTACATGTCCTTTCCAATTGCTTGCCTTTCTGAATTCAGGCCTAGGCAAATGAAAAAGGAAAATATAATGTTTAACTGTTGGCACAATTGTGTAAAGTCAAATTCCTATCAAATTCCATATTTCATACCTTTCCTAGTTGTTGTTCTTTATATTAGTAGAATACTTCATTCCAGCAAATCTTCCTTCTTTATTTTGTTGTGCTGCTTTAAGGTTACACTATGTTCCTTAAGGTTATTCTAAGTTTATACTATGATCCTTAAGGTTATACTAGAGTTACACTAGCAGAAATTTGTTAGCTTCACTTCCATATGGTTACTTAATTCCTCTCTATTTCGGCTATCCCTATCTCTACCAATAAACTACCTTATGAAAACTGAAAGCTATCCTTACAAACATAGCAAGGGGGACCTTTCAAGGTGTAAAATCAATACATAATAAAGATTAAAACACTCTATAGTTTAGGGGCAGCTAGGTGGCTCAGTCAGTAGAGCCTCTGGCCAGCTCAGGTCATGATATCATTGTATGTGAGTTTGAGCACCTCATCAGGCTCACTGATGTCAGCACAGAGCCTGGTTCAGATCTTCTGTCCCCCTCTTTCCCTATCACTTCCCCCCCACTTGTGCTCTCTCTCTCTTTCAAAAATAAATAAAAACATTAAAAAATAGTCTATAGTTTAAAGCTGTGGAGTGTCTAAGTTATAATAAATTCTGTAACACTATCATCTACAAAATTCTTTAGGAAAAAATACTATTTTTTCCTCTCACAACTGCACTTTGAGGTTTGCTGAAAGTTTGCACCAGCTTGCAAGACCCTATTGTATGTATCTCTTTTCAATTCCCCTTTCAGTAGTACCATTTATGCCACAAAATTGCCAACAATACAAATCAAGGTCTTCCAAACAAGAGGCAAATTTCAGATGTTTACCAGTATGCCGCATCAGATGCATGTCATTCCTATATCACAAATCTTAAAATTAAAAGGTACCATATTTAATTTTATCTCAGTATAAAACCATGTGGTAAAGGAAATACTACAATAGGTATGATTTCTCACCACAGTCTTGTTTTTTTTCCATTAAGGATACATTTTTGACAAAAATAGTAAAAGGATGAAGAGACAGGTTTTGTGAATACTACTTTTGAAGTGGTAGTTTCTCAAAAAAAAAACAGCTAGTTTAGGAAACTAGTCTGGATCATAGAGAAATAAACTGGAAAAGTGATTGTAAGAATATTTTATATAAATTTATCTTAAGTTTTTCAAACCACAAAATCACTCAATCAGAAGTTTTTCTTGTGAGACTCAAGTTATCCCCTTTCTAGTTCAATTAGTTAGCACCTTATAATTTTCCAACTGTTATTTATGTGCTTCTTAGATAGATACATTTTACATTTTTATCTCATTGAAATAAAATGTATTCATGAACACAAATTTGAATTTCCACATTTGTAAATAAGCAGAAAACAATGACATGGAAATTGATAAAATTCCTTAAAATAATAGGTTTATTTTGGCTCAGAATCCACTAGAATAAGATATTATTTCAGTTAAATCTATCAGTGAAATGCCTTCCTCTTTTCCATAAAAAAGTTAGGTATAATTTGTAAAGTTTTAATCAGCATTATTTTTCATTGAATTTCCATTTAAATTTGTATTTTATTGAGGATCTCTGAATATATTTCAGAGAAAAACTCAAGCAAGAATATAAAACACATTTAGTAGCTTATACTTAATATTGGTTTAGAAAGCATTGCATAGACTGATATAGTTTGGGTTTTAGAATTATTTTAAGTTTTATTTATTTTTTTAAGGTTATTAATTTACTTATTTTGAGAGAGAGAGAGCCCACGTGAGTGAGCATGTGCAGGGAAGGGGCAGAGAGAGAGAGAGAAAGAGAGAGAGAGAGAGAGAGAGAGAGAGAGAGAGAATCCCAAGCAGGCTCCACGGGACTCGATCTCAGGAACCATAAAATCATTACCTGAGCCGAGATCAACAGTCAGGAACTTAGAACTGACTGAGCCACCCAGCATTGCTAGAATTATTTTACTTTTTAAAAATAGCTCCTTACACCTGTGTTTAAGATAAAAAGATAGGAGAGCAGAAGCACATATAAGAAAGAGTGCATATAGCAACTAAAAGAAAATAGTCTAATTGGTAACTATGTTAAATTAGCAAAACGCTTTTCTTCTGCACTAAGCAAATACACCTGAAGGAACTTGAAATTGACTTGTGTATTTTTGCCTTTTATTTTTTGTGTTTGTTTCTATAGGAAAACTGTGTTAGCTTCATGTAGCTAAGCTTTTTAGGACATAAGTTTGTTTCAGTGAATGACTACCTTTCAGCCTAAAGTGAGCAAATGAAATAAGTAAAGATATATTTGAGGCTGAAATTTTTGATTTGTGTGTAAATAGTATTCACAAGAAGTCAAATTAGCTATTTAACTCTTTTTCTGTGGAGGTTATTGCCAAAGAGCATGGATAAAGTCCCAGAAGAAAGGTCAATTAGCCACAAACTCTTCAACATTATCCAATTTACAACAGACATCACTTTTTTAGAATGCTGGTAGAACAAGCAAGAGAAAATGGGCTTTAATAACAAAATGTATCCTTCCAAGTGCACTTCACAGAGGCAGGTCTCAATAAAAAACAGTAGTGGCAAGAAACAGGTATTGTCGGGGTTTCGCGCAGAGTATCTGCCAAAATGAAATTAAGTGAAACTGAACAAGTCAGAAGAAAATCCTGAAATTAGCACAAAATCTCCTATGGAGAAGATTTATGGATTATACATAATTGCAGCTGTGATCTTCTAATACAGGACAATATGGCATATGAAATTTTACATTACATGAGTATTCTAATTCTGACATCACTCTGCAATCAGTTTTCACATAGAATATAATGAGTTCAATATCTGGTCACAATCCCTTGGTAGTAGAAAATTTAGCACTCTTTTGAAATTAAAAAAAAGGGGGGGAAATTCCTCATTCTGATGATGATCTATGTTAAATCCTAATCATATTTGCATACTAATAAGAAGACAGCATTAAATATACAGAGGAAAGCAGAATATTAATGGATTAACACCATTGGAAATGTGATGGGAGCACTTGATTCTGTGAGGAGATTTTCAGTGCCTGTCCTTTAGATACAAGGGAGACAGAGGAAGCTGCTGTTGTGGAGTTGGGAGGCCTGATATTCCTGGGGGTCTGGGTCTCAAATTCCAAAGGCCAATTGTTTCCTTATGAAATGTGGCATAACTTGAGCAGAAACAAATGGCATTAGGGATGACTTGACCTAGAAGGAGCTCTGCCACTTATTAGTAAGTAAATTTCCAGTACCAAGATATTTAATGAGATGACTAAAGTTTTCCTCAGTTTGTAGAATTAAAAAAAAAAAAAAAGAGATACAGTAGTGCCCCCTTATCCATGTGGGTTATGTTCCAAGAACCCCAGTATATGCCACAAACTACAGATAAACCCTATACATACTATATTTTTCCTATCCATACACGTCTTTCATTAAGTTTAATTGTAAATTAGGCAGAGTAAGAAATTAACAACAATAACTAATAATAAAGTAGAACAATTATAACAATATGCTGTAATAAAAGGCAAATGTGATCTCTCTAAGAATCTTATTGTACTGTACTCACTCTTCTTTTGATGATGTGAGGTGAAAAAATGCTTACATGATGATGAGGTAAGATGAATGATGTAGGCAGCATTAAGCTACTATTGACCTTCTGACTATATTTCAGAAGGAGGATCATCTGCTTCCAGACCTTAGTTGATGGTCAGTAACAGAAACCATGGAAAGTGAAACCACAGATAAAGGGGGACTCCTGTATTAAATAGCCACCCTCATGGGGCACCGGGGTAGCTCAACTGGTTAAGTATCAGATATCTGACTTCAGCTCAGGTTATGATCTCCTGGCTCATGAGTTTGAGCACCACATCAGGCTCTGTGTTGACAGCTCAGGGCCTGGAGCCTGCTTGGGATTCTGTGTCTCTTTTCTTCTTTCTCTGCTTCTCCCCGCACCCCCTCAAACTCTATCTCTCTTTCTCTCAAAAATAAATAAACATTAAGCAAATTTTTAAAAAATTAAAAAACTAAACAAATAAAGAGCCACCCTAATGGAAAATTTTGGTCTCTTGAAGTGATCTAAACCACTTCATAAATACAATCCAATAACTGTAGGCTGAATCCTATTGTGGAATGTCAAAACATTTACTTTACTTTACTTTAATTTAATTTAATTTTAATTTTTTGTTTATTTTTGAGAGACCATGAGTGGGGGAGGGGCAGAGGGAGAAGGGGCACAAAGGATCTGAAGTGAGCTCTGTGCTGATAGCAGTGAGCCTGATGCAGGGCTCGAACTCATCAACCACAAGATTATGACTTGAGTTAAAGTCTGACACTCAACTGACTGAGCCATCCAGGTGCCCCCCAGTACACTTAATTTTAATGTATAATCCTTCAACTCTACTGGAAAGATATTTGTTAGTGTTTGATGGGTTATGATATACAAGGAAAATGGAACATCCAACTATTTCAAAGACTTTTAGATACAGGTATGAGCTAACAACAATACTAGAAACATGAATTACTTAGATGGTTTTCTGGTTCCAGTTGGTGTTTATGAAAGCAAGGAGATAAATGGTGAGTTGGCCCAAGTTTATCTTATATAACTCAGCTACAGCATTACATTTGTTCTGAAAAGTAAAGTATATTTTTATAGTGCCTGTTTTTATAAACCTCTTTATCTTTGATTTGCATCAGTTCTACTAGGAAATAATTCAGTGTGATTTTTCTTTGTATTTAATTTAATTCAGGTTCATAGCAATTCTTTTTCCCCCTTTAACTGTGTATTTTTCCAAGCACAACATGTATTTATATTTATTATGTATATTTATATTATTGTTTTATTTTGTCTTTCCCTATGACTAGTCATAGTAAGCAACTTTTGTGTATAGCATAAATTAAAAGTCCAACTTCATTCTTTTGCATGTGGATATCTAGTTTTCCCAGAACCATTTGTTGAAAACAGTGTACCTTCCCCCAGTGAATACTCTTGGTACCCTTGCTGCATCTATTCACCATAAATGTGAGAATTTATATCTGTACTCTCTATTCTATCCTTTGGTCTATCTTTGGTCTATATACCTACACTTAGGACAGTATCATACTACTTTAATTCTTGTAGTTTTATATTAAGTTTCAAAGTCATGAAATGAGTCCACCAATTTTTTTTCAAGATTATTTTGGCTATTCAGGGTGTTTTGCAATTCTACATGAATTTTGCAATAGGTATTTCAATCTCTGCAAAAAATGTCATTGATATTTTGATGAGATTGCATGAATCTGGAGATTTCTTTGGATAGTTTTGTCATTTTTACAATAATAAGTCTAATCCATAAGCATTTCACTACAAAAATTTAAATACAAAACAAGGTAGTAACAACGGAAATGAAAGACCAAAAAAAGTATAAGACATACAGAAAACAACGCAGATCAGCAGAAGTAAGTCTTTCCTTGTTAGTAATTACTGTAATATAAATTAATTAAACTCTGCAAACAAAAGACAGACTGCCAGAATGGATTAAAAATGATCCAAATATATACTGTTTATGAAAAACTCACACTAGATCCAAACACATATGTAGTTTGAAAGTGACAGAATGAGAAAAGATGTTCTATGCAAATTGTAAGCAGACAACTAGAGGGGATCTTAATATCAGATAAAATAGACTTTAAGTTAAAATCTGTTATAAACTGATAAAAGGCTTAATTCATCAAGAAGATTACCAACTATAAATATATATATTCCAAACAAAATTGATAATGCAAGCTTTGACCAATTTAAAGGGAAAAATAAACACTTTTTCTAATAGAGAACTCAATATCCCACTTTCAATAATAGGTAGAAAAAAGTAGATTAAAACAGAATAAAGATCAATAAGATCAACACTGTAAATCAATTGGATATATATAAATGTATATGTATATATATACATATTTATAATAACCCATTCAACAACTGAATACACATTCTTTTTAAGTGTACATAGAACTTCCTCCAGAATAGACCATATTTAGGCCACAAAACAAGTCTCAACAAGTACAGTTATACAAATCATACAAAGTTTATTTTCCAACAACAATGAAATAAAACTAGAAATCAATAATGCAATTCAAATGGGTAAGTACACAAATATAAGGAAATTAAACAACACATTTTAGGAGTAAAATAAAAAGTCACAGAAATATTAGACTCTCGGTCAAAGAAGAAATCACAGGGATATTAGAAAATACTTGGTTCAACATAAGGAACTCAAAGTGTAAAACTAGAAAATAACATAGATGAAAATTTAGGTAAACTTGGGTGTGTCAAAAACATGATCTATGAAAGAAAAGTAAAGTAAGTTGGACTTTTCTGAACTAGAAACTTCTGATCTATTAAAGACACAAAGAGAATGAAAATGGTAACAGACTCATACTGGGAGAAAACTTTTGTAAAATACATATCTAATAAATGATGGGTATCTAAATCACATAAAGACTCTTAAAACTCCACAATAAGAAAATGAACAACCCAATTTTAAAAATAGGCAAAATGAACAGACACCACATTAAAGAAGATGTAAAGATGGTAAATAAACATATGAAAAGATACTTGACATCATAAGAAATTAAAAAATTGGGGGGCACCTGGGTGGTTCAGTCGGTTAAGTGGCCAACTTCGGCTCAGGTCATAATCTAGCGGTTCGTGAATTCGAGCCCTGCATCAGGCTCTGTGCTGACAGCTCAGAGCCTGGAGCCTGGTTCAGATTCTGTGTCTCCTTCTCTCTCTGCCTTTCCCCTGCTCACGCTCTTGTCTCTCTGTCTTTCAAAAATAAAAATAAATTAAAAAAAAAAGAAATTAAGAAATTGCAAATTTAATCAACAATGAGGTATCACTATATTAGATTGTCTAAAATCTAAAAACCCAACAATATCAAATGTGGACAAAGATGCAGAGCAACAGGGGCACTTGGGTGGCTCAGTCAGTTAAGCTTCTGACTCTTGATTTCATCTCAGATCATGATCTCACGATTCATGAGATCCAGCTACATCCAGAACATCCAGCTCTGTTCTGACAGCATGACCCTTTTCGTGATTTTTCTCTCTGAGTTGTGCTCCCTTAAAATCTATTTATATGTGGAAGAATTAAGCCCCAATACCTTAGAATGTAACTGTATTTGGAGAAAAGGACTTTAAAAAGGTCAGTAAATTAAAAAGAGGCCATTGGGTCAGGTTCTAACCCAATACTATTAGATACAATACAGTATGATATATGATACAATATGATTACAATATCTTATAAGAAAAGAAGGAAACACACCAGGGGCACCTGTGCATAGAGGGACAACTGTGTCAATAGGCAACAAGGGGGCAGACACATGCAAATCAAAAAAAAAAAAAAAAAAAAAAAAAAAAAGAAAAAGAAAAAGAAAGAAAGAAAAAAAGAAAAAGAAGTCTTAGAGGAAACCAGTCAGCTGGCATCTTGACCTTGGACTTCTAGCCTCCAGGACTGGGAGCAAGTAGATTTCTTTTTGTTTGTCACTGAGTCTGTGGCATTTTGTGATGGCAGCCCTAGCAAACTAAAACAAGGCACTAGAGAGTTAGTGCGAATATTTGATTCAAAATTAGGTGAAAAAGTTTTTAGGTGGGAGTATGACATGATGTAATTCACTTTTTTAAAATATTTATTTATTTGTTTTGAGAAAGGGAGCATGCATGCAAAAGGGGTAAGGTCATAGAAAGATGGAGAGAGAGAATCCCAAGCAGCCTCCATGCTGTCAGTGCAGAGCCTGATACAGGGACCGACGCAGAGACCAAACTCACAAACCATGAGATCATGACCTGAGCGGAAATCAAGAGTCTGACATTCTACAGACTGAGCCACCTAGGCGCCCCAATGTAATGCACTTTTTTAAATAATTTCTTCGGTGTCTGGGTGAAGACTTAGAGAAGAGCATTGTAGAAATATAGAAACCAATGAAAAAGCTAATGAAATTAGTAAGATGAGCAATGAAGAAGCTTGAATAGGTTTTATCAGGGAACATGAATTCAAAATATATTTTAACAACAGATCTTCAGAAGTATCACTTACTCTTAATATACTGTCTCCACACAAATATGTTCACCTCAGACAAATGTAACATATATAGGCCAAAGATTGTGAAGACAAGTGCTGTAGTTTCTTGATATTTTAGCCAATCTCATTTTTAAAATGTACAGAACACATGATGCTCATTACTGTCACTATCAATTTTGAGGCCTCAAAATTTCCTTTTCAATCTTATATCAGCACTTTCCTGACCTCAAAAATTAAGCTGCTCATCATAGAGGGAGAAGATACAGGCAGAGTAAAGGGTTTATGAGCAATATGATGGCACTTGGACTTCAAGCATTTTTATTTATGACTCTTGTTGATAATCCATGGAAAGAAGAAGAGGAAGAAAGGCCATCAGCGTCAGTTTGCTACCTCTTAACACCTACCATAAAACTAACACAGTAGAAGATAGAACTGAGGAATGGAAAGAAACTGAGTATTGATCATATTGTTGGAACTCTAAATTCAGCCATGCTTGAATGGAACATCACCTCTGGAATTGGTAACATATATAAGCTCATAAACTTCCTTTACATTTAAGCCAGTATAGATAGGACTTGTAGAAACATAGAATAAAAAGCTCTTGAGATCCAGATAATGTACAAAAATTAAGACCAGACTCAGCAGACTTTTCTTAGTGAAAAGAGAACATTTCACATGAATATGTGAAGAATAAATGGTTGAAGTTTATGACAGTCCTATCAGAACCAAAAGCAATATTTTATCATTGATGAGATGATATGGCTCTATATCTACAAGGGATAACATAATGATTGATATACTAAATATCTAATGATACTAGTTCTAAAGAGTACTATCCAATTACTGGAAAGTCATCTAGAATCAAAAATCTAAAAAGTAAATAAAACTGACAGCAATGAACTGCTCTAAGATTTGTTTGGACTAGAGAACTGGTAAAATTGACTTAAGAGGACAAACACCTGATATTTACAATGAACATTTAGAAAATGTTAATATTTCTATATTTTAATATAAAAATAGAAAATTTATTTTCAATGGAAATTTTGAAAAGAAAATATTTTTAGACTCTAATTAATGAAAATGTATTAAAATTAATATACACAGAAGAGGGTATGATGTGAATGATAGTATCTCTTGGCTGATAATTCTAAGAGTTGAAAAAAGTGAAAAAGCTGCAAAAACTTTCCCTCAAAGAGTCCAAATTAGAGAGTCTCTGGGTATTAAGGGAAGGAAACAATATTTATATTTATTTAATGGCAGAGTTTGGTAGCTTAACAATTGAATTATACTTGTCAATTAAATGGGAACATTAATGTAATGTAATTTTAGATATTTGATATTTAATATTACTTAAATAACTGTCTTTCATCAAAGACATATTTTCTTGCTTTAGAACTTATTAAATAAAGGAAAGAAATATAGCAAGACTCATCATACTTGTATTCAAGTCTTAGACTCACAAATATGCATTGTTCTTTTAGAAATGTCTATTGCCTATACATCTACCTACCAAATACTATTAAGTACAGACACCATACCTGAGCAATCATTTTGTGCCAATCCTCATACATTTAAATGGAGTTTTATTAGAAAATATGTATGAGAGTTAAATGTTGTAAGGTTTTTGTTTGTTTTGCAAATGTTGAGATATTATGAGGAAAATTTTATTGCCCTATATGTAGGCTTTGAGAAAATAATTCGATTAGATAATAAAAGCCTTCCTTTGGTTTTCTAAATGAGAAATTTTTTTCAGTAAATTCAAGTAGGTTTCTTGAAAATTATCAAAATAGTAAAGGGAGGGAGAGACAGAGACAGAGAAAGTGGAGCTGAATGGATTACATTTTCAGAGTTGTTGGTCAGGCAAATCACACATGCCTGAATCAACTAAGAAACAATGAAGGGGTGTTTGGGGGTTCCGTGGGTTAAGCTTCTGACTGATAATTTAGGCTCAGGTCTTGATCTCATTGTTGGGGAGATTGAAACCTATGTTGGGCTCTGTACAGAGAGCACAGACTCTGCTTAGGATTCTCTCCTTCTCTTCCTGCTCCTCTCCTCTTGTGTGCATGAACTCTTCTCTCAAAATAAATAAACAAACATTTAAAAAAGGAAGAAACAATGAAAGTCAGTATATAAATAAGTTCCAAACTGAAATCTTTTGAAGGTAATTGGATAATCTATCATTATTTTCACACAAGGACCCTGTAATACTTATTATATAATTGAGTCCATAAACTTAGTGAAGGTTTTTTATATGAGATCTTTACTGTGAAATATTGTGTAACTGAAAATTGGGCTGCTTAATGTCATTTTAATTACAAATAGATACAAATAGCTTCTCTATGAGAAAATGTGGAAAAAATCTAATAAAAATGTCTTGTTTGCTCCATTGCCTGGCATTAAAGGAAATACCTATATAAAGCACACAGCAGAGCATTAGACATTCTATTCTATCATTTATGTCATTAAGGGTATTTTCTATTTTCTTAACTAAATTACTTTTCTCCCCTTATGACCACCACTTTAATACTAATACTATTCTGATATTCCCTACATGATATATAATTCATTTGCCATATATGTATCATTTTAATTAAAATCATAGCATTTAAAGGTCTATGTTTTCAACAATAAATATGTTGAAGGTACTGCTGTGCTATAAAACCACCTTAACTGTATCTATTTGTGAAGTAATTTTTCTGTGAAGTGATTATCCAAAGAAAATCAGCTTATTAAGTATGAAAGTAAAACACAGTGACTAGGCTGCTAAATTATTTTTAATGTTTAAGTAAAATTTCTTTTCCTTTTTTTTTTTTTTTTGCTATGGATTCCTCTGGTATCACTTAGGCTCATTTTTAAAGTATTTTCCCACCTTAATTAGCTTTCCATGCTATTTAGACCTTCCATGTTTAGCCTCCAGCCTACCTCTTCACTTCAGCCCCAGGTGGGCTGTTTTCTTTATTTCTTTCTACCCTAAAGCCTTGGTACATGGAGGTCCCATTTATTCTAGCCAGTTTCTACTCATTGCATCTTTCAGTCTGAGCAGTCTTCCTCAAGAAAGCCCTGCTTGGCAGCCTTTCCACCACCATTCCCTGGTGCCACAGTTACCCTGAAAGGAAGAGCATTACTGCTCTGCTCATGTTTCTGTTACTGTATTCTAGAGTGTTCCAGGGACTCACATATGTGCTGACTTATCTGAGGGGACAATTATGATCTTATGATCGAATGCAGCTTGGGCCATAAGCAGTTTCTAACCTTCCAAGAGACACTCCCTTGGCTCTGATTCGACCACCTCCACTACACTTATCTCCCGAAAATGTCCCCGGTCTCTATAAGTGCTGTCATCATCTATCTTGATAATCAAGTCAAAGTTCTGGGAGTTACACTTGGTCCCTCAAGTTTTCTCATGCTTCCCTCCGGTTCATTTTTTCAGCAAATACTATCAATTTTATTTACAAAGTGTATCTTAAATCTGCCTTCTAATCCAAAACATCATCATCTGTTATGATTTCAAGAACCTTCTAAAAGGTCTCTGAACTAACTTCATATAAATTATTCTTTTTAGAAGCTATGGTTATTTTATTTTATTCTTTTCAAAATAGTGTTTGATTAGGTAGTTATACCTAGTTGGGTGAAAATACAAATGTTTCAAAATTAAATTTGGCAAAAATTCTCCCAGCAATCATCTGTCTTCTCATCACTTTGGAGACTACCAATAGCAAATGCTAACAGTTTCCTTTGTATCCAGGATATTTTGAACATCTATAAGCAAAATATATATGCATTTCAATAATATACATAATAATTAGCACCCTGTTTTTTTAATGTTTATTTATTTATTTTTGAGAGAGAGAAAGAGAGCAGAATGTGTAAACAGGGAAGGGGTAGAGTGAGAAAGAGAGAAGGAATCCCAAGCAGTCTCCACACTGTCAGCACAGAGCCCGGTGTGGGACTTTAACTCATGAACTGTGAGATCATGACCTGAGCCAAAATCAAAACCTGGATGCTCAACTGACTGAGCCACTCAGGTGCCCCAATGTTTTTTTTTTTCTTTTAATTTAATACAAATAGTGGAGAAAATTTCACATCAGAATTCAATAAACTGTTTAATATATTTTATTTCAGCAGCATAGACCATTAAATGGATATAAAATAATTTATTCAATGAGGTGCTGATTAATGAAAATTTGTATCCTTCCAATCTATATTACAAACCATGCTTCAATCTTGTGGTTATATTTATAGAAGAGACCCTAGAAGTTAAAATGCAGAATCAGAGGGTATACACATTTTAGTTTTAATGGATGTTGCCGATCTAGAAAGCTATAGCAGTTTAGTTTCCATAGCAATCAATATGTATGGTTACATCTTTGACATTCTAAGTACTGGACGAAGAGTGTGCATGCTGGTAAATAAAAGATGGCTGTCAATAGACATGTTTGTGCTGCTTTCTATGTTTCTTTAATGGTATAGTTCTCTTTTCCATGTCAGCAACTTCTGAATCAACCAGGGATGATACCTTTCCCAAGGAGCAGGAAATCAAGGAGTTGCCCCATAAAAGATGATGTCTCTTGGCTCAAAACTATAGTTCGCCAAGTCTTGTCATTTCTCACTAGTCTAAACTAACAAGTCCTGAGAATATGAAGGAGAGGGTTTTGGAAGCAGCATTTAAAAGGGTTTGATGTAAAATGAAGCAGGGCAGGACTGTGACAGGCCATGTGCAAGATGAAGTTATGATGGAATAGCACATAGTAATAAGCAGAAGGAGTAGACAGGAAAATAAAACTGAGCAGAGACACAGAGAGAAGTTGTGTTATGAGGTAAGCCTTAAAGGCTGGATCGCAGAACAGTCTCAGATCAGAACAGCTTTGGAACTCCAGGCCTATGGTATATATATTTGTGTGTGTGTGTGTGTGTGTGTGTGTGTGTGTTTAATACCTTGTTTTAGAATTAAAATGAAGCACTTTATAATATATCTGGTCATTGCCTTATTTCCCTGTCAAAAACAAAACAAAAACAAAGACAAAATCTAGACCACAATGGCTTGCCAAGATTGCACAACTATTCAGGGTGCTTTGGTGTCTCAGTTGGTTAAGCATCAGGCTTTGGTACAGGTCATGATCTCGCAGTCCTTGAGTTCAAGCCCCAAGTTGAGCTCTGTGCTGACAGCTCAGAGCCTGGAGCCTGCTTTGGATTCCATCTGTATCTCTCTTTCTCTCTCTGCCCCTCCCCTGCTCACATTCAGTTTCTCTCTCTCAAAAATAAATCAAACATTTAAAAAAAGATAGCATGGTTATTCTGTTTACAGAGTCAGGTATATACGACATGAAGTTTTTATTTTTATTGTTATTTAATATGTTGTCATGTTGTGACTGTGTTTGCTTGCTCCTTTATTCCTTTTTTCTTTATCTTATAAAATAGCTTGATGTTTTAATTCTGGTCTCAGTTTCCTTAGAAACTTTTTCCTGAGATACATAACCATGAACTCTCAACTTCATTTCTTATATAACTCTGTCCAGAGACTTCTACTTTTGACAGTGCTTTTGCTGAATTTGCAGTTTGGAATTACATTAGTTTTTATTTTATTTTTTTAATGTTTATTTATTTTTGAGAGATAGAGCACAAGCAGGGGAGAGGCAGAGAGAGAGGGAGACACAGAATTCAAAGCAGGCTCCAGGCTCTGAGCTGTCAGCCCAGAGCCCAACGTGGGGCTCGAACCCACAGACTGTGGACTGTGAGATCATGACCTTAGCCAAAGTTGGACACTCAATCTACTGAGCCATCCAGGTGCCCTGGAATTACATTAGTTTTATTCATAATGGAATTTGAGATTTTGTTATTTCCTCCCCTTTGTTTTCAATGATCTCTAGGAAAAAAAGTGGGCAATGCTCCTTCATCACTATTTGCAAAGCACAGATGGAGTTTTCATTTTAAAATATAAAACACATCATTCCTCAGCTTGGAAGCCTCCAAGAGCTTCCTCACATTCTTAGAATAGAACACAAACTTCTAAAAATTCAAACTCACTTTAGAATTAGGAAACTAGTAATAAACTTTTCAATCTCATCTTAAAGATTGGAGTCCAGCGACCTTAAAATTCTTTGTATACAAATAACACCACCTTATTCTCACCTTAGTTCCTATGATTTTGTTCTTTCCTATTCCTTTTTTATTTTTTAATTTTTTAATGTTTATTTATTTTTGAGAGAGAGACAGAGTGCAAGCAGGGGAGGGGCAGAGAGAGATGGAGACAAAGAATCTGAAGCAGATTCCAGGCTCTGAGCTGTCAGCACAGAGCCCAACCTGGGGCTCGATCTCATGAACTGCGAGATTATGACCTGAGCCGAAGTCAGACGCTCAACCAACTGAGCCACCAGGCTCATGTAATTCCAAATGCACACCACAAGATCATACCAAAAATCAAGTAACTACTTGGAACTTGCAAAAAACCAAACCAAACCAACCAACCAACAAACAAAAAACCATCACCAGCAATCAGAAATGAAATTGCTTTCTCAGAAACAGAGATTCTCTAAAACAGAATTGCCTTTATTGATAGGTTGTGTAACAACTTTTTTTTTGAAATTCTTTTCATTCCATAGAATAATGCACCTGTGTATATTAATCCCCACACCCAACTCCGACTAATACTTGGCATTACCAAAATGCTTAAGAAATGTAGTGATTTTATATTTTGTACTTCTTTTGGTTTCATCAGGATTACATGTTTCCTAATTCAGAAGGACTGTGCTTCTAGAGCCTTACATTTAATGAAGTAAAACTAAATATTCATATTTGTTATTTCCCAGAACAAATATGTTTGGTGATTGAAATAAAGGGATTTGTTTGGTATAAATTACTAGAATTTAGTGAGGGCATTTCAAAGAAAAGCATTTTGATGTTAAGAATAACAACAAGATACCAATGCCAACAAAAAAAGAATTGTAGAAGAATAAAATGAGCACTTAGATCTTGTCAATTTGATAGTCATTAGAAATAAGTGAGGTTAATTTACACTAATTCCCAATCTGGGTGTTAAAAACAGAATATCCTAGGTAAAACTAATTTGAAAAAGAAGCATGTCTAAATACCATTGTTCTTTAAATTTAACTAAATCTAACTAAAGAAAGTGGAGATTCTCTGATAGAGTACCTGACAAGAGAATAGCTGAAAAACTCTTCCAACTTCACCTATCATCAAAACATCCCCAAAGGTAAATCAGTATTTTGAGAGTAATATTAGATTTCATAAGTGATCATGTTGAATCATGAAATAAAATCCTCTTTACAAGTTGCTGATAGCATTATAGATGCATAAGAATGTTAAAATTATACTTTGTAATGAGGTAGCTTAAAAACAAAATAAATTTTTCTTAAAAAATTATAAGCTTCTTATTTCAACTTAGTAATTTATAAACAAAGAATATTTCAAGTGTTTCTTTTTAAAAGTTTCTATTTTAAAATAGAAAATGCTCATCATAATGATTTAACCTAACAGTCCAAATGTTAGGACAATAGGAATAAGTGTATTCTCCAAAAAAACACATAATTTGTATACTTAATGTAACTTTTAATATTGGGTGGCAGCTGAAGATCAAATGTCAATGCATTTCAATGCTAAACCCGATTAATTTGAATTTTACTTTAAAATGATTTTCCTTTTATCCCCATTATTCATTCTTCTTATTATTACCATTTTATAGTGTGTGTGTGTGCGTGTGTGTGTGGCACAAACCTTGGTCTTTAAATATAACTACTATGACAAGTTTGCTTTAAATAGAGTAAACATGGATATTGACCAAGGAATAACTGAGTTACAGGACATAGAGTTGTCCTGTAGTTACTAAACATATTGGTGCATGGGTGTAAAAAAATAACGAAATAGGAGTTTTTTTTTTCTCCAAAACGTATATGTTTTATTGCAATGAAGACAGAATACAGAAGAAAGAGTGAAAAAATAAAATCTTTTCACCTTCATTGATAGTAACAAAAATGCAAGGCTCTATTTTGGTAATTGGTGTCACTACAAAAAATTTCTGCCATTTATCAAGTGGCTAGTCATCTGGCTAGTCATCCATCTGGCTAGTTATCTATCGATCCATCTATCCATATCTACATTCATATAGAATATTTATTATTATCTTGAAAGAGCATTAGTTTTACCATAGCTGGTTTTTGCTTAATATTGGCTTTCTCTTTCAATCATGAGTCTATCATTTATTTTCTCTTGTTGGGTAGGATGGCATCATCTCACTATTAAGAAAAAAATACATAGATATAGCAAATTTAGCTTAAAATTAACTGCACACAGACTTTAATATGGGAGACCACTCTACTAGCATTGGAATAGTATTTATTATTTCTTATTAATTTTTTTCAAAATTTCATAAACAAAACAATTTGAATTGGAAGAGATTTTTTATAATAAACTTCCATTAGTACTTTTGCATTTTCATTATTACCTGGCTATTTTTCTTCACAACTGTTTATGTTTTCTTAAAATGTGACACTTTCCTCCCTTTAAGACCCCTAATAGTGACTATTTATTCAAGGATTAGAAATAATGCCCATGATCTATATTAGTAAGTATATACCATATAGGATAAGGAAACAAGAGATAGCAGCAAAAAGAGACAAATGATGCATTAAAATGAATCTGTAGCTTTTAATTTTTGAAATATTTATTTTATATCTTATTCATGTATTAATGAATCAGTTTCTAAAGAAACTATATGTATTTAGGATAATGACATAGTCAGGCATGAATACACTTTATACCTCATGATAAATAGACTTAATTCTTATTTCAATGTCAAATAATGCAAGAAAGTTAAATGCAATTCTGAATTCCTTAAAAGTGTAAATAATTGCACAAGTATTATATCAAAATTGAGTGGTATGAATACATTTACAAAGAGTGTGTTTACTAGTTGATGAATAGTGATAAGGCAAGAAGGTGTAATGAACATCTACGAAATAATGAAATGCCATAATTGTGTGCCAAGTAAACACCAAGGCATTCTGTTACATTAATAGAAAAACATGGCTACTCTTCTGGTAGCTCTTTAAACGTTTAAATAAAACATTTGTCTAAAATAATGATAAAGTCTGTTGAAAAGACCTTAAACAACACCACTTAAAAACTTTGCTATTCACCATTTTTCTTAACAAACTTTTCTAAAATACTTCATAAAAGCAGGAGGAAAAATTTGCAATTCAAATAGAAGCCAGCAATTTGCTAGAACTAATATTGTTTACTCAACAATTTATGCACCTCAAGCTTTTCCTAGTTTGTTAAAACTTACTATTTCTCCTCTTGTCTTCGTAATATACTGTCTTCAAAATTGCTTCTCATTGCATATTGTATTTCAATATTGTGAATAAGACACCAAATACCTACATAACTATTGTCAAATGAAAATAGCAAAATGTTTTCAATGATCATAAGTATATACACAGCTGTTAAATGACTTTAAATATTGCCAGTTTGTAGCATTCACATCACAAATTGCTGATAGCCAGTGATATTACAGGATTACATAAAGAATATTTTCAAATGTATGGGTTGGAATTACTTTCTCAAACTGATGATGAAAAGCAATGTTGTATTGTGATTCAAAATTTTTCATGGAAAAAATTATAGTAATATTTGTGTGATCTTGGCAAAATTGCCTTAATATCCTCGTTTTTGGTTTCCTTAAATTTAAAATGTGGATGATAATTTATGCTTGATATGCTAAAACAATAAGCCAGCACCCAGGACATGGCCATAAGGCTGGTGCACTCTAAATATGTTAATAAATATGAGTTATAACTATTTAAAAAGTCACCAATTCATCCTGAATTGAACAATTCAGTTACTTCCGAGTACATGATATATTCATGGCACTTCATCGTATACAGTAAAAATGCATAGTTTAATCAGATAGATTTATGTTCCTAAAAAAGACCTGGGTAAAAGATAAGTATCAACAATGTATAAAAAGATAGTATGATATCTAAAATTGGGTTTATCTATAGAATATATATAATCTACCATTACACAATCTATTTAACTTAATACATAACTGATTTAAGAGAGACTACATATTTTAATTTCAATTTAGGTGGAAAATAAAATCTATACTATTTTGTGCTTTCACAATTTCAGGCTTTACTCTAACATTGTGTTATCAAACCAAAACCCATAAAATCTTTTATTATTAATTTAAATTAAATATATATACAAATAAACATTAAAATACAAATGCAGGCACACCATAACTAACATCTAAGATTGTTGATATCAACAAATATTTTTGAGTACTTGTACTGACATAGCACATAGAATGAAATTCAATCTTATTTTTTTCCCACAGAACCATTGTAGAACTATATTTATTTATATTTGAAATTATACTTGCTTATTACCCTTATTAGTTACTTTATGGTTTGCACTTTGAATATGTTACTCAATTTGCTTTTTATAATCTGATGAAGGCTACAGAACAAATATTATGTTAGTTCTTAGAATAAATATTATATTAATATGTTAAAATTATGGCATATTACTGTTAAGGCAACTAAGGTCCCCAGTGAAGGAGTGATGGGGCATGGTCACAAAGCTAGTGAAAAAATTACTTTATTCCTCTTCCATTAACATAAGTAGTTAACAAGTCTAGATTTTAAAACTATATGGGGCATCTGGCTGGCTCAATCGGTTGGGCATCCGACTTTGGCTCAGGTCATGATCTCATATTTCATGGGTTCAAGCCCCACGTCGGACTCTGTGCTGACAGCTGAGAGCCTGGGGTCTGCTTCAGATTCTCTGGCTCCCTCTCTCTCTCTCTCTCTCTCTCTCTCTCTGTCCCTCCCCTGCTCATGTTCTCTCTCTCCCTCCCCCTCTCTCTCTCTCAAAAATGAATAAACATTAAAAATTTTTTTAAAAACTATAGAAGGATTAGTCACAATTAATCACAGTAAACATCTTTAAATAAAAAGAGTTGTGTATTGGTCAGAAACCCACAGTTCATTCTTAGTAATATATATGGAGACATTCCAATGGGTCCTTACAAAATCAGTTTAATCCGTATTTTTTAATTCTATTAATATTTTCTAGTTGTACCTATGTTTCTAGACTTTCACTTTATCATAAGCTCCTTTGGGACAGTGATTAGGTAATATTTATCTTTGTCTTTTTGACACTTGAATTTCTGCCATTCTAACAAAAAAGGCTAAATAAATATTTATTACATTGAATATTTGTGATTTACATGAAGGAAAAATACTTGGTGGTTAAGTACTAGATTTTTTTTCCTCTCCCCCTTCCCCACCCAACTTTATTGAGATATCTTTGGCACATAACATTGTATAAGTTTAAGGTGTGAAACATGATGATTTGATATACTTATATATTGCAAAATGATTACCACAATAGGGTTAGGTATACCTTCATCACCTCACAAAATAACCTTTGTGTGTGTGTGGAAAACACATTTAAGATTTATTCTTTTAGCAACTTTCAAGTATATAAAACAATATTGATAACTATAGTAACCATGTTGTACATTAGATCCCCATAACTTATTCAACTTATAACTGAAAATCTGTACCCTTTGACCAACATCTCCTTAACTCTGGGCTGTTGTTTTGCAGTTACCATGAGGCTCATATAAAGTATCTTGTAGATACAACAATCTATTTTATGCTTATAACTTAACTTTGATTGCATACAAAAACTCTACCATTCAACTCCCCTAAACTAGATTTTTGATGTCACAATTTACTTCTTCTTATACTGTGTATTCATTAACAAGTTATTATGGCCATAGTTATTTTTAATACTTTAGTCCTACCTTTTTTTTTAAAATTAAGTTAAGTGATTAGCACACTATCATATTATAGTATTATAGTATTCTGAATTTTACTATGTACTTTACCATATTACATATTTACAATTTACATATGTTTTTGTGTTACTAATTTGTGTCCTTTCAGCTTGAAAAACTCTTCCTCATTTTCTTGTGAGGTTGGTCTACTGATGATGAGGTCCCTCAGCTTTTCTTCACCTGGGAATATCTTCATCTCACCTTCATTTCTGAAGAGCAATCTTGTTGAATAAAGCATTCTTGATTAACAGAAGTTTGTTTGTTTTCTTGTATGTTTGTTTTCCTGCACTTTTAATATATTTCCCACACTCTCCAGGCCTGTAATGTTTCTGCTGATCTGGGGGATCAGAGAGGGGGTCTCTTGTTAGTGATAAGCTTCTTTTTGTTGCTGCTTTTCAGATTCTCTTTGTGTTTGATTTTTGACAGTTTTATTGTAATGTGTTTGGAGAAAAACTTTTTAAGCAGAATTTGTTTGGAGGCCTATGAGCTTCATGAATTTGGATGGCCAAATCTCTCCTGAGATTTGGGGAGTTCGTGGCCATTATTCTTTAAATAAACTTTCTGCCCCATCTCCTTCTGTTTTCCTGTCTTGCATTGCTGTCTTCCCCTTGAAGTAGCAGTCTTACTTTGGGAGAGAATTACCTTCCATCAGCTTTGCTAGGGATTCTGAGGCTTTCTCAGATCTTCTATGGATATACCTACCTGTTTCATTCTTTTTTTCCTTGCTCCCTCCTGTGGCATAATTTTTAAGATTGTATGCCTTTTCCTGAACCTGCAACATCAGTCTGAGGGCTGACTCTCTCTCTCTCTTTTGCTTTTCCAAGGACAGGGCTAGATAATCAAGCTTGCAGTTTCTCCTTGGTCTGCAGATTTGAGCCAACTTCCTATGTGTTCTCATTAGCCATCTGAGAAAGCCCCTCTCACTGCCACTGGAGTACACAGCTACAAGGGAGTTGGGGGATGTGTAGGTTTGACAAGCAGAATGCTGGGGATACCTATGGGCCAATCATGAGACATTCTGACAGCTTGCAGACTGGCCTACTGAGGGAGTTAGATGTGGTTAGTAGAATTTGCATTCTTTTGATAACTTACAAGCCCTGGTTGCTACCCTCCCAGCTGCTAACTGCCCCTAAGTCATATAGCTCATGACTCAGGACTCTGGATGGGGTGAGGGAGCCTCCATGGCTACAATCACACACCTTGAGAAACTGGACACTTACTCACGTGTTTTCACTTTTCCTCATAGGAGAAATCAAGACCAAGAAGGGCTTTCTTGGCACTGACCTGTGCATTGTGGTGAAGGGGGAAACACAGGTAATGTTAGTTTGTCTATTACATTCTCCAGGATGTCCAGTCTTGGATTTTTTGCTCTGATGATGTGCTGGACCTTTTCTGCTGAAATTCTGGACTTTCACAAAAACTCTTTCATCTGTGGGTAATTTCTGAAATAAGTCTTTTCCAGAGGCTCCCAGGCCATGGCTGAGAGGGGCTGGGGCCAGTTCACAGCCCACTTCATGGTCCACAGCTGGGACCAAGGTCTATAGGCCTATAATCTGATGCACAAGTGGGTCAGTCTGCTCCTGGACACCCTGCAGAATGGTGGAGGACCCCATTGCTTCCCTAAGGGCACTTTTGTCCATGGATAGATGCTAAACTGTATTTAGTAGTGAACTAGGGATATCTTATTTGGCTATTCGGCTACTGTCACTCCCAATTAAAACTTTTTTGAAAATTACATTGTTATTCTTTATATGCGTATTTTATTTGAAAATGTTTAATCAGTATAGAAAAGCAAATATGAATATATTAAACATCCAAGTTTCTTCCCAGAAAAACAAGAACATACTGATCTGCTTAGATTTCATAATTTGTATAAAGACAATAACAAATTTCAGATGAATTTTACAATGCTCTTCCCTTTTTCTCTCCTTTTAATACCTGATACTTGACTTAGAATATTTTAAATGCTCTATTTCCTCTTTCTTACCCAATAGAATCCATTAATCTACAAAATTTTATTTTGAAATGATTTTCTAAAGTCTATATAAGAAATATATAATTTTTTATGAGGATACAAAATGACAATATCTGCTTTTCCATTTTTAATCAAGTGCTTAGGAAGAAAATAAGCAATATTTTAAGTAAACTAAAACGGAATTTGTTTTTTACCATGTCTCATAAATGCCAAACAATGAAATGATTTAGTTTTAAAAGTTATTATGTCCCAATCGATCTTCCAGACAACGGACTTAGTATCCAATTATGAAGATATGCACATTTATCAAAAGTTAGAACCATCTGTCTCAATTCTGTTTAATTTCATTATGTATTCATCATTTAGACAGTTAGCTTATGATATAAGTCTCTACCAACGAGTAATTCTATACTGATTATCACTTAAGAACGTGCACAGGCAGACATCAGTAAGCTCTTATTAGTCTACTTTGAAATTAAAATTCTGCTAGTAATAGGCTGCTGACTAGCCAGTCATCATTGATATAGGCATGAAAATCTCTGGCATTCCCCTAAAGAAACTTAAAACTATCAATGTCTTTTTTTCAGCAAATCATATAAACTTAGAATTCATAATTTCTTCTTGAATTGAGATTCATTTACACCCTGTACTCAAATACATTTAAGCCCATGTACATACATTCAAAATTCTCATTTTGAGAGAGAGATAGATTAAAGGAGAATAATTATAATTTAAGGTAACTTTGATTAAAATATTTGTAACATTTATAAAATTTTATAATTATGGGGAATTTAACAATAGTATTGGTCAGTGACTTGGGTCAGAACATTAGATTACATACTGAATACAATTTCCTTTCCTTATATGTATAATTTTTATTAACAAAGATGAATAAGAATATGGGGAATTATTTACTTAACACACTTTTTTAAGTATTTAAGTGCCTTAATGTGTATCCTGAACAAAGATGAAAACTACCTGGTGTTCTATTATAGGAATACTTAAAGTCATTAGAAAAATGCCTTATGTCATCTAAATAAGAATATAGAGGAGCTATGAAACCAAGATGACAAAATACCTTGTTCCTGACTTTGCTCCCCTCACAAGAAAAACAACTAACCACTATTGAAGAATAAGACATGACTAAGAGAATCCTAGAACGTGAATTGAAGCTGAAGCACTCGCACACATACACCACCCACAGAGACCAAGACAGACTGCACTGCAAAGGTAAGCAAAGCTGCTATACATTGGCTACACCGCCCTCTCCCCAACCAGTGCAGTACCACATGGGGAGGACTCCCTTGAGCCTCAAGAACTTCTAGTGGAAAAAGAGAACCAAGGGCAATAATCAGCCCCCACCCCCTAGCATCGGGCCACATTGTGGGGAGCACCTATGCTAATCCTATACCATGGGGGTTGAAAGGGAACCTGTGGGACTCAACCACTGGAAAACAAACTGTAATGGAAAAGAGGGGAGGAGCTTGCAACATCCACAACACAGATCTTGTCAGACCAAGTAGTACCTGCAGTACCCAAGTAGTAATTCCAACCACAGATTTTGCTCATCTGTGGGACCAAGTCAGAGGCACACTCTTACCAGAAAACTCAATGGGATGAAGGTCTGCCTGGTTCAGAACCTCAAATGAGGAGTTTTGCTGGCTGTGGCACCCATGTGCCCATGCCTAGGCAAGGAGCTGAATCACAGCCCCATTCACTGTGGAATGTCTTCCATCTCCATCTGATCAGAAGAGTTGGAGACAACTTCTGGAACTGTGTGGCACAGCAGCACTTGAGCTGAAACACAGCTGGCGTTGCTCACCCCCAGAGCAAGGCCCATATAGAGAGTGGATCATTCCTGTGCTATACACAGCCAGGGGATTAATTCATAGCCATGGCTGAGGAACAGGCCCACCACTCCCTTTTGGAGAGCCTATGTGGGAAAATGAAAGTAGCCTGGAGTGGCTATGCCCCCTCCCACAAGGCCAAGAAAGCTGCAACATAGCTCTCCACTGTGGACAGTGTCTTCTAGCCTCATCTGACCTGAAGGCCTGGCAAAGACCCCTGGAAGCTGTGGGCCCAGCAGCACTGAACCAAGAGATGAGCAAGGAGAGCTGGTAGTTTGCAGAGCAAGGCCAGTGTTCCTGTTTGGTCAGGGAACTTAGATCATGGGTCAGGTTGTGTTACAAAAACAAGGACTTGCCAGTTTCAGAGCTCTTCTCACACTTGCTTCAGGCAGAGAATCTAATTCTTAGCCCCCCTCAGCACTGGATATAGCCTTCAGCCTGTCTAGCCAGGATCCTAAACAGAGCACAGAGGAAGCTGCATAACCCATTCCACAGTGGATTTTTTTTTAATTTTTTTAAAAGTTGATTTTATTTTGAGAGAGACAGAGAGAATGAGCAGGAGAGGGGCAGAGAGAGAATCCCAAGCAGGCTCCACACCGCCAATTTGGAGCTCCATGTGGGGTTTGAACCCACAAAACATGAGATCATGACCTGAGCTGAAACCAAGAGTCAGATGCTTCACTGACTCAGCCACCCAGGTGCCCCTCAAAAGCCTTCTTACAGGGGCACTTGAATAGAGAACACAGCCTCTGGCTCCCTTCATCCATAGGGCAAAACTGGTGACTTCATCTGACCAGAGAATTCAGTGCATACTCTGGCTGGATTTGGGTCCCCAAAGAAGGAACTGTACATTTCTGGGTCCTGTCCTACCACCCTACCAGAGCAGAGAAACTAATTCATTATCTTGTATACTAGTAAATACAGTACACAGTCCTCACTGTATGATTTCACTTACATATGGAATCTTACTACACACATACACATACACAAGTTATAGTCAGACTTGTGGTTACCAAAGGCAGGGGTGGGTGGGTGGGGAGGTAAATTGGAGGAAGGTGATCAAAACTTACAAACTCCCAGTTAAGAGATAAATAAGTACTAGGATGTAATATACAATATGATGACTGTAGCTAACAACCGATATGATATACAGGAAAGTTGTTAAGATTTCCCATCACAAGGAAAAAACATTTCTTTTTTTTTCTTTTGATTGTATCTATATTGAAAACTGGATGTTCATTGAACTCTTGTGGTAATCATTTCACAATATATATCAATCAAACCAAAATGTATGCTTTTAATTTACATAATCATATATGTCAATTATTTCTCAGTAAAATGAAAAAAAGAAAAGGTACGTAAACAAATAAACATAAATCTAAATAATTATGTTACTTATGTTTTGCATATTTCTGTGCCCATGATTATGATCATTCACAAGTAACACAAAAAATAGGCTCAAAAATTGTCTAAAGGAATAATTGTCCCTCTAATCAAATCAAATATAATGATTATACATATATAATTATATCCAAATATTATATATATAAATGCGAAGCAAAATATCTGATAAAATTATTTTTAAACATGACCTATTATAATTCAACAGCAACTTATATGAAGTGATTAAGAGAAATTCTGTGTTTCTAATCAAAGATAAGTGTTATATATTATGTGGGAATCTAATTTTCCCAACTTATATCTCTCTCTGATAGATTTACTGTCAAAGTAATTGCAATCTCAACCAAGAAGTTTCCTAGGAAGTCAAAGCCAGTGAGAGTGGGGAAAATTTGGACTAGGCAGCCAGGGCACTAAAACAACTAGAGTTAACCCAAAGAATGAGCATCAAGCAGTGTTTTATTTGGCATTCAGGGGATGTGATGCATTTAGAATTAATATTAGCCAATTTTAGTATTTAAAAAGAAACAATATGTTGGATAGGACAGCATTATAACCAAGAGTGAAACATGAATAAACTCAGATATAACAGTCATCCCTCTTAATTACTTGTTTTTAGAATAGGTTTTCAACCAGCAGCTGAATTTATTAGTAACCAAGTCAAGTATCTCTAATAGAAAGATATAGGTGAATATACTCTATAAGAATAATAGTGATATTATAAGGCTTACTAGGATAACCAAAACAACATTGTAAAGTTACTTTAAATATTGTTAACCATTTCACAAGTATGAATGTAATCAGGGCTAACTTCAAACACCATTAAATCACCATTAAGTGAGAAGAGCAAATAGAAACTACTAGCACCTGACATGGAAGCTCAAGGGTCTGTGAGTCTCAAGACTGATAAAGAGAAACATCTGAGCTGTTGTTTGAAGTTAAGGTCTTTGGAATAGAATGAAGAAATGTGTCATCTGAGACCAAAGGCCTTAAATTTTTAGTATGTGTAAGAATATTGGAA
The DNA here is from genome assembly GCA_028646485.1 of Cryptoprocta ferox. NCBI lineage: Eukaryota > Metazoa > Chordata > Mammalia > Carnivora > Eupleridae > Cryptoprocta > Cryptoprocta ferox. The sequence goes on from CM053567.1 coordinate 143,148,539, forward strand.
CATTGTAATAAATGCATGTTTCTGCATCTTTCCCAAAAGAAGTTAAGCAAATATCCTGAAATAGGCAGTAAAAGGTTCATGTTTTGAGATTTACTCTTCTAGACAGAGTAAACGTCATAATGACTCTCCTAAGGTATTATTTCCTCACAGAATTTTGACTTCTTAGATTACATGTAAAATTGCAAAGGTGGCAGCTTGATTTAGGGAGGCTTCTGAAGATAGCAACGAACATATTTGGTCTTAAGGTTTTTGAATTAAACAGACATAGGGAAAAAGTTTTCCACTCTATCTGTTTTTCTGAACCACCGTGAGTCATCAAATCAAAAGAACTAATTACTGTAACTCACAAATACATTAGGCTATCCAAGGAATCAAAATATCTTCAGGAAGGAAAGCAAAACACAATTAAATCAAAGCTCAGAAAAAGATACACAGACTCACAAACAGTAAGTAATCTGCCCTTGGAAATGCGTAATTATTTGAAAATTGTGCATTCTTTATTATCCTTATCTGTAAAAGGCAAGAGAATGTATATACATTTCAGGGTAAGATTACCCACAGTTTAGCCCTAATGTGGTTAATTATGAAGTTCAAACTTCAGAAATTGCTGAATAAATGATCTCACCTTGGCTCGTGGGTATGTGATATCTCTTCCATACCTTACTGAATCTATAAATCTCCTTAACAGAGAGGCTATAACACCATCAATTGTAGAAAATTTGAATTACTGTTTCAAAGTAAAGAACTTTTTTAATCTTGAGAATTTATAGTGATATGAGAGATTATGTACAGTCTTTAAAAGTGCTATAAAATGAATCTAAATTATAAAATCATAGATCCAAAACAACTTCCTAGCTTCTACCTGATCAATCTATTTAGAGCCTCCCGCTACCCCACATGTCAGCAAGCTGCAAAGAGCTGTTACTAATTTAATATTTGTGCATTAAAAGGATATTTTATATTTATTTCATAACATCTTAATATATACTCAATGTATGCTTTTACTTCATTTTAAGGAGATATTATACCCCTTTAATAGTGATCCCAAATATTCAGTGTTACTTTAGACATTTTCCTGCCATCTCAAAGAAATTTAAAGTGGTAGTAGTAAATATTCTAAGGATCATTTCATATTTGAAATTATAAAATAAAATGACAAATAATTTCCAGAATATTTATCTTTTTATTTGTCCCATAATAAAGATTTTATTTATTTATTTATTTATTTATGATCGAAATGTATTTCTGCTATTGCAAACAACATATGCAAAGAAAAATGTATTCAATTCTTACACATCAAGTGTTATATTTAGAAATTGAATACATCAACCTGTTGTCTTTTGGCTTATATTATTTTTGCAAAAGTCAGTTTTACTGTTTCTCATTTGAAACCTAATATCTCTTTTTTTTCCTCTTCAGATTGTTGCAAAATATTTTATGCTAGTGTCTGCTTTTCAGTACTTTTTCTATTATCAGCACATGGTATATACTGTTCTGAGAATTGCAAGTCTTCTTGAAGAGTAGATTAATTTATTTTTCAATAATAAAAAATTCTCAGCCATTATTTATTCAAATAATATTTCTGCCTTATTAAATCCCATCTTCTGAGACTTAAAATGCATACACGTAAACCTTTTTACCATAGACATACTCAGTAACATGCTTCCCTCTGTTTTTTATCATTTATTTCTTTCATGTGTTATTGTGAATCTTTTTTTCTGAACTTTTACCCAGTTGACACTTTTATCTTTAGGGATTTGAAACTAATGTTAACCATAACCATTTGGATAATTTGCTTTTGGTAATTATTTTCATCATCCCTATAATTTTCGTTTGCTCTTTCTTATTGTTTCCTGTTTCCATTAACGTTCTGATCAGCTCCTCTAATAAAATTATCAGTCTTTTATTTCAATTCCTTCATCATAATAAGCATAGTCATTTGAAATACATGATTGATGAATCTAGTTACTTCGTTCACTGTAATTTTTCTTCCTATTTTCTCTACTTTCTCCTTAATATTGGTTATATTGCTCTTTTATGTCTAGCTAATTTGGACAGATTCTTATGAATTCCAAATTTAAAATTACACAGCTGGACTTCCAGTTTCAGCTCTAATATGTAAAGAACTTGGAACTTATCACTCCCATTACTGCAAAAAGAAATATGTGAGCAAAATGAAAATTAACAATGTTTCTTGTACCTAATCTCAAAGAACTGAGACTGTGGAATCTGGACAAACAGGAAAATCAAAAGTCCTACAGCCTAGGTCTTACCTAGAGAAAGTTCTTACCTTTTATCAAGTGAAGCCATAAACTGGTGGGAATACTTGACTGGTAATTCTGACAAACTACTAAAGGCTGATTGTGGACTATTTTGAGAGTGAGGAAGTAGTGGGAGCTGCCATCCTAGAGGGGCTCACATTTTTGTGGATTTAATATTCAAAATCTCCATAAATTTCTCCCTCCAAATAGCCAGAAATAATTTCCCAGTGGCCCTGGCAAAGGATAGGGAAAAGTGCCCAGAGATTTTTCATTAAAATAACTTCCTTTTCCAGAGTAAAATACTTTTCCAGAGGCTTGTCCCTTGTGAGCTATGAACATTTCTCTGAGTCCAGCATCCTTTAAACTTCCTTTCTCATCTAAGTGTGGGGGAAAAAAATACATATGAAGATAATAGCCCAGAGATAAGTCTGACCAAAATACTGACATTTAATTATAAGATATAAAACTATTCTCTTCCCATTCACCTTACACCTGTTGGTGTGGTCATCAACAGGGCACCACCCCAACAACAGTGGAATACAACTGAAAGACCAGGAAGACAGAGTATTTGATAAAGAGGTTCTTAGGGAATCCCAAAGGCAACAGAGGGGATGAAAATAAAGAACACTAGAGAGTTTGAAGCATTTAACACACACAGATACAATAACCAATAAAAGGAATTTATTCATTAAATTTATGATTTTGTTAACTTTTCTAAGGAAAAACTACATTAACTTTTCTTAAATAAGGGAAGGAAGGATGGAGAAAAAGAAGGAAGGCAGGAAGGAAGGAAGGAAGAGGAAGGAAAGGAAGGACGGAGGGAGGAGAGGAGAAGGAAATATTACCACATGACTTGTCCTTTGGAATGTTCTCATTTCTCATTTCCTCCTTAAATATAATTGAAACAGAACTGTACAGTATAAATTACTAAGGGTCATATAACATTTACATACTGCTTCCTGCTAGTAAAAATTTGGTAATCTAACAGTTATTTTTGGCTTTTGCAAGAGAGGCTCATGTTTTCTTAGGAAATAGATTTTCCTCAGCAACTTTGTAGGCTCATAGTAATTGCTTCCAGTCTGTTCCATGTACCAATGACTATTCTCCATGTTCTTTTCTATGCATCATGTTTGCATATACCTTATTCTTTTTCCTACTAGCTCTGACTGTGTCAAGTAGCCCACAGTAAAACACAGCTCATGGTATTTACACCCTTGTGTAGTCCTCCCACGGTGACCCTATTCTGACCATGTGACATTCTTTGACTAATGAGACATTAGCAAGTTTATTACAGAGTCCTGGTAAATGCTTACACACTGGGGCTTGATCTCTTGGAATGTTCTTCTTATAATCCAGCTGTGATGAAGAAAATAAGCTCAGACTAGATTTCTCAATGATGAGAGACCATATGGATAAAGATCCTGAGGGAGGAAGGGAGAGGGTGAAGAGGACTTTTTGGATGTTCTAGCTCCAGTCAGCTGTATGCAGCTATATGAGTGACTTCTCTCTTTGTTTTTGTTTTTATGTTTATTTTTGAGGAGAGAGAGACAGAGAATGAGCAGGGGAGGGGCAGAGAGAGAGAGGGAGACACAGAATCCAAAGTAGGCTCCAGGCTCTGAGCCGTCAACACAGAGCCTGACACGGGGCTCAAACCCACAAACCTCGAGATCATGACCTGAGCCAAAGTTGGATGCTCAATCAACTGAGCCACCCAAGCATCCCATATGAATGACTTCTCTTACACTTAAGAAAAAATAGCTCAGATGATCCCAAACAACCCAGAGAATCATGAGTAATAATAAATCATTGTTTTTAAGCTTCAAAGTTTTGGAGTGACTTGTAATACAGGAAGGCACATGTTATACCTTTCTTCCTGTCTCATATTAAAGACCATTAGCTTGAAGCCATCTGGAATACTATGGCTGGGAAAAATCTAGTAAAAGACATCCTCCTAATCTCCCACTTTTTGGATCCTGGAGAGTTGGACCTTCAAAATCGTTGAGTCCCTTGATGTCTAGATTCTATCCTCTCTCATCTCTCTTTGCAAATTGATGCATTATGCTTTTTGTTTGTTTGTGAAAGTTTACTAAATGCCTTCATAGTAATAGTTGATTGTGTCTACCATCTCCTTCAAAGCTATTGGTGTGGTAGGATTACCTTTTTAGTTCCTGTAAGTAGACCTTTTCCACTGGCAACTTATGTTTCTTCTTTTTCTGCTGTTAAATCATTAAGCCAGTGGAACATATTTTGTATTATTGATGGGCAGTCTCCATTCCAACATGTTGATATGCTCTAACTAGAAGATCAAAATACAATAACTCACTAAAATGGAATTTTCCTTCTCTAATATAGAATGTTACTAGTTCCATGTTAACATTCAGAACACAAGTTTTCCCCTGTTTCCTTGTTTTTGATGGTTTGTTTTGTTTGTTTATTTATTTGTTTGTTTTATGGTCATAATTAGCTCATAGGACAATATCATTATCTGCATTATCGAAGTTAGGTAATATGCATGACTGTCTTGTGGCTTAAGGGAAGAGGAAGAAGACACTGTAGAAAGTGTGACTTATTTCTAAAGATCTGTTTCTGGAAGTCATACATGCAAATCTGTTTGCCTTTCACTGAAGATAACTTGGCTTACTTGGTTTTATTAAAAACTCTCCTCAACGAAACTTTAGTCAGTTTCCTTTAAGCCCTTTCCCAGTCTAAGCCTTGATCTTGGCCTCCATCCTATCTTTAGCCTGTCTATCCCAGTCTTAGCAAAAATCCTACCAAATCAGTTTCCTAAGAACCACCACACACCTTTATATCTGATCACCTTTGATACTGGATAAAGTTTATCCCCTACTTTTTTTTAAATTCCCTACTTTTTTGAAGTTTATTTATTTTGAGAAAGAGAGAGAGCCTGAACGTGTGGAGGCAGAGAGAGAGAATGAGAGAGAATCCCAAGCAGGCTCTGTATTGTTAGCCTCACAATCATGAGATCATGACCTGAGCCGAAATCAAGAGCCATATGCTCAACCAACTGAGCCACCCAGGCACCCCATCCCCTACTTTTGATATCAAAGTCCTTGTCCTGTCTTTAATAAGAATACTGTTAGGTCATTTTAGCAATAATCTTCCCTCTCTTGATATCCTCTCTTAGTAATTTTCCTTCCACTGATCCCCTGGCTATAAAGCCCCACTTGTCCTCATATTTGGAGACCAGCTTGATCTTTCTTCCCTACTGCAATGCTCCCACTGCAGTAGACTTGAATAATGTCCTCCTTACCATTTTAACAAATTTCAGAATAATTTTTCTTTATCAGTTTCACATAACTGAAAATGAGATTCTAAAATATAGTAGCCATGTGACTGGCACTTCTAATAATATGAGTGAAAGGGAGAAATTATTTTGATGGAGACATGGTTATCTCTGCTACATGAATAATGAATGCAATAAAAATTCACACTAGTCCAACTGTCACAAGATTAGCATAAATATCACAATGAAATAGGAATATTTCTACCCTACTACAAGCATTTACTTCTCATTTTGGATAAATTATAAAGAAATAATTTAAAATAGTTTACTAGAACTCCATGGAGTCTATTTATAAGTTTTATTTTATGAAATAATTATTATATAAAACCTATACTAAGTTTGAATAGTACACAAAATGTAAAAGAGACATGGGGAAAATAAAGTTATATCCTATTGAAGTACAAATATATATTAAATAAGTAAGTTGGTTATAGTTATATTGATTTTCCACAATTTCCTTTCCATTAGATTCTCTTTAATATTGGAGAGCTAGTGAATTTTAACCCACATTTGTTATATATATATATATATATATATATATATACATATATATACACACACACACACACACACAGAGACATTTTAAAACTGGTAAATATTTAAGTGATTTTAAATGATAAATGTAGACAAGAACTTTAAATGCAGGAAAGTTCATACTGCTGTTTAAGCAATATTGTAAGTTTTAATTCATATTCAAATATTTTATCTTTAATAACTTCAAAACAAAGAGACAGTGATTTGAACAGATGTTATCTTAGTAGGATTCCATTCTTTAAAGAACATCATGTTGAGCTACCACCAGCTTAAAACTGAAGAAGAAGAATAAAGAGTGAGCTTTATGAAGTCTCAGAGGATGCTCAAAGCTGATTTATCATGTGGCATGTCTGGGCACCTCAAATAAGATGGTTAAAATAAATGTTTCATGCTAGTGAAAAACAATGAAAAGCAGACAACAAAGTATGCCTTTGCCTGAAAACAAAGGAGTCTTTCTCTGAATTCAGTTCTACAGCAAAATAGGAGAAACTTGTGCAGATTACAAAATAAAACTAAAAATTTTTATTTATATATTCTGTGGCAATTATGCCTTTGTGTGTATATTTATTAAATATGTATTTTATTATTTAAATACAGATTTTCTTCTCTCTCATTTTTTAAAAATCTGCACTTGTTCTGAGTTACTGTCTTGGTACAGACTTCCTTCCACCTGAGATTCCTATAATGCTAATGCAACTACTGAAAATATGGTGCATTTTACATTGGCTGAGAGCACAGGCCCTGAAGTCAGATCGCCTAGTTTACATTCCAGCTCTGTCATTTATTAGGTATGTGACCTTGGACCAGTTTTTTAATTTCTCTCTTCCTTGGTTTCTTCATCTATAAGTGGGGATAATATGAATATTTACATCATAGATTGGTGTTGTAAAAATATTCATTTAAAATCTATCTCTGTATCTATCATCTATCTATCTATCATCTATCTATCACCTTTTTAGAACAGTGTCTGGTACATAGTAATACATGTTAGCTAGTTTTATTTATTTAGCACATATATTTTAAAAGTATCTTCTTTGTCAGAGTACTATGATGGGAGTTGAGTTCACCACATTGTACAAACATAAAGACACTTCACTCATGGAGCTTTTGGGCTAGTGGAAAAGCTTAACACCAAACACGTAATTGAAAGGATGATGCTGTGGAATGCTATGGTCCTATACAGTTGATGGTGGGGGTGAGGAGAGGGTGGAGAGGGTGAAAAAGCTAGTCTTGAGGAAGTCCAGAGAAAGCCTCTTCAATAAAAGACTTTCATAATTTGAAAGATGATAGAGCTGGCCAGGTGAAATGGAAAATACAATTATTTTCTTAGAAATTAAATATAAGAGTGGGAGGATGGGCTAGATGGGTGATGGGCATTAATGAGGGCACTTGTGTTAAGCACTGGGTGTTATATGTAAGTGATGAATCACTAAATTCTACTTCTGAAACCAATTTAAAAAAGAAAGAAAAGGAAGAAAAAGAAAAGAAAAAAAAAGAAGTGAAATGTAAGTAGAGATCACATTTTATAAAGAGAGAGAAAAAAATGCCCCTTACAGCTGAAACAAAGAAGTAGAAATGTATGAGCCCAGATTGAATGAGGCGGGGGCGGGGGGGGGGGGGGAAGGCAGGCCAGACTGTGTTTGTATTTCCTGTGCATCACTCCTATTGCATTATTTTGTAGGAGGATTACAGATCAGATTCACATATTGGTAGCATCACCAGGAGCACAGTTTAACAGTACCTCAATTTTGTAACAAATTTGTGATTTGACCTGGGGTAAGCCATCAACGCCTCTAAAAATTTGCATGTCATTAAAGTGAGAAAGTTAGCTAGGAAAACACCTTTAAGCTTAACGCTAGAGAGAGGGTTAAGTTTCCACTAGACCTGAACCTAGAAATCTATCAGGAATGTAGGAAGCTCCACAAAATGGCCTTGGGCTCACCTAGGGTCTGAAATTTTTCCCTGCATCTGCTCAGTTTTCATGTTTCAATCCTCTGATTCTTCTACTTATTCATGGTCTCTGCTACCAAATAATCACAATTTGCACAGATTACACCAACACCTCTCCAACTCATCCCTTATTGATTGTAGCATACAGATATCGTAACACTAGTTGCTTTTCTTTTAGTATCTCTGAATTCAAATTCCTGAGAGAATATTTTTGGAGACTTTTGAACTGTATATGGATTGTGTGTTCCCTTTTGTAGGATTTCATGCAAGAACTTCACTTGTCTTTGGTTGGGAGTGGGACTAAAGAATGGGGTGGGAGGTCGTGTGGGATAAAACATAGTTATGGGTAGAACAGACATTTTTATTTAGAATAAGGGACTGTAAATGCATAATACAAATCCATCTGTAAAAATAAGGTATGTACACTCTTCTAGGACCTAAGGTTTCAAAGGTACCCCTCTCTTATTTATACACTGCAAATAAGACTGTAGGTTAGTAGGCCCTTTATGTAGAAAAATACTATTAAAATTTTAAATATACATTTACTGTGACCCAGTTATTCTATTCAGTGATATTTATCACACAGGTATATATTATCAAGTACTAAAGGAGGTTTCTACAAGCAGAGTCACCACAAAAGGCTTGTGGTAGCAAAAGGAGGCAAACAAATTAAAAATCCACCAATAGAATATTTAGTATATTAAATATAGTACACTCACATAATGAAATGGTATGTACCCATTCAAAAAGAATGAGTCACCTCCATGTGTAACAAGAGAGAAATAAGGATTTTGTAAATACATATGGCAAAAATAAGAAAAGACAAAAGAATGTACAAAATTATGTATACATAGATGCATGTGATATTTTTGGGAAGATAACAGTAGTTACCTCTATTATTGGAAAGAAAGAATAGGAAAAGAGAAGTTTGACAGTTCTTTCTCCCCTATAAATCCTTAGAAAGTTTTGCTATTTGTACCATGTGCATGTACCACTTACTCAAGATTAAGAAGTATACAATTTTAAAACATTCACAAACTTATCTCTAATGCACACCAAACTTGAAACACTTCTGCTTATTCCTAATAAACAGACATTTCTATTAAGAAGCAAATTTTATCATTGTTGGGAATATATTCAATTTCTCTTCATATCATGCTTTCTTATTTCTCTTTCTCCCTTTCAGTAACCTTTCACAGCTCTAATCTCAATTAACACTCCTCCAGGCCTACATAACACCTGAGTTGTAGAAATACTACTATTTTGATAAACACAATTTATATGTTTTTGTTTTCATGATTTATAAGAATTTCTTTGTCAATATTTCTGAATATTTTTGTGTATGCCTATGTTTTTGTATACCAAGAAGCATCATTAACATATCCAAAGGCACTAGGAAAACTGATTTAAGATTTTGTCTTTTATCAGATAATGTCATAAGTAATATTCCAGGATTTAAAGTAAGTATATTACTCTCTCATATCTGTTCTCAAACTTCTTAACCATTACAGGTGTTATATTTACCTCTTAACTCATTATGTCATATAGAAAAAAAAATTACATACCTTCACATTTTTCTTGGGAGTGTCTCACTAATAAGGTTTTTGCATATTAATCTGAAAGTTAATAATTGTATTTATTAAACTTTCCATTATCATTAAAATTTGCATTAATAAAAAGAAATATTAGAAAATTTGATTTAATCTCTTCAATAATATGAAATAATATATTCATTGTAGAGTTAAGGTAAGCATTAATCTTAAAACATTCATCACACATTGTTAATATCAAAAGAGATTTACGAATACTAAGTGACATTTACTACTGAAGGTGAGATTAACATTACCTATTCAAAATCAAAGCCCTATTTTTAATGAATAGAGTTGCCAGACCATATTGTTAAGTTTGAAGTATAAGTTTTTAATTCAGCTCTTTAATGTGTCAGATGTAGAAACCATGCTCTGAAATTTCACTTCCAATTATAAATTGTGAAATTACTTGTTGAAAAACAAGAACCCAAATGAGAAATGAACTGTATTTTAATAGACAACCTGTGTCAGTTGGACCTCTCTTTATCACTAATGTGACTCATGACATCAACAATAGAGCTGGAAATGAAATTGGCTTCATCCCAAGGTGAGAAGGAACCCAGAAACTGTACTGCTATTGGCTTTCAGAGTTGGAACTGTAACTACAGCATGACTGTACAAAAGACTAAAGAATTTTAGTGGCAATAGTTTTATCAATATTCTAATAAACTGATATATGTAACAAAACACTTATGCCTACTGAGCTTTCCATCTTTAGTTTTGTACTGTATGACTTGAGACAATTCAACTTACCCCTTTTGGTAAGTTCCCTCCTCTGTAAAATGAATTCAGTAATCACAAATCCCGGAGTTACTCAATGAAGTGAAGGTGAAAGAGCTTTGTATACTCCACAGTAATTACAAAATATATGTTATTGTCCAAAACCAAAATACCCTCTGTAGGTAGTCACAGGTCTGTGGTCGGAGGAGGGTCAGAAAGAGAGGAAGTTGGATCCTACGCAGGCTCCAACCTGGCAGCAGAGAGTGCAACGTGGGGCTCAAACTCAGGAACCATGAGATCATGACCTGAGCTGAAGTCAGTCACTTAACCGACTAAGCCACCGTGGCACCCCATATGTCATCTTCACTTAAATCTTCTGTGCGGAATCCAAGACAGAGAGCTCCATCCACACAGTGCAAGCTCTCCCACCAGTAATGTACTACTCCTTCTATCTGGTATGTTACCATATCATTTTTTTTTAAATAAATAGATTAAAATTTGTACCTCAACTCCAAAAAGTATGGAGTAAATTCTATCAAAAGCTGAATTTTATATTTTGTCTTGATCTTGATCCTGGTCCATATGTGTGCATGTATGTATATGTATGCATGGTGTGTGTGATTTTGTGTGCATGTGCACGTGTGTTCTAATTTTGAATAAAGAAAACAATGACAAAATAGAGACACTGAAAAATTTACCATATTTTCACTAGAAGAATTGAACATAAACATTATTTCCTTGTGTTTCAAGTCTTTTATGCTAAATGTGATTAAATACAGATTTATATTTTTAGCTCTTACTGTTCTTTCTTTTCCCTTTCTCACTATTCTATTTCAAATATAATTTATCATGTGCTCAAATGAAAACTTTCTAAATATTGTTATGCTTTTATCTATGCATAAATGTATTCATTAAAAATTAATATTTTTACTACTGTGGCAAATTATAAAAATGCGTTCATACTATTTATATCATACATTCTTTTTTATGTTTACTTTATTTTTTAGAGAGAGAGAGAGAGAGAGTGCACAAACTGGGGAGAGGCAGAAAGAGAGGAAGATAGAGTATACTAAGCAGGCTCCACGCTGGCAGCAGAGAGTCCAATGTGGGGCTCAAACTCACAAATCATGAGATCACAACCTGAGCCAAAGTTAGCCACTTAAGCGACTGAGCCACCCAGGCACCTCATACATCAGCCATTCCTTTATTAGCTGTATGCTGTTTGATATATAGTCACAGTTCATTTTCTCAACTACAGGATTTAGTCAATTATATCAATATATCTTATTTTATTTCTTTACTTATAGGTAATAATTTGGTTTCTAATATGTGCTATAACAAATAATCCTATGATAAACACCATATATATGTCTTGTGTGTGTCCTAAAGACTCTGTGCCTCGAAGGAGGATTTCCGAGTCAGAGAATATACATTTTTAAATAACCCTAGGTCTTGCCAAATTGCTTTTCAAGGTGAATAGTTTTATCATTTCTAGTCCCTTGAGAAAAGTGTATTTTACTTTCTCCTAAAAATTACAGACATATGTATGTTTACTTATTATTCTAGAAAAAGAGAGAAAGACAGCACTTGAGTAGGGGAGAGGGGCAGAGGGAGAGAGAAAAATCTTAAGTTGGCTCCACGCTCAGCGTGGAGCAGGACACAGGACTCAATCGATCCTAGGACCCTAGGATAGTGACCTGAGCCAAAATCAAGAGTTAGATGCTCAATCGACTAAGCCACCCAGTTGTCCTGCAGATATATTTTTTAAAATGAAAAAAAAGAAGACAATTTTACATACAATATTTTGAATGCTTATAAAAACCACAGTTAACCATGCTTTTTATTTTTTATATTATGATGCTTTGATGTCTTGGGACCTTGACGACCTTGAAAGGACTCTCTCTCCCCGGGTTAGCTAATTCCTAGAGATAGTCAACAACTTGCCTCTGGAGTATGCTTTGATATTCAGACCAATCAATCCAGCGTCCATATATCTAACCATCTCCTTTATCAGGTTCTCATAGCCTGGACCACCATCCACCTACCCTACTCCTCTCAGGGCCAGGTACTAGAGAACTCAGGGTAGCTCTTATGACCCAGAACTTTCTAACGTTACTTAAACTAGCCAATTCCAAGTCCACATACCCGGCTTTGACTGTTGCTTTCTCCAGAAACCACAATAAAGGCTCTTGCTCCCGGTTTTCCCTCTCTCTCCGCCTTCTGACTGACCCGAGTTCTTCTTCAGGTGGCCCTGTGGAGTGTGCCATGCCTAACTGTTTATAGCCAACTGTAGTAAAACTTTCCCTCTCATGACAGTCGTTTTCCTGTTTGCATGTCTTACCACACCTTATGAAATAAGACAAATAGGTTACTTTAGAAGACACACGCACAGTGTTCTTTTTGTTTTTGTACAGATTTTTCATCTTGTATTAGCACTGTCTGATTTGGATATCACGGTTATACTGGCTTCACACACAAGTTTGGAATTATTTTTTCTTTATCTTTATTTTTCTGTCTTTCTTTTCTAATCTCCTGGTGTACAGTTTTTTTTTAAATTATGAATTAAATATAAGTTTTTAAAATTATGAATTAAATATAAGTTTCTTTAACACATAGGGCTATTGGTCATTTATTTCTTCTTGGGTCAGTTTTGCTGTTTTTTTACAGTATTTATTTATTGCTATCTGATTGGCTAAAATTTTTTATTGGTGCAGCTTTGTTTATAATAGTGTTTTATTATTATTCTGATTGGTGCAGTTATTTTTCCCTTTACTATTTTTTTAGCTCCACCGAATACTCAAAATATCCAAAACTGATAGTGTTGTAATGAATGATAAAGTTCTGAATTGGTACATGTTCTTTTTGCTATCAAACTCTATCAGAACTCTTTTAGAATGTGATTTACAATATCCTCCTTACATCTTGCTTTACTGTTGTCCCTAATACTAAAATTATAAAGAAATTTATCTGAAAAGAAATATTGAAGTGAGAAAGGATAATCATTCATGTAATTTATTTATTTATTTAAAATTTATTAAACATCCACAGAAATGTTAGCAAATTGGGTGGTAATTGAGAAAGAAAATGAAAAGAAGCTAATAAGGGGAATTATTAAGCCAAATAGCATGGTAGGTAACTGTGGCTTAGTTCCAGAGGACATTGGTGATCATTTAGAACAAGTACCTCAGAGTGATCCCATCTGCACTCAGAGAGACCATGGATATTTAATATATTAATTCTTATCTGCCACATTCCAGCAATTGGTGGAGTGGGATTCAAATATAGGCATTTTGGTTAGAGAGTAGGTGCACTTAGCCATTACTCTATCTGTCCACATTGTCTACTACACTTGGAATACCATTAAGGTGGTGTTCGGTGGAGTGGGGGACAGAGATTGGTATACCAAGTATATATCTAAACATCTGCCTGGTTAACCTCTCATACAATTGCAAATTAAATTAAAATTATATAACATAAATGGCAAGTAGTATTAATATTAATAGCACACATATTTCTGGGCTAAATAATTTACAATTACTAATACAAAATTCAGAATGTTGCAATCTAAATTTAAAGAAAATTATACCTGGAGACCCAGGGGGTTTCAGTCAGTTGAATACCTGACTCTTGATTTCGGTTCAGGTCCTGATTCCAGAGTTGTGGGATAGAGTCCCACATCAGGCTCTACACTGAGCACTGAATGTAGAGCCTACTTAAGATTCTCTCTCTTTCTGCCCCTCTCCCCCACTCATGTATATGCTCCCTCTCTCTCTCTCATGAAAATTTTAAAAATAAATAAAATAAAAAAGTACAGAAAATTCTACCTTAAAATCAAGAAAATATAGGAAAATATTTTAAGAAAATATAGGAAAGTGTTAAATCATCATTTATCCTTAATAAAATAAAATATACTGATTATATAAGTTGTAAAAATTAAAATCATAATAGGCTGAAATATTTGAATCAAATGATATACATTGAACTGACTCTATTGCAATCAATTCCAAATTCATATTAAAACCTTTGTACAAATATAACACAGAAAAATAAAAATTCCTAATACACCTGACAATCTAAGACTTTATCATGGTCACGATAAAGACCATGAATCTGTGAATAATTTTCACAAGCTACAAAATTCAAAGATCAGGAATAGAACAGGCTCTAGTTACCAATTAATGTCCATTGACCAGGCATGGCAAGGTATGGCATAGTAATAGGATAGAAGGCATTTGATCAATACTAAGAACTGACATAAAATAGATAGCACACAGAATAAAGGTGCCATCTTTCTCCAGCATGGGTTCTATATTTTTATTTAAAAAATGTAGTCCTTTTTGGGCGCCTGGGTGGCTCTTTCGTTAAGCATCTGACTTTGGCTTAGGTCATGATTTCACAGTTTGTGAGTTCAAGTCCCACATCACGTGAGCTAGATCCAGACTTTGTGTGAACTCCCGCTCCTAATCGGGTGAGCTCAAGCCCAGCTTCTGGTGAACATGAGTGTTGGTTTGGGTAAAACAGGAGCCCTAGGTAAATCCCTCTTTTCTCTCTCTCTCTGTCTGTCTCTCTCTCTCTCTTTCCCTCTCTTTTCCTCTCTGCCTCTCGTGGGATTCTCCCCTCTCTCTTCTCCATGCTCACTTGCACCCCCCCCCAACAACAACAACAAAGTGGGGCACCTGGGGGGTTCAGACCGTTGAGCATACAACTTCGGCTCAGGTCCTGGTCTCACGGCTCTTCACTGAGTTTGAGCCCAGCATCAGGCTTTGTGCTGACAGCTCAGAGCCTGGAGCCTGGAGCCTGCTTCAGATTCTGTGTCTCTGTCTCTCTCTGCCCCTCCCCCACCGTGCTCTGTCTCTGTCTCTCTCAAATATAAATAAACATTAATTTTTCTTACATGGTAGTACTTTTCAAGTTAATGTAATTATTGTTGTAGTTGGTTTTAGCTTTACCATTTTGTTTATTTTCCATTTTTCCTGTTATTTTTTTCCTGGATTTTCTTTCCTTTTCTCTTTTAAGTTAATTAAAAAAAAATAGTATTGTGTTTTAATTACTGTATTGAATTTTAAGCTATACCTATTTGCCTTATTTTCAGTGCCTGATCTAAGTATTATAATATGCATCATTAACCTATCAAGTTTCCTTAGAGTTAATATTTTATTACCTCACATAAAATGTAAGAACCATTTAATAGTACAATTCAATTTACTGCCCTGTCCTTTGTGTAGTTATTGTCATATATATTATGTTCACACATTTAAAAAAACACGATAATGAAATTTTTAATTTCCCATGTCCATTATTGCTCATTTCTTCCAGAAAAAGATCTGAGTTTTCACCTGGTGTTATTTTCCTTCAGTCTTAAAAACTTCCTTTGGCTCATTTTAAAATATACACATGAGTTGCTACAGTTAAGAATTACATGAAAAAAATTTTTTACCTTTATATTTGTAAAATGATTTTTCTGGTATAGGACACAGGGTTGATTTTTCTTTCAACTTAGCATTTTGAATATTTCATTCTTTTGACTTCTAGTTTCCATTATTCTGATAAGAAGTCAATATTATTCTTTTTAATGTTTACTTATTTAGTTTTGAAAGGGGTACAGAGACAGAAAGAGAGAGAGAATTTCAAGAAGGTTTGACACCGTCAGAGCAGAGCCTGATGCAGGGCTTGAACTCACAGGTGGTGAGATCATGCCCTGAGCCGAAATCAAGAGTTGACATTTAACAACTGAGTCACCCAGGTGCTCCTAGATGTCAATATTGTTAATGTAGTTGCTCCCCTATAGGTAAATGACTTTTTTTTTCCTTCTCAGCTTTCTGAAAATGTGCAAGATTTTAATCCTTTTTTTGTTCATTTGTTTTGTTTTGTTTTCAACAGTTTGACTATGATAAGCATAGGGATACTTTTTGTTTCTTTAATTCCTGCTTGAAATGGGCTGAGTCTTTTAGACTTGTAAAGACTAAACTAATGTTTTTAAATAGACCTTTGGAAATATTTAGTCAATGATTTTTTATAATATTCTTTTGTCCCATTCTCTCACTCTTATCCTTCTGGGACTCCTTATATCTATGTTAGATTGATATTATCCCATATGTCACTGTAATTATTTTCATAATTTTTCAATTATTTTTTCTGAAGAGAATATTTATTTGCAAGTTCACCAACCCTGTCATCTGCCACCTCCAATCTGGTGATAAGCCAATCTAGTATATTTATCCTTTTAGTTATTGTATATTTTAGTATTAGAATTCTGTTTATCTATCTATCTAACATCTATCTATTATAGTGATATCTGTTCATTAATTATGATTTATATTTACCTTTAAGTAGCACAAAGCACATTCAATAATTACTCTCACATTCTTGTCCTGTAATTCCAACACCTCAGATACCTCTAGGTTGTTTTCTATTGTTTTACTGGCCTTTCCTATTTTTTAACAGGCTTAGTATCTTTTTAATCTTATCCACTACATTGTGAATGGTAATATATTTAGTTTTCTTTTTCTGAAGTGCATGGATTTCATCCTGGAAGAAAGCTTGGGTGACTAAAACTCTAAACTTGGTTTCCCCAGCAATAGATAGAAGCTGGAATCTTCACTCAGTTTACTAGCTCCTTGGATTCTCCTCTATAAATGCACGGTTTATGAGATCAGTCAAGGTGAGTGGAGGGGTGCCTGGGTGGCTCAGTCGGTTAAGTGTCGGACTTCCACTCAGGTCATGATTTCACGGTCCGTGAATTTGAGCTCCACGTCAGGCTCTATGCTGACAGCTCAGAGGCTGTAGCCTGCTTGAGATTCTGTGTCTCTGCCTCTCTCTGTCCCTCCCCACGCTTGTGCTCTGTCTCTCTCTTTCTCAAAAATAATCATTAAATTTTTTTTAAAAAAGTGAGTGGAGTTTATATAAATATTTGGACTTCTTCATCTGTGGTTCCTTTCTTTATGTAATTTTCATCTTCACTTTTCAGCTGTACTGGCAACCCCAAATTTTAGTATCTTGCTACCATTGCAAGAAAACCAGGGCATTTTGTTTGAGTTCCAGCTTCCTTCTCTGACACCTGTGGCACAGGGAGCGTACGCAAGTAAGAATTCTCAAATATTCAACCTCGGTCTCTTCTTTTATGATATATTTCTTTTTTAGTTTGTGTGTGTGTGTGTGTGTGTGTGTGTGCATGTGTGTGTGTGTGTGTGTGTGTGTGTGTTTCTTTTCTCATAGATGCCTACAAATAGTTGCTTTCTAAAATGTCTCCCATACTTTACAAGTATTTTACAGGGCTTGGTCTGATATAGTCTACCTGTGTATTATCAGAAACAGAAATGAGATTTTTTGAAATGGCCAGATAATATCCCTTCCCCTTATATATTTTTAAATAAAACAAACTGTAAATTATTAAGAAGCAATTTCAGAAGATAAAGTACATGGTCCTAATAAATTCTTTTCTGCAAGACAGGGTGCCCTCAAGTACGTCACTTACAAGCAATTTGTTTTGGAATGGCAGTTCTGTGTTTTATTTTCTTTTGTTTAATTAGATCAGAATATCAAATACCCAGTAATACAGTGCTGCAGAATGCTTATTAGTCTATGTAAATTGATCTGTAAGCTATGAACAGCAACTTAACTACCATTGAAAATTCTGAGGAAAGAATTCACTGCATATAGAAGAGAGTTTCACTCTTTTTGCCTGTGTCTTCACCTATGCTCAGTGACTAAAATCATGCATTAGAGACAAAACTCTCACTCACATTTTTTTTCCTTTGCAGTTTATGCCAAGTTAGCATAATGATTTTTTTTTGTTTTAGCTTAGTATATTCAAATCTAGTCACCTGAAAACCATCATGTCTAAAACTTAACTCATCATCTTTTCCCAAAACTTTACTAACTCTTAAATTTATAAACCTTTGCTATGTAGTGCAACACACTCATATAATACACTATCATCTTTTATCTCTTACCTGGTTTCCTCAAATATCTTTCTTCTTGATCCCTCTGCTTGCAGACTTGATTCTTTCTAAACTTTGATCTACAAAATGCTCAGAATTTATTTTTAAAACATAAGTTTAATATAGTATCTTCCTTAAACACACACACACACACACACACCCCACTAGGAAGAAAAAAAGAAAGAAAAAAAGTTTCCTCATAGTATTTTTAATTATATGATATTTTTTATTTTTTACCCTTATAGTTTCATTTAATATGAAAATACATGGATATTATGTGAACATTGATTGCAGTTGAACAAATCCGTCTCGCTGATAAGGAGTTAGAAAAATAAAGAATAAGAACAACAACGAATATGTTTAGAACCAAGTATTTTGCTGAAATCATATATAGGTACCTAACTAGAATTGAATAGTTAAGTTCTATTTGAATGAGTGTTCATTTTGAATACAATATCCTATAGACCATTTTATCACTTGCCATGTGTTATGTAATTGCATAAATGTTGATATATGCTGTGAATATGCTACAAATTAGCAACATTTCTTGTTTCTGGAGAGAAAATGAGAAATTAATTTGGCAAATGTCAAGTTCAGTTCATGTCAAGATGTGTTTGGTGTCATGATCCATCATGAGAGATTAAACAGATATATTCTACTAAATAGATCCATTTTGGGGCAGCAGCTGTGGCTCAAGTTTGTTCATTTGGCAGATTCATTACACCTGACTTCAGAGAAATTTCTGAAATGATGTTTTCACAATATGAGTATATTTTTGTTTCCTTTGCCCAATTCAGTTAGAGGTGGTAGCAGAAATGAAATATTATGTTGTTTTATGTATCATCAGTTGAAAATAGCTATTATAGTAGCTTGGTTCACACCAATAATGAGAAAACAAATATAAATTAAATCTGTGTCATGAATTGTTCTGAATGAGATATAACTTCATAAGATTTTAAAAGCTCAGAAAGAATATGGATATCAACAGTGTGCATTTTCTTCAATAATATTCCAAACTACATTTACTAACATTGATTCAGGGCAGGGGAAACACTTTGTCATACTCCATAATCAGGAGGTATTTTGTGTCTTATTTCTAATTCCCTGTTGAACAAAAATGTAACCCAAATTTATCATAATTTTACACTTTCTCTCCATAGCTGTGTGTTTGTCACAGTATCTGCCATAAAACTACTCCTTATGGAAGACGTATTTTAATACATATTGACCCAAAGTATACTTTTGACTAAGTTTAATTCATGTCTTGAAAAAATATAGATACAGACTTAAGTGCTCTTCCTTTCATACTTAAACATTTGCATGACTTTGTAAGCACAACATGTTCATCAAGGCTTTCAACAACTTGGTTGTCTTCCCTGTGAGATACTGTGTAACAGCCTGAGAACAAAACATAAACTGGCTTCAATATCTGTCTGTGTGCCACCCATTATACTAGTCATTTTACATAGATTATCATCTTTAATATTCATAATAGACTCTACAATCCCTAATATGCACATCAAAAATGTAGGTCATAGATATTAAATGATCCAGTTACATATTCAGCAAGCCGTAGTTAGAATTCAGTGCTAGGCCATTTATTCAAAAACTTGTGTTCTTAATCTCTGTGAGGAAATTGAACTAATAGGAATCACCTCATCCTTTCTACCTGTGACCAGAGTGAGGGATATATGCGATGATCTTCTAATTTCCAGAACAACATGAATTGCTCTTTGTTTCGAATGGAGATAATTATTCATCCTTTTGTTATATACCATTGAATCATTTAACTGATGTATAAACCTCAGATATACCTGAAACTACGTGCATAATTATCTCTAATTGTTATTTCAAGGCTATAATGTGGTAGTTTTGCCCAAAGTTAATTTTTACATAAAAGTTAAAGCACTATTATTACTGTGAGTCAGCATAAATTCAGAGCATATTCATACTAAATCTTTTATTCCAAATCATTTCAAAAATTCCAAAGACCAAATAATACTTGCAGGGGATTAGCCTACATTTTAAAGCTCCAGTGATCCAGATAATCTCTTTGGAGAATTTATCCAACTGTTTAGTGCTCCAAAGGCAACATAGCATTTTCCTTAAAGAATAATATTATTATAACAAAATTTTAAAAATAAGCATCACATCCATTTGTAAATATATGATATTTTAAGATAGTACTTTAATATTTTCAAAAATAGACTGTTCCAAATATATCCACTGATTTGCTTTGCATGTTTAAATATATAATCCAATGTATTCACCACTTAAATGTAAATAGGACAGTACTGTAGGTCATTGTATACTACTCATTGTAAAATCCTTGAGAGAGGCTATCCAATGAATTCATGAAAATGAAAGGCTCCATAGGCATAGATTGACAGTGATTTTTTTACCCTAGAAGATAAGCCACAGAGAAGAGGCATATATATGGTACACCAAAAGAGAACATCTGAGTTTATTTTTCTTCCTTCCCAGAATCTATTTCTTTGAATATTTTAAATTCTTAATAACACAGCTAAAAATAAATCATCACCTTCAGAGTTCTGCATAAGTTCCAAAAGTTGGATGTTGGATAATAGATAGATATTTAGAAATAGGACTGCAGAGGGTATGGTCCCAAATCAGAACTTTCCTAAAGGAACACATTCATCCACTAGTAAGTGAAGTAAAAATATTTGAAAGGCTGATAATATACTAATATGGAAAAATATTATAGTATGAATAATTTCTATAATTGTTGGCTTTCTCTTAAAAACACTTTTAAATTATTAAAACTATATTAAAATTGTGGATTACCTGATGCCAGTTTCTACAGAGGTAAGCTTAAATTAATAATACTGCTGATCTATGAAGAGTCATTAAATAAAATGTGAAATTTAACTTGTTAGGTTGGATTTCCTTGGAAGCACGGAGATAAACATGTCTCAGTGTACTGGCAAGTACTATCGAGGTCAACACCTCTGAGGATGTAACAAAAGCTGAACTGGGCATAGTGAAAGTTGGACTGTGATGCAGACATTGCATCATGGGCCATTCTGGACCGGAAATGACTTTTCCCAGTTGTCCCACTTTAAGGCCAGGGTCTGGGCCTTTGTACCATACATGTACCTGTCATTGTGTACAGGCAGCACTGTGGAGAGAGAGGGAAAAATGACCTTGACTACGTGTATCTTTCCAGTGAAAAACAATTCTCAGAGAAGTTCTCAGTTTATAGCACAAAACCAACAACACTCCCTGCAGATAAAGGAACGAGGATTTCAATATGAAAGAGGGTTGAGCATTACAATATCCTCTAAGATCCTCCCTTGGAGTGCTCAAGTCCATATTCTTGAGTTGTGGGAGGTGTTTCTCCAGAATACTGGTTGGACTCTTTCTGGGGAAACTGCAAAAAGTAAGATATACAGGAGAAACTATCACAGCAAAATGGCAATTAATACCTTTTACCTTTCTGCTTCGCCCATTGGAGATTCCTCTAATATGGGCTACTACCTCTATGGGTATTAGTTACCTAAGGCTGTGGTGACAAATTACTGCAAACTGGTAACTTAAAACAAAAGTTTAGTATCTCGTAGTTTTAGAGGCTGCAAGACTGAAATGAAGTTGTCAGCAGGGCCAAGCTGCCTACAAACGTTCTAGGCAAAAATTATCCTTTGCTTCTTCAAGATTCTGGTGGCTCCTGGCATTCTGGAGTAAACACTAAGTAAGTCTTCTGAAAGTGGTGCTAGCTGAGGCTTTGTAGGCAAAAAAATAAATCCACATGCCAAATGTGTCTTATTCACAATCAAGGTAAATCATTATCCATTCCACATGGAAAGAATCAATAGAAGCCACTTATCACCAAGTGGCTCTGGGAACTTTTTGAGAGGTATTGTCATATTGACTGCTCAGCATTTGTATTTGACCCTGTTGATGGAAAGTAGGACACTATAGTGTCTTAGTAACTTGATTATCCTTGAATAATAGTCTGTATTCTCAGGGTCATAAATATTCTCCATCCTTGCCAACAGAGTTATTCTGTTTATGAACACACTGCCATTTATGTACAGGACTCATGACAGAGACATTGTGTCTACTTGTATGTCTTCTATGTTGGATGATTCTATGATGGATGTGTGATATTAAGATCATGCTTTGTGTACTTTTTCACATGTCCATTTGTATGTTTCCTCTGTGGACCTTCTAGTCACCAAACTTTCAATCTTTCTTCTTTAGTCCATTGATTAACTTTCTAAGCTATTTACCAGTGACCTTGAATCAGGTTATAGTCTTACTTTAGGTCACTTACCTTTCTACACTATATTCATTACTTGGAACTATGCCTACTTAGAGGATTTTTTTTTTCCTTACTGGTCTTTCAGACACACAAATGAAATAAGCTGTTGTACAATAGAAGGCCATTTTTTAAAAACCTGTATCTATATAATAAACCAAATGATGTATGCATCAAAACCATTCTTTCCCTTCTGTCAACTAGTCAAAAACACCTACATCGTGTGGCTGTGTGACCTGAGGGAGGACCACTGTCAAAACTGTGGTGGATGACATGGTATACTGGACCACTTGCTAATTGAAGATACAATATTCCCTGGATTTTTAATGCTTCTACATGTTTTCCTGAATATTAAAAGAATGCAAGATCATGACCACTCTCTATTTGGGACATTTCTCAGGGTTGTGTTTACAATGAGAAACCTTGAAGGTTGAGGTAATAATGTTTCTCCTAGAGCAGTCTTGGCTTTAAATAAGTGTTTAAAAAGAGTGTTTTAAAAAAAGTGTTAACAATGTGAGTGTTTCTCAGCTGTGGTGTTGCACGATAAGTGTAATAATCATTTTCTCCTTTCTTCATCATTCCTCCAGGACTTGAAGGATAAGAGGAATCCATGCTAACAAGAATCTCATGCTGCCTACTGTGCCATGAATGAAAAATGCCTTTGTCTATGTGTCAGAAGTTTCATGTCTTCTCTCTACAACAATAAAACAGTAACAGGTTAACTTAATACATTGCTAGCAGTGTAAAATCCTAGCCTCTGTCATTTGCTCATATAACTCACATTTGCTGTTTTTTCCTGCTAATAATAAATTCTGAATGCACTACTTTTATATCATGTTAAATTGCTAGTGAGCCCAACTAAGCATATCATTCGTTATGGTCTACATCATTATCCTTTCAATAGGCACAATGGCTACATGATCACTTCATTTCCAACAGTTAGGTGTTCTGTCTTCAGTGGGGGGCAGTTGCATACTAGGTGGTGTTAATCAGATAGTATTTATATATTTGGCATAAATTATTTAGACTTGTCCCCAAATGAGTAATGGAGTAATGGATATATGGTGTGTGGGTATGGGTGTGTGTTTGCACAAGTGCACTGTTTAATCTTCATTTAGAAAAAAAAGTTCATAAAAGGTACACATTAAAGAACTTGAAACTGTAAAGCCTTAAGTGTTGTGTTGATCAGCATTTCAGATTTTTCCCAAGGCTTTCCTGATTCGTTAGGATATACACAAGCAAGCAACTTGTGGAATCAATGAATCTTAAAATTCATTGAAATTTCAATAGGTATTCTCCAGGGGTTCTCTTATTAATATGTATATCTTACTTCAAATATATTGAAAAGCAGAAACCTATCTGAATTCATTTTATAATAAACAAAATTTTCCTTCAATACAAACTCTGCCATTTCATCAATATAATGAAATTTGCCAACTATCTCTATACTGTTGATTTCTGAAAGTTATTCTGCCTTTCCTTTTTTCATAATTATGTATCTGCTTTTACTTCAAATCTTGTACTTTCTCTAAGAAACCTTTTGTTCCCAACTAATTTTCTATTCACCATTTTAAGTAAAGATGACAAATAGTAAAGTTTAGACTCTTACTAAGAGAAGCAAATTGAAACAATAACAATAAGACAGTAGGAGAAGACATCAAGTAGTAAATAAACAAATAGAGACTACAGGCTGCATGCTTCCAATTATATAAAATTCTGGGAAATGCAAACTAATATATAGCAACAGAGAGCAGAATAATGGTTTCTTGAAAATGCAGAAGGGAGCAGGGAGAAATTACAGGAGGGAGGAACTTTTTTGGACATGATAGTTATGTTTCTTGTTTTGATTATATCTATGATTTCAGAGAGATATCCACATCTATATCTATATCTGCATATTATTATTCAATGTGTGCAGTTTATTTTTGACAATCTATCTTATTACTGATGTTTAAAGATAAAAAATTAAACATTTACAAACTTAAGGAAAAAAAAACAAGTTTTTTTAATACCTAGGCACCTTTTTTTTCTTTTCCTCAGTAATCATAAATCAAGTGATAACAAGAATGTCAAAAATAAATGATCTCTTAATATTGAAGTTGAAGGAGAAGTACCAATCACTGTGCAGATAAGGTCAGCTTCATTTCAGATGTTTAAAGAAGAATTAATGGTACTACAACTCAGGACAATATGTAGATACAGAACACTGTGCAAACTCTGATAAATACAGCTAAAAAACAGCAATGTAGAACTTGAAGTTCAATTTAAAACTATTAATTAATGAATCAATAGTAGTAACTTTATCCACTTAAAGTAAGTTCTGAAAAGCTTTTACCTGTAGGATAGACTTGCCAGATGACAAGGTATATATACAGAAAACATTGATATTTTGCTTTTTTTCTTAAAATGTAATGTTTACTACATGCCAGGGAATGTTTTAGGCAGTGGAGATAGAAGAAAAAAAAAACTTTATGCCTTTATACATTTTAAAGAATATAATTTTGGGCACCTGGGTGGCTTAGTCAGTTAAGCCTCCAACTCTTAATTTTGGCTCAGTTCTTGATCTTATGGGTTGTGAGATCAAGCCCTGTGTGGGCTCTGTGCTGGGCATGGACCCTGGTTAAGAGTCTCTCTCACCCTCCTCCTTTACCCCTCCCTGCCCTCGTTCTCTCAAAAAAAAAATCCACTCCACAAATAGCATATTTTGTTATATTTCATCTAAGAGGAGATATATATATTTCATTAATAAGTGCACTTGATATCTCTTACATATTTTCATATTTGCCTCTGTATGTAATTTTTAAATCAGAAATTAATATGAATATTTAAGGCTTAATTAATCACTATTAGACCATTCTTAATATTATTTTGGTTGTGGTACAACTCAGTGAATAAAGAAAATATTTTGTGTTATCACTGTGTGCTATTTGAGGGAGATCTCACTTAGAGTCCTACAGTTCTATAGAGCACCAAAAAGACTGATTTTGAAATTATTTGTATGCTCCCATGTGCCTAACCTTTCATACCAGTGTATTGTCTTTTATTTTATAATGAAAAGTAATTTGAGATTATCTGATCTTTTTTATCTTCCATATGCTTGCATTCTAAAATGTTAATCATATCTTAACAATCCAATTAAAAAATAGGCAGAGGACCTGAATATACATCTTTCCAAAGAATACATACAGATGGCCAACAGACTCATTATCATCACCAGGGAAATGAAAATCAGAAGCACAGTGAGATATCATCTCACACCAGTCAGAATGGCTAATATTAAAGAGACAAAAAAAATAGTAAGTGTCGGGGAAGTTGTGGAGAAAAGGGAACCCTCATGCGCTGTTGGTGAAAATGTAAATTGGTACAGTCACTATGGAAAACAGTATTGAGGTTCCTCAAGAAGTTAAAAATAGAAATACCATATGATCCAATAACTTCACTTCTGGGTATTTATCTGAGGAGGAAAAATTAATTTGGAAAGACATATACACCATTATGCTTGTTGCACCATTATTTCTGATAGCCAAGATACGGAAGCAGTCCCAGGGTCTATTGATAGATGAATGGATAAAAGATATATGGTGTTTATATCTGTATCTATGTCTATCTTGTCATTCATGACAACATGAATGTGCCTACAGGGTATTATGCAAAGTGAAATAAGTTAGACAGAAAAAGATAAATATCATATAACTTCATTTATTTGTGGAATGAAATATATACCTTAATCATCTGATTATCTTCCCTCTGATTTATATTTCATATAATCTTTAGCAAAAAAATTCTAAAATAAAAAGACAAAGCAAAAAATATAATATTCTAACATGGATATATTGACTTTTAAAGATACAATATTATTTCTATGCCCATATGATATATTGTATTCTCTATAATTTTGTGACAAGTATGTACCTCATTTTAATCTCTTTATTGCCATAGATACATGTCCACCTCATGGTTTGCTTTCTTCACCATTTTCACATATATTTCCCAAGAAATACTATAATTAGCTGATACAGCATTTTATTTCCACAAATATTTAAAATATAAAGTAGAATATATAACAAAGGAGGAAACTTAATACCTACTTTCCTGTAACTTACTGGCACTTCATATTTCACTTTTCTCTTGTGTTATGCTTGAAATAAAGTAATCGAATCCCTCCTCCAGATATATATTCCATCATATTGAAAAGATAATGAGAAACTCTCTGTGATCAATTTTCAGATTTTCTATGAATAAATGTTACCTTATGATTTTATTCTACAAAAAAAGAATTTAATTTTCAATGCAAATACACTTTGGAAATTAAATATAATATGTTTGCCTAAAATATATCTATATAGGGATGGTGATTATGAATATTAGTTGATGGTCCTTTATCTTGGATTAGCCAGTTGTATTTGACTGTGGGCTATAATTGTGAATACTAATAACATTCCCACATTATAGAGAGTTCTGTATGAAAAATCTTAACAGGTTTGGCTTAGCTACCAAGAAATAAGTATGAGAAAATTTTATATCTCTTTTTAAGACTATTCAATATAATGGACTTTTTTCTTATAAAATACACGGTCATGTGGCAAATTGGAAAATGAACACCAATTTTTGTATTTCACTTTTGCAATGTGACTTTGCAACATCTTTTACATATAATAATGAAGTCTACTATTGTACCCCCTGAATCTAGGTTTGACCATCTGATTTTCTTTAGTCAGTGGGACAGTAAAAAAATATGATGGAACAGTAACAAAAAAATGTAGTAAGTGTTAGCTTATTCATTGGAGTTTACATATTTGCTGCTTCTTAAACTCTCCCACTACTGTGTAAAGTAGCCCTGATAGCAGGTGGAAGATATGAGACTAAGTGTCCCCTGGTGAGGTGCCAGATAACAGTTGAGTTATGCTCAGACCAGAAGAAGAAACCAGTCAAGCTCAGACTAAATCACACACCTATATTTTTATAGGCTAAAAAAGGGATTATTATTTTAAGAAGTTATTTTTTGAAGTGTTTTATTAAGTGCTAACTTCAGTGCTAACTGAATCGATCATTTAAGTGAATTAATTTTAAAACTGCACTCAAATTCTGCAGTCACCTTTATTTTATATATTTTTTAAAGTTTATTTATTTATTTTGAGAGAGAGAGAGAGAGAGAGCTAGAGAGCATGAGCAGGGGAAGGAGAAAGAAAGAGGGAGAGAGAGAATCACAAGAAGGATCCATGCTATCAGCACAGAGCCCAACATGGGACTCAATCTCATGAACTGTAAGATCATGGCCTGAGCCAAAATCAAGAGTCAGATGCTTAGCCACCTAGGCACACCTGCAATAACCTTTTAAATAGTTATTTTTCCTAGATTTCTTCCTTACTATTGATTATAATGCTATGTGACTATAATCACACAAAAATCCAGGAGGTAAAGAAACATTACAAAACTGGGAAATCAAAGATACCAAGAACTGTAAGTTAGAAAGACAGCATTGACTTCCAGTTAAAAGTGGAAATTGAACCTCTGTTCAATATGTTTACTTTTCACTTAAAAAAATGAATAGAGAAATAAAAGGTATAACCTAAATGACAAATACTTAGAAAAAAAAAAGTTTATAAGATTCTTGACTCATAGACAGTAGATGGAGAAGTTAGAAAAATTAAAGAACAAAATACTAAGTACCTATAGAGGAATGCCAATAAGATTATGCCACTCTATAACACAGAACAAAGGACAGGTGCAGATATGGTAAGCATCATGAAATGTGAACGGTTGAGGCAAGGCATGATAAAGAAAAGAGAAGAATTGGTCAAAATTCTCTTAAAGAAGATTTATGCACCCACATGCTTTTCCTTGTCCAGTTTATTGGTATAAATAAACTGACTAACCGTGCAGGTGACAGAAGTTTTATTATATATAGAGATTGAAGGAAAAATGGTCCATTCTGTGAAAAAACAGCCACAGAAGATGACAGGGAAAAACTTATCCCCTAAAGAATGTGAGGAGTTAATGAAAGATTTCTTTTTTTATTTTCCTTTTCTCTTTTCTCTTTTTCTTTCTTTCTTTGTTTCTTCTTCTTCTTCTTCTTCTTCCTTTTCTTCTTCTTCTTCTTCTTCTTCTTCTTCTTCTTCTTCTTCTTCTTTTTAATGAATGGTTCTTAATGAAAAGTAAGATTCCCAGGTCCCTATGCTATCAGAAGGGGAAAAGCCAAAATTTGTTGATGAATTTTTGTTACAAATAACATACTCAAGATCACAGAGTTTCCAATAATTGGTTTTAATGCTTCTTAAAGAAAAAATCCCAAAAGGAATCCTATATATTTAATGTAAGCATTTTCCCCATATAAATTTTGGAGGACAAAAATAAAAATAAATGTAGAAAATGAATTCACAAAAACAAAACAAAAAATCAGGAAATTGAACAGAAACAAACTGTTAGTAATAGCTGTAATATTCTCAGATATATAAAGTATTGATCCATTAAAAAAGATGTAATTTAACAGGTACAATCAGAGAGGAAAGTTGCTGTTTGTAAACCTCAAAAGCACAATCAGTGATTTAGAAAACAATGTTGATACTTCCCAGAGTAAAACTACAAAAATGTCTAAAATAGTAAAAAATTAGATGTTCAAAGTGTTTCATCATATGATTAATTGGTATTTAAAAAAGTAAAATCTATAAAAATTGTGGTTAAGAAATTTTCAAAAAAGAATACAAAAAATCAATTCCCAAAAATAAAACACATGATTAAAAAAATGGAAACATCAAACTTCTTCACAGAAAATTGAGGTGGGGAAACACCATGCCAAGTCACTCCTTAATAGATTTTCAGAACTTTATTGATAGACAAAAAGTTCAAAATCTACCAAAGAAAATATATTAAATAACACACAAAACATACACAACTTTAAGGTACATATTATGATAAAATCATGTCTTCAAACTTTGTAAAGAAAATTGTTTCCAAACTGAAATTTTATAATTAGAAAACCAGTCTCTCTAATATTTTAGACCTATAAGAATAAAAGAAATACATTTTTCAGTAGTTATTTCTCAATGGTCTACCAGAGAAGAGCCCTAATCTAAGGAAGGAGTAAATCTAAAAGTGAGAGGCAGACCAAACAGAAGACAAGTTAGTAAATTTGCCATGAGAGTTAAAATCAGGTATAGAGAGCAAGAGGTCAGAATATTTTACTCGGGATGTCTACATGAATTAAAACAAAATAAAGTCTTAGGTATTTCCTGATATGTCTGATACTGTCAAAAATGAAAATCAGTAGTTTTAAAAGTTATGTCTGATAATTTTGGAATTTGTATTGATAAGTACATAGAATTAATAAACAAATAGACATCCATCCATCTACCCATCCATCCATCCATCCATCCAGTGGGAGAGTTATGGAATGATAAATTAGTTAGTAACCACTAATTGTCCCAGTGATAAATAACTGATTTAGGCCAAATCTATGACTCATCTATATTGGGCAGTGAAAGAGATGGTATTGCCTGGGTGTAAAAATGGCTAATTCTTATATTCTATGATAAAAAGATAATAAAAAAATTTAAAATTATAAGTTAAAAGAGTAAATTTTATCAATTTAAAATATTGTAATAAATATTAGTTAAAAAAAGAAGTGCTATCTATATATGCCTTTAGAAAAATACTCTGATGAGAAGATAGGTGTGAGTTTCATTTCTGTCATTTTTCACATAGTTCATGACACCTTCAAGTTTATGGACATACTTTGAAAAAAGAAGTTTCAAAAAATGATTTCTTATTTAGTCTATTGAATTTAATACCAACTAGGTTCAATTCATAAAACAGATTTTTTGAGTATCCATTTTTAGAGGGAGAAACCTAAGTTATATCTACATAAAAAGATTGCCAAAAAGGAAAGAAGACTAAAAATATAAATAAGAAATGATCTAGAACAAAATACATGGAATTATGTCTTTCCAAAAGATGTTTTGTTTTGAATAATAGAGCTAAAATTCTTCATATTAATATATCATAAATTTATATTGAAATTCACCATTTTCCAATAACTATTAACAACTGAAGTGTTTTTTATATATATTCTTCTATCTTAAATGTTATATTTCTCACTTCCATGCTAGAATTCTTAGTTGCCAAAAGCACTTGGTATAATAGAATAAAATAATTTTTTTCTGCCTTATCTTGCAGTTTATTTACACTTAATACTCTGAGAACAATGTGTTTACTAATAACAAATATCTTATACCTAGAAATAATTTAAGGTTTTATTTTATATTATTGTTTGTTTATTGACCAGACTATTTTCCTTCTTCTCCCATAGACTTTTAATTTTTTTAATATTTTGGTTTCATTATTTTATTTTTTAAAACTATAAGCAAATATTCCTTAGTATACATATCTGACCCTAATTAGCTGAATGGGAATATACCATATACATTTCTTTCCTGCTTGCATCCTTCTCTTAAGAATGATAAGTACAGCAGCAATAAATTCTGTAATGCCATCCAATGCTTTGAAATACAACTTCTCACAGAGGTGGAGTAGGAGATGTAGAAGATGAACTTGTAATATATTTCATACTAGAATATGAGGATAAAATCAATGACCAACACAATCATACCAAAATTATTCAGGAGCCAAGTTGATAATGCTTCCATTAGTTAAAGGTGGGATATTTGTGTTACTACGCTGTATAATAAATGCAATAGATTAAAAAACATCATATTATTGAATCTATAAGTTTACCATGAACAAACAAACAACTAGTTGTCACTATCATGCATGATAGTGAAGAACAGCTTTTTGAAAAATGGTTAAATACAACAACAACACTTTTTTTTTTTTTTTGCTTTTGAAACTACTAGCTAACCTATTAGTACATTATAGAGTACAGAGTAGCATTCTGACCAGTAAATGGAGAAGGCACATTAGAATTAGAATATTACTATTTACAGTATATATGAATTAATAAATTTCACACTAATTTTCAGCAACTGCTATCACTTAACATAAGTAGGGAAATATATCTACTGATGGAAGAATTGAGGACCATTTAGGAAGTAGACTCACCAAAAATTTAATATAAGCTAAATCAAGCTTCTATTTTCAAGTACCATTTGTAGGAAATACAGAAGACAGAAGAACATGCTCAACACTTCAGCACATGGGCAGGGATGGGGGAAAGGTGTTATTACCAATATTTGTAAGGCAGGAGACTCTACAGGAAAAATGACCCCATTTCTTCAACAAGTAAATTGCAAATAAAAAAAGAAGAGATAGAGTGAGAACCTTAGATTAAGGAAATTTAAATGACATATCAAGTATTCACAGTGTACAGACTTATCTAGATTAAGATGTAATCAAACTTGCCTTTCACAAAGATGGTGCTGGAAGGTGAAGAAGGAAACCCCTGCCCTCCCAAAGCCCAAGCCAAAGCAAAGGTTTTGAAGGCCAAGAAAGCTGTGCTGAAAGGGGTCCACAGTCACACACAATAGAGAAAATTCACAGGGGCCCTTGGGAAGCTTAGATGGTTAAGCATCTGAACTTGATCTCAGTTTAGGTATTGATCTCATGGTCATGAGTTCAAGCCCTGGTCATGAGTTCAAGCCCTGTGTTGGGCCCTGCACTGGACATGAAGCCTACTTAAAAAAAACAAAAAACAAAAACAAAATCACTTACATTCCAAAGGCCCAAGACACTGCGACTACATAGGAAGCCCAAATATCCTTGAAAGAGCAACTCCAGGAGAAACAAGCTTGACCACTATGCCATCAAGTTCCCTCTGACTACCTAATCAGCTATGAAGAAAAGAGAAGACAACACACTTGTGTTCATTGTGGATGTCAAAACCGATAAGGACCAGATTAAACAAGCTGTGAAGAAGCTCTATGACGTTGATGTGGCCAGGATCAGCCCAGATGTAGAGAAGAAGGTATATGTTCTATATGTTCTATGGCTTTGGATGTTGCCAACAAAATTGGGATAATCAAAACTGAGTACTTCTGGGTAAATATAAATATAATATTTTCACCAAAAAAGAAAAGTTAATCAAACTTAAAATAATAATCACATACAAAATACCTTATGAGACAATTGAAATTTTGAACATTGCAATATTGATTGTATGATATGAAGAAACTTCTGTTTATTTTTTAGCAGTGAATATGACATTATGGATATGTGCTTTAAAGTGCTTTAAAGTTCTCATCCTTTAGAGAAAATCCCAAACTATTTTCAATGCCAAAATAGTTACTAATTAAAGGGCAAGTTGTCTATATTTATTTCAAAATGTATTTTGTAAAAGTTATTGAGAGTGTAGGTAAAGTAGATTGACCATACACTAATAATAGCTGAAGCCGAGTATTGATTACATGGAATTTCAATACACCAATATATTCAAGATACCAGTCAATATACCATGAATATAGATATACTCAATTTTGTATATATTCTAATTTTTCATAATAAAAATTATCTTTGGTTTCTTTCTTTCCTTTCTTTCTTGTTATCTATCTAATCTATTCATCTCTCTATTTTAATTGTGTATAACATAAAAAACATAGTAAAAATAGTTAAAATATAAACTTTTAGAGGAACATACAAAAGAAAATATAATTTTCT
>CM053567.1:143182220-143320865 GCA_028646485.1 Cryptoprocta ferox
CAACCAAGACATGATGGTAGAAATAGAATTTAGGGACATGGTTAAAAGCAAAATGATTTCGAGTGAGGAACAGTGGGGATAAGATTCAATAACTCAGTCAAATTATAAAACAATTGAGAAATAAGATAAGGAAGATGTCAAGAGTCAATGTATCCCTTTTAACACATATCAAGTGAGATCCATATAGTGCTTTTTGTGAAGTTCACTTCTGCATCTTTCATCTCTAGAACAGTGCTGCACATAGTAGATGTTTGAGGAATACTTAATGTGTGAAAAATGACAATATTAATGAATTGAAGGATGAAAAATAACTGGATTTGAAGCTATAGCCTCTAAGATTTATAATACTAAAACCCATGATTATATAGACTTACCTATCAAAATAGAGGCTACAATGAACTGGAGTTAAAATTTATGATGTGTAGGAGCAAAGGAGAAAACACAATTTCATGTGTCCTCAAAGAAGAAGCTGTTGGTCTATATACAATGAATTTCTCCTACCAAATGTATCAAGATAATTCATTACTTAACCCTAGGAAGTGTGTGTGAGGAGTGGAGAGAACAGTCAGGAGATATAAATTATTCAATATCTCTCCACATGATAGAAAACATCAGGTTAACACCACACACCTTTGTTTCAATTGTTAATAATAAAATACTGTGGCTACATATGTGAGTTCTTATGTGGTGGGGGAAAGTGTGCAGGACTGGGTTGGATATATTTCCAGAAGTCATTAAGTTTCATGCTAGACTTTTATGCTTTATTTAGGCAGGAAATAAGATGGTTTTCAAAATTTTCTGAAAAATGCAAACTCATGATCATTATTAAGACATTAATTCTATTTGCAGTAACCTTTCAATTTCCAAATCTAAAGGCCTCATACAAGTTATTGTATATATTTTTCTAAAGCAATTAAATTTGGTGACTTTTTTGTTGTTATTGTTTTTTTTCCATTCCTTCATGACATCACAATTTGGAAACCATGTCCTTTTTATTCTACATATGAAATATATTCCCATATTGTTCTTTGCCTTTCCACACTGAAGACTGCAATATCTAATCAGTCTTCCATTTATGCTTTCTTGTACTAACAAAATGGTCTTTTAACCTACCTTTGCTTTTTTAGAATCTCCTTCTTATGAATTCTCTTCCTTGAGTTATATATTTTTAAAATTATTTTTAATGTTTATTTATTTCTGAGAGAAAGAGAGTAACAGAGCACCGAGCTGAAGAGGGACAGAGAGAGGGAGACACAGAATCAGAAGCAGGCTCCATGCTCCAAGCTGTCAGCACAGAGGCTGACGCAGGGCTTGAACCCACGAAAAGCAAGATCATGACCTGAGCTAGTCAGAAGCTCAACTGACTGGGCCACCCAGGTACCCCTGAGTTATATTTTTGAAACTCAATTCTAATCATATAACTTTATTTTTTGAGAGAGAGAAAGAGAGGTAAAGTGGCAGAAAGAGGGGGAGACAGAGAATACCCAGGGCTCCATCTCACCATCGTGAGTACATGACCTGAGCCAAAATCAAGAATCCAACAGCTTAACTGACTGAGCCACCCAGGGGCCCCTCATGTAACTTTTCTAACTTGAAACTTATAAATATTCCCCATTGACTACTGAATTGTGCCCTAACTTTTTACTTGTCATTTAATTATATGCATGATAACATATTTTCTCATTCCCCTTCTGCCACTATTCCTTCTACATATTGAAATATAAATGCATTTGTCCTACAATTGTAAAAATTATATGTTTTTGTACTCTCCTTTTTCAGATTAAAAAATTTTTGATTAATCAAATACTTCCAAATTTTTCTAGGTAAAGATACATAAAAAAATATTGGGATGTTTTAGAAATAAGCTATTATGAAAGTGGACTGGAAGATCTTTTTTGACATGCATTTATATATTTTTATGTGTTTGGAGCTTGAGAAACCATTCTGTGGCTGAGAAGTTATGCCATTTAATGTTATCACCTGAGTCCAGATTCCCTTAACTATTCTGAATCAAAAACAATTCTGAAGCCATATAGTTTGAAATAATCTTTGCAAAGAATAACTGAAATACCCTTTTATTTAGTCAGAACTACTATAATGCTTTTACATATGGATTCTTTCCCATTTATTGTTAGAGACAATTACCCTGAGTAAGATAGTTTTTAGAAAGCTGTCATTCAACAGAGCACCCAGGTGATACTGACTGGTATAGAAAAAATTGGATGAACAGAAAATAAAAGCAGAAGAATCATGCATGAAGGAGGGTATAAAGATGGGGTTATCTCATAAAAAGCATTACAGATAAAAGATCAACCAAGAATCATGTTGGAGGGGCTTCTGTACCATTTCATCAGGCCCTAAAATCCATCTGTTTGGGGAAACATTGAGAAGAAATAACATATATTTAATAACTACACCCTTTATTCAGCTCAAAAGTACTTGAAAAGCCAAGCAAAAATCTGCAAAAGGAATGATGAGAGTTACTACTTATGAGAAAGGAGTTTTGTGTGAACTTTGGCATTTGTGGAAGAATCATAAAATACATATTACTTTTAAGGAATGTATTTCACTTTTTTTCCCATTTAGACTAGTAATTTGGAAATAGCAAATATAAATAAACAACTTTGAAATTGGACAATAGGGAAAAGAAAACAAACAAAATATGCTTAGTTTCTCAGACATTTTACTAATTAAGTGTGTGTTCTTGACTATTTAAGAAGCTTGCCTGTCATGTAAAACATAAGAAAATTGTTCTCCTGTGATTAAAAGGGGGAAAAAAAGGTTACATGTACTCTGAATAAGATATCTTCAGGGTTTTTTTTTAATATCAACAAATTTCAAGTATTTTTCAAAGTTATAAGAATGGAAGGGAATTAATTGGAATAATTACTCACCTTGTATAGATTTTAATTAATTATTTTCTATATCCCAATAAAATGTCTACTGGTTTAAGTGATATTCTCATCTAAAAACACCTTCACAGAAACATCTAGAATAATGTTTAAGCAAAAATCTGGGCACTGTGGGGGCATCTGGGTGGTTCACTTGGTTAAGGTTCTGGCTCTTGATTTTGGCTCAGGTCATGATCTCTCAGTTTGTGTGATAGAGCTTCACATCAGGCTCCTTGCTGATAGCAAAGGAGACTGCTTAGGATTCTTTCTCTGCCTCAGCCTCTCTCTCTCTCTCTCTCTCTCTCTCTCTCTTTCTCTCTTTCAAAATAAATAAGCTAACTAACTAACTAACTAAATAACTAAATAAATAAATAAATGGCATTTAAAAAATCTGGGCACTGTGGCACCAGGTTCACATAAAACTAACCATCCACAAGTTATATGTTTTGTACACACTGGGTACGATAAAATGTTATTAAAATTTATTTCACCCATCTCCTTTTATACCACTTGATGTATCAGAAAATTAAAAATTACCTAAGTGGCATGCATTGTA
The DNA here is from genome assembly GCA_028646485.1 of Cryptoprocta ferox. Classification (NCBI taxonomy): domain Eukaryota; kingdom Metazoa; phylum Chordata; class Mammalia; order Carnivora; family Eupleridae; genus Cryptoprocta; species Cryptoprocta ferox. The sequence continues at coordinate 143,185,668 of CM053567.1, forward strand.
TTTCTATCGTACGTTACTAATGTAGACAGGATCAGATATAGAATTTTCAAAAGGAAATATAAAAATTGCACACAGCAACTGATAATAGTACTTCGTTTTGCTGGTGGTGGGAAACTTTTAAAATTGTATTCTAGGGGCTCCTGGGTGGCTCAGTCGGTTAAGCATCCGACTTCAGCTCAGGTCATGATCTCACAGTTTGTGGGTTCAAGCCCCGCATCTGGCTCTGTGCTGACAGCTCAGAGCCTGGAGCCTACTTCACATTCTGTGTCTCCTTTGCTCTCTTTCCCTCTCCCACTCATTTTCTGTGTCTATGTCTCTCTCAAAAATAAATAAACATTGAAAAAAATTTAAAAAAATTGTATTCTAGGGACACTTAGGTGGCTCGGTCAGTTAAGTGTCTGACTTGGTTTTGGCTCTGGTCATAATCTTACAGTTTGTAAGTTCGTGCCCTGCATTGGGCTCTGTGTTGGCAGCGTGGAGCCTGGTTGAGATCCTCTCTCTCCAATCTCTGACCCTCCCCCTCTTTCAAAATAAATAAATAAACTTAAAAAAATTATTCTATAAAATCTGCTGTTTACTAACAGATATTAATGTTAAAATGAAAAAAATGCACTTACATTTTATATAATTTAAATAATTACATTTTGATAATAAGTTTTGCAAATGGACAGGAAGATAATGCTTAAGATTGAATTATTTGATTCATTGGTGAAAGAAAATTCAATTGAGTAGGCAAATATTATTATAAAACCTCAGGAATTTCTCACAGGTCTTGTGTACTAAGTAATGAGTTTCAAACACTACACGCTGATGGTTCTTAAAAACTTCGTTATTTTTAGATTGTGCCAAATTATTGTGACATTTGATTCTAAAAATTAAGTAGTATGTTTTAAAATTGTGTAGGGGTGCCTGGGTGGCTCAGTCAGTTAAGCGTCCAACTTCAGCTCAGGTCATGATCTCACAGCTTGTGAGTTCAAGCCCCACTTTGGGCTCTGTGCTGACAGCTCAGAGCCTGGAGCCTGCTTCAGATTCTATGTCTCCCTCTCTCTCTGCCCCTCCCCCACTCATGCTCTGTCTCTCTCTCTCTCTCTCTCAACAATAAGCAATAAAAAAATAAAAAAAATAAAGTGTAAATATGTGAGTGTGTTTATCTCAAATTAAGAAAGAAAGACACGTACTGTGAATTTTAATTTTTTTTCATTTTTATATTTAGTTCTCCAAGTAGGGCTGTATATTTTCCAAGCTTCTTATCCTTCCCTTGCTCCTACCGTTATGATGGTGGGGCTGGATTGGTGCCGCAGATGTGATATTTTGTATGCAAGATCTCACTTCAGAGTAAAATGAATTTTAAATGTGTAACAAAGCCTTCATCCTATCATGATGGAAATAGAACAGTCTGAGAATAAAGAAAAACTAGGCTAATTAAATCAATTTGCAAGACTCAATTAAAAATAATACCTTCGAGAAGGAGAAATGAAACGTGTACATTGAGTTAGATTTTACCTTTGTGAAAACACAAATGAAGTTTTCAGTAATACATACATCAGTTATTTGAAAGTTTTATGTCTACAATATTAATTACTCTTTAAAATGCAATGAAATTAAGGACACACAACGTCAAAGGTAGAAGCAAGGAGAGATTCATTTAAATAATTGAGTATTAAATGGTTTACTACTGTGTTTTATGATGATCACCATAATTAGAATGTTTTACTATAGATTCCAACTCTGGGAAACTTGAGAGATGTTCTCTTTTTCATACATTTCAAACAATTTTGATAATTTGTTGTTTGCTATTTTCAAGTTGTGTTCATATATAATATACAGTAATTATAATATCAATCATAAAATATATTAATTATAATATATATTATAGTAGCAAGTGCTAAGAGTAATAGTAATAGCAGCTGTACTACTGCTAAGAACTGAAACTGCAAGACTGCTAAGTGCTATATGAGTTCAAGGTTGAATTTTCTAATATTCAAGCATTGCTGTAGTCATTAGCATCCACATGGCAAATGGATTATACACACTGAATATTTAGATTTAAAAGAAAACTTATTGCAGACTATTGGGTGAAAGCATTATAGTTAAAAAAGTGAATTAAAAAAATCTGTATGGTAGATATTGTAGAATGGCTCTCTCGTGTGCTTTACTGTGCATGAGAAAGAGACTGGAATCCTAAAGATTGGGTTTCCCAAATTTTCAAGCAGTTCAGATCTTACATGGAATGTAGCTTCCACCAAGAAGCTGCACGTGGGCCAGATTTTGAAGACAGATGTGGATATTTTGAGGTGAAGGCTATGGCTCTGCAACTGCGTTGTAAGAAGGGCAGAAGCTGAGCCATAACAGATTTCATTTTTTTAATTACCTTTGTGGATGTCGCAGTTGGATCAAGCAGTTTGGTTGCGGGGACTGGAGAAAGAGTAGTGTGGTCTTGGAAGCAGTAATTTTTACATAGCTCCCTGATTACCCCACTTTGAAACCCTGGAATGCATCATTGTTCCTCTGACAGAATGCTTTGCTGTTCTGTGACAAGTAGGGTCTACTAATGCAGATCTTCCATTCTCTGAATTTAATGACTTTCTGCTTGAATTAGAATGGACTGTTGTTATTGGAAATTAATAGAAAGCATCATTATTCAGGGGGTGCCTAGGTGACTCATTTGGTTAAGCAATCGACTTCAGCTCAGGTCATGATCTCACTGTTTGTGGGCTGGAGCCCAGCATTGGCCTCTGTGATGACAGCTCAGAGCCTGAAGCCTGCTTCAGATTCTGTGTCTCCCTCTCTCTCTGCCCCTCCCTCACTCATCCTCTGTCTATGTCTCTCTCTGTCTCTCTCTCTCTCTCTCTCTCTCTCCCAAAAATAAACATTAAAAAAAAAAGAAATCATAATCATTCAGAAATAACTGTAAAATATAAACAATAACATCTATCATGCAAATGGATGTCAAAAGAAAGCCAGAGTAGCAATTCTTATATTGAATAAAATAAGCTTAAAACAAAGAGTGCAACAAGAGACAAAGGACACTATATACTAATAAAGGGAACAATCCAACAACAAGATAGAATAGGGCAAATATTTATCCATTCAACATAAGAGCACTCAAATACATAAAACAGTTAATAATAAACATAAAGGAACAAACTATAATAATATAATAATAGTAGGGTATTTTAACACCCCACTCAAATCAATGTTTAGGTTTGCATATAACCTCTTCTGCATATAGCAGTCTATATTAAGTTGATGGTCACTTGAGTTTGAAACCATTCTTTTCTCCTCTACTCCCCACATTTTAGGGATATGTTACTACATTTTATATCCTTTTTTTGTGAGTTCCTGATTTTTTTGACTGAATTTTTTAACAAAATATTCATTTTTATTGTTTCTGTTGTTCCTACCTCTATACTGTCACTTTTGGTCTTTCCTTTTCACTCACAGATCCCCTTTTAATATTTCTTGCAGAGTTTATTTAGTGGTCATGAACTCCTGTAGTTTGTGTTTGTCTGGAAACTATTTATCTTTCTTTCCATTCTAAACAATAGTTTTGCTAGATAGAGTATTCCTGACTGCATATTTTTCCCATTCAGTGCTTTGAATATATCATGTAACTCCCTTTTGGCTTGCAAATTTTCTGTTAAAAAATCTCCTACTAGCCGTATGGGCTTTCCCTTGTAAGTTAATGACTTCTTTTGTCTTGCTGCTTTTAAAATTATTTCTTTTTCAATATATTTTACAAATTTAATGGACTACATCTTGGTGTGGATCTGTTTTTGTTGATTTTGTTCGGGGTTCTCTGTGCATCCTGGATTTTGATATCTGTTTCCTTCCCCAGTTTAGGGAAGTTTTCAGCTATTATTTCTTCAAATAAATGTTTGGACTCCTTTTTTCTCTCTTCTTCTGGGATTCCTATAATATGAAATTTGTTATGTTAGTCACTGAGTTCCCTAAGTCTATTATTGCTTTGCATAATTCTTTTTCTCTCTTTTGTTCCACTTGATTACTTTCCATTACTCCATCTTCTAGGTCACTAATTCTTTCTTCTTCTTATCCCATCCTGGTGTTCATTCCATCAATTGTGTTTCTCCTTTTGTTTGTTGTGCCCTTTATCTTTGCTACATTATTCCTTATCTTTGTATTAAGGGTCTCATTCAGGTCTTCCACTTATTTCTCAAGTCCAGTGACTACCCTTATTATCATTGCTTTAAATTTTCTATCAGACATGCTATTTATATCTGTTTTGCTTAGATCTCTGGCTGTGGCCTTGTCCTGGACTTTCAATTGGAATAAATGTCTTTGTCCCTTCATTTTGTTTGCCTCTCTGTGTCTGTTTCTGTGTGTTAAGAAAGTCAGGTGTGTCTTCTGTTCTTGAACATAGTGACTTTATGGAGAAGAGGTCCTGGAGTGCCCTGCAGTGTAGTGTCCCTTGTTCACCAGAACCTGGCACTTCAGGAGAGTATCCTACATATGTTGCTTATGCCCTGATTTGTGTCTGAATTAATTTTCTTTTCATTAAAGTCATTGGCACTGTCTTTCTGCCTGTTGTGGGCTGTGCTTGCTCTCTGTGGTGTTAGTAGGACCCAGCCAGGCCAGTTCTGAGGGGTGTGCTTGCCAGGGAACTTTGAAGCAGGCCAGCAGTGTTAGTCAAATTTGTGCTGAACCACTAGTCCTATGCCAGATCCCCTGAAGGGCTGTAGCACCTGAGGGCTGCATGCCAGTGCAGCCAGCAGGGCAAGGCTAGGCACAGCAATGGCTGGTGTGGTGCACAAAGATGGCTGGGGGCACTCAGCTGGGTGCAGTGGATGTGTGTGGTGCATGGTGGCGGTTATGTATGTGGTGGCTGGGAAGGGTACACCCATGGCTTTAACAAAATTTACCCTGAGCCCAGGGCCAAGGCTAGCAGGCTTGGAGTAGGCAGGTCCTCAGGAGAACTTATGGACATGGTGCACTGCTTGCAGGTTAGATAGCAAGGTCTGTGTAGTCCCACCTCCCACAGGTGTCTCTGTGGTTTTTTTGGTGGGGGTATGTGGGGGAGGAGCATGGTGCCTTCCACCTCCCCTGTTTTTGGAAAGTCCCCGAACATGCCCTGAAATCAGTATGAACAGATCTCTTTCCCATTTGCCTGGTGGTGTATAAATTGCCACATTTTGTTGCCTCTTCTCATAGGCTTCTGTCTCCTTAAGGGTGGCAACCCAGCCATCACTGGCCCCTGGGCTCACCCAGTGCTGAGTCAGCTGACTTTTAAAGCTCCAGACTCCAAGTCCCACTGTTTAACCAAGTCATAGATTCAGCTTCTGTGGATTTTAAAGACAAACTCTATGCGGGTTAGCCTTCCCCATGTGAGTTCCCTGAAGCAAGGGCCTGTTTCTCTGCCTTCTCTGCACTTGCAGTTCCTTCCCTCCTGTAAGCATCCTCCCTCCAACTTTCTTACCTTCCTAACTGTTCAGATGCAGCTTCTCCTTTATATTTAATTGTGGAGTTTTCTCTGCCAGTGGTCAGGTCACTCTCCAGATTTTTGACTTGAATGTGGATGATATCTAGTTGAAAATGTAGGAGGAGGTGGGCTTAGGGTCCTCCTACTCTGCCATCTTCCCAAGCTCCCTCAGACAAATGACTTTTTTAATATTAAACTTAGCTGAAAAAAAAGTTCTAGAAGAAAACAAGAGAATTCTTCTGAACAGGAAAAACTCTATAGGATTATAATTTATACCTTAGAAACCACTAGTAAAAAGATTGATAAAGCTGACGATATATCTTAAAAATCACATGGAATAAAATATTTGAGGCAAACAACAGCAAAACATCAAATGTTGGGGACACACCATTTGGTTATAGTTAATGTATTACCGATGCTCTTATTAACAACTGCCAGTGCATTCTCTAGCCACACAATGGTCTCAAGTCAATTTATATATTTAAGTTCCATTTAGCTTTCCTTATGCTCAGTAACTGGAGTTATTCTAATCCTTACCTCAGGTATAACATCAACCAATATTTAGAACACTCAAATCTAATAAATCTCATTTATATGAGAACGGTGTTAGAACTTATCTTCTGGCTTTGAGTGTTTTGTTGTGTGTGTGAACGTATACCTTCAAAGCAAAGCCACCTAATCCTAGTTCAGAGAGATAACAGGTTTATGTGTAAATATAAAAATTAAATTTATGTCTATTCTAATGAGATTATTAGGAAAAAATCCAATTTTCACCTATTTCCCATTTGTCCTTCACTTTGTAGACAACAAACATATTTGAATTAAAAAAAAAAAAAGACCTAAAGTGTCCCCTGCTGATATTGGGTCAGAATTGATGCATTTCTGCATGATATAGTATTTACATAATATAATGTTAAAATACAGTAAATATATTCAGACAAATTTCTTTTGATTGACAAAAGTAATGTATTAGTATAAGAAATGGTAAACAAAAATAGAGAAATAAGGTGAAATTCAAGTTACTAGAAAATACACATATATAGATTTTTATTCAAATTATTTTAAAATAAGTTATCTAAATTCTTAGAGGTTTTATCTACATCAAATGACCAAATTGAGATAAATGTTGGCAAAATAAACATATTGCAAATGTTCAAGTCCTACTTCATCAGTTTTATTCATCATTTGTTTGTGTGTGTGTCCATAAAATTTTATGATGATGTACCATTATCACAATGTTACTTTACTTTTCCTTCATTAAAACATCAAAGACTACACTTTTAACTTCTTTTTTAAAAATTTTTAAAAATGTTTTATTTATTTTTGAGAGAGAGAGAGAGAGACAACGTGAGCAGGGGAGGGTCAGAGAGAGAGGGAGACACAGAATCCAAAGACAGGCTCCAGGCTCTGAGCCAGCAGTCAGCACAGAGCCTGACACGGGTCTCTGACCCACGAACCATGAGATCATGCCCGAGTCCAAGCCAGAAGCTTAACCGACTGAGCCACCCAGGCGCCCCTACACTTTCAACTTCAAAAGCAAATTTTGTGGAAATAAAATTGGTGGGAAAGAATTGAATAATGGCTATATTATTTGTAGGTATGCATTTCTAATTTATAAGAATTTTGAGTTTCTCATCCCACCTATTAAGCCAATGTAATTAATGACAGTGATGACCCTACTTTGTCTAAATATTAATTCCTTCATCTGTTTTACAACTAAAAAGGTAAAATGAATTTCTTGTTCATTTGGTCACTTTAATATAACTTTTTCAGTTTTAAAAATAATTGTCTACCTTTTTTTTCTTTAAAGAACGTCAAACATAAGTGATAAAAATGCTCATTTGTATCATCTTTAATAACATTACACTAGTATTGAGGCACCTGGGTGGCTCAGTCGGTTAAGTGTCTAACTCTTGATTTAGGGTCAGGTCATGATCTCACAATTGTGGGATCAAGCTCCGTGTGGGGCTCCATGTTGAGTGTGGAGCCTTCTTAGGGTTCTTTTTCTTCCTCTATCCTTTCCCAGCTGTGTTCTCTCTTTAAAACAAAAAAACAAAAAAACAAAATTACATTAGCATAAATGTGTATATATGTCTTTGTGTATAAATCTATCTATCTTGGATATTTAAATAATATTTTTAGAGAGACGCCTGGGTGGCTCATTCCAGTAAGCATTCGACTTCGGTTCAGGTCATGGTCTCACTGTTCATGTGTTCCAGCCCCATGTCCGTCCCTGTGTTGACACCTCAGAGCCTGGAGCCTGCTTCAGATTCTGTGTCTCCATCTTCCTCTACCCCTCCTTTGCTCATGTTCTGTCTCTCTCTCACTCAAAAATAACAATAAAAAATCACATTTTTAACATTTAATAAACATTACATTTTATAACATTTAATAAACATTTAAAAATTAATATTTTATAAAAATACTGATTCTCTTTTCCTACAATTAAATTTTATATTTGAAAAATGATAAAATATGAAATGCATGTAAAATGTAAAGACTATGATTATTATCCATGAATTTTAATCATAATCGAGAAATGTTTTTTAATGGTCAATACTGAAGAGCAATTAAAGAAATATATCAAATATACCTGAATTTCACTTATAGACTGAATTTGTTTTCTGATAAATTATCATAAAAAATATTGTATAATATCTTTCCAAAGAAAAATATATGATTATTCATTATTTTTTAATTTATTTATTTGAAAGAAAGAGAGAGAATGAGTGGGGTAGAGGACGGAGGGAGAGAGAGAATCTTAAGCAGGCTCCACTTTGAGTGTGGAGCCTGACATGAGGCTCAATTCCATGACCCTGGGATCATGACCCAAGCTGAAATCAAGAGTGGGTCGTTCAACCAACTGAGTCACCCAGGTTCCCCTGATTATTCATTAAAAAAAAAAAACTATATAGTAATCATTTGAAATCTAAATTTTGGGGCACCTTGGTGGCTCAGTCGGTTGAGCGTCTGACTTTGGCTAACATTAGGATCTCATGGTTCATGAGGATGAGCCCCTTATTGGGCTCGCTGCTGTCAGCACAGAGCCTGCTTGGATCCTCTGTCCCCCTCTCTGTCTCCCCTTCCCCTGCTTGCCCTCTCTTACTCAAAAATAAATAAATCTTTTTTAAAAATATTTCATGTTCACTTTACTAATTAGAGTTTCTAGAATTTTATATTAAATACTAAATAAATAATTTATTGATTGGTCAGAGAGGTAGTCTCTTTAACAATAAAATATATCATTTTGAGGGAAGTAGAGCAATTTTTATCCCCTACATTTTATGTATTAATGTTATAAGTAAAAGTAAACACATATATTATGGAAGAACACCAACTATATTCATATAGAAATGCAGAACTTAAAGGAAAAACACCAAACATATTAGACTGAATCACATGAAGTTGCTAACATTACCATTTCAACCTCTAAAAAAGGTGACTACCTACTGGTTAACTTATTATACTAATCAAGATATAAATTAGAAATATTAAATTTTAAGAAAGAGTTAGTTAACAGAAAGACAGCAGTTGTTCTTTTCTTTTTCTTCCAAAATAAACTTGAAAGAGAAGGATGCTCAGTTTTGAGTCTTTAAGGTGTCTCGTGTAGGTCAGTAACTAGATATCAGAGTGACTTCTGAGAACTATACATAGTTTCTTTCTCAGATTCCATCCTAACGGCATCTATTGTCAGAAGCCATCAGCTTCTTAAATTGTATAAGTCTATAGGCCAATAACATCATAATATTTGCAATATAAAACAAAATATAATGGCCAAAGAGTTGTCTCTCAAGTGAAAAAAAAATCCCTGTGATAAAGTTTCATCTGTACTGTTGATTTTCAGATACTTGCCAAATAATTTCCCTAAGGCTATGCCATTAAGCAATAAAAATGTATTTCCATTAAAAACCCACATTGATGCTGTCCTTTTCACTTTTATTCAGAGTAATGTTGAGTTAAGCACATGTGAGGCTTAGGTTTACTCTTTAATTACTTGTACAGTTTTTACCCGATTTTACATAATTATTTTAGTGTAATAATAACTGCCTTCTGAAAGTTTGACATGATGGAAATTATCATCTATTTAGAACAGATGATGAAAATTAACTTAGTAATTATTCATTGGCTGACATATTCCATAGAGACAAAACTTTCCCACCTCTAATGGGAAAAAGAACATTATAATCAAGTTCGTTCAAATTCATGTTTTATTGCAGGTGAGGTCCTTGCCAATCTGTAATAAGACTATTGAAGGTAAGGAACTTTATATTTTATGAGAAAGAAAGATGTAGAGACCTATGTCAAAATGTTTCTGGACTCACTAAAATAAAACAATAATGAAGTACATTGTATGAAAAGAGTCTTGATAGATTATGTATCTTCAGTTTGTCACAGTGGCCATGATTATACTTTACACTTGATCCTAAGCTTACTATCTATATGGTGGCTATATTAGAGATACCAGGGACAATAGGAAAATAAGCAGAGAACAAAAAATCTCTTAAATTTCTTCTTCCTTTAACCTCAAACAGCCATAAAAAACTAATTCATAAATTTCCTTTTGGCTTTATTTTGCTGATGACTTTATTAGAACTATGATGATTCGGGCTGCTTTAAGATAATTCAGGGAAAACTATATTAGGATTAATAATGTTTATAAGATTGCAACAAAAAATTTCAAACTTGCTTGAACATATGTTTTTACAATTTATGAGTTGCTTTGCTCAAAATCATGCTTTTAACCTTTGTGTTTACTAATTTATTTCTATAGAAGTCTTAGGTCCCGTTTGACATGCTTTATGAATTGGCATTAACTGAAATACCCTGGATCCTTTTCTCTGGGTGGCGCACGTGAAGAATTCTGACCAGTGAGATATGAGAAGAGCCTAGGCTGTCTTCTACAAAAGTACTCTTTTCAGGAACACCTGGGTGGCTCAGTCAGTTAAGCATCCAACTTCAACTCAGGTCATGATCTCGCAGTTCATGAGCTGGAGCCTGGAGTTGGGCTCTGTGCTGACAGCTTCGGATTCTGTGTCTCCCTTGCTCTCTGCCCCTCCCCCACTCACACTCTGTCTCTCTCTCTCTCTCTCTCTCCAAAGTAAATAAAGATTAAAAAAATTTTAAAAATACTCTTTTCTGATGAAAAGAGCACACAAGTTTGCCCTTGGACTTACCCCTTTCTCCTTCCTGGAATACACACTCAATGACTATGGTGATAAATGTCACTTTCTAAAGAAATGGTCCGACTCATTGACAGATTGATTCATAGATTCACTGATTCATCAGAAATGGTCTGATTCATACAGATAGATCTGTATGGCCTACCATCAAAATACTCTCTAGGTGAGAAAGCAAACCCCTTACTGGTCTAGACTACTCTAGGTGCCCTCCTTGTTTAATTCAATTCAATAAAGTGTTCACAGGTACCATAATGTTTTACTTTACCTTTTTTTATTTTTTATTTAAATTCCAGTATAATACTAGTCTCAATGAGTACAATTTAGTGGTTCAACACTTTCATACAACACCTGGTGCTCATCATAAGTGCACTGTTTAATCCCCATCACCTCTTTAATCTAATTTCCCACCCACTTCCCCTCTGGTAACCATCAGTTTATTCTTTTAAATATTTTTAAAATCTTTTAGTATATTTAGTATACACCTCAGTGTTCTATGTATGATCTCTTTTTTCTGCAATAGTGAACATTTTCACAAATAGTACCTCTACTCTTCTCATAGATATCTCTTCTTTTTTTTAGTACACTGCTTAAATACCCCTTCTTCAGGGAAGCATTTTTATTTTTATTTTTTACCTTTTTACCTTATATTATCTTTATTCACTTTTTCCCTATGGTATTTCTTCAAAACATTTAGTAAGAAAAATACTTCTAATTTTTCAGCTTACTTATTGTAGATTTAATCCTCCATTAGAATGTGGCAGACAGAGGACATCTATCTTATTCTTTTTTATTTCTTATTGCTTAGCACAGTTTGTACTATATAGTAGGTATTTAATAAATGCTTTTGTAATAAATAAATGGATGGAACCCATTTTGAGGATAAGAAAGATTTTGACCTAATAATGGAGTTCACCATTTTTTGAATTAATAAAGTGTATTAGCTAGATATTTATGGTTTATGATGAAGGAAAGCTAGCAAAACCATGTCCACCCAATCCCATGTTCTATTGAAATAGTGTTGAAAGTGGAATAAAAGAGGCAAACAGCACTACAACTATTCATATTGATCAACATTCCGTTAGACACATGAATAAATTTTTACTAATCATAATTCAGGGAGAGCCATACATCAAAATATTGGAACTCTTTGTGAGAAATGGAAAGTAGGAACCACCTTTAGTGTACAGCTTCAAAAACAAAACAAGAGCAAAACCATGCTAGCCTGGTGTTCTTTTGCATGATATTTTTAGCACATGGATCATTTTATTCCATAACTATATTATCCAATAAAAGGCCTAATTTCTGACCTTTTTTGTAGCAACCCTTTATGATTAGGTATAGAAGTGATCAATGGATAGAATTTTACCTTGATGGTGTGATTCTGGTAGTTAGAAGAAAGTAATCCTGAAAATGTTGTGCAAGTAAAGATTGTGTTGAAGGGGAATGATGCCTTGCATAATATAGTTATGCAAAAACTTGTTCAATCAAATGACTAGGCAGCAGGTAGAGATCCAATGTGACTCAAAAGATCTGTTATGAATAAAACACAAAAGAAAAGAACACAGGAGTAGAAGCTCTACACAACAACCCGCATGTTATCTTCATATCTGAAATTGTCCTTCTGTCAACAACCGTGTGGGTGGTTAGGGCTTACAGGAAGAATAAATCTATGTACATTTTTTTTTAATTTGGGATTTCCTTGATATTAAAAGTTCTCTCAAGTTACAAAGAAGAATATAAAGGATAAACACCATAAATAATTGAAAAAAGTTAACAATTTTAAAGTCAAAAATAATTTGAAAATGTATTTTGTTCACTTTAGAAAACTGTAGAAGTCGTTTGTATTATAATGTTATTAAACTTAGAAAATTATGCATGCTATAAAAGAAGCAATCAAACAGGAAATGTAAAGTGGCCTAAGACCAAAAAAGAGTAGAACAAGCAAGCTGTTCTGTACATACAATGCCCATTATTGGAAGATGTTTCTTTGCTGGTAATTTCCTTGAATAAACACTCTAATTAACTTTGAAAGCACCCTCTATTGTGGGCCATAACCCTGGTATCAGTTTATGCATGGAGTCTGCTAGAAGCTTACATTTTCCTTCTAGTACACTTTCACTTCTTTTGTCTTCCTATTAGTTCAATGACTTTTATTGTTTTAATTGTGCTGCTACTTAAATATATTATTTTTGTGAACTCAAACAAAATTATATTAGATGATAATTATCATTAAGAAATGCAGTGATATTAGAATATTAAATGTATTTTCCAACCTGGTTTTTTCCTGAAAATACCATATATGTCAAAAATATAAACTATTTATAATTATTATAAAGAGAAAAATGCACTAGAGACTTGAAACTCTGCCACAAATTTGTTCTGTTACTTATAAGTCTGCTAATACTTCTGGTCAACACTTACACTAGCTATAAAACAATAACATAAACTAGATTATCATAGTGCTCCATGCCAGTAGTATCATTTAGCATAAATGTGCCCCCCACTGATTAGTTTCAGTTCCTGAAAATGTTTTTTCTATTTGAGCTTTTTGAATATATTAGATTACTGAAAAATCAGTCGATATAGATTTTTAGTAAAGAGGACTCAGAGAAATGCTGGTAATTAATATCATAAACACTCAGATTTCTAGGAAATACAGAGTATACAGCAGATGTACAAATTCATCTTTAAATAACCTTTTAAAATATGGAGTTATAATCACTATTCATTAAACCTTTAAATTGTAAATTTAAGGGCAATGATTATTTTTCCCCAATGGTAGTGAAAACCCACATCTGGACTTTAAATAGTCTTTTTTTCCCCTCTAAAATTCCAAGGCTATAATTTACTATAATATTACACCTGTGAATAATCCATATGAATTATAAAAGCATATCATTGCTAATTCTTTATCATTCCACAGTCATTCACTGATAGCTTGATCTTATGTGATAAATAGAGAATGAGCTTGAAAAAGATATAAACTTTGGAGGAAAAAACACACAGCTTAGTGTTCTGCAAACATATACTAACATCCACTTACTCCATCGAGTGTATTATGTGGTGGGCATATAAAAATAAACTAATGTCACTAACTTCAAGTTCATATTATAGTTTGTTAGGGGTGCCTGGGTGGCTCAGTCGGTTAAGCATCCGACTTCGGCTCAGGTCATGATCTCACAGTTTGTGGGTTCAAGCTCCGCATCTGGCTCTGTGCTGACAGCTCAGAGCCTGGAGCCTGCTTCAAATTCTGTGTCTCCCTCTCTCTGCCTTTCTCCCACTCGCACTCTGTCTCTCTGTCTCTCAAAAATAAATCAACTTAAAAAAATTCATATTATAGTTTGTTAGAGACACAAGCAAACTAACTCTGGTTTCTTTTCTCTCTTTTTCATTATTGTTTTTTTTTAGATTTTTAAATATGTATAAAAATATCTTCACTGTATCATATTTTACTGTTAATGTGTTTTTAAACAAAATTTATAAAGACATTCATTGATTTCATTATTAATACAAATGATAAATGATAGCAGCTTTCATTTATTTGATATTTATGACTGCACATAAAGCTGAGGGTTTTTTTATACATTGTATTATTTAATTCTTACAACAACTGGATGACTTCTGTATTAATAAGTGACAGTCGAAGAAAGAATATTGAACTTGTCCAAGTATACAGTAAAAGTAAGTTATATTCAGAATTTGAATTCTTTTTTTTAATTTTATTTATTTATTTTGAGAGAGTCAGAGAGTGCAAGCAGGGAGAGGGACAGAGAGAGAGGGAGAAGGAGAATTCCAATCAGGCTCTGTGCTCACATGGGGTTCAATCTCACCAACAGTCAGATGGTGAATTAAGCTATAATCAAAAGTTGGATACTTAACCAACTGAGACATCCAGGTATCTTGAATTCTGATGTTTTCTTTTCAAGTTTTTCAAAGCTGTTGACATTGTACTATACCACCTGTCCGTATAGTCTTTGTGTAGTTAATAGAAAATTATATGTGGTATATCATATTAATATAATCTGTCTGCATATTAGCCATCATTTGCTTGCATCATGAAACATATATAAAATGCAGAGTAGGGGTAGAATTATCAATTGTCAATATACTGTGAAACAAATTGTCTTAAGGTTGTACGAGTTCCACGATTAAATATTTAGAAATATTTTGTGATTGGCTTGATAAAAGAAACCATTGAGTCATGTTGTATGCTCATTAAATATAGCATTTTATAACAAAATAAAAGGAACAAAGGAACATACCTTTTGTGTTTAACACAACTGAGGGAATTTGGGACTAATATTAGGAAAGCAGATATCAAAATTTTTAGAAAAGTTGGATATGAACAATGACCTGATATTCTTAAATACATGGATAGAGTGGCTTGAGAATCCTGGAAAAATAAATTCTGCTCTCATTTTATGAATAATCCTAATTTCAATTTTTGAAAGCAGATTTATAAATTACTGGTAGAAAAAAAAACAGAATAGGTATCAAAAAGAATATAAACCTGTAAAAATAAGTTCTGGAACAATCAAATACAGATAGAGCAGAAGGTTTATAATAAGGCTGAGAAAAAATATACATAATTGTAACTCCATTTAGAGTTAGGTAAAAAGCAAGGAATAAATAAGTTCTTCCTTTACATAACTGAAATCTTTAAAATTGCAGAAATTACACAACTTGTATTTTACTTAAAATTATGCAACTACAAATTATTATGTCAAGTGAAAAGATGAAAAGGAGATATTAGCAGATTAGAATTGAAATTTAAGAATTATGGAAACAGTATAAACTATAGAGCCAATTTTTATTAACTAAAGTCTGTAGGTTATAATTATTTATATATCATGATACTTATTCATATTATTTATATACCATGATAAGAAAATTTAAGCAATGGGTAATTTCATATCAGCGTTGATAATGTTATATATCATAATAGCCTATGAAGGCAGTCTGCCATAAAATGAAAGAATCCTAAATATTTTCACTTCCCTATATGCATAGCTTTTTATCTTGTGCCTGGTGTTAGTGCCATTAAGTAAATGAAATTAAGTTGTCATGAATGTAAATGTATATTAAGTGTCAAAAACTCTGCTGAACTGGGCAAGAGAGAACTATAAGGTTTTGGAGAAACTGATTTTTAAAAATGAGAGAAAATGAAAAGAAAATGGAAAAAGTGAAGTCTTTAATCACATATTGCAATAGTATGAACAAGAGTCTAAAATCAGATAACATACGGACTCCTCCCTGAAATATGTCCCTCATGAAGTGTGCACTGGTTCAAGGTCAGGTGTATGGAGTCAACGTACTGTTTAAGTAACCCCCCCAAAAAAGTCTTGAGAATTTTATGAACCCCGAGGATGTGGGGAGGGCAAGCAGGAAGGGCTAGGAGTGAAGGAGTACTGAGTGGAAAAAAGAGTTCTCAAGGTGTCTTTCTCCTTCCTTCATTAGAAACTCTCAGCAGAGGCTCTTGAAAATGACTGCCAGGAAGGCCTAAGGAAAACAGACTTAAGAGTGAACACCCCATCAGGTAAAGACTTTGTAATTGTCTGTGTTTAGGCTTAAAAAAAAAAATCACACAGAGGTTTTTAACCAGGACCTGGACTCCTCACTAAGCAAATTCTTGAACTGTTAATCAGTGCTTGACAACCAATATTTTCATCAGTGTTCAAAGTTTGTGTTCTGAAAAAAAAAAGTAATAAAGGATCTAGAGATTGTACAAAGTGACTATTTATTATTGATTTTCCAAAGATATTCCAAGAAAGTCAGAGAATACAATAAATGACTTTTCTTTGTCTATCTATATCTTTAAATAGGACTCAGGCAAAGAAGTAATCAATGTGAAACGTCCTAAATGTGAAGAATCAGTGTAACATAGTATAAAGCCTCAGTTCAAACCAAGGGAACAAAACTACTCTGAGCAGCACCTTTGATGTTCCCCATAACTGATACACATGACCACTGATCTTTCATATCTCCCCAGATAACTAACCATGGGATCAAACTGAAGTCCATTCTTACCACAGTGTACCATCATCCATGAGTAACCTTTTATCAAAAGGAGGGAGAAAGAAATCATTGCATGTATTCCCTATTTAGCTGCTGCATGTCAACAAACGCTTCCCTATTATTATTATTATAATTATTTTTATTATTTGCTTTGGTATAATCAATATTTAGTTTAAAGAACTGCATCCAGGATATAAAGAATGTAGGGAAATTTTAGTAAGTGTTGAACATTATTCACTCTCTACTTGATGCTTGGGACAATGCTGAGACTACTTTGAAAAATAGAGGGAAAGAAAAAAGATAAACAGGTAGATATTTAAGATATAATGGTTTACCTGGGTCACTCAGTCTATTAGGCATCCAACTCTTGATTTTGGCTGAGGTCCTAGACTCATGGTTTGTGAGAGAAAGCCCTGTAACAGACTCTGCATTGACAGCATGGAGCCTGCTTGGGATTCTCTCTCCCTCTCTCTCTGCCCCTCCCCTGCTCAGGCACACATGCATGTGCTCTCTTTATCTCTCTCTCAAAATAAATAAACTTAGGGAAAAAATTAAGGTATAAAACATTTGAATTCCTGTGGTTATTCCTTTTATAAAAATTCCCTTTGCTAATAAACACCTAAAAGAGAGAAATTGAGGGAGGGAATGCCATTTTAAATAGAAATTACTGCAGTATAAAACACACATTATGGAATATACCTGCCTAATACCTTATAATATGAACTAGAATAAGAGTGTGAGAGCTTATACACAATTGCTTAGATATGTAAAAAAATTCCCATAGGTATTCATTACCCTCAGCAATAGTAACATGGTCAAGTTAACATAGCATAGTGAAATTGAGGTATCATTCTTTGAAATAGGCCACTTTATATTAACAGTTGATTGTTGACGTTGTATGGGGGAAGGGAAGTGATAAATTTTTTGGAGGTATGGATTTTGAGGCATGTGTAGAATTTTCAAGTAGAATATTCAAGTATTTTCCTTGTTTATTTATAGAACAATGAATCAGAATTTTCTCCAAAATATATCTTACAGGTATTATAATTTTATTATTATTGTATTTCATTTTATTTTAGAGAAAGAGCATGAGTGGGAAAGAGGGGCAGAGGGAGAGAGAGAGAATTTTAAGCAGATGCCGGGCTTGATCCCCTAGCCCTGGGATCATGACCTGAGCCAAAATCAAGAGTCAGACACTCAACTGACTGAGCCACCCAGGAGCCCTTATATCTTAGAATTTTTAAAGAAGAAAACAATATGAAATGATATAATATAAAGGTAACTACAAGGAGCAAAAGAAGCAAAAAGCACATTACATTATTAAATGTTTATTCTTTAAATTAAAAAAGGTCTTAAGTGGTTGAAACATAAAATTCTCAAAAAGCTTTACAATAATTAAAGATAATTTAATCGACTAGTATTTTATTGTTCTACAAAATTACAGACAGTAAGGATATTGATTTCATCAATTCATGCACAAGATTTTTATAGCTAATTGTCTGTTCAACTGCATACTACAACACTATTACCTTATTTGTAATAATATTTTGTAACAAATATAAAGTTCAATGATGTGAAATATTTCATCTAAAAATGTTTTAACTGATAAAAGCATATTTCGTAATCTGAATAGCTTATATCACAAAGTATCCAATGGTTTATAACAATTGATTTGAATTAGAATATTTGTTCAAATTGGAGACCGTGTCACATTGATCTCAACAATAGTTCTATTTACAACTTACTTCTTTCAGGAAAGTGAGTTTTAGTAGCTGTCTAAATATATCAGGATTTATATATGTATCTTGACTTCAATTTGTACAATATTTTAAAATTCTTTCTCAGAAATTATAAACTAATTTTAAAATCACTGTCAAAGATAGTATTTTAAGAATGGAATCCTTTGCTTCAGGCAAGTTTTTAAATCAGAAATGCAAAAAAATCTAAGAAATGTTTATTTTCTCATTAATTTTTAAAAGTTATTAAAGTTATTAAAAGTTAAAAATAACACAAGAAAGGGGAAAGAAAAGTATTTATGTGGAAATTTTATGTTTTGAGATACTTTTATTCTGGCTATTTCTTAAATAATATTAACTTCAGAATTTGATCAGTATATACATATGATCAATCTACATATAAAGGTTGTCAAATTAATAATTAGAATAATATCCACAAAAATAAATATAATGAATATAGAATTCACAAACTAGTAATAATATTGAATTTATATTCAATATTTATATGATTGTCATGATTTATATGACAACCTACATATATAGGTTGTCAAATTAATAATTAGAATAATATCCACAAAAATAGATATAATGAATATAGAATTCACAAACTAATAATAATATTGAAAAAACACATTAGATATGTTCAATTAACTAATAATAAACTTGATGCTACAAAATTTCATATATATTTTAAATGAACATTGTCAAAAACACATGGAATAAGGCCATTGCATAAATTAGTGACAAGTGTATAAACTGATGTGAATCCTATGAGAAAAAATATGTCAGTATATATTTGCACAAAAAATGAGTCATAATATACCAGGAATGAACCAGCAGAATTTGAAATTAATAGCACATTATCATTTATACTAGCATCCAAAAAAATGAAATGCTTAATGTGTTAACCTAACAAAATATGCACATTTATGTGAGGAAAAGTATAAAACTGTGATGAATGAAATCAAAGAAGAACTAAATAAATGGAGAGATATCCCATGTTCATAGATAATAAGACTCAATATTGCCAAGATGTTAATTCTTTCTAACATGATTTATAAATTCAAAGCAATCCCAGTAAAAATCCCAAAGATTATTTTGTGGGTATCGACAAAAATTCAAAAGTTAATATGGAGAAACAAAAGATCCAGAATAGACAACAAAGAACTCAAGAGGAAAAACAAAGTTGGAGAACTGGCACTATCTGATAAGTAGATTTACGGAACAGAATAGACAGCTCCGAAATAGACCACATATATGAAGTCAACTAATAGTTGACAAATGAGCAAAGGCAATGCAATGGCAAAAAGTGAGCCTTTTCAACAAATGCTGCTGGAACAACTGGACATCCACCTGCAAAAAATAAGTCTACTGGCATATCTCACATGCTTCACCAAAATTAACTCAAAAGGGTTTCCTAGACCTAAATGTTAAATGTGTGATTATAAAACTCCTAAAAAATAAAATAGGAAAAAACCTAGATGATCTTGGTTATAGCAATGACATTTTAAAGTCTTTTTTAACAAAACAAATTAATGGTATTAGCAGATGTTTACAGAAAAGTAAATATAAACAATTCCTAAGCAAATAAAAAGATTCTCAGCCTCAGATAAGAAAAGAGAAATGCAAATCAAATTACACTGAAATATGCTTTCCGCCTATTGGATTGGCATAAGCAAATGTGTGGGGAATCTCTTTTGCATCACTTATGAGAGTACAAATTGGTAAAACCTCTCATGAAAGAGATTTGTCAATATCTATAAAAGTTATAAATTGTCCTAACTCTGTATTTCTAATAGTTATTTTATAGATTTACATGCATATCTGCAAACATCTAATAATAAATCACAATCCTACTATAAAGAGAGTAAGAAATCTCTTTATATATCTATAGGTCTATGTAGGATCTGTATATAGTGATATCCTGCCATGATTGATAAGACTTAATACTAAATAGTAAAAGCAGGATTGAGAGTATTGCCTTTATTTTTTTAAATGTTTTTATTTATTTTTGAGAAACAGAGAGACAGAGCGTGAGCAGGGGAGGAGCAGAGAGAGAGACACAGAATCCAAAGCAGGCTCCAGGCTCTGAGCTGTCAACACAGAGCCTGTCACAGGGCTGGAACCCACAAGCGGTGAGATAATGACCTGAGCCGCAGTTGGACGCTTAACCGAGCAAGCCACTGAGCCACCCAGGTGCTCCAGAGAGTATTGCTTTTAGATACATACATTATCTCTGGGAAGGTACACAAAAAATAACATTGTTTTCTTCTATACTGGAAATTTGGGAAATTTCTTTTGTTGGGAGGGAATTCTCATTTAATACTCTGTTTTACTTATTTTGATCCTCAAATTGTATTCAAAATAATTGAATAAATAAAAATTAAAGAAGTAATTTCCAGCATCTATTTACCCATGATATAAAAACTTCACCACTGAGGTCATTCTAAAACAAAATTTCATATGAGGAACAACTTTTTTATTACTAAAGATTTTTTTTAATTTTTTTTATAGTTTATTTATTTTTGATACAGAGAGAGCCAGAGCAGGAGTTGGGGAGGGGCAGAGAGAGAGGGAGACTGCAGAATCAGAAACAGGCTCCAGGCTCTGAGCTGTCAGCACAGAACCTGACGCCGGGCTCGAACCCACAAACTGCGACATCATGACCTGAGCTGAAGTTGGACGCTCAACCGACTGAGCCACCCAGATGCCCCTTTATTACTCAAGATTATTATACAAGGTATTCATGTGGTGAAGAGAAAAGAAGACTTGAAATTATGCAACTATGCTTCAGATATAGTTGTTTCCTTTCAGAAATTTCATGTCATGTGATTCATTTTTAATAATAAAAGATAATGTACAGCGTAGTAGTTAAATGCATAGGTTTTAAAATCAGATAATCTAATTATTAAATTAGATTTATACTTTCCAGTTTACCTGACTATTATTTTTCTCACTGTTAAAGTGCAGGTAATAATTTATCATCAAATTATAAAAATTAAAAGAAATAGTTATATAAAATATTTGGTATGACACTGTACAGAATTATACACTTAGTCAGCCTAGGTCAGTTTATACTGGCACTTGGTAAACTTTCTAACATTATATGTAGTCTATATTATATACACCTGGCCTAGACTATTTTAGTTCATTATCTCAATACTTTCTAGAGGAAACAGGAAATATAGAATAAAAACAATCACAATGGTAAGAATTTTCAAAGTGTATCTTCTAAATTGACATTGTAGCAGCATTAGATTAGTAAAAAACTCATACTGACTCAAACTTTGCAAATGTCCCTGTTGCATAATTTGCAGGCTTATTAAAACTCCTAGTTATATAAAACTTAACTGTCAGATTCATGAATTTTAAGAGACTATAGGTTATAAGTCATGCCTCTGGTGTTTTGTAAAGCTTCTATTAATTAATATGCATGAAATAATGAGAAGAGGAAATAGTCAAGTGACACAGCTATGCAACACATCGGTGGAATTTTGGTCACTAAGACTCAGAATTTTTCAAATGTATTAAGCCTAATAGAATGCTGAATGGGTGAAGAAAATAAATAAAGATCTGGAAAGTATCTTTCTTATCCTTTTAAGCCTATAATTAAAGGTGTCCAGTGCTAATTTTGTTGTGCTCTAAGGACCTTGGGGATACTCTCTTCTAGTTCTTCCCTTACTATACAGGTCTGTATAACCATACCCTTAAGACACCCCAAATAGAGAAAATATGTTTTGATTCTGTTTATGGAGAAAGATAAATTGCCTCTGGTACTATTTTCATCTGTTTATGTTTATTTCCCATCCTGCCTCATTAGGACTTCTCTCAGGGTTTCTAATTTTATTTCTTTCAATTAGGCCAAATAGTATATCAAACATACCTTATGTTTAGTCTCAAATATCCCAACAGATCTGATTTATTTTTCATGCTGTAATGTAGTTGTTCATGTTGTATTATGCAATTTTAAAATGAATAAATTATATATAATGCCATAATGTCATTCATTAGAAAGCAGATCATAGCAGAAAAAAAGACCCACTGTGCATTGCTTTTAAATATAATTTGTGTTCCATTTTGCTTTTCCTCATTTGTTTTATATCAGTTGGGATACATTCATCTTCAAATAATATGTAACCTAACTCAAAAACACCCACAAAATACATTGGATCATGATGTGGAAAAATGGCTCTGGCAATTTTGCTCTTTATTTCCATATATAACATGGTTCATTTTCTGAACCTTAACTGGAAGCACAAAGATTTGCTGATGTTTCTTAGCAAACCACTGCTTTTGACTCATTGGTTCAGGTAATATGACCATTATAAATCAATGATTGCCTAGATGAATGGAATTAATTGTACACCAATCAGCCACCTTGGGAACTAAACGTGTAGTCATCTTTAGCTAAATACATGAGCTGAGTAATCACAAAGTTGAAAAATATTAGATTTCTGTAGAAAATGAGGAGAAGAGAAGCCATGCAAGGGAGACAATCAATAATAGCCACTCTGATATGTTTTAAAATATTTACCACCTTTACTAATACTTTTAGTTTGGTTTTTGTTTTAAATGTTTTTGTGGTAATGGGGAGTGTGTCATATATTAATCCAAATACTCTGTGGTATAGAAGGCTATTAGGTACATTTTAACTGGCCCATATTTTATTGTTCAGATTTTTGCTGAAAATAACATTTTAAAAGAGCATTCCATCAACCTCTTATTCTGTGCCAAAGAATGTACATCTTTGGAAAGAGTGTCAGAGTCATAGTCTTCGATAAAAGAATGATACAAACATGTATATAACACTAAGATTAGACAAGTTGCAATTTCTGCCATGACAGTGACACAGACTTTGTAGAACCATTTTCTTTTGTTTTCCATCAAAAAACACTAACAACTGTCTAGAGTGGTTATATCACTTGCTTCTCACATGACATGGATTGTATCAAGTAAAAATAAGTCAAAATAGTATTTTCTGCTTTTTTTTCAGTACTAGACATAGGGTTATTTTCATTGTTAGAAAGTACATACTATACACCATATATAATATATATATATATATATTCACTCTGTGTACATTTTAAAGGTATATTACCCCAAGACTAATTGTTAAAATTATATGGAAACTACAGATATAAAAATGTCATAATTTAAATAAAATATATAATATGGCATAATAGGTCAAACCAAAGCAAAGTTATTGGCCTAATATCTCAAAGCCTATGAGTTAGATGAGGGTAAATGATATTATGTATCCCATTCTTGAGGTGTCTACACAAATTCATATATGCTAACTTCACATGATAGATAAAAGATCTGGGGTTAGAATAACCTGACTTTTAATCCATTTTCTTTCCAATTAAGAAAAAGATATTTATCTGTTGGAAATACACCAAAATAAAAAGATTTTACACAGCAAAAAAATCAACAAAACACAAAAGAAACATCCTAAATGGAAGAAGATATTTGCAAAAATAAATCAATTACGGGTTAAGATCCAAAATATGTAAATAATGTATATAACTCAACACATACACATGTGCATGCACACACACAACCCACACACAGAGACATGCTTTAAAATAATAATCCACTTTAAAAATAGGCAGAGGAACTGAATAGATTTTTTTTCCAAACAAGACATGCAGATCGCCAACTGACACATGAAAAGATCTCAACATCACTACTTAGCAGGGAGATGAGAATCAAAATTACAGTGAGATGTCACTTTATACCAATTAGAATGGCTAGTATCAAAAAGACAAGAAATAATAAGTGTTGGTGAGAATGTGAAGAATAAGGTATCATTGTGTATTGTTGATGGGAATGTAAATTGGTGCAGCCACTGTGGAAATAGTATGGAGTTTCCTCAAAATAATAAAAATAGAAATACCATATGATCCAGTAATTCCACTATTGGGTATTTACTCAAAGAAAAAGAAAACACCAGTTTAAAAAGAAAAATGTACCCATATGTTTGTTTCAGCATCATTTATTATACCCAAGATATGGAAGCAACCTAGATGTCCATCAATAGATAAATGGATAAAGAAAATGTGGTGTGTGTGTGTGCATGTGTGTGTGCGTGTGTGTGTATACTATAACTTAGACATAAAAAATAATGAGATCTTGCCTTTGTGACAACATGGACAGACCTAGAGGGTTTTATGCGAAGTAAAATAGGTCAGACGGACGGTAAAAACAAACAAACAAACAATACCATATTATTTATATGAAATTTAACAAAACAAACAAAGCATAAATAGACTCATAAATACAGAGAATAAACTAGCAGTTGCCAGAGGAGAAAAAAGTGGGAGATGGGAAAAATTGATGAAGGGGAATAGGAGGTACAAGCTTCCAGTTATTGAACGGATAAGTCATGGGAACTTGTGAATGTAGTCAAAGGTATTGTAACAACTTTGTATGGTGACAGTGGTAACTACACTGTGGTGAGCAAAGCATAATGTATAGACTTGTGGAATCGCTATGTTATACATAGGAAGCTACTGTAACAGTGTGTGTCAAATATACTTCAATTTTAAAAACATTAAATGCCCAAATGTTCATTAGGTCAATAGTTTTCCTTCTTTACATCAGTTTTTTCTTGATTATTGATAAAGCAAATATTCATTACAAATGATTAGAAAAATGGATTAAAAGCATGGAAAGGAAAGTTGAATCAAACAAAATCGCTAAACCCAGACAAAATCACCTTTTATATTCTGGTGTATTTTTTCCTATGCTATCCAAATATATACAGTAGTACATTTGAATTATCTCTTTTTACCCAGTATAGTGACTAAAATGTTATTGGACATTACTTTTGTCTTTATATTTTATTAAATTAATAATATCTTATTTATGAAATAGGATATTTTAGATATTTTAGCCTTGAGTTCACACTTTTTATACAATAATTTCATGTAACATTGTTAGCTATGTCTCGGATTATCTCTGTAAAATAAATGATTAGATATGGAATTATTTGTCATATATATGTCTGTTTTTAATTAAAATTTCATTTTTTAGAGTATTGTAGGCTCACAGTGAAATCAAAAGGAAGGCACAGAGGTTTTTCATATACCTTCTATCCACACACATACACAGCCTCCCCATTATCAATATCCCCCATCAGAGTGGTATATTTGATGTCTGTAATCCCGAATGAATATTTCCTGAAAATCTCAATCATTCAGTCTGTGAGTGAGTGTGTGTTTGTGTGTGTGAGTGTGTGTGTGTGTGTGTGTGTGTAAGGTGATATGGTTATGACTCCAAAATAAATTAATAATTAGAATGTTAGAATATCTGGATAGGTGGAATATGTAGAATAACTGAAAACACATCAAAATAAATCTCCTGTTTTAGAAGCAATTTAATATTTCTTTTTTAGGACTTTTTCACAAAATAAAGAGCTATTGTTTGTTTAGAGTGAGAGTTGGGATGGCAGGGGATAGTAAAAACACATCAAAAATGGAGCTTGGCCAGTTTAAAATTGTATATTTTAAAGGTATATTTGAAGTGCTTAGGTGGCTCAGCTGGGTAAGCATTCAGCTCTTGATTTTGACTCCCATCATGATTTCAGTGTTGTGAGACGGAGCCCCATGTCAAGCTTCATGCTGGGCTTGGAGCCTGCTTCAGATTATCTCTCTCCTTCTGTCCCTCCCCCTCACTCTCAATAAATATAAATAAATAAATAAATAAATAAATAAATCCATCTTATTTTCCTCTTTAGAATGTAATCTATTAAAACTTACATCATATATACATGTATAATATATACATGTATGTATTAATGTTTATTTACTTTTGAGAGAGAGAGAGAGAGAGAAACAGTGTGAATGGGGGAAGGACAGAGAGAGAGGGAGACACAGAATCTGAAGCAGGCTCCAGGCTGTCCACACAGAGCCCAAAATGGGGCTTGAACTCATGAACCACGAGATCATGACCTGAGCTGAAGTCAGATGCTTAACCAACTGAACTACCCCAGGCACCCAACATTATATATATATTTTTTAGTTTGAAATATAATTAGCATACAAAATCCCACTGGTTTCAGGTGTACATCATAGTGATTTGATATTTTTATAGATTATGAAATGACCTTCATAAATCCAGTTACCATTTTTCACAATAAAAAGCTATTACAATATTATTACACTATATTCCTTATGCTGTGCATTACATCCCTGTGACTTATTTATTTTACGACTAAAAATGTGTACCTCTTAATCCCCACTTCTGGTTATTAATCTGAAGACATGGAAAATACCAATTTCAGAAGATATATGTATCCCTGTATTCATTGCAGCCTCATCTAAAATAGTCATATTTAATAGTAATATTCAAAATCTCTCATTGTTTTGAAAAGAGTACCCAGTATACTCCTAGACATACTGTGGAAACTATGACAACTTTCTTAGCCAGTAACAACCTTGTAAATATTGTTAACTACAAAAAGAAATGTTATTGACAAGTTTTACTCTGTTCAATATTTTGTCTGCAAATAGTACTGATGAGACTCTTTTAGGAGCTTACTGTCAGATATGTTTCAAATGTTTTGAAAATGAGTGGTAAGTTTATATAACTTTTGTGATATCATCAATTGTCAATTTAGAGAATGTGAAACCAGACAACTAAACTCTGAACACATTATTTTCATGAGAGTTGCATCATTTTATTTCATTGGCCCATATACTTCTGTTCACTAAGTCCATAGGAATTATAGTAGAAACAGACACAGAAATAATCTACATTTAAAAACATTTATGGCAACACATAAAGAAAGTGCTCCAGTTCTAGTGGCCAATATATACACACAACACAGGAAGAAAAAACATTCTGTGAGGGCAAATTGGTGAGGATTTAGCAAGAAAGATGATATATTGTCAGCTCATTCCAATTTTAACCATAATGACACTCATTCAAGTTTTATCCATAAGCATAAACATAGTGATTTTTCCTCCCTTGGAGGAAAATTGTGTTAGAAAAAAATGAATAGTAAAAGAAAAGGATAAGCAAATGATTCTTTTATGTAAAGCATCAAAGAGCACTGGAAAACAAGAACACCCTTATTTTATCTATTTTTAGCTCTTTAAAGGTGTACAGCTTAGGAATTGTTTCCAGAAGGAAATGGACTAGGATTATTTTCTCAGTTAGAAAATAAGAAAATAAAATCATAAGTAAGTAACTTTGCATCTGAATGTGTTAACTTTTTTCAACATTAATGCAATAAGAAAGGGTATCTTTTGAAATGATATTCATTAAGAACGATGGTTAATTTTATGTTTCAATTTGATTAGACCACAGTATCCAGGTGTGTAGTCAAACATTGGCCTGGATGTTGTTGTGAAGGTACTTTTTAGATGAGATTATATATATTTTAGAGAAAGAGAGAGAGTGCAAGTGGGGGAGAGTGTCTGAGGGAGAGAGAGAAAAATCCCAAGTAGGCTCCACGCTCAGTGTGGAGCCCCATGGGACCATGACCTAAGCAGGAATCAAGAGTTGAATGCTCAACCAATTGACTGAGCCACCCAGGTGCCCCAGATATGAATAATATTTAAATCTGTAGACTATTTATCTCCATAATGTAGATGAACCTCATCCAATCAGTTGAAGGGTTTGTTGAAAAAAGACAGACCTCCCCCAAACTAAAATGAAATATGACCAGCAGACTGCCTTTGGACTTGAGCTAAAATATCAACTCCTCCCTGAGTCTCCAGACTACCAGATTACCCTGCAGATATTAGACTTGTCAGCCTCCACAGTCATATGAGTCAATTCTTTAAACTCTCTTTCCTTTCCTCTAGTACACACACACACACACACACACACACACACACACACACACACACACAGAATCTTATTGGTTCTGTTTCTCTGGAGAACTCTGAGTAATACAACAAAGATGTGAGGAAAGTAATCATTTATTCTTAAAACAATTCAAATTAGACATTTTAAATGTGAGATAATTCTACAGGTACTTGAAAGTTTAATGAGCAAGTGTCACAGAGTCCCAGGCTGACTTGTACTGACAGATTGTCATTCTTCCCTCAACATCCATGTGTCATGGGTAAATCCTTTTGAATAGTTAATTGAGGTGGGACACATTAACCCTGGCTATAGATAGTTCTAATTTCTAATCTGGTACTATTTTTAAATGGATAGCTGTAGGGTTATTCATTCACAGTAAGTGGTTGTAATGAGCAGTAGAGAAGGAAAATCTCAGTGGACAGAATTTCATATTTTATATCTCTTGGTTTTTGGTTTACGGCATTTCTTTGCCTACTGGATTAAAACTATCATGATGATGGTGCACTCATCTTTCTTGTTTGAGACTATCCTTAGGGCCTAGATCACCTGGCGAGATTCACATGGAAATACTACTATAAGCGATTTTTATTAACATTTTAAACAACAAAAAAATGAGTAAGAACAAATGTAACTTAAAAATTCAACTTGAAGACAGGACTAGCCCATCACAATCTAACAATATCTTGCAAGATTTTTATTCCAAAACTACCTTTTTTGGGGCTGCTTTAGCCAATCTTGGTAAATGTTGCACTGTGGTACTTATTATAGTCTATCACTAACTTTACTTCAGTGATCATTTGATCATTCTATCCAGCCAGAATATGAGTTAAAAACTCCTAGGACTACAAAAGTTTTAACCACGAATACATTCGTCATGTGTAGCAGAGAGTCTGGCACATACTAGATATTCAGATAACTTTGAATGATTGAATGAGTAAAATATTTAATAAAGACCCATTATATATTTGAGGAAGTATTTATCAAAATAGTTGAAATTATTGTGTATATGGATGTTTACTAACTATGCTACTTACTAATTTATTTAAGTTTTAAGTATTTGTTTGCACCTTAAATTTTTTTAAAATCTTTTTAATGTTTATTGAGTTTTGAGAGAAATAGAGACGGAGTGTGAGTGGGGGAGGGGCAGAGAGAGCAGACACAGAATCTGAAGCAGGCTCCAGCACAGAGCCTGTCAGCTGTCAGCACAGAGCCTGACATGGGGCTCAAACTCATGAACTGTGAGATCATGACCTGAGCTGAAGTTGGGTGCTCAACTGATTGAGCCATCAAGGCGCCCCAGTTTGTACCTTACATTTTAAGAAAAAGTGAACACTTCTAAAATATCCGCTGTGTGTTAAACAGTATATTGTAAACAACACATATATATATAATTTAATCATTTAATATGTTAGTTTAACAGCTGTAATATAGCTTATTAATGCATAAAATATCAAAAATAATAAGCAAAATAAAAATGAAAATAAAATAAACTATTAATGGTGAGAGTTTCTATTTTCTGCATCATCACAAATTAAGGCTGTTGGAAGAGATAAGATTTATTAGCAGCTATGCATCACATGAACATGTATGTTTAGGCATAGATCTGTAAAATAATTTTAAAATGGAGGCAATAAATAATTTCATAGAAGAAATAAAAGAAAGCAGAAATAAACTTTTTCTAAATAAATTATTTGAAATATAACTTTGGATTATTTCATGGACATGAAAACACATGTATTACATCTTTCATAGTATAGGTAATTACTAGATTTGTTATGGTCATTATTATGAAAACATTAAAAACAAGTAAATTCTATTAAACTTCATCTTTGACAGGTTTATTTCAGTAGCATATTGAGAATGGAAAGATACTGATCAACTTGCTAACCCTGTCATAAATCAAAAATTTGTCTCATAAAGATTTAAAAGTATTTATCTTTTTTTTAAGTTTATTTGAGAGAGAGAGAGAGAGAGAGAGAGAGAGAACATGCACACATACTGCAGGGGGAGGGGCAGAGAAAGGAGAGCATCTCAAGCAGGCTCAGCACGATCAGCACAGAGCCTGACATAGGGCTCCATCTCATGAACTGTGAGATCATAACCTGAGGTGAAACCAAGAGGACACAACTGACTGAGTCACCGAAGTGCCCATAAAAATATTTATCTTAAAGGGAAAATAACATTATTTGATTAAGAACAGCTTGAAGAACTCTTTTTCTTTTCTTTTCTTTTTTTTTTTTTTTTTTGCAACAGGAAAGATTCATAAACCATTACCTTTACAAAGAAAAAGGACAAATATTCTTATATGAAGTGGAAGCCAAATACTAAATATATTTTTTGCAACCATTGCAAAAGTTTGTAGCTATTTTGATTGCTGCAGAACTTTAATGAGTATTATTTCAAGTGTAAGCCATAGTTAGTGTATTCATCAAATTAGAACAATGTAACGCCAACTAAAATTTTAAACTAGTCTCTAATGAAATGATGTTCCTTCCCCAAATAAAAACATTATATATCTAAATAAGAAGTGTTGAAAGAAGTAGCATTTTTTGTCATGAAGCAAAGAACAGATTTCTTGATTTTGTAAATTAGCTTTTTTGAGAATCATGCACAAATATTAGTATGTTAGAATGAAATGTAAAACAAACTTTAAAATGTTATGCATTTTTATATTTGTTTTCCTTTTTAAGGTTAAAAAGTAATTAATATAATTCTTATACCTTTGAGCAAATATATATTTAACAAATATAAATGAACACACATGTTTCAGAATAAGAATATTCTTAGATTTTTTCCAAACTTTTCAAAAACACTAAAAGCTATTATTTTTCACTTCTTATTAGATAGTCAAATAAAATTTTTAAGTCTTAATCTGAGTAGCAGGCCATGACATTCAGTTGCAGGCCTGAAAGATAAAATCAAATGGAATACTTAAACATAAAAACTGTAATAAGTTACAGTTGTTCAGTTTGGTTGACTTAATATAGAGATATCTGTTTTATCATTCATTTGCCTTTTCTAAGTATTTCACTCCCTGTCCTCTGTGACTTAATTTGTCAACATCTTGCTCTCTATTTGATCACTGTCATTGGCTCAAAAACATGCATTAGTATTGCCAATCTTAAAAAAACAAACAAAATACAAATACAATTTCTTTGAGCCTACGCTCCTCCAGTTATTGTCCCATTTTTCTACTCTTCTTAGTAATTACAGTTATCAATTCTGCTGTTTAGTCCTGGTGGACTCTATTTCAGCACACTTTACCCATTCTTCAAACAATCCAATCTTTCTTTTATCCACACCCCCTTGTTCTTTGTGAGGTCATAATAATCTATCTGATGTGAAGTCAGAGAATTTACTTTTCATCCATTTGATGTGTCCTTTCTCTGTACACAAAATTCAATGAGTTGATAATCCTTTTTCCTTAAAATTTGGATGATATACTCTCCTTTTCCCTTTACATCTGACTCTTCCTTCCCAGTCTTTGCTAACTGTCTTATTGACTGAATCACTGAAGAATGAAACTGTTTAGAGTCCAGTTCTAGACTTATCTTTTCTCTATATATTCTTTATTTACAGATGATCTCTTCTATTCCTATGAATTTGAATAACAATCTATCGAATGATGGTATTTAGACATAGATTTCCAGGGCAAATATATGTGTTGAGTTTAGCCATATACCTAGCGGCTTACTAGATACTTCTACCTGGATGACACAGAAGTATCTCAAACATAAGGTGTGTTGAATTCTTGATTTTTCCCTCAGCTTTTTTAACCTCAATCTTCTTTAGCTAATATCAATTTTCTTTGACCCAAACCAGTAATCTAAACATCATTTTTTTGTTTGTTTGTTGATTTATTTCTTTGCTATTGTCTCCTTCTATTCCTTCTAGACCAGAGTTTCTTAGGTTTGGCACCAGTAGTATCTTCCCTAGTTGCAACAACTAAAACTGTTTCTGAACAGTGTGAAGTGCCACCAGGGGACAGATTTCTCCTAGTAGAGAATTACTGCCTAGATAGTGAATTCTATAAGAATAAAGATGATTTTACTTTTCTACTACATCTCCAAAATCCCATAATGGTGGTAGGTATATACTTTATAAATACATTGCTTAATTAATTGCTTAGTTTTCTTGATATAATGTTGCCATAGCATCATGCATAGAATATAGACTGTATTGTTGATAAACAGGAAAAAAATTTTTAAATAAAAATAATACATTTCAATGCAGTGCTAAGTGCACTACTTTTTCAGTTTTAGTGCCTATCTTTACCAGTTATTTCTGTACCTTATACTGTTGGTAGAAATGTGACCATGGAATTTGGGAGCTTTTCACTGTTGACTTCAGTATAGCACCTGATGTATATACAGATTTGTCTCAGCATGAGAACTGTTGGTGCTCACCTGATGATTCAAATGCAATCAGTGTACAAAATATTATTTGTGAAATACAATTCTAAGGTACTTTTGTTACTTTGCAAAACACCTAAGTTATAATATTATTCTTATTTTTTGTCATAGTTATTTCTGCTGACATTTTTACACTGTAGAGTAGCCACTCAGCCTATCAGTAAAGGCCATAGATTTCTGAAAAATGAATTTCAAATATTGGGTGACCCATATTTTTACCACTTTATTCTATTTTTGACAATAACACTAACTAGAATAAATTATTATATCTTTTGGAATTTAAAACTATGGTTAAAACTTATGCAATCATTATACATTTATAAAATATTTACCATTATCCCAAATTTTAAAATAAATAAAGAATTCATAAGGTCAAGCAATGGCTAAGGTACCTAATGCTGAAGCAGCCAGTGAATGATAGAGTCTAGTTTCAAACTCAATTCTCTTTGACTTGAAATACCAGGTTTTAAATTATTATATCTATACTGCTTCATGTAAGCAGGCACTTACTCATGACATGAGGGATACTATAATCAGTCAAAAATTCAAAATGGCAGACAAAAATGCCCAACATCCAGTGACCTATAGAAATGACAAAGGGAATGTAATGTTTCTAAGGGACAGATAGGTGGACAGCATGCAGGAGCGTGAAATATTATGTTTTTGGTTTTTTAAAAACTGGAAGTATGAAGAAAGGATGTAATCACATGATCATCTCAATAGATGTACATAGAAAAATAACATACATAGAAAAATACATATGTATGTATTTTTCTACATACATAGAAAAATAACATATAAAAAATTCTACACACTTTCATAATAAAAACAATAAACTAGCTATAGGAAGAAATTATCTCAACATATAAAAGGCCCATAGCAAACATACTCAATGGTAAAAAACTAAAAGCTCTTCCTCTAAGATTAGAAACAAAGCAAGGATGCCCACTCTCACCACTTATATTTAACATAGTACTGGCAGTCTTAATAAAAGAATTAAAACAGTACAAATAAAAGGCATCCAAATTGGAAAGGAAGAAGGAAATGGTCTGTTTACAGATGATGTGCTTATAGGCAAAAAAAAACCGTAACCACCCCACAACAACAACAACAAAAACTGTTATAACTAAGAAATGAATTTAGTAAAATATCTAGTTTTAAGTGTAAATCAGCAAATACAGCAACCATTGCATAATAGGGGCATGGGCATAGAGATTTAAACCCCTCAGAGATGAGAATCTGGGTCCACTCATCAGAACTGCCACATAAACCAATGGAAATGCAAGTTGAGATGGAAAATTATCAAGAATGGGTGGTAGAAATTATAAAAAAGTGATGAACATTAGCCATGGCTTTGAGAACAAGTAGAGTAGTGGGGACCACTGCTTGTCTAAGTGCCCTCTTGTAGGTTTCCCCCAAATTGTGGCCAGCCATAGATCTATAAACCTGGACAAACTTTGCCTCAGTTGTGTAATTTAGTATAAGAAGCATGTGTATCATTGTGGCGGAGGGAATGAGGTATCACGGGTATTGTTGATGCCCCACCCAGCTTGCGCACCTACACACCAGCTATGGTGAGTAACTCATAGTGCTATCTTTTGTGGAGAATGGCCATTTACCAAATGGGAGGCACCATTCTCACAACACTATACTCCCTATAAACACATACCAGGGCATCTCTCAGTCAATGACTGACTGTCATGGAGTACATAAGACTCGTCATGTGTCCTCAAAGTGAGCTTGATTCCTTGGTGTAATTTTTATCCCAGATTATTCCCATGGGATCAGCTTGAATACAGTCTTCAGCTGAGATCACATTTTAGCTTAGTTTTTTATCCTCCCCTCTGTGCTTTCTTTTATTATTTTATTATTATTATTATATTATTATTATTATTACTATTACCATTATTTACTAATCTCTACACCCAATGTAGAGCTCATATACATGACTCTGAGATCAAGAGTTGATGCTCTTCTGACTGAGCCAGCCAGGAGCCCCATTTTCTGTGCTTTTTTTATTCAATTTCCCCTAACGTCACTTTTCCAATACATTGCTTAAGTAAGAATCCTGGTCTCAGACTCTACTTCTAGAGAACCACACCTGAGACAGGGTTAATAATGGTATGAGTTTGTAAACACTAAAGTCTTATTTGTAGTGTATTACAAGCAAAATTTGTAATTGGTTTTATTACCATGAATAATGAAGTACATTTTTGAATAATTCTTGCTAATATGTTGTCTCTCCCCAAGATTAGTGTTTTATAATCTCACTTTACTTCCATAAGAAAACCATCAGTGTGTGAAAAAAAAAATTAACCATAAAAAATGGAGGTTACATAAAGGTAAATAGCTTACTATGGATCTTCAGTGAATACTGCTGATTAAATATTGATAGGAATATCTTAAGATGGAGTTTGTAAATGAAAAGGGTAAACACTGCCAAAATACATTTTGCTCATCATCCATTGTAGGACATGCCAGGTACTGACAAATTTTTGTAAGTTTGAGTGAAGATAATAAAAATGTAAAATAAAATAAACTAATAAAATAAAATTATTTGGCATTTTATTTAGATGAAGCATTAAATAGAAAAAAGAAATCCTATTGCCTGGAGTTAGAAGGCTTGAGATATTCTAACTGCCAAAATGCACTTATAACTTGACCCCAATCAGTTAATTTAGCCTATTTTGACCTGGGTCATCACATAAAATATTAACGTGGTTTTCCCTGGTACTACTTTAGGAGCAATTCTTTGAGAATTATTATCATTGTTTGCATGCCATTTAAAAATTTTATTTTAAACCATATGAGGCAAAATAGAAAACTAACTGAACAGAATTAAGCTTTTATAGTTGGACTATTCTCTGTAGGCAAAATCAAAATATCAAACTCAGCATAAAGGAAATATGAGGTAGAACATCATACCTGCACTGGTTAGGTGGGTCTTAATTTTCAGAAAGATACACGGGTACCATTCAATTCTTTCGGCAACAGGAAGAAAAATAAAATACATCAGAATAAAATTTACCTCTCTCTCTTTTTTTTTTGTACTCCAAGACTCACAGGTTATCAAAAAAAATCTTTTTTTAAAATATTTTTGCTAAGATATTCTTTTCTCTTGAACATAACGATAATGGCCAATGTGTAAAATGTGACAACCAGAGCCATAGCAAAAAAATAAAAGACAAATTAAACAAAATCAATTTGGGAAACAAATTTAGTTATTCAGTCACTCTCCGCTTGTCACAACTGGCAATACTTAACAAGAAAAGATATTATGATGCTACACTTGGATAATTAATACTAATAAAAATTCAAAGAAACCAAATAATATGAACGGATTTTGTACACAAAGAAAGAAAGCAAGCTTGTAAAAATTCTAAAGAGGAAGAGTCCAGGTTTGTGGATTTTATAGCAATAATTATTTTACTGGGCCTTTTAAACGTCTGTGTCAAAAGTTCAGACATGTACTTTGTAATTTTAAATGGAGTTGGCTCTTAAAAGTAAGATCTGCCATTTAGTTGTAAAACAATAATATTGGGATATCAGAGTAAGTAATTATCTGCTCAGAAGCTTTAGCAAAGTCTTCGAGTTATTCTGTCAGCTTGTGGTAACAATACAAAGCCACCAGGGAGAAGCCTAAATTCTAAATCCTGTCCTTCCACAGGAAGGAGCTACAAAAGTCGGAGCTCCTTTGGTCAAGATCTTATCTTTGTTGATTTTTTTAACCAGTAAGTTGGAGACAACTTTTTCCTCTAAGATTTGTGTAGGTGAAATGTCACCACTGTCTTTTTCCTAAGCCTTATCTTTCAAAACAGCACTTCCCTGGCAACAGTAAGAAGAGGATCATACAAACTGCTCAGCAAACTATTCCTTTCTACCTCATATTTTGAGGAGGAAAAAAAAGCTATCAGGAGCCAAGGTGATAGAGAAGATCAGTAGCAATAACAACCATATATACCTGGAGGTATATTTGCTAAAACCAATAAGAAAAAGCACCCTCACTCTTCATGAATTATGAAATTATGTCCAGCATTCTAATACTCTAAAGAAGTGATGGTAAAGACTCGGCTTACACAGTAACAATCTAAGTGTGCTTCAAGATGCCTCATTTTATATATTAGATTTGATGTTCTCCCAAGGCCCTTTCTTTTCGGACAGAATTTGAAGTCTTTTCATGCAATGTATAAGATGTGGAGCTCATTTAGTTGCGAAGTTGAAAAGCCGAAACCTTCACCTTATCACTGTGTGGTTTTGGTTCTCTGTCTCCACTGCACTAAATCTCAGTTTCCTCACTGGCAACCTGAAACTAATACTATACTAAACTAAAACTATATTTCCTAGTGGTTTTTTAAGGGTAAAAACCCCCTATTTAGTGTAAAAGTATGTAATTATGTTTTGTAAAAATATGTTTGATGAACATCACTCAGCTGTGTAAACTATAAGAATACCTTGTACCTTTTATTTATTGTACTGTTTATTCCCACAGTTTAATTACTTTTGTGGCATTATGTTTGCATCATTCTGATCCTTGCAGTTTTTGTTCAACTATTTCCCTTGGAATTCTTTCTGTACCAGTCCACAAAAATTTTTTTTTTATTTTTAACTGTTCAAGAATATGGCAAAAATATACTGTGCTTAGACAACTCTCTATCTTAGTTTATAAACAATGTTGAAATAAACATCCCATTACTAAGTGAAGGGAAATAATCACTTTGAATTTAATAGATTATCTTCATTACTGAACAATGTGGCCATACCAATTTAGAGAACCTCCATCATCATATATGCATATCTGTTTTCCACACTTTTGCCAAAAATTGAGACTATCAAGTCAATTTGGTAATAATCTGATATGCAAGAATGGTCCAATTTTTAACTGATATTTAAGTTACCTGCAGAAACTTGTACAAATCATATGAATTCAATGAATTACTACAATCTAAACAAATCCAGGTAAGGAAATAAAATGTTGCCAGCAACTCAGTAGGTCCTCAAGAAATGGTATCTCCCCAGCACTAATCTTTCCTCATCCCCCAAATTAAATTCTATCCTGATATTTTATACCACATATTAGTCTGGACTGTTCGCAAATTCACCTAAATGGAGTGTAGAATATTTATTCTTTAGTTTTGGCCTTCTCTTGTTCCTTAGTATGCTTGTGGGATTTATTGATATTACTGAAATATTATGGCACTATTCATTTGTAATTTCTGTATAATATTTCATTGTATGACTATAATATAGTTTATTTATGTACTTAATACCTGAAATACATTTGCAGTCACAGAAATAAAATTGATTTTTGTATATGCATCTTGTAGCTAGCAAGTTTGAATTATTCATCTAGTAATTGTGAGTATTAAACTATAGCCTATTTGTTATTACCCCATCAAATTAACTTGGCATCTTTGTTAAAATCAATTGAGCATATAAATGTGAGTGTTCTATATTTTTTTTGATTGAATATATGTCTTTACTTACATCAGTACTACATTGTCTTGGTTATTTTAGGTTTATATTAAATCTTGCCATCACATGGTATATATCCATAAATGATGTCCTTCTGTTTTAAGATCATTTGCACTACCCTAAGTCCTTTGTCTTTCCAAGCAAAATTTGAAATAAGATTGTCAAGTTCTCCAGAAAGGCTGACAGGATTCTTGAAACAATTTTGTGTGAGTTGTCAAGGAATGTGATAGGATTTGCATCAAATCTCTAGGTCAATTTGGAAGGACCTGCATACTATAAAATATTGTCTCTCTCAACCTATGAGAATGATAGTGTCCATGTAGTTAAGACTTTTACATTTTTTTGCAATGTTTTGTAGTTTTTTAAAGTATAGCATTCACAATTTTCTGTTTATTTCCTAATATATACAGGGAGTGACAATTTCTACTACTAAAATATGATATATATAGTTTTAAAGACTAATAAAAGAAATTTTAAATGTTCACATATTAGACCTTAGTGAAAGTCCAATGAATTCCATAATGTAGTAATCATTTAGGTTCTGCTCATGTTATGAGAAAAATGGGATTATTCACAAAAGAGTTGCAAAATCCTACTAGTATGCACCAACTGGAATTAGAACCTGGGACTGAATTTTGAAAGGGAAAAATAAAGGGTTTTATATGCCCAGGGAGGTGAGGAGCACCTGGGTGGCTCAGTCATTTGAGCATCTGACTTCGGCTGAGGTCATGATCTCCTGGTTCGTGAGTTCAAGCCCCACAGCAGGCTCACTGCTGTCAGCACAGAGCCTGCTTTGGATCCTCTGTCCCCCTCTCTCTCTGCCCTTCCCCATTTGTGTTTTCTCTCTCTCTCTCTCTCAAAAATAAATGAACATTAAAAAAATGTTTTTTAATGTCCAGGGAAGTAGACATGTTATGCTATAAAGCCAGAAAGTACACAAGATAACCGGGTCTCCAGAAAGAGTAAAAATGATACTCTCTTTACTAGAGTGATAAGGAATTTTATAATGAGAGGAGCAACAGTATTATTGAAAATCTTGGTGGTAACGTCCTCTCTGGGTCAGGATTCATTGTCGAGGATGCTGCTATGAACTTGATTCCCATGTACTAAAGATAATAGAGTTCTCTTAATCTCACTTGACACAGGAATTTGTGTCAGTGGTTAAGAAACCATTGTCTCTAGGAATGAGATAGATAGGAAGTCATTAAGTGCATTGCTTAACTTTTATAACCAAAATATAAAGAGTGGGTAAGCAGAAGATGATGTCAATGTGGCAATGAAAAATTATCTGTAAATTAGTTCCCAGGCAAGACCAAGTTCTCAGTGTCAATAATTGAGATTAAAAAATAAAAACAAAAAAGTAGTCCCCATACTCCTAGGAAAGACTGACAACTCATTATAGCCAGTGGTATTAGGAGTGTTTTTCAAACTATTTAATCAATCAATGACAACTCTATAGTCATAGTAACAAGCAACAAGGATAGGTTGTAAACCAGTATAATCAATCAATGACAACTTGCTTCAGTAACCATACCAGCCAATTGGTGCAGCCTCCCACTTTGAATATCAGCCATTGTGGTAGACACTCCAGTGAGCACGCTTCTAAGACTGAATATCAACATACACCTGCTTTGAACCAACACTAAACACATCATCTCTAGAAAACATAAATCATGATTTTACACTGATATCAACCACCCCTGTGTTTTTAAGCAATATAACACAAAACGGACTCTTTGTCCAA
This sequence comes from Cryptoprocta ferox, assembly GCA_028646485.1. Lineage (NCBI taxonomy): Eukaryota > Metazoa > Chordata > Mammalia > Carnivora > Eupleridae > Cryptoprocta > Cryptoprocta ferox. The sequence goes on from CM053567.1 coordinate 143,225,480, forward strand.
TACATATATAGAATTAGAAGTTTGCTTTGGTTATTGAGCTTATATCCAATCAGCTCTCCTTTATCTAAGTAAGCTGTAAATCCACCCCATCATTTTATGCATTGAGATATACTTATTCCTTGACAATTCTGAATGTTCCCTCAATATCATATTGGAGACCATTGTTTGGCATCATTCTAAGATGCCCTCACATAAAATGAAACTAGATATATTCTCTAGCACCTATATTCAAATTCCTTTTGTCTTTTCAGTTTGCTTACAAACGAGTTGGTTTCAAATGTGATCTATGCTCTGATTTTATTCACTAAGGTTTTAGTGCTGAGTTCATATTGTTATGCTAGACATTGTCACTAATAGCTTTTAAAATTTGGTTTGTGTTTAAAGTTATTTGCTTTTTTTTGTTGGGAGTTGCACTATGTTTAAGTAATTAGAACTGGGTCTTCATGTAGAATTTTACATTTGTACATGTAGCATTTGGTAAATATTTTTGGGCTATTAACCTGCTTAGTCTAATATTGTTTGCCTTGAATTTGCTTTTTGTGTCTCTGTGTATGAGACTATTTCTACAAAGAGATAAACCCTGTGTTTTACTTTTGTCTTGGATTTTTTCCTGTATATTTGGATTTTTTTTTCTTTCTTGAATGCTTACACTCCATAGAGAACAAATAAAATAAAATAATGAAATCTACAATCCAACCTGTCCCTGAAGACTAACAGCTAAAGGCAGACTAGACCAACAAATAATTCATGCAAAGGTAAGCGGTCAAGTTTGGCCTCGCGGTCTTTAAAATACTATTGTGAAACATTCTTGTTTGACAAATTTTGGAAGAAAATGGTTTTATTTAGTTCAGATTTCAGAATGAATAGTAGCTAAGTCAATAATCGTATTGTCCCTCTAGTAGCTAAGTCAATAATCGTATTGTCCCTCTAAAGCCTGTTTGGTGAGCAATTCCAAGAGAATGTTTATAAGCGTCAATTTCTGACATATTTTTCTGGGCTTTTTTCTTTTTGTTATGGATTTATCTATGTGAAATCTGTAACCCACTCCTGGTAGAAATCTTTCTTCCTAGATGCATTTTTAATAAAATGAAAACTCTTACACTTACCTTGGAAAAAGACAAGGTTATATTTTTCTCTGAATAACAATGGTCATTCTGGGGGAGGGTTGATATGTCAAAATAATGCACTTAAGAAGAATTCTAAAAATCTCTACAAGTCCTATTCCAAATTGGTAGAATCTAAAAGTGCTAGTACTCTATTGAATAGGAATAGTGGTCATCTTTGCTTAATTCCTGATTTCATGGGGAAAACATTGAATCTTTCATTATTAAATATAAAGTTAACTATAGTATTTCTTAAAGGAAATTGTGTTTTTATTCTTTTTTAAATGAATTCATGAGGACTAAATAGATAACCATTTCTGGTTATCACATTGATTAGTGTAATCTAAAGTGTTAGATCGACACATAGTTCCTTTATGAAAATTATATATTGAAACTAATACCATGACACCACAAGAGAATATTTGGCCACAAAGAAAGCCAGATGTTCTCAATAGCTGACGATAAGTAAGGTTACCTTCAAATAAGGGTATAAATAATGTATTTGTTCCAAGGGAACTTCATAGTTCAAGAAAATGTCATTAATGTACTTTCCGGAAGGTTTCAGGCAATGGTGTTTCCCTTAGATCAATAAAAACGAGTTTCTTAATAAATCAATGTACATAGAAAAGTATTTGTGAAATAGACTATTTCTTTTTATTATCTGCTCCAAATTTTCTTTATGTTTCTTCAAATATTTTACCACTCTTCATGTAATATTCTGTTTCCTCTCATTACAGCAGTTTAAAACCCACTATAGTTTTCTTTTGCAGGCTGACCATACATATCTACCCAATGTGTATAACTTTTTTATTTTGATATAATGTATAATGCAGTCAGATTGTACATACTCAGAAGTGTGTAACCTTAAGCTTGGTATCTTGTAAAAAAAAGACCACTGAATTGACAAGATTTTTCTTTAATCTCATTTCTCCCATGATTTCAAAGAAGAATATTATGCAAAAATTTTTCAGATGAATATGATAAAATAGGTATAGCTACAACTTTTACATCTTTTCCTAGCTCTTGCTTTTGAGTGGGGGACATTGAATCTTTCATTATTGATTATGAAGTTAGTTGTAGGGTATTATTTTAAATGGTTTTTCTCAAATTAAGTAAGTTTCTCTCTGTTTCTAGTTTGCTGAGAGTGTTTATCATGACTAGGTATGGTATTTTGACATTTTTTTCTTATCATCTTATTTTTCTTCTTTTGCCTCTTAATATGTTGGATTAATTAACTTTTGAAGTTGAACGAACCACGTGATAATAGCTTACGACTGTTTTATATGCATTATTGAAATTGATTTGCCAATATTTGGTTGACCTATAGTTTTCTCCCCTCCTTCTATCCTTCTTTCCTTCGTTCCTTCTTTTTTTTTTTCTCTTTTTATATTATCTTTGATTTCATATCAGGGTAATATTAGTCTGCTAAAACAAGTTGGGAATCTATTTTTTGGAAGAAAATTTGCAATATTCTTCTTTAAATGTTTGGTAGCATCCTCCAGTGAAATCATCTGGACATACAGATTCACTGAGAGCTTTTGAGTTACTTATTCAATTTTCTTAATCGTTATAAATCTGTTCAGATTGTCTATTTTATGTTGATTTAGTTTGGTAGTATATTAGCTTCCTATTACTACTAATCCAAATTATCACAAATTTAGTGGCTTAAAAAACCCACAAATTTGTTGTCTTACATTCTTGACAGATATTTTCAGGATTGCATTTCTTTTGGATCCTCTACAGGAGAGAATCATTTTTCTCTTATTTTCCAGCTTCTAGAGGCCTTCTGCATTCCTTGGTTCATGGACCCTTCCTCCTGCTGCAATGCCAGCAATATAGTATTTTCAACTCTCTCTGACCTCTTCTTCCATTGTCACACTGCCTTTTCTGAAACTGACACTTCTGCCTCCCTTTTATAAATACTCTTTGAGAGTGACTGTGAGTGACCACTAGGATAATTCAGAATAATCTCCCCATCTCAAGATCCTTAAATTAACCACAACTTCCAATTTCCTTTTGCCATGTAAAATGATATATTTACACACTTAAAGGATTAGAAGGTGCATATATATTAGTAGAGGGGTATTATTCTGTCTACCACAGGTGATTTGTGATTTTCAAGGAATTAATCCATTTTTTATAAACTGTTGATTTTATAAACATAAAGTTGCTCATTGTATCTCCTTAAGGCTTCAGGATCTGAAGTGAAATCCCTATTTTAATTCCTAGTATTGGTGGTTTGTGTCTTGTCTTTTTTTTTTGCCAGTCTACCTAGAGATTTATTAATTTTAATATTTTTAAAGAACCGGCTTTTTGTTTCCTGATTTTCTCTATTGTTTTCCTGATTGAATTTCTTTGATTTCTGCTCATCATCATTATCTTCCTTCTAATTGATTTGAGTTTAGTTTACATTTTTTTGGTTTTTTGAACTAAGGTTTTTAGATATTAATTTGAATCCTTTCTTCTTTTTGACTGTAAACACTTAGTGCTATAAATTTCCCTTTCACCATTGCTTTTTCTGTGCCCCACATATTTTGATAATTATTTTTATTTTAATTTATTCCCATATATTTACTTTTATGAGACTATTTCTTAGACCCCTCGGTTATTTATAAGTATGTTGCTTAATTTCTACATGTGTCCTGTTGTATTTCTCTTATGAATTTGTAGTGTGAGTCCATTTTAATTGTTAAGGTTTGCTTTATGACCCAAGATATGGTCTGTCTTGTTAGAAGATAAACCCTAAAAATATTCTAAAGCCTGCAAGATTAGTGGAATGTTAAGGGTCTGGTGGTCTGGGTCATTCTAAGATATCCTTTCCAAGGTAAAGGACAGTTTTTTATATCTTGACTTTTATATATCTTTGACTTTTAGGAAAGCGGCACAGAATTTGTTTAGCATACTCAGATTTTGGATGTAGTATACCACACACCTAGGAATGCACCTGACTTATTTACCAGGCAACTAAGGATGATATCAACTTCATTGTGAGCCACTGTATCTGAAAACTCTTCAGACTCTTTAAAGGATTCAGGCTATAATATAAACAGCCCTACTCTGGTATATTGATGGTGCTATAGATTTCTTTTATGGATAAAAACATACTATGGAGAATACTAATAAGAGAAATTAAGTCAATGTCATACCTTCTAACAGTACAAAAGTATTCACCAATAAAAAAAAAAAAAAAGCAGCTACTGGAATGCCACAGCACTAGAGTGGAAAACAAGCATTATCTTAAACCATAAACTATGATGGAATTATGTGACCAGAACTGTAATCTTTTGTTTTAATCTTTATGTATTTTTGAGAGAGAGAGAGATAGAATGTGAGCGGGGGAGGAACAGAGAGAGAGGGAGACACAGAATCTGAAGCAGGTCCCAGGCTCTGAACTGTCAGCACAGACCCCAACGCGGAGCTCCAACCCAAAAACAGCAAGATGATGAACTGAGCTGAAGCTGAATGTTTAACTGACAGCCACTAAAGCGCCCCAGAACTGTAAACTTAATTTGAGTCTTGTGAACCCCATAAATAATTATTTAGAGCAAAAATCCATTGTACAACAGAATTTGGCCCTGTTACGTCCTGAAGGACCAATATACATAAATTCCTAGATAGTGGTAAATGACTTGGATGGTTGATCAAAGGTCTGTAAGGGGCAAGATAGGAAGTGTGAAGACCAAGAAGTTTCAACATAGAAATGGACTGGATACATGGAAATGGGCCTAAACTGTGCCTATCTATGCAGTTTTGTAGCTAAAATATAGTAGTCCCTACATTATCCATGAGGGATACGTTCAAAGACCCCCAGTGGATGTCTGAAACCACAGAAAGTACTAATCCTTATATATACTATAGTTTTTACTGTATTTACCCACCTGTGATAAAGTTTAATTTATAAATTAGGCACAGTTTGAGTTTCACAATAATAAATAATAGAATAGAACAATTATACCAATATACTATAATAAAAGATGACTGTGGTCTCACTCTCTCAAAATACCTTATTGCACTGTATTCACCCTTCTTGTAATGTGATATGAAAATGTCTGTGTGACGAGATGAAGTGAGGTGAATGATATAGGCATTGTGACATAGCATTAGGCTAATATTGACCTTCTGAAGATTCTTCAAAAGAAGGATCATCTGCTTCTGGACCACAGCATACCATGGGTAACTGAAAGGGTACAGAACTAATCAGCAGAAAGTGAGACCACAGATAAGGTGGGATTGCTATACTAACAAGCACACTGAAACTCTCATAATAAAGACAGTACTAAACATTGGGAAGATAACTTGGACCATCCAGCAAGGCTTAATACTGCTTTAATAGATATTGACAATAAACAAAAGAGTAGAGTGGAAATTCTGGCCGTCCTTTAACTCAAGCAGGGCAGATTCTTGGTCAAGGCAGATGGAGCTAGCCCCAGGACAGTGGGGCCATCATTAAGATGGGCAAGGTTGGGTATAATCTCCCAGGAGTCCAAAACTTTCTAAGATTTATATAAACACCTCTGAGGGAAGACTTCTGGATACAAACATGTGACTGTCATTTTCTTAAAATATAGCCTAAATAGTCCCCACTCCCAGTGCAACAGTCAAGATGTACTATTGTTGTGGTGGTGGTTGTTGTTCCTTTCCAAAAGAAGAATATAATATGATTTCTGAGATTTTGCAAACATTGCCCATGAAAAACCACCTGAAAAAACAAGTACTCTGCTTTTAATGACATATTTTCCATAATTTCTAATCATATGTGAGCTAATTTACATTTTAGAAATATTTTATTAGAAAAGACTGGAAAAAAATAGAAAGAAAGAAAAAGACAGAATATATATACTAGTATACACCTGATAATATATCTGATATATACCTGTGTCATTAGATAGATAGATGATAGATAGATAGATAGATAGATGTAAGAGTCCCTGCAAGTAACAGATGGAACAACAAACTTAGATAATTTAGGATAAAATGATTAAAAGACTTCTTATTTTATTTATTTTTGTTATTTATTTATTTATTTAACTGCTTATTTTTCAGAGGGAGGGAGAGAGAGAGTGCATGCAAGTGAGTGGGGGAGGTGCAGAGAGAGATGGAGACAAGAATCTGTCAGCACAGAGTCTGATGCAGGTCTCAAAACCACAAACCTTGAGATCATGACCTGAGCTGAAGTCAGATGCTTAACCAGCTAAGCTACCCAGGCGCCTCTAAAAGACTATTTTTAAATGTGTAGAAAATTTGGGGGAAAGAATAAGGTAGGGGGCAGTAGGATGGCTACTAAAAATTGTTACAAGAATCTTTAAAGAGAATAATATGAAAAGAAGGCCACCTGGTGGAGGTTTTCACAGAGGGAGTAGGCAAACCTGCCAGGGAGGACATAGTAAAATATATAACTCACCTTACTCTTCCCATTCTGTGATCAATAGCCTGTAGAGCAGGCTAGTGACTGCCTAATGTAGTTTACTTATGTTATCCTCACGGGTCAGAGAGCATAGTGTTGAAAGATGGAGAGGAAATTATATCTATGAGGAAAATATCTGTGTATATGTGTTTGTGTGTGTTATAAAGTTCCTTAAGGGTTCAAATCAAAATGGTAATAGTGATTACTACTGAATCTGAAAAAGAGGCACATTTGTAAAAGTGGACTTTCAAATGTTGCCCTCCAAACTATTGTGTTGTATAATTCAAATTTTTATGAGAAATTAAATTTTTACAACCTTTTAGTGTGAATACCCTTTTTAAAAAACAATGCTGCATAATACTGCTGAATTATTTTACATAGCCTCACTATGGATGGTTAGAGTTCTTTAATCCACAAAATTAAAGAACAAAGCATACTTATTCTAAAGTGTTTAATAAAAAACCTTTAAATAGGATACCAAAAAGTTTTACATGCATGATCTAAACTGTGCTTTCCAATACTGTTGTGTTTTTTTAAAGAAGAATTTACTATCTTTGTATCTTTTGAAACTGTTTGTTTGAATGAAAAGGAAATCTATAATTTTATTACTTATATTTTAGGAGCATATGCACATTGCAGTAACTCAGTAGAAATGGAAGCTATAAAAATCTGTGTTACATCAAAGAATTACATTACTGACATCTGCCAGACCCTGACTTTCCCAGCTCTCTGAAACAATTATTGTTCAAAGCACGTTATTTCCAGTAGTGACATCAACAAAGAAAAAAATGCACCTATTTGATAGAATCTTAGTGTTTCATTACTTTTCCCAAAGCAAAAACAGTAATGCTACCTCACTATTCTTCTAGCAAACTTCTTCTTATCACAGTATGACAAGTCCATTTGTTCAAAAGATGTTTACCCAGCAACACAAAGAAGATTTTTTTTTCCCCATCACATTATCAAATCATGCCAACTTTTAAACTATTTACTTTAAGGCTACTGCAGGAGATAGACATTTATGCCCTGAAGAATGATAATTGTGTTTGTATGTAGCTTATTCAGCCTAATCCACAAGGGAAAAAGTAACTTCCATGAAAACAAATTTTTATGGAACTATGTAACTTAATATACATCAGCGATTTGCAGCTTTATAAAAATCCTCAAGATGGTAATAATGATTGTACTCTGGTTCTTACTTTTACTATACTCCCAAGCTACACACTAGCACTGAATAAAAATAAATATAAATGTAATCAGTCATATATTATTTGCATGCAATAAACATGCAGTTGATTTATACACTAGGACCACGATGCACCTATCAATCTGCAACCACATTTTCCAGTAAAAATATAATGGACATCTTACTATATCCAAAAAAGTCCAGACTGGATCAAAAGTAAAATGTAATTTCTAACCCAATATATTGTTTTGGTGAATTTTACAATATTAATTAAATCTATTGTAGGTAAACATTTTCAGAAAGAAGCACCTTAATTCATTTTCAATGAATATATATAGTTAAATATAATAATTTTATTATACTTTACATTTGATTTTAACAGTTGAAAAAATTAAAATAATGGTAATGAAAGCAAAAGTGTTGTTACACCTTAATATAATAGAATATAATGGGATTGTTTTTAGAATTTTATCATTATATATGATATTGAATATGTAATATTGTATGTGTATATATATGCATACACATTTACAAATATTGTATGTGTGTATATACACACATACACACATATACACACACAGTGTTTATCAGAGATATTACCAGATATGTTATAAACTAACCTCTTTTATCAGAAACAGACTATGTATTTAACAAATAGCTCTTACATTAAAAACTAGGTTATTTTTTCTCATTTTGACTATTAAAACTGTAATCTATGATTTGTATACCTAAATTTATACTGTTAAATTGACTATATGATTTGCATATTAATACTGAAAATATTATCAATAATATTGATACAGGTACTCATAAATTGCATTATTTACACTTGGTCAAAAGAAAGCCATTTTAATAAATTATTTGATTTAATTTGCCAACTTTTTCTTGTTTTAGTACTTGAGCAGTTATATTCAAAAGTGAGAAAGGTCTTTTGTTTTACTGATAATATTTTGATATCACATATAAAAATAAATATGTGTAATCTCTGATAGGGAAAATATTAAATAAAAAGCACTCCAAACCAGATTATTTTTTTCCTAAGACTCTACTTAATGGATTTTCTCCATTTTGTCTGACTCTAAGTCTATATCCCTATATTGTCTTCAACTAAATTTTAGTAATTTATATGTTCCAAGAAAGCTATCTTTTTTTATCCAGAATTGAAATACATTAATATGGATATGGGCAGGAATAAATATAATTTAGTACACAACATATTTGTAGCTATTTGATTTTTGTTGTTCTTAAATTGTTGTTTATTTTGTTTTGATTTGTTGTTATACTTTGTGTTTGTTTGAGCCAATTTTTTTTGTATTTCTTTTCCAATTGTTTATTGCTTCTTTATTTCACTGATTTTATTTTGTTTTGTTTTCCTTTTAGGAACCTGATCAGTATTACTTTTTCAACATTTAAAGATACTTTTGTTTTAATATTTATTTCCTCTCTCTGCTTTCCTTTCTTTTGGATGATCTATTACCCATTTTTTAGCTTCTTGTATGTTAATTGACTTTATTTTGTTTTATCTCAATTAGCAATAAATGTGTTTATAACTATGAACTCTTCTTTACATGCAGTCTTAATTTCCTCTTATGATCCAAAATTTAACAAACAGTATTCTTATTTCCATTAATACCACGAGTTTTTTCAAGGAGGTTTTGAGGTTTGTTTTTTTTCCCCCCTGACTAAAGGATTTTTGAAAGATTTTATTTTTTAAATTGTTTATGTTTCTTTTGTAGTCATTTTCTGATGAATTCATTTCTAAATGTACTTTTGATTTTTTATTTTAATTGATGCATAGACTGAGAAAAAATGTTGAAAATATAAACAGGGACTTGGTGACTTCAGAGAAAATACCAAGCAGGTGAACACATGTGTATTTGGAGTTCCAAAATAGGAGATAGGTAATAATACCTTTGTGTGATGACACATAATAACACCTATTGTGATGAACACTGCACAAGATATAGAATTGTAGAATTACTGTGTTTCACACCTGAAGATAATATACATTGTCAACTACATTTCAATAAAATAATAATATTAATAAATAAATAGTAAAAGGATATATGGCTCCTACTCTCCCTGCACTCAAAGATTATTAGGTTTCAATTCTAATAATATCTGGGAAGTACTAAGAGAAAATTTAGGGTTCTACAGCAGCTTGTAAAAGTTGCATCTAGGGGCATCTGGGTGGCTCAGTCAGTTGAGCACCTGACTGGTTTTGGCTCAGGTCACGATCTCACGTTTTCGAGAGTTCAAGCCCTACATTGAGCTCTGCACTGGCAGCATGGAGACTGCTTGGGATTTTCACTCTCCCTCTCTTTCTGCCCCTCCACCACTTGTGCTGTCTCTGTCTCTCAAAATAAATACATAAAGTTAAAAAAAAAAGTCGCATCTAATTAGAGCATGAGGAGTATCAAAAAACTTTCTAGAAATGATATCTAAATTGAGAGCTGAAGAATGCGTATGTGCTATCTAGGTAAAAGAAGAAGAAGAAGGAGAAGGAGAAGGAGGGGAAGGGGAAGGGGAAGAGGAAGAAGAAAATGATGGGAGGGAAGAGGTTCCAGGGTGGAAAAAACAGACTTGATGATTGAGAGACAAAACACAACATAGTGTATTAGTTTAATAGAATCAAGTTCCATACATTTGGAGCATAGATTTTGGATGATGGAATTTGTCTAAAGCACTTGGAGCAGAGGGGAGGCTTTAAAACTGTGGTAAACACTATCAAAAACATTGTGGAGTTAATTGGAAGTAATTAAATTATTTAAAATAAGAGAATATAACAGTGAGATTTTCATTTCATAATGGTGACTCTAACTGCCTGTAGGTAAAAGAGTAGGAGTGGGGGTAGGGAGAGGAGTGAAAGTGCCCTGCTAATAACTTAGTCAAAGGTGTTCTGGATTAGCGTAGGGCAATTGGTGATGGAATGAAGGGGATGAATTCAAGATCTATTTAGGACTGGATATTAGTTGGGTAAAATAATAAAGAAGAGAGTTATGAATAAAATTGTGTTTCCCTGCCAAAGTTCATATGTTGACATCATAACCCTGCATGTCAGAGTGTGACCTTATTTGAATATAAGGTTGTCACAGATGTAATTAGTTAAAATGAGGTCATTAGGATGTTCCCTACACAAATATGACTGGAGTTCTTATGAAAAGAGGAAATGTGTACACACAGACATGCACCCAGGGAGAACATCAAGTGACAATGAAGGCAGAGATCAGAAGTGATACTTTTATAAGCCAAGTAATTCCGAAGATTGCCAGTAAAGCACCAGAAATTAGCAGAACGGTAGAACAGATTCTTACAACTTCAGAAAAAACCAGCCCTGCTGACAGTCTGATCCCAGATTTCCAGTCCCTAGAACTGAGACAATAAATTCTGTTATTTATGCCACTGGTTTGTGTAATACTTTGTAATGGCAGTTTTAGCCATCTAATACAAACATAAGCTCAAATGTGATAACTATCTTTTTGGCTTGAGAAACTATGCCAATAATGGTGCCTTTCACTTAGTAATATTAAAGAGGAGAGAAAATTTTGAAGAAGAATGTTAGCATGTTTCATTGAGTTTCATATACATGTCAGTTGCACTTAACACTGTATTGAAATGTATATTAGAGAATTATCAGCATAAAAATGTGTATTGAGTTCTTGGAAGTGGCTGAAGAGAATCTGTGGAATTGAAAGAGAACCCGGGATATATCCTTAACTAACAATATAGGAGATATTAGAAATGTAAAATTAAGGGAAATGTTCTGTGAATTCTCAACAAAGAGAGAAACTATAAAGGCATAGGTATAAGAAAATTAAATTTTTAGAAAAATGCTACAAAGAAAAGTTAAAGAAAAAACCCTGAAACTTAATACATAGCTTCAATAATAGCAAGGTAAGATGTTTTTATTTATCTTTTTCTTTGTGACATAGGAAAAAAGTATGTTGAAAATAAAAGTGAGCTATGAAGGCTTTGTATATTATAGATTTCTAGATTTACTAGTCTACATGATTATACATGTAAGATTTAGGCATATGTTAGATAACTCAGTAGGCAAAACAATAGCACTATAGGGCAAATAAATTAAGCATATTGACCAGAGAAAGACCCATTACAGTTATGAAACATTGAATCTATACTGGGTAATGTCAGTAAGAAAAGAGGACACAACAAGAGATTTTTATATGAGATTTTTAAAAGTAGGTGAAACCTAGTAATGTGAAAAAATTGGAAAACAAAGATACAGCAATTAGAGAATAGAATGACCGAATTAATCGTTTCCAGGTTGAAGAGATTCAAGTGAAGACAAGATCCATGTTATTGCTAAGGGAATGGGGGAAATGTTAAATTGGAGTGGATATAACTTATTTGAAAAGGAGGCCAAGGAACTGATGCTACTCAATTTTGAATTTATCCTCATTTATAGAACCACTTAGGATGATGGGCAGACTTGAGGTGGAGAGGAAGATAACAGTTTAAGTAGCAAGATATTCAGGTAATCTAGTAGATAACAGTAAAACGAAGGAAATGTATGTAAACTGCCTAAGGCATGAACCTTTGTTTTTTGTTTGTTTTACTCAAGGTAGAAGAGTAATGATTAGACATAGAAGACACTTAGACTTCAGAAGAGATCATAAAATGAAAGGAATATAAAGAAAGAAAATGAGATTTTTAAATTTGACATTAATAACAACAAAAGGAAGTTTCCAGATGGCACAATGAAAAGTTTTGTCAATGGAAGTAATGTGGGATTGGATTGGAAAATAGCAAATCCAGAGTAACATGTGAATGAGGTTAATGGAGGAAATAAACAAGATAGTAAGGGAGAGAAGCACAGCGGTTACTATTACCATCGTGGTTTGGAATATGAAGCCCAACGAATTTAGGTGGCTTTAAGATTACTGGTCAAGACAGTCTTCTAGTAGATACTATATGGGAGAAGGATCAAACAAGCAGGATTCTAAATCTGAGTTCTGAAATGTACAAATACCGCTTAGTTTAAACATGACTACATTATTCCTACCATTTCTAGCACCAGATGCGGTGGTTCAATTATTTCAGTATGCAGATAAAGAGCGTTTTCTCTTTCACTTTTTCTGGTGTTTAAATTTGTATCTCTTTGATCTATCATTCTAGATTCTGATGTTATCAGCGAGTAATGTTTCCTATTACTTTCTTTTTTTCTTTTTTCTTTTTCCCTACCAGTCATTAGTACACATCTTCTCTTTAAAAGGCCTGGAGCTTACTGTTAAATGCAATTACTTCCTTTCACATTCTATATTTTAACTGTATTTTAGGTATAAGAACATTTTCTAAGTCCAAATATATGGGATGCTCAAGTGAATATTATATTTAAGTTGAGATTATATTTAAGTTGAGAAGAACATTATATCCTTGCAAAATGTCACACCATCCAGATATTGATATACCTTTGACTGAAAGGGAAAAATACTAAATAATTATGTCTTGTTTGAAACTTAAAACTTGTCTGATTGCCATTTCAAAAAAAATAATAATCTTTGAGTGGGAACTACTCAGCGCCTTTACTTAAAAAGCAAAACACACAAGCAAACAAAACCACTATGGAAATACAAGACATCTGGAAGTAAATGGCATTTTTCTTTATGGAGAATATAATGTGCTTAATGACTCAGTGCTCCATCAGATAAATCATTCTCCCACTTATCAAGAATTACATAAAATGTTATAAAAGTAGAGGCCTAAATATGATATTTTTCAATAATAATTTCTTGGCCACTAATAAATAGCTATTCACTCAACTACTGGCCTGATGATCTTCTCTAAAGAAAATTTAAATCACTCTTAATTTCTAAAAATCTCTCTCTCTCTCTCTCTCACACACACACACACACACACATTTAGATAGTGTTTTAGAATTGTGAAAATTTTAAAATGCTTATAAACAGAAACAATTTATAAACCTAAATTCAACAATGATCCTAAGCTATATTTTGATATAATTTCATAGAATCTATTCTGGTAGTAGACATCAATAATTATTCATAATTCTATTTCATAATGAGTAAACTCACCCTTCTTATTATGTTAATTGAAGATTATCTTTTTAGCTGTGTAATAGTCCATCATTTGGATATTCAGAAATACATGTAATCATTCTGCTATTGATTAAAGGGTGTGTGCATGCTTTCAACTTTGTAAAAACCAAGTGATAAACATACTTTATTCCTATTAAAATACAATGCTTATTATTAAAGCAAATGTGAAAAAAGGTTTCAAAGCCAAATGATCCTACAAGGCCTATTATGCAAACAAAGCATTCCTGTTCTCCTTTTTCCTCCCCTTTGACCCACTCTGCACAGTCAACACTTTCCAAACCTGTTAGCGACATTTCTGCATTTTCTGATTATTTTAACTAGAAATTTAAAATATATAATACTGTTATTTTTTGATCTTTCATTTTAAGAAACTATCCAAGTTTTTCTCCTGTCATTCAGAGCATAACTGTTACAATAAATCATCCCCAAATCTCAATAGCTTAACAAAAAATTTTTTCACAGCATTGTCTAAAGCATGAGTGTCCAAAAATGATTCTTAGAGCTCACTGTTGATTGGCTAGACAAAAAGCCAACTGGGTGTTGGGCCCCCACTTTTCTTCTTATAGCAGAAATTGCACTCAAATTTAACTTCTCACACTTTGACACTTGCTAACTTTTCTGTGGTGGAACAGGTTGCAACATCCACAGTCTTCCAAGTCTTTCAGAAACTAAGCAGCCTGATTACCTCAGTCGGCTACCATCGGGAGCTGGTATCTTAACCCAGACAGCTTCTGTCTATACCCCCAGGTGCCCGCTTTGTTCTTATGCTTTCCCTGTAAGAAGGGAAAGCAAGGTGGGAGAAGGGAACAGACAAACACCCTTCAATGGCCAAGAAAGGCCAGAGCTGCCAAACAGTTCCATTTCCAAAAGACCTCTTAGGCTGCAGCACAGCTTTATGTAAAATAATAGGCATTGGGCCATTAACATGTCTCCTTTGGTGGGACTTTGATTGGCAAATCACCACTACCACCAAAAGATCTATATTTTTTATGTTTATTTATTTTTGAGAGAGAGAGAGAGTGCGAGCAAGGGAGGGGCAGAGAGAGAGAGGGAGACACAGAATCCGAAGTACGCTCCAGGCTCTGAGTTGTCAGCACATAGCCCGATGTGGGGCTTCAGCTCAAGCTCGAGATCATGACCCGAGCTGAAGTCGGATGCTTAACCGACTGAGCCACCGAGGTACCCCTTAAGAGATCTACTTTTTTAAGCATTAGAATCCAAAGTCTTATGCAGATCACCTGTGGATGAAGAGTATCATACTCATGCATTGCCTACATCATGCAATCCTAGTTGAATATATCTCCTGGCTGGTTCTTTACCGAGATATGATCTCAAGCAAAAGTTCTAAAGCTTTTGCTGGATTGTCTGCAAGGCTGGCTACTGAAGGAAGGAAGGGAGAGAAAGGCTTGTAAACCATGAAGTGTTTTCAGGGGATAGGTTAGGAAATGTAGTATGTCACTTCAAGCCATGTTCTAATAGATAGAAATAGTCAAATGACTCCCTTCTAGCCTTAAGAGGACTATAAAACTGCCTGTTAGCTGTTTGCCAGAAAAAAAGTACATGGTAATACAGATCTAGCCACCCTCTGTAGTCACGGTGCACTGCTATATATCTAGAACGCTTTTCACTATAACCAAAGAAATTCACTATGCATCACACATCTTTTTTTTATTCACTCCCACTATCTCTAATGGTGCCATTTTGTAAAAGTGTGTGGAAGAGCAATTAATTTTAAAGTTTTCGTTTCTTTAAACTCCTTTATTTTATCTTACAATTAATTGATATATAGCTTAATAGGGACTTCTAAGAGGAAATCATTTTCATTTAGATCATTGAAAGCTTTGATACTAATATACTAACTTTTAGTATTGATATTAAAACTTCCATAATTCTAGCTCCTCATTTTTTCTACATGATTTTTTTTTTTCTGGAAGCTTGAAACAGACAAAAATCTGGCACTTTAATTGGATTCCAAATTAAATCATTGAATATAAATTATCATCCATTTCTCTAATTATTTACATAGGCTAAATTTCCACTTGTGCACTAACTTGGCAAAAATCTCATTAGCAATCTTGGTAGCTTATTGCCACATCATTTCTGAATGCGTGTAACAATTTGCATCCAAAGCTAGGGATATGAGGACCTCTACTCACCACAACTACTGTAACATTGCATAGTATTGTTCATATAAATATTTTCTTCATTTAATATGTTTTAGATAATATAATTTTCTTTTACTTTCTTATTGATGACTTTGAATATCATTTAATGTTGATCATTCTTTCATATTTTTATTATGTAGTTGTATTTCCACTTTGTACATAGGCTGTTAATGAATCTTTTTTTAATCTATTAAGTTTATATTAAACCTATTAATTTGTATGCTTCTTTTTTATTTCTTATATCAGATATTTGTACATTTTGTGACATATGTCTCCAACTTATTGTCTGCTTTTTAATTCTTGCATGCTGTCTATTATGTATAAAGACATTTTTTTCTATTGAAGTTCCCTATTTCTGCATTATCTTATATATTACGTTTGGTGTTCCATCCCCTCCTCTTCTGTTTGTGTCCTGATTTTTTCATCATCTCTTGAGTTGAATTTTATCTTTGAATGCTTACTCCTGGATGATCAGTTAGAGTTACATGGTAACTAAGCTTCTAATTTAACTGGTTTCTCTACACTGCTCAGTCAGTTACAACTGTCCAAATGCTTTTGACTATGGGCTTTATATTTATTTATTTATTTATTTATTTGAGAAAGAGAAAGAGAGGGAGAGAGCATGTGCATACATGCACACTCATGAGCAGGGAAGGGGCAAAGAGCAAGGGAGAGAGAGAATCTTAAGTAGGCTCCACATCCAGGGTGAACCCCACATGGAGCTCCATCTCACAACCCTGAGATCATGACCTGAAGGAAAATCAAGAATAAGATGCTTAACCTAATTGACTGAGCTGCCCATGTACCCCCACTATGGGCTATTTAGATGGACTATTTAAGATGCTGGGGAAAAAAGTTAAAGATTTTTTTTTTTCATAAACAGTACCATTTGTTACACATACTGTGTTTTATGGGTGCCTTTGGTGACTTCACCGGTTGAATGAACAAAAGTTCCATATGATCCATTTTGTCTTTTGTCAATATAGTTAAAATGATCTTGACATTTGTCTCAATTGTTAGTGATATTCATTCAGGGCAATTTGCATCATAACTGGTACATAATGACACTGCTATTATTATTTTAACTGAATTATATGGTCACCTTTGACAATACCTCACCATGTGTATGAGTTAAGAGATGGTAAAGCATCATGGGTAGAATAAAAGATATTGGAGTCTGGGTCTTCAAGCCCTAGTTTTTGAATGCTCATTTTGTCATTTAATATAAACTTGAGCAAAAATGTGGACCATTCCCCCCTCATGTTTAAAATGTAGATGGGGCGGTACCTGGGTGACTCAGTTGGTTACGCATCCAACTATTGATCTGGACTCAGGTCATGAAGTCCTCGTTCAGGGGATCAAGTCCCACATGGGGAGCTGTGCTGAGAGTGCAGAGCTGACTCTCTCTGCTTCTCCTCTACTTGTGTGTAGGCTCTCTCTCTCTCTCAATAAGTAAACTCAAAATAAAGTAAAATAAAATAAAATAAAGTCCAGATAGTAACAAATATCTCATATTATTATTATGTAATTAATTAATTCATCCATTAATTCACAGATATTTATTAAGAGTCTGTCATGTGGGTATAGAGGATAAAACAAGAACCAGGACAAATATAACTTGTGCCCTTATGGTGCTTAGAATCAAACAGAAAAGAAAAGACATTTAATACTATTCAAAAATTAGTTAATTTTAATTATGATTATTATACTTATGAAAAACATGATATTGTACTACCCCAGGTAAGAATTCTCAGTTTCACTTATAATAGTGACACTATTTATTTGTGTTTTAAGCCAAGCCCTGCACTGCTAGAAGGAAACTTTTAGGTTCAAATATTTACAAAAATAACTAAAATGGTTTGTTGTGAGAAACAAATAAAATAATGGATATACTTTGCTCCTAATAAGTATGAAATCACTTTTATTTGTTACTTTGTTTTCGGTAATCCAAATCACTCCTTAATAATCCCCATCCAAGGACGCCTGGGTGGCTCAGTCGATTGAGCCTCCAACTTCGGCTCAGGTCATGATCTCACGGTTCGTGGGTTGGAGCCCCGTGTCGGGCTCTGTGCTGACAGCTCAGAGCCTGGAGCCTGCTTCCAATTCTGTGTGTCCCTCTCTCTCTGCCCTTCCCCTGCTCATGACCTGTCTCTCAAAAGTAAATAAATGTTAAAAAAAATTTTTTTTAATCCCCATCCATATATGAACACATATGATCTCCTTTCAAGGATCACCTTCTAGTGATATAATTCAAATGAAAGGAATTAAAGGCTTTGTCCTGTATACATTTCTGTATTCTTATCTTTTATTTTCACTCTGCTAATCATCAATACTTAGGAATCCTTGTTAATGCAAGATTAGCAACTTTTCTTGATAAAATATGACTACCACTATCCCTGCCTCTAAAGAAAGACAGTGACCAATCAAGCACAGATACAAATGATCTTCAATTATTCATAGCAATCCCAAGGCTGTTTTTCATGTTTGTAGTGATTAATAATACTATAATGAAGGTATGCAGAAAAGTAAAATAAATGCAGTATAAAGAAAAATAAGCAAATATTGCATGGTAAATGTGCATAG
Source organism: Cryptoprocta ferox (assembly GCA_028646485.1). Taxonomy (NCBI): domain Eukaryota; kingdom Metazoa; phylum Chordata; class Mammalia; order Carnivora; family Eupleridae; genus Cryptoprocta; species Cryptoprocta ferox. The sequence goes on from CM053567.1 coordinate 143,243,998, forward strand.
CTTATCATTCAGGAAACTATATTAAAATGATCTGTCAATAACGCCTGCTCTCTGTGCCTTCTCTTGCCATCTACTGATTACAGGTTCATAAGATCAGGAAAGATGATTTATTTTATTTGTATGCTTAGCACATAACAGATATTTTATCAATAAATATTTAACTGAATTAAACATCAACCTAAAGAGGACCTGAAGTGTTTATCTAATGATTCATCAAATGCTTCTAGCATCCTATGAATCTTTCCTCAGACCCCATGGTCGTGCTCATGAGACCTGTCACAACATCCTTTGCCTAATCTCTTCCAGCCCAGAACATTCCCTATATTCTTTGCTACTAGAAGTTGGCTTTTTTTATCCCCTTCAGTTACCATTTTTTATTGTTTCCACCTTCTTTTTTACTTAGGAAGTAAAAGATCAAAGAATTTGGTATAAATAGAGCTTTTGTCCCATGTACTTTCCCTGAATATGATTAATTTCTTCACAGGAAAGAATTGTACTATATGTGAAATACAGATGTTTTAACAATTATCATTCATCTCTATTGAAAATCCAAGAGAAACTATTTTCTGCCTAGAATAATTATCAGGTTTCGAGAAAGACATGACTTAGGCAAAAAAAAAAAAAATGGCAACTCGTATGTTGCTTTTAGTACATTTTTTTGAATGTGTGTGTATGTGTTATCTTGATAAGTCACTTATCTCAAGTATTTTTAGACAAATGAACTCGTCAAGCTACGATCTTTGAAATCATTCTTGAATTTCATTTTTTTTCACACTCTATATTCAATCCATTAGAAAATTCTGTTGCACCTATCATTAAAATATATCCTAAGTCTGATACTTTGTCAGCATTTGCCCTGCTGCCAACATCATATCTAATTCTTGAACTACTTCCTTTTCCTTCTGGTTCACTAGCTATCATACAAAGCCTGTTATATAAAGAGAAGTCAGGATGATCCTTTTAAATATAAATCTGATTTGTTGACAACCCTCCAGTCGTTAATGGTCTTAGCATGTGTTTTAAATCCATATAGTGCTATAAAATATGTATATTTGATTATTACTAAAAATGAAGGATTTAGAAAGCCTTGACATCAGCCTTATAGTTGCCATTGGTAAACTTTGTTCCAGATTGAAAAATACTGTAATAAAGGTAACGTTTTACTTTCTTCAAGTAACCATAATGGAGGAAACTGGAGAGGACAAAAAAGGTGAAAGAGCTTATAATTTATACATTTTGTATTCTGTTAAGATAGGAAAACAAAGCTAGCCACAGAATTGGTATTACAAATTCTGGTTAGAAGTGGAGACAAGGTAAAGATAAACTCATTGATAAGATAAATAACTATGACAGTGATCCATTTATTGCCTCACAGCTGTGCTATTTCTCCTTTGTGAGCTGAACTAAGTAAAGTTCACCAGTAAACCAGTAAAGTTTACCAGTAAAGCACTTTGCCAGTAGAGATGCTGGAGGAGGAAGGGGCTTTCTCTTCCTGGTTCTAATGTGTTCCCCTTAGCTTATGGCTTCTGTAGCTCCTGGCTCTGCAGTTCAAGGCAACCAGCAGCCCTCAGGAACAAGCAGTTTTCCCCGGCATCCATTTGATTTGGTTCACAGCAAACTCTCAGGAGTGGCACTGAGATAGGAAAACTAAAGGTCTCTATACAAATTTGCTTTACTCCTTTTCTAGCTTCTATTCTTGCTAGGAACTTCACCTCCAATTTATACATGCCTCATAATGCAAATAGTGGATGTCCTTGTAAGGGGCAAGCAATTAATGATTTCTTTAGAATATATAATGTCTAAGGAAGAACCAGACAAAAATGACCAGATGGAATGATCATACATCTATTTCAGACCACTAGTGATAGACATCTCAATACCAAGACCCCTGGCTGTAAGGAGTAACACCTGAACCCTCGTATTTCTTTTAACGGATTCCTGAACACCTGAGAGGACTGGTACACCACAATCCTCAATAAGAACTCCCAGACCTCAGGCAAAGATGAGACTCTCTCCTTTCTTTTCCGAGTCTCCCAGACACTGCTTGTACCTGCACTTTCTCCATACCTTCAATAAACTCTGCTTCCACCTCCTGCTGACTCACATTTGATTTCTATCTTGCATGCAGCCAGGGCCCCTCTTGGCTGGTTCCATGGAACCCCATCTGGGTCCCCGGGCCCAGCCTGCCATCATCAGCCCTTCCATGCGGGTGGCTTCACCAGGCACCCCAGATGACAGGTTCCCAGCAAGTTCCAGAGGAAGGATTTCCAGACAGTTCCTCCAACACAGCACCAGCACAACTTCTCTACCATTCAATGAGTCATGGCCATGCCTTCTGCAAGGAGGTTTGGATCTCACCCTTGAGCTATGAGTGAGGGAACACTACACTGGGTGCTCTCTCTAAGCCACTGGGTATAGTGGCTGTCCTAGTTCAGGCTGCTATAACAAAATATCACAGATAGGGTGGCTTAAAAAACCAAAATTTATTTTTCACATTTCTGAAGTTTGGAAGTCAGACATCAAGAGTGCCAGCATGGTTAAGTTCTGGTGAGTGCTCTTGTCTGGATTTAAGACTGACAATTTTTCCTTGTATCCTCATGTGGCCGAGCAGAGAAGGGATTCAAGGTCTTGCTATGACTTGTAAAGGCTAATCCCATTCGCGAGGGCTTCACTGCTGTGACCTCGTGCAATCCTAATTACCTCCCAAAGGCCCCACCTCCTAATACTACCCCATTGCAAGGTAGGGTTTCAACATACAAATTTTGAGGGGGATACATTCATCCATAACAAGGACCGTAACATGAAGGTCATATGCATAAATTGTGATAACATATGGAGCTTGTTTTAGATAGGACAAAAACAGAGCAATGAATAACATATTTTCTAACATTTATATACGGTACTACTATTAGAACAGTCATTATTTTTTAGTGTCTAGTTCTATACAGTTTGGCTTTGATGCTGCACTTTCTGTTTGCACACAGCATGCACCCTTGGGGTTCACCTTGTGTTCAGTGTTTTGCCTGAATGGGCTGAGGTGGTAAAAAGACATTCAACTTTTCTCTCCTCTGATAAGCTGTATATCCTCTGTACCCTCTGTGATCCTCATCCATCAATGAGCAGATAGATCTGAAGCACTGCAGGGTTCAGTGCTGCCTTGCTGGAGCTGAGGAAGCATTATTTCCATACAAAGGACCACTTTACTAATGAGTGCTACAGGAAAGAAAAAGCATGTCCCAAACCACTGAGAAATGGGATTGTAGAGTAAATCACCTAATAAAAATACTTCTTTAATGTGATTAAATTCCTTGTTTTTAGTCAAAACTATATTCTTTAAAAAATCAAGATCTTAAATTTACAAGACCTTAATATAACCATTGTTCTATATACTATGCATTTTGGCCCTACATCACTTAAAAAAACTCTAATATTTTTAAAATAGTTCTGATATTTTAGTGTTAATTAAGAATCTTCTAAAAATTGACATAGATTATTTTTATATTATGAAACATTAGACAAATTTTATTAATATAAAATAGATACTTTTTCTAACATATTGGATACCTTGGTGTAACTATATTATACAAAAATAGGAAAAAAAACATTTGGAGTACATGGTGATCTCAATGTACTCATTTATTCAACAACTGTTGGCTGAGGTTTAAAATATAAAAGACACTATGCTAGTCATATGAGACAATGATAAGCAAAAGAGACAAAATTCTTCTCATGAAGTTTTCAGTTTAGGAGAATGGGAGATATTTTCAAGTAATCATAAAAAAATAAAAATGAAATAAAAATAAAAATTAAAAATGATCAATGCTATACGGAAGCTTGTAAGGTACTGTAAACACATTAATAGGCAAGCTGACTTAAGCTGCAGCACTATGAAAAGCTTCCCTAAGAACAGAAATATTGCTTTTGAATATGAAGGCTAAGTAGGAATAATTAGGTCAAGAGGGATCTGGGGGTGATGGACACAATGGGTTTCAGGTAGTGGGAAGAACACTTGGGAAGTTCATGGTCCTGAAATAAGTGCTGACATTTAAGAATCTCAAATATTATTATTATTGGAACACAGAGAGAGACATGGAGTGTGAATTAAGATGGGGCTGGGAAGATAGACACAGGCTAGAATGTACAAGAGTCTACTCCTGGGATGACCATATTGAAAGCCCTTGTTAAGTATTTTTTTTCCTTAAAGCAGTGAGAAGACACTAAAAGATTTATTGCAAAAGAATAACATGATAGGGTCTGAAATTTTAAAAGATCTTTCTTTCTCTAATGTGAAAATAATTGTTTTGAGGGGAAATTTTTAATATAGTTAGGGTATTTTAGTAAGAACACTATTTTCAGTAGTTTAGATAATCATCACTCTGTAATACAATAGTAAAATTAGAAATGAAGAGATCAATGGGGAATTCATATGCACGCAGTTCTACTTCCGAAGAATGTTGGATGTAGGGAAAATATTGCAATACCGACTAAAACAGCAAAAACAATGAGCAAACCATCAGATTTTGACAGCATTTAAGTGAGGAATAGATGTGAGATCTGTTTTATGAGCCAAAATTACAGTTACAAATTTATAAATCTCTTATATTTTTCATTAATAAATGTAGATATTAAGTTCTAATGATTTAATAAGAATATTGGATTTATAAATCAATTCGATGTTACTAAATTGTCATACATAGCCATAAGATAATAAATGTTTCCAATCTATAAGTAAAGAACAGACAGGAAAATTGATTAATTTTTTTACTTAAAAAATATCTCATTTATCTTTAAATAAACATTTTTGTTGAATAACCCCTATACTGAAAAGTTAATCAAATGTGGAAATAATTAAAGTGTTTCAATCAGAAAAAAAACAATTTATAGGTTTTAACAGTAGGTTACAAAAATGGGATACATGGTAAAGTAAATAAACTGACTAGCTGTATTTTGGAAGGATTAAGAAAGTGTTTTTACTTATCTATCAGCATTCTGCTTTTAATAGTATATCTACATATGTAGAAAAAAACTAATTGGAAAACTATAATAGTTCATGATATGGTCATTCTAAAAAAAATAAGAGATGAGAAAATATAAAAAATAGGGGGGAAACTAATTTTTTAAAGTGCATCAGAGCTTATCAACATTGTGAACAAAGCTTTTGGGAAATATTCTACTGACTACTTGTTCTTAACAAAAAAAGATATTTTAATCATAAAATATTTAAATAGCAATAGGCAAAAATCATCATTCTCCACAACCGATTTCTAAAATATATCTGTCACACAGCAAGATCAGTGAGGCAGGCTGTTTACTGCTAACACATAGCTACATGAATTCAGATTTTGCACCACATGTTCAAAGAATTTAAAGGTAAGTTGGTGATTTCTAATGAGGTTCTTTTGTGAAAAAGATTTTTGGCCAGCTGTGCAGCGTTTTTGATAATTTATCACAAAAGGTATAAGCATACTAAGCACATAACTAGGCAAACAGAAAACTTAATTACATTGTAAATGTAAATTAAGTACTAGAATATATTAGAATATATATGCTATAAAACTTGAAATTAGGGGTTGTTTTACCAGTTGTTCCTCTTTTTGTTTTTTTGTTCTTTTTGGGTTTTTTTCCCCATTTCATATAAGTACTCATTCTAGGAAATAGCAAACAAAAATGTAAGGACCTTCTATCTAATGTTTACTGTTCCTCCATGTTAGAATGTCTATTGTCTCTCCTCTTTCCTCAAACTTCCCACCTTGAATGAACATTCTATTTCACCTGCCTAACCCATGCCTTCCGCCCACAAAATTGCTGACAGTTCCATGTCAAAAGTACTCTATGAATCTTCCTACCTTGCTCCATTTCTATTGATACTTCATTCAATGTAAGCTACCATATACTGTCACCTGGATTGCTACTAGAGTTTCTCAGTTTATTTATCTATAATCTATTCTCCATGTGGCATCCAGAATGGATTTTGTTTTATAAGTTGTATTGAGACATAATACACTAAGTTGCACAAAATTTGGGGTAAAACTACCATTCTGCTCAATATATAGAACATGCACAGCACTTCAAAGGATGCTTCTATACCATATTCTTATTTAACAACCCTTGAGGTTAGCACTACTCTGACTTCTATCATAATAAATGATTTTGCCTATTTTTGATATCCATATAAATAGAATTATGTTGCATGTATCTTTTTGCATCTTTCTTCTTTTGCTCAATACTAGGTACATGAAGCCCATCAATGTTGTTGTGTACAGAGTTCTTTGTTTTCATTGCCATATAGTTTTCTAATAAATGTACCACAATTAATTTATCTATTCCATTGTAAAAAGCATTTGGATGGTATCCAGTTTGGGGCAATTTTGAATAAAGATGTTAAGATCATTCTTCTACAAATCTGTTACTGGATACTGTCACTCATTTTTGAGGCGTCCATCCCTAGAAGTGAAATTGCTATGTGGTAGAATAAGAATAGTTTAAGCTTTAGTAAATATTATCAGAAAGATTTCCAAAATTGTTTTACTCATTTACATTCCCCCTAACAAAATAAGAGTTTTTATTGCTCCTTACATTTACACTTATCATTGTTGGACATATCTTGTACACATCAGTGAGTGATTGGTACCTCACTGAAATTTTAGTTATATAACTCCTAATGTTGAATAGTTTTTCCTATGCTTATTAACTTTCTGTAAATATGTTTTTCGTGAGTTATTATCTAAAATTTTGCCTACTTTTGTTGGGATTTTTGTCTCCTTATTCATTAATCACGTTTTTAAATATTATAAAAAGAAGTTATTTGTTGGTTTTAGATAGATAAGAAGATAACAAATATAACCACACTAACATATGCACATATATAGGGAGCAAATATATACATATGGATATTAATATATGTGGCAAATATATATTGTCAGTCTGAAGCTTAATTTATCAATTTTATGAACAAAATTCTTAATCTTTATCACTAGTTTCTTTCTCCATTCCTCATTTTTTTCCCAAAAATATGAATAAATAAATGTAATAATATACAAATCTATTTCACATATTGTTACTGTACTTAAGAAACTAGAAAGAAAGAAACCATTATTTCTTCTGTAGAACTTTTTGTTCTTTGTAGAAATGTATTTATTGTTGCTTCAATAGCCCTTTAAGAAAAAATTTTTGTTTTGCATTCTTTTCTATTAAAAAAATCTGGAAATATGAGATACCTTTTTAAACTCTATTGAATATACTGATTAAATTTAATCATCATTGAATTTTAATAAATCATCTTAAGAATGAGTAAATATTGATAAATTATGCTAACTTCAAAATATATTATCGTAATTATGTATGTGAATAATTGAAAATTATTAAACTTTTCTCAAAATTTCTTGATTAATTTCAGTTTGTGCAATGAGAACTGCAACACTCTATTTATTAAACTACCCTTAATAGTCACCCAAATCACATGAGGAAAACATGCAGTTGATTTTAACACTGCATAGTTAGCAAATATCTCAACCGTGAATCTGTAGAAATTTTAAGTTGATGGCATTTTCTTTTAGAAGGAAAGATACTTTACTTTTAAAGAAGCATACATTTTACTCACCGTTGGATTCCTGTATTGTTTTTGATTTATGCCTTTCTTCTTTAATCAACTAATATTGTATCTATTTTCTAGGAATTTGCCTGACATTTAGGAAAGCTCTTTTCCAGCATGTTAGAGAAACACATTGGTGGAAAACTAATATTTCAGTTATGAAAATTTAATGCTAATTTGTATATTTACTTTAAGAGTATCAAGTATCTCTTATAATATTTGCAAATATTATTGTTAAAAAGATAAATAAGTCCCAGTTTGCCCTCTAGGAGTCTATAGGAATTATAATGAAATAGACTTCAGACTGCTTTCTTGGAAAGAAGTTGCAAAACGGGAAAGGAATTGTGGCATAGTCATCTTTAGTTCTAGAATATGAAACATAGTAAACACTAATTAAATAATTAATTAATTAATTTCTAAAGGATAAACATAATAGCATAATATAGGTATAATGCCAAAAGAACACTATCCAAGAGAAATATGGCATGACTTACATACCATGTAGTTTAAAACTTTATATTAAACACATTAAAAACTTTAAAATAAAGAGCTAAAATGCTAATAACATTTTATTTGTCTGTATATATCCAAAATAATAATATTTTCACATGCAGTTAACATGAAACATTTTAATTAGGTATTTACTCTTTTTTTCTGTAATAAGTCTTCAATCCAGTGTATATTTGATACAAATGGTACATCTCAATTGGGATGCAAAATTGTTGGCAGAACCATTTTATCTTTATTTAGAGGTCAAAGTTTTCCAATGAATAAAATAAAATCACACACCCAAGTTTCTTCAAACACACTTAAATGTTTTTAAATTTCTGGATAAATTAATCTATAAATTTAAATTTTAATTAATTAAAATAAATAAAATTATAAACACAATTCTTCTGTTGTCCTAGAGACACTTAAATCAGTCATATGTGGTTAGTGACCATCATATACTGGACAGTGCAGGTCTAGAGAAGATTCATGATAAACTAAAATATGTTTAAAAGAATGTGGCTCAAGTAAATTATTTTCATTTCACACTAAATATTAAAATTATTCTAATTTAATACTGTCAAATGATAATACTCTCCAAATTGATCTACGGATTCAACACAACCCCTATCAAAATCCAAAAAGGATTTTTGTAGATATTGACAAGCTGATACTAACATTTATATGAAAATTGAGAGGACCCAGAATTGCCAAGTTCTGCCCAAAAAAGAAGTAAAAAATTGGAGGAATCATACTTCCTTGACTTCAAAACTTAGTACAATGCCATGTAATCAAGATGGAGTGATAGCAAGAGTAGATAGATATATCAATGAAATGGAATTCAGATTCCAGAATGAAATTCTTACATTTATGGCTAATTAATTTTTAATAACAAGGCAATTCAATGAGAGAAGAAGAATCTTTTTAACCAATGGTGCTAGGCAAACTGGATACTCACCTGCAAAGGAATGAAGTTAGAGTTCTATTTAAAGAGTACATAAAACTAACTCAAAATGGAACATTGATCCAAATGCAAAAGATAAAAAATATCTTAGAAAAATATATCTTAGAAGAAATATTCTTAGAAAAATATTTCTTAAAAGAAAATTTATGAGGAAATTTTGTGACCTTGAGTTAGACATTAGTTTCTTTCTTTCCTTTTTTTTAAGCTTATTTATTTATTTTATTTTTGAGAAAGAGAGGGAGAGGGGGAGGGGCAGAGAGAGAGGGAGAGAGAGAATCCCAAGCAGGTTCCATGCTGTCAGCACAGAGCCCAACATGGGGCTTGATTTCACAAACTGTGACACCATGAACTGAGCCGAAATCAAGGGTCAGACACTTAACTGACTGAGCCACCCAGGAGCCCTAGCACTGGTTCCTTCAATAAGACATCAGAAGCACAAAAGACAAAATAAAAAAAATTGACTGCATTGAAATAATAAAACAAATTCTGTGCTGCAAGCAGTACTATCATGAAAATGAAAAGAAAACCAACAGAATGGGACAAAATATTTGCAAATCATATATCTGATGAAAGACATATTCAGAATATATAGTACTCATAAGTCAATAATGAAAACAAATAACCAAATAAAAACAGAGACAAATTAAATGAATGGCCTTTTGCCCAAAGAAGATAAATAGTGAATAACCACATCATTAATCATTAAGAAAATATAATTCAAAATTAGAGAGCCACCACTTCATACACACTAGGGTGGCTAAATAATAAAAACAAGGATGATCGTTGAAATAATTAAGTAAGAAAGCCAGTCACAAAGACCACGTTGTATAATCCCATTTCATTTATATGAAATGTCCAGAACAGGTATGTGTTTTTTAGAGACACAAAGTAAATTAGTAGTTATTTAGGGATGGGAAGAGAGATTTTGCAGGCAGGAGGGATTCTGGGGGGAGCAGAGAATGCAGATTTACTACTAATAGGTATAGGATTTCTGTTAGGGGGTATGAAATGGTCTAATTGTGATGCTTTACAAACCTGCAGATATACTAAAATACATTTAACTGACATGTTAAATAAATGAATTGAATGGCATATGAATTGAATATCAATAATTATTATCTCCAAATAACACATGTATCTCAAAAATTATATCCAAACAAAAATTGATACAGAGAATACACAGTTCCTATAAAGCATGTTTTCCTTTAGAGGAACATCTTATATAACCAAGGCACATGAATCAAAGCTATGAAATACTCTTAAATGATATTATTACCAAAAGTACAGAACTTATTTGGATTTTCTAAGTTGTTTTTACACTAATGTTTCTCTCTGTCGCCCTCTTCCTCTCCCCACCCCCACCCTGTTTCTTCCAGCGTCTAATCTAGAATTCCTAAATGAATTTAATTTTCCTCTAATCTGTGACAATTTCTCAATCTTTCCTTATCTTTCATGACTTTAACAATTTTAAAAAGTACTGGTGAATTATTTTGCAAAATGCCCTCGAATTTTGGGTTCTCTCATGTTTTCCTATGACTAGATTGAGTTACATATTATTAGTAAAGATACCTCCAGTTACTCCCTAAATAACATGCTATTCTCAGCACATCAAGTGAGAGTGTATGATATCAACATAACTGGAAATGTTAACTTTTATCATTTGACTAATCTGTCTGCAAGTATTCTACAAAGTCAAATTATTCTTTTCCCTTTCTTAATACTAGATATTTTGAGGATATTATGATATTACACAAATATACTATTTCTGTTTAAGTTTACCCACTAATCTTAGCATCCTAAATAAATTTTGCCTGTTAACAATTCCTGTGGTATTCTCATGGTGATATTCTGTTTTCCTCATTTCTTCTATATTTATAAACTGAAATTCTATGTAAGGAAGAGTTATCACTCCTTCCTTTAATTTATTTATTCAATTACTTATATAGAGATGGACTAATGGACATTTATTTGGGGGTTATATTACAATCTGTCATTATTTATTTATGTATTTGCTAAAGGTATTCCAACATTGGTCATTGAGAGAATTTTTCAGGTTGGCTTATGTCCCCTTTTTATATGCCTCCATTATTATTTTTTTTTTCCTTCTGAGCATTTTTTTTTTTTTACTTTGGGGCACCAAAGGTACTCCAAACCCATCTTTTAATGTCCCTATCCCAGCCTTGTAATGAATCATTTATCCCAGGTACCCTGGTTTCTTTTATCAGATAATTTGATATTGATTTATTCAACTGTATTCCAGCACCACAATTTTTATTCTAGCCACTCCCTTTCCTTATTTGCAACTTCACTCTCTGACAGTAAAATTCTGGCTCTTAGTATCTATAATATACTATTTACTATTTATTTAATTCTATAATACAAATAAAGTAGTTTTAGCATTCCTAACCCATAAACCTATGAGAAAAATATTCACTAAAAACAAAAACAAAAACTAGGTTACAGTGTTTGTAAATAGCCCTTTATGTCAATAAATTTACAGAATGCAATTAAAACAGTTATCCAAAGTCATTTAGGTAAGCTCTTACCTTCCTTTTCCTCCTCAGCTTAAACAAGTTATTCATTTGAAATACAGTTAGATTTATTTGTAACCATCTGTATTTTATCCCCCCTGCAGATACTGGTCAATATATTTATTTAAAAGTACATAAAGTACAGTTTTTGTGATGTACTTGTCTACAGGTTATGATGAATACATAGAATTGTATAGCTACCACAGCAGTTTCATCACCCAAATCTGCTTATGCTAGCTTTTATAAATAACCTTACCTCTTACTGCCAACAAACCTCAATCTTTTATGTTTTTATTGACTGAGGATCATTAGGATGTTTTCCATTTTCATGAATGTAAGTTGATACCAACCTTTGTGTACAGGCTTTTGTGTAAATATAGTTTTTTCAATTAATAGTTGTGGGATTAAATAGGTGTAATTACCTAGTTACAAGGCTGTAGGATTAAATCATATGGTAGACATATATTTACCTTTATAACGAAATACAAAACTATTTTCCAAAATGACAGTACCATTTTATGAGAATTCCCATTACTCTTCATATTTGCCAACACTTGCTATTGACATATATTTTAAATATGGCAATATGTGTGAAGTGATACTTTTTGTGGTTTTAATTCATATTTCCCTAATGATTAAATAATATCAACACATGTCCAAATGTTTATTTGCCATTTCTTTTTTTTTTAAGTTTATTTATTTTGAGAGAGACAGAGACAGTGTCCAAGGGAGGAGCAGAGAGAGGGAGAGAGAGAATCCCAAGCAGGCTCCACACTGTCAGTACAGGGCCTGATGTGAGGCTCGAACTCATGAAATCATGAGATCATGACCTGAGCAGAAACTGAGTCAGACACTTAATCAACTGAGCCACTCAGGCACCCCTGCCATTTCTGTGTCTTTGGTGAAATGTCTACTTAAATCTTTGCTCACGTCTAATTGGGCATGAATGAATCCTAAATTCTTTTCTCTACAGGTTGGGTTTAACTAAAACCACTGCATGATAAACTCACATATGACAACTAGTAGTGTAATGTAGTATATTCTGTAAAGTAGAATTTGGTATATCTAACACAACTATATATTAATTTACCCCTTGAAAGAATAATCATTCTTCTAGAAGTAAACTCCGGAGATATACACTATCAAACACACATACACACACACATACACACACACACACACACACACATACATATCACCAATGAAAATATTACTTGTAATAATTGAATATTGGTAGCAATCTTAGATCCTCATTTATAGAAACCTTGTTAATTTACTGTGAAACCCCTGTATAATAGAAATATATAGTTATAAAACACAATGAGAAATATGTTGTGATATCAAGAAATATATTTGCTAATTTTCAAGAGTAAACATAGGAAAGATAAATCAGAATCAAAAGGAAATACTTACCTATATAGGATAATTGAGGAGAGGATAGGAATGATAGAGATATCTATGATTTTAATGTGGTTTTAGCTGCATGTACTTTTGTTTTGATCATAATCCTATACTATATATAAGACATTAAAGTAAGCTAAATTAAATATAAATAAAAATTAAAATAATAAAATTGTGATAAACTCTAAAATTGAGAAAATTGAGTTTACCTTTCTATCAAATTAGTAATGTAACTACACAGAAAAAAAATACAACTCAAGTAAAACTTGAACACCGTGGTCTGCCAGGATATGCTTAGTGTTAATCTACCTTATGCAAAATATATATATATAATATAAAATATTTTGCATCTTAACAGCTTTTTCTTTGTCATGGCTATACTGTAGTATTTTGAAATTATGTTGTAGGATAGAACAAATGAGTAAATATACTGATATTTTGGAGAACCAAGTTTCTTATTCTGAGAAAAAAAACATTACAATAATAGATATGAGGAAGAAAAGGAAGATTGCTATGATTTTTATATTTGAATTGGAAATAGTGGTATGCATTCTCCATATTTTAAAAGTATATATTTCTAGGGGTGCCTGGGTGGCTCAGCCAGTTGAGCGTCCGACTTCAGCACAGGTCATGATCTCACAGTTTGTGGGTTCAGGCCCCGCGTTGGGCTCTGTGCTGACAGCTTGCTCAAAGCCTGGAGCCTGCTTTGTATTCTGTGTCTTCTTCTCTCTCTCCCCCTCCCCCGTTCATGCTCTGTCATTCTCTGTCTCTCAATAATAAATAAATGTAAAAAAAATTTTTTTAATATATAAAAGTGTCTATTTTTAACTTTGTCCTCTGAAAGGACTTGAAGTTATCATACTCTAATAGCATATATCACCTATACGTTTATTATCTGTAATTCTCGACTAAAAGAAACCAAGACACTTTGAATATATAGCAAATTCCATGTCAGGGGCAGGGAAATATAAGATGGACGTGGCCTACCTTGTTCTGTCAGAAAGCAAAGATATATTAGAAGACTACAGAGAACATGTAAACAATACAGGGAAATGCTAGAACTGATTCCCAACTTTGAGGCAATTTGACCATTAAAAAAAGTGCCATGTGGATTATAATATATTAAAGAAAAAGCCCATGAATTCACAGTGACACTTGAAAATTGAGAAGAGAGGGGACTCTTTATAGAAGGTGTTAGTTACTAAATGTAGAAAACACAATGTAATTAGAAAATCATCATTGTAAATTTTCAAAATTATCACTCCTTCAAATCATGTAACAAAGGAAATACAAAGACAACTTTATAATAGAGAGCTCTGGGGGGAGACCACTCTAATCAAATATTCAAATTTAGCATTACCAATAATAAGATAAAATGACATAGCTTGCCTCCTAATGTGATGCATTCAAAAGTAAATAATGTTAGGGGGAAAATGTTTAACCTGAATATAATCATAAGCAAAGATTTACTCAGCTTCAGATTGTGACATTCTACAAAACAGTTGGTCCCTTAAAATATCAATGTCATTAAAGACACACACATACATACGCAGTGAGATTCTTCACGTCTTTCTATATTAAAGTATATGAAAGAACATGACAAGTAAATGCAATGGCTTAATAGGTGGATCCTGAATGTAGAAAATAAAAACCATGTACATTGATCTTGTTTTTTAGGACTAGGAATTTTTCAGATGATTAGAGTATATTTAATAAAGATTTGTGCAAGGTCAAGGATTATAACATGTAAGAGTAATATAGTACAACATATATCACTTAAAGTACATCTTAATAAGTAGGTGATGATATTTCCAAAGGGGGTCAGGGAATAGATCAGTTGATTGCTATGTACTTCCCTCTCATTAGCATGCATCTATTTGTTGGAAAGGAAATAAAATTGCCTATATTGAAGTTTTCATAACTGACTATATTTATTTCCAAATAGCTTATGAGTGATAGTAAAATTTAATAACACATAGCTAGATTTATCTGTTTTTCCATGAATTAGTTAAGATTTGGGAATTTCTAGACTCAGTCCCTTTGAGGGAAAATGAAAATGAACCTAAGTGCTCCGAAGGGAAACAAATAAATTAATGGAAATCAGAAAAAAAAAATCACAATTTACCTTTATATTAGAGAATGAGAATAGTATATACGTATATATAAAACAGAACTTTTTTCCTTTAAATGAACATATGTTAATACAGAAAACACAGTATATTCATCTTGACTAATATTACATTCTATAATCTTTAGAGAAAGTGATATGAGTGGTAATGTGCCAGGTACTGGCAATAAATTTAAAGGATTTAGCCATGTTACTTTATATTAATAAAATAAAAGAATATTTCTCAGAATAAATATTTTTGCTTATTGCTCTCAATTCCAATATGTATGTTAAAAACAAAAGGCAAAAAACTGAAGATAATAAATAGAAAGAGAAAGCTAAAACGGGATCTCGGCTATGTTGAAATACATACAAATAAGATTAAACAAGATGGGAAGTAAAGCTCCTATTTTCAACTATGCCATATTTTGTTTCTCAAAAATTTCCATTTAATGCAAAATAGTGCCAAGAGCAGTATAAATAAAACTCAAATCTAATATTGAAAATGCCAATTTAATGCAATATTGTATAGTATTTGTGTATAAAGATTTTAAATCAGACAGAGATTCAATAAATCATAATTCTCATTTAGAATATTGGAAAGAAAGAGTTTAAATATATTTAACGTTACATAAGAATGTATGGAAGTATATGCGTGTGCACCTGTGTGATTTTAGGACCCCTCATTTTCAAGTGACCTGAGCTATTCCAAGCCCTAGGAATATCCCTCTTAAAATGTTTGTCCCTCTTCTACCTGGGAATTGCTCTCAGAAACCATCGTATCAACTGCTCTGTATTGTCTTCTATTATTCATTCAAAAATATTTTTAAAAATTGATGACTTTTGCTACTAAATTCTCATAACATTTGAACATATTTTTATTATCATTTAATACTATCTTATGTTGTTCATCTCAACTACATGTCCAGGAGCGAAATGTATAGATTGGCAATTAAAAAGGATAATTTATTGAAAATATACACACTTGTGATAAGGTAACATTTGCATGTAAAAGCATCAAGCCATGTACTCTTACTTCTGGGCATATCACTAATTGGGATCCTCAATCCAGTGTCAGTCACACATTTTACTGGGTTTTAGTCACTTTATTTCCTGAAGATCCAGTCACCTCTGATTAGCCTGGTCAGGGCCAATAGCCCCTAGATGCAATACTTTTCAAATTATTTACAGAATACCCTAAGGAAACTATAATTTACAGCATTTATTTCAGTTCTATGTTGCTTTCTATGCTTCCAACAGGAGTTACAAAATTTCTCAAATATCCACAGTAGCCCTTAATAGACCTTAATCAATCAGCAAAGACAGTATAGATAGAGAGTTCCATGGTCCAAAGTTGATGTTAGATTATAGTATAAGAGTGGAGTTTGTTTCCATGTACATGTGGTTTGCATGTGCACAAAGATGTGTGCTTACATAGACATGTGTTAAGCACTAAGCAGGTCTTTGTCAAAAGTAAGTGACATTATTTTATAATATTTTATACTTTTCTTCCTCATGATAGTATGAACATTAAAAAAGTAAAAATCATATGGGGGCGTCTGGCTGGCTCAGTCAGAAGAGCATGTGATTCTTGATCTTGGCGTCATGAGTTCAAGGCCCACATTGGGTGTAGATTACTTAAAAATAAAATCTTATAAGAAAGTAAAACTGATATAGCCTTCTTTCTATATCCATTGCTCATTATAGTGAGATGTATATAAAACTGGTGAATAAATGAATAATATATTTCAGCATTATTAACCATTGGAGTTGAGAAATAAAAATAAGTAAAATCATTCTAAAAATAGATAACTAATAATATTGTGATATAATTCATTAAAGAGAGACACAATCTGAATATATTATTTATTTTAAACCCTCCTTTAAGAAATTTGGCAATCTAATGAATATTTATTGCTAACAAGACACTAGAGATCATCTACTTTTAAAACAATAACTTAATTTTTCAAGTGAAGATACTAACACTCAGAATACTTAAAAAAGTGCTTAAAGATACATGGGTAAAAATTGCAAAATCAGAATTGTCACATGGGTCTTCTATCTCTGCCACCCTAAATTTCTTTTTTTTTAATTTTTTTATGTTTTTATTATTGAAACAGAGAGAAACAGAGCATGAGTGGGGGAGAGGCAGAGAGAGAGGGAGACACAGGATCTGAAGCAGGCTCCAGGCTCTGAGCTGTCAGCACAGAGCCCGATGAGGGGCTGGAACCCCCGAACCGTGAGATCACAACCTGAGCTGAAGTCGGCCGCTTAACAGACTGAGCCACCAATGCGCCCCCACCCTAAATTTCAAGGTAGAATATCTCAAGGTTTTAGCTGGTTAAAATGAATGCATTAAAAAACAATTGCTAAACATAGATACACTATTGATAGGAATAAATACTAATTGCTAAGAATAAAAGCAATTAACAAAATTAAAAGTCAAGTTTATATAATAGGGACAAAGATATAAATACCACAATAGTATCCAAAGACTACATTAAAATAAGTCATAGTTAATTCTTTTTCAGTGTACTATTTAAGAAGAAAGGAAATTATTTAGTGAGTGTTTTGGGACATGGGGTAAAATTTCAATATATTTAAAATAAATAATGACCTGAACACTGAAACTAAAAAATTCAGTTAACTGGAGAAGTACACTTAATTTGAATACCTCATTTTATGTTGGAAATGTGTAGCATAGCAAGTTAATTTATCTTCCAAAGTGGCAGTTTTATGAAAGTGAAGGGGACTCTGTGAATAATTATACAGGGAGAACAGGCATAAACCAAGCCTGTCCCAGGCCAACCATATCATACACTCACCCGAGGAATAAATACACAATTTCTATGTATTTTAGAGATGCATAATATTTAGACATAGCATCTTTACATAGCACAAATCCTATACTACTACCCTCTGACATCAGAAGTGAGTAAGTAAAATATAATATGTATTTTGTTAATAAGTTTGTAGTCGTGTCCAATACAAGCTGTTTGAACCCAATCTTAGCAAAATAGGGCACTAATGGGGATATTAAAAAAAAAGAGAATAGTATGTACAATGTATCATGAAAATTATAATTACATGGCATATATGTAAATAGGGCAAGTCCTAGAATAAATTATATGTGAGCAAAGAACATGCAAAATTATTTTATAAGAGAAAACTTTGAGATTACAACTATGAGCTGAAATCCTTTACATCCGATATTGTAGGTCATTTGAGCTCTAGAATACACCATTAGAACTCTGTTATAGGAAGATTACTCTTGAAGTATTTTCAAAGGTAGTTCTGAGGTGGTTTTGTTTTGTTTTGTTTTGTTTTGTTTTCTTATGAGAAAGACTGCCTAATTGAGATTAGATTGAAATATAGACAACTTACATTAGGGTACTGGTTAAGTGGATGGAGATATAAGACATGCATGAAATAGATGGTCCTAAGTAAGAGGTTAAATGAAAAATAAGTATGGCCTGGCAAGAAAAAAACACTGAGGAATCAAAAACAACAGTGGGGATAGCACTGTGTTATTAATAGACACAGGAAACACACTGTAAAACAAGTTTGGAAAGCAAGATTAGTTGAGGTTGAATATTTAAGTTAATGTCACATAAAGTATATGTTTTGTAAGTCATAATGAACTAAGTCTATTTTACCAGTAAAAACAAATTAGAACCAAGACAAAATTGACAGAATAAAGGCGTGGATGTAGTCATTAAGTAACTTTGTTCATCAAAGATAGATATTCATTGTAATATTTCAGAGTAGAAGGTAAAGCAGTATTTGAAGTCATTAAAATATACAATCAAATTTTAGTAAGGATAAAATAAGGCAAATCTATTTTAGCATAACCTTAAAACGTGTTTTTGAATTGTTCATGCTTCAGATGTATATTATTTTAACTTTATGACTTTGATTCTTTCAAAGAAAACTTTCTTCTAATAATTACTTCCAATGTAAAGAAATTTAAATAATTGTTCTCCAAAGTAATTAATTCTGCTGACGAATGCACAGCACGCACACTTTTATTGTTCAGACTACAATTGTTGAGAATGTGCTGAGACCGAGGCAGGTTAAATTCAAGGAAAAGATAATCAGTCCTTCAAAATTTTATTAATTTAAATGTGCAAAAAGTTTTATTTCATGCTTTTAAGACCTTTGTAGAAATGAGTTTGTTCTGATCTACTAGTGTGAAAACAACCTAAAGTCCTAGAAGGGGAGGTTTGGAATATACATTATAAATTTTTTTAATGCTTATTTTTTGAGAGAGAGAGACAGAGCATGAGCAGGGGAGGGGCAGAGAGATAGAATCTGAAGCAGGATCCAGGATCTGAGCTGTCAGCACAGAGCCTGATGCAGGGCTCAAACTCACAAACTGTGAGATCGTAATCTGAGCTGATGGCAGACACTTAACCGATTGAGCCACCCATGTGTCCCTGTAATGTACACTTTAAAGATCAAAACTAAAAGTGACATTAGTTCATAGACTTTTACAGAAACCAATAATATAAAGTGAAAAGATCTCTTTTCCAATTTATCTTATTGCCCCTCATTTTGATGCATATTGTTAAATGTTTAATAACAGGAAAAATGGCCACAATAACATATACTGTTCTATTATAAGAAAATTCCTCCAATTTACTTTAAAATACACAAGTATACATGAAAGTTTTCATATTTTATTCCCCTTATTATTTCTTAAAAAGTTTAAATTTAATTCCATTTACCCAGTTTTCTTTTGATTGAGAAAACTTTTCTCTACATTTTTAATAATATTATACTAGTTCCATTAGTTTTCTAGAGTTTTAATATTTTGCTAAATATTATTTATTAACTAGGTTAGACAAAATAGAAAAGTAGAAAAAGAAAATCTATTTTTAAAAACTTTAGTGCAATTATTTTTAATACATAAATAATTGTCACATATCCAATGGTATTTTCCACACCCATGGTTCCCTTTGCTTTTTTGAAGTCTTTACTATAACTGAATATTCTTTTTTACATTATATATTCAGGACTCCAGTTTTCCTCATGCCTCTCCATGGTCCCTTCCAGTGACACCTCTACCTCTAACACTTCCAAAATAGATTACATGTGCTCTGTATATCTATCATGTTTATTGTATGTCTCATATGTCTATTATTAAATTTATTAATAGGTGAGTATATCTTAAAGTATCTACATCCTCATTCTTCACTCGCCTAATAAGCACCTAACAAATACACAAAAGCTTTCTACTTAGTTTATTTGGCTGTCCAAATGTACCTAAAACCAAAAGCTAAAAGTGTTCTTATTCTTTAACCATAGTTATGTTCATGTGTTTAATCGTTTATTCCCCAAACTAAAGAATTACCTTTGAATTTTCTTTCCCACTACTCTAACGTATGCAGTCTTGTATCAAAATCTGAAAGTTCTGCTCTTCCAACATCACTTTAAGCTCAAATTTAAGCATAATTATAGTACTATCTTAAGTGTTTTATTGAAGTCCATTCTAATTTACCACAAATGACACTACTAGATCAGTCTTTATTAAATACCACTTTCATTACAATTAGTAGCCATCTCAGTGTGATCAGTTTTCAGTTATCATGGACTATAAGAAATTCAGTACTTATAATGATCCAGTAATTATCACAATCTTATCTCAGGCTTTCTGTCTCGCTATACTTAATAACCAACTATTTTGTTTTGTTCTTTATTTTATTTATTTTAATTTTTTATTCTTTATTTATTTTTGAGAGAGAGAGAGAGAGAGAGAGCAGGGGAGGAACAGAGAGAGAGGGAGACATGGAATCCATAGCAGGCTCCAAGCTCTAAGCTGTCAGCACAGAGCCCCATGCGGGGTTCGAACCCACAAACAGTGAGCTTATGAAATGAGCCAAAGTCAGATGCTTAACTGACTGAGCCACCCAGGTGCCCCTAACCAACTGTTTTTGAACATCATCCTTCTGAAATTGCTTTTAAAATGCTACTTACTTTCTCCTGATCATGTCTCTTCAATGTAATTTTTGTACAAGTGGCACTCTAAAAGTGATCTGTGACAGTAAATGTTTTGACATTTAAAAAGTTTAATAGCTATGTTTATTTATGTATTTATTAAAATCTATATAAACTAACACATTAAACTACGATTTCACAGAAAATACATTAGATAACTGGATTACAGTTCAATTCTCTGATGAAATCCCAAACACAGTAGAAGCATTAAAAATATTCACATTCTAGATGTTTTAGAGTCTCCCTTTGTATTCTCTTAATGGAAGTTCAGCAACAATAGCTGTATTCTTATCTAGATTAAGACTTTTTCTATAACCATATACATAGAAATGGGAATAAAAGTCCTGTCTGCTTAACATCCTCTTATCTTGCAGTGATAACTCTATTCCTGCTTTCATCATGCTACCACCTGCATAAACTCCTGAGATACATTCATGATGACAGAATTTCTTTCATTTCTTAACAGTATCCAATCCAGAGGTGGCTCTTATTTATGGAATCCTCCTCAGCCCAGTAAAAGCTCAAGTACCAATAAGAGGCCTGGTGGTAGGCAGAATGATGACCCCCTCAAAGAGGTCCAATTCCTAAATCCCTGGAACATGCACATACTACTTTACATGGCAAAAGAGACATTGTAGATGTGCTTAAATTAAAGATTTGAAATGAAAAGGTAACTTTGGATTATACAGTGTAGGAAGGGAGGCAAGAGAACTAGTGTCAGAGAAGATATGACTGCTGGCTTAGAACACAGAGAAACAGTCTCAAGCTAAGGAATATAGTTTACCGAAAAGAATGGAGAAGGCAATCACAGGAATGTGATCGTAACATATTACAGTTTTTCTATACTGAATTCATTTATTGTTCAGCATTAATTGACATGACAGCTGATGTGTAGAACAAAGGCAAAAAAGAAAAATTAAATGTCTTACAAGTTACAACCCACTGACAAGTCCTTGAGACAAGCAGAGTGACCTTCCTCTAGAAACTCAGCTGCCTCGATGTTAATACTTTGGTAAGGCCAAAAGACAACTTTAACTTAACATTAGCCCGACCTCCAGGATCTTGTAAGTCTCCTTTAATATATAAAAATTCCTTTGGAAACTTCCTTTGTCTTTATCCCCCAAGATATATGTTAGCAATCATCCTCCAAGCATATGGCCCACTGATATACATCTGAAAGGTCTCATGACTAAGGTTTTACTAGACAGTAGTAAATAACATTTTCCCAACAACAGCTTGCCACTTAAGGTCCTGGAAACTTTGCTTCCAACTTCCTTGGAGACATATGCTATCCCTAACCCCCTCTACACGTAAAAGAATAAAATAAGCCACTCCTTGCAGCTTCAGTGCAGGTCTTTCTGCCCACAGGTCCTGTCCTCATGCTTTAGTAAAACCACCTCTTTGCACTGAAGACACGTCAAGGATTCTTTGTTGACCATTCACTCTTAACCCCAACATTTCCAATCAACAGCTATTTTAGACAAATATCAGTTTAAATTTGACAACTACCATGGACAGTCCTGTGTCTACATTTATATGGATTAATGTTAAGTGAAAGTAAATAGTTTGCTTCTGATTAGCACAAATCTGCACTTAGCCAAAATTAGTCATTAATCCATATGCATTGTCTTTGCTTTAACTTTTTGTACCTTTATGTTTATTAAAAAAAAGATAACCAATGTGAAAGTTCACTTGGAAAAAAGGAAATTCATAATTCTAAGACAGAAATAGAAAATACTGGTTGTGCCCACACAATATGCTTCCGAATTATGGACCTATGGAGAAAATTCCATCACATGAATTTTTCTCTTTACAAGAGAAAAAGGAGAATCATCAATGTGCTGGGCAGACATGGCCCAGAAGAAAGTGTTTCCTGAAAGAACATATTTCCCCTATTCTCTTTATCAGTCCAGGTGAAGAATATCATCTATTTATCTTTGCATATATCTACAGAATTGTTATATCTTTGCATTAGAGTTTCTTTCTCTTATTTTTTTTTTCTTTCAGATGACAGCTTTGGGTATACATTTCAAATGGAAATAGAAAGAAGTGCACAATACTCAATGACTTTCTCTAAATGGAGTCAGCTCATTTTCATCAAATTTTAAAAGGAAATGATTGCATTTATACAACAATGCTTTTTTTCCTTAAAAAGATATACTGAATATGGAGAAGGGAATATAAACAGATAATCAGAAAATATCTGCTCAGAAAGTTATTCTCAAATTATTAAGGAAAGTAATATACTTCAAATAAAATACATACCACCCATGAACTAAAAAGTGTTATTATTTTAAAAAATTTAAGAGCACATCAATAATGTTTAAGTCAGTGGAAGTATTTTAAAACAAGAAAAGTGTGTATGGATGATGTTGCCTCACAAAATAATAGAGACAAGTATATTATCTGTATTTAAAATTAAAAAAATAAAGACAGTATGCTTATTTAAGCAATATATATATTCCAAAAATATTCCATCCCCTGCTATTGACTCATCATAGTTAATAGTTTCTGTACAAAAAGTCAATATTGAGACTGTTCTTTTCAAGATACAAAAAGGAATAGTCCTGAATTAATTCTCTTATGTGTTTCTAGTGATCAGTGGAGTATACTCATCAGGGTCACAGTCAGTAATCTGAAAGGATAGGAGAAAAGGAACTATATGGAGAATTTAATAAACACATATATTTTTACATGTTTATATTCTATTCCTCTTTTCTAAATACCTTCTTTGCATACATTGTCTTATGCTACTTGAGATTCAGTTTCTCTTGTATTTTCATTTCAAATCTTGAATGCAATCTAAAATTTATATATATATGTAAATATATACATATACACACACAAAATTTAAATATAATATATATATTTCTTTTTCCATATATTCCCCAAATAGAAATCTAAGATCATCTAATCCTTTAATTTCAGCTTCTCTTTTATCATCATAGACTGTACTGAAGATCATTTGTCTTCTGGTTTTACTAACTAATCCATTGCCAGGGCAAGTGTAGACATAAACTAATTGTTACATAAATAGAATGTGAGTATCCGAGGGCTAGCGTGGTGTAGTAAAGATATCACAGTACTTGGAGTTAGACCACTCAAGTTTATACCTTTTGTACCTTTATTGTCACATTCTAGTTACATTATTTGGACATGTCACTTAAGTTTCTTAAGCCCCATTTGCGTAAACTGATAATAATGACTAGACCAATGGGTTAGTGTGAATATTGTAACTGATAATATTTATCTAAGGGGTTAGTATTGTGTTTGATCCATTGAATTTTTCATTGATTTATTAACTGCATAAATTACTGTGACACAGAATGCAGTGTTATTTACTCAAGTTTCTTCTTATACATTCAGGATTTTTATATGATAAATAACAGAATTAACTTTTTTTCTGTAGCACAAGTAAGAAAACTATATAATCAAAATATATATGTTTTCTTTTTAGATGACTTTCTTGTTTTTCACTTCAAAAAATCTTTTTTCCATAATCATATTTTATAGAAACCAAAGCAGTGCTTAGGTCAAGGACTTTGTTTTCTTGAACTTATCAGTGTTTTAAAATAGCAAACTGTTTCCGGTTTATTCTAGGTGGAATTGACAACCAGAGAATGCATTGATAAGAAATACCATTACAACAAAAAAATAACCTGGGGCGCCTGGGTGGTTCTGTCGGTTAAGCGTTTGACTCTTGATTTTGGCTGAGGTCATAATCTCATGGTTCATCAGATCGAGCCCTGTGTCAGACTCTGCAACGTCAGCATGGATTCTGCTTGGGATTCTCTCTCTCCTTCTCTCTCTGCCCTTCTGCTGCTGTCTCTCCCTCTCTCAAAATAAATAAATAAACATTAAAAATATATATTAAAAAAATTCTGAGTAGCATCAGAAAAAAAAATCCCTTGCTTATTGGAAAAGTAAATTTTCAAAAACCATCAAGCATACAGACAATACCAGGCTATTCAGTTATTTTGTTTTGGAACTTAAAATTTAAACAATAGAAATAAATCTACCAATGTGAAAAAATATTTGTCATAAGACTAATATTAGCAAATAAAATTGTTTAAAATGTCACATCAGCAATATAAACTGCATTTATCTTGAATAATATGACTGATGCTTAAAATAGATGACAGGAAAGTAATTTTGAAGCCTAATTTCAGAGAAATCTCGATTCATGGGAGTTGAATAAAAGAAAAAGAAACGCTCATATTAATTTTTTCTATTGTAAAATACTATAAACAGATATTTATTTACATCGTTTATTAGAGTTCTACTCAAGTTGAAAAATTAACTTAGGCTGGGCATAAAATATTCAATTTAGAGAAGCTATGTTGAAAAGTAATTCTTGAATAGTTTTTTTTTTTGCTTCCTTTTTTTAAAAATTTTTTTAAAAATTTATTTTTGAGAGAGAGAGAGACAGCGTGAGGAGGGGAGGGTCGGAGAGAGAGGAGAGAGAAGGAGACACAGAATCTGAAGACAGACTCCAGGCTCTGAGCTAGTTGTCAGCACAGAGCCTGATACGGGGCTCGAACCCATGAACCGTGAGACCATGACCTGAGCCGAAGCCGGACGCTCAACCAACTGAGCCACCCAGGGGCCCCTCTTGATCTAGTTTCTAATTTAAAAATCTATCTATGATACTTCAACAAATTCATAACTTTTATACATTGAAAAAGATTTGATTCTGTGTCCTTAAAACATCATTACTAGGTCTTATTCTTGATCTAGTCATATGCAAAGTAAAAATGTTTTCTTACATCTTAATTTCAGTCAAATATAAAAACAAAAGTGATGGTTTTCACTGATTTATGGAGGGGGACAGAAACTGTAGATACAAATTTTATTGAAAAATAATGTCACCATGTCAGAGAGGAGAAAAGCAACATTTCATGACTGCTGAATAAAAAATACACTTGCTTTGATTTTAGATATAGTTAACATCTACCTCTTAATTCAGAAGTTATAGAATATTCATAATATAAAGTTACTTAGGTTCCTAAAGAGTTTTCTATAATTAATTCCATAACATAGAAAATAGTGCTCATTTTCAGATAGAAACATTGGAGGACTCTACCCTTTAATACTGGGGCTAGTTGACAAAGTTCTCTCATGTTCTATTTCTTTATTTGTAAAATAAGGGTTTTATTAGCAGCTTCTTCAAATATGACTGTTATGTGAAATATTGTATGCAATAGCACTTAAAGTACAAAACGTCTTTCCTTTAGTTCTTTTTATGCTAAAATAGTTTTGAATAAGTATCTTAATTCTTCAAGTCAAAATTAAATAACTACAAAGTTATTATCTCATGAGAATACAAATAGCATTTTTTTCTGAATTGGTTTTATATCCCCTCTCCTTTTACCTTTGTATCTTCCTTTATTTCAAAAAATCTTAAAGATTCTTTATTCTGAACTATTTTTTATTAGAAATTTCATAAAATGGATTTTACTATTACCAGAAAGTTTAGCACTCAAGGTCAGCGGAGAGGTTTCTCTGGCTTTTCAGACTACCTTTTGATGTGGGGCTATGTCATTTATCTAACTTTAACAGATGAGATAGGAGTGAACAAACAAGACTGGATTTTAAAAGTAAAAAAAAAAAAAAATCAAAGGCAAATTAAAGTGAATGTGTAGATAAGTATATCCTGCCCAAAATAATAATAATAATAATAATAATTCTTCAACATCACCCAATGAGTGTATAAAATTAAAAAATTGTTTGTGCCCTAATATTTTAAGTTTTGCCTCACAAACATACCTTAATGAACCCAGCAGCACACAGGTCAGATCTCAAGTTTTCACACACACACACACACACACACACACACACACACACACACCAAAAACAGACAAACAAAAAACAGTGATATTGTCAAAAGATATTCAAATTTTTTGAGTTTTAGGACTACGCAGGAAATTCGGTTTATGCCCCATATTACTTCTTTGCCAAACAACTTCCTCTATTTACCAGTTCTCTTAACTTCAGAGCTGCTGAGATGGCACCTCCCATAGGCTTCAGTGGAAAAGACTCCAACTCTTTGTTAGTATTTCTTTAGGTCTAATGACATAGTCTCTCTGCCAGTAAGCAAGACTTTTTCTTCTTTAAAGAATATGGAAAATGAAAAAGATAATATTTTTTTCAATTAAAATTTATTTTATTTAGTGGACAGATAGAAGAATATTTGTCCCTGATAGGCATATAATATACATATATTTTTTTCTTTTTTAATATTTATTTATTTTTGAGAGAGACTGAGACAGAGACAGAGTGATAGCGGGAGAGGGGCAGAAAGTGGGGGAGACACAGAATTCAAAGCAGGCTTCAGGCTCTGAGCGATCAGCACAGAGCCTGATGCGGGGCTCGAACCCATAAACCATGAGATCATGACCTGAGCCAAAGTGAGACGTCTAACTGACTGAGCCTCCCCAGTGTCCCTAAAAATATTTTTGAGGGAATGTTTTGAACATATTGGGGAGTACATTCTTCTTGGATAATCACAAATGAGAAAAGTTGCCCAAGAAAGCTTATTGAAAGTTATGACCCTCACAAAAGTTGCAATTCTTGCCTTCTCCAAATGTAACTTTGCAACTTAGAAAAATTGACAAATGCCATGAGACCAACAGTCCTAACAATGAGGACATAACTATAAAGTAATGTAACATGAATATGTGTAATATGCATAAAATATTTAAAATGTATAAAAATTATACGACTTTTCTCTCTAAAGGAGATAATGAGTAATAGGAAAGAAGCTCCTATAAAGATATTCATGACAGCATTGCTCATAACAAAAAATAAATTTAAAATCCTATGAAATCAGAGAATACTAATTAGGTAATTACAGCTCTTAAAATGGGATGGTATACAAATTTTAACAATTAATTTTATAAGGTTTTCATAAATATAGAGAATTAGGCTACATTTTAAATGAAAAGCAACTAGGAGGTGATATTTACTATGGAGATATATTCAGTCTCCCCAGTTATTAGAAAACACGATATATACGTATGATAAAGTATATATATGTATATATATACATAACATGATATCATATCTCTGACACACACACACATCTCTAGATGAAAAATAAAATGTTAAAAACTTGGAAAGTTTGAAGTGATGATAGCATTGCAGAGAAATGAAAATGGCATGCACTGTTGGTGAGAGTGTAAACTGGCACTGCCATTTTAGAAATTGGAGTAAGCAGCTAATAAAATTAAATATGTTAAAATTCCATAAATCAGTACATTATTATCCCATTTGTGATTATATCTCAGTAGTACTCTCATACAAAGAAAGAAACTTGCATGAAGATATTTCTTTCATAATTATGTTGGAGTTGGTGGTAACCTATACTTAATACTGGATATGTAAAATTAGCAATAGTTAAGTAAATCAAAGGAGTGTTATGCAGCTATCAAAGATAGTAAATTGGTGTTACAAGCAATTAAATAACTAGGCCTTTAAAGACAAGTGTTTTTATAAAAGTAATAAATAGAATTTATCTATAGAACAATAATATTTTTGTAAATTAAAACCACATTTGCACATAAAGCATTTTATATTTTCAAATATAACACATGTTGAATGACATTTAAATATACATGGCTCTTAAAAGAAAATATAAAGAACTCCACTCTTCATTGTAATTATTAATTTTTTAGAAATAAATTATACCTTCTGAAGAATACCAATGCAAAAGATAAACGTACCTTTTAGTTATAAACTAGTTTTGTGGTGCACTTAAAGTTCATATACAATATATCTTCATCTACTATCTTTTTATGCATGCAGCTTTATAATTCTTTTAACAACACTTAATTTACACTTTAACATTTTGAGTTGAATTTATGTTGCCTTAGTCTTGGTATCACATTTAATTCAGTTTGTAAATGTTGGGATTCTTGCCAATGCTGAGAACAATTAGGTTACTTAAACTAAGTGATAATTTCCTAATTAATTCAATTAAATACTCATTTAAGTGTACTTGGCTTGGGGGAGTATAATGTTAAAAATCTATAGCTGGACTTGTAATCTGGCTGTGTGCCTAGAAACACTGAACTGTGATATTAAGTAGTCACATGAGTAACTCAGAACAAATGGTACAAAATATTAAGCCCTTGTGTCTAAGAGCAAAAAGCTTACACAGTGAGTAGGAGAGATATAATTTGTCTTTGACTCACAGTTTAAAAGCTTAAAAAATCTGTGAGTCTAAGATACAAAGATTAAGATTTGGAGTTTGGTCCCAGAATAGAATTTGTTGTAGATGAGTATCACTGGGAGTCTAACTTGGAGTTAGAGATTTGCATGCAGGGGGGTTAATGGGGGAATCCTTGGGATTGACCCCAGTGAGGGAGTGTTAGAAAGTAGCAGAAGGGTTCTGGAGTCAGCATGACCCTACATAGTTGTCCTGCACTGAGCCTATAAGGTTAGACATTAATAATGAGTCATTGGTGCAAATCGTTTAGCCCAGGGCATTTCTTGGAGAGGGACTCAGCTGGGTCCTGGTAGCAGCTAACATTCCCAACAGCTGGGGTAATGATTTCTAGGCGGTGTCGTCTCTGAATACAAGTTTTTAAAAGCCTTTAGGAGATTTTGAACTTAATAATAACGATAGCTACTTGTGTTTTAAAGTAAAAATTTTTCAATTTTAAGAGCTGGTTTTTATCAACCAAAAATTCTAACCTTCTTTTTAACTTTCTACAACTCTAGTAAACTAAAAACAATTACATTCAAATTTTCTTTCATTAAGCAATGTACTTCAACATCTTTATCAAAAAATACCCTGACTACCTAAAAGTGAGTCTATTTCTGAATTTTCTAATCTATTTATTTGATCTATAAATCTATCCTCTCACTAATACTATAATGACTTGATTACAATAGCCTTTCTTTAAGTGCCAAAAACAGGGGTATCATTCCTTCAAACTTATTTTTATTTTTCATATTGTTTTGACTATTCTAGATACTTTGCCTTTACATATGCATTGTAACATTAGCTTTCCATCTTAAGAAAAACAAGCCTATTAGCATTGGAGTGGAATTACATTGAATTTACTGATCCATTGGGAGAATTGCCAACTTAATATTGAGTCTTCTGATACATAAAGACTTCATACCTTGCCATTTAGTTTGTGTTCCTTAATATTCCTTGATGACATTTTGTAGCATTTAGTTTATAAGAGTAATACTTAAATATATACAATGTTTGCATATATATTGGTACCAAGAACAGAAATGTATTTCTATATTGACCTCTAAAAGATCAATTAATTTTATCATTTGCTATTGCATTAACATTATGTAATGTAAGCAGCCTTGTTTACATATTTCGTTCCTCAGCTCATATATCTGGAATGGATAAGATGGCTGACTTTTCTCCCCAGGTTGTCTTCACATGGAATCACATTCTCACATAAGGTGGACCGGGTTTGTTCAATAGGTGGCAGTGTTCTAAGAGCTAGACTTATCAAGCTTGTTTGCATTATGCTTGCTGATTTCCTGTTGGTCGAAGACATTGAGCCAAGCCCTGAGTAATCTGGAAGGGAATTACACAAAGGCATGACCATCAGAAGGCGTGGTGTCATAACAAATCACACCCAAATCTCAGGAGTTTACAACAAAAAAGATCTTTTCCTTATTCACATTATATATCCATTAGAGTATGGTGGTAGCTCTACTCTATGATAATATCACTCTGGGAATCTAATGGATAGAGTAGTCCCAATCTCAAATTTCACTCATATTTCATAGACTAAAGCAAGTCACTTGACCATACCTATTATAACAGGAAAGGGATGTTTTATTCTACCTTGAAGAGGGATACTTAACTCCAAATATGTGTATGTAGTAACACTGTATAACACAGTCCATATTCTCCTTAACACTTGATAAGATCTAATTTACTAATGTTTAACTATCTAGATGCAATAAAATGGTATCACACTATGTTAATACTTTGTTATTTACCTGATAACTACTATGTGAAGAATCTTTTTTATAGATTGACTTGCCATTTATGTTTTCTTTGCTGTTAAATTCTGACTGGTCTCTTTTGCCTATTTTTATTAAGTTTGTATCTTTTGCTTATAAATTCTTTATTATCTTTCATTATATTCCTAACAAAATTTATTATCTAACTATAGTTGATATGCAATTTTATATTAGCCTCAGGTGTGTAATATAGTGATTTAACCATTCTATTCTATTCCTCAGTGCTCACCATGATAAACGTAGTTGCCATCTGTCACCATCCAACATTATTGCGATATTGTTGGCTATATTGGTATATATATACTTTTCCTCTCCATGAATTATTTTATAACTGGATATTTGTACCTCTTAATCTTCTTGACCTATTTCACTTATCCCCCAACCCACCACCCCTATGGCAACTGGCAGTTTGTTCTTTGTATTTAAGACTGTTTTGTTTTTTAGATTCCACATCTAAGTGAAATCATACAATATTTATCTTTCTATATCTGATTTATTTCACTTAGCATAATACCCTTAAGACCCATCCATATTGTTGCAAATGACAAGGTTTCATTCTTTTTTATGTCTAAGTAATATTCCATTATTATGTCAATGGACACTTGGGTTGCTTGCACATTTTTAACTATTAT
The DNA here is from genome assembly GCA_028646485.1 of Cryptoprocta ferox. Classification (NCBI taxonomy): domain Eukaryota; kingdom Metazoa; phylum Chordata; class Mammalia; order Carnivora; family Eupleridae; genus Cryptoprocta; species Cryptoprocta ferox. Next base: position 143,275,712 of record CM053567.1, read on the forward strand.
AAACAATGCTTCAATAAACATAGGAATACATAAATCTTTTTGAATTAGTATTTAATATTCTCTAGATAAATGCCCAATGGTAGAATTATTGATAAAGTATTTAAAAAAAAATTTTTTTTGAAGAAACTCTATACTGGTTTCCACAGTGGTTGTGCCAATTTATATTTCCACCAATGGTGAATGATGGCTTCTTGTTCTTCCCATCCTTGCCAACACCTTTTATTTTTTTGTCTTTTTGATAGTAGCCATTCTCAGTGATGTAAGGTGATATCTTATTGTGGTTTTGATTTGCATTCCCCTGATGATTAGTGATGTTGAGGAAATTATATAATTTTGATATCAATTCTTTTTCAGATGTATGGATTTATAAATGTCTATTATATTTACTTCACAATTTTTATTACTAAGTTATTCATTTGGATTAATGTTATTATATTTTTTCATGGCTTGAACATTTGTACCATGTTTACAATATCTTTCTCTAACTTGAATTTAGATTGTGGTAGATTGTTGCAAAAACAATTACAATTGTTCTTCTCACGTATCCATGGACTTGCAATGTGACTTTGTAATTGCTCCCAGCAAAACATTGAATGTATATCCCCACTTCTTAAATCTGTGTTATCTTAAATTAGTTTGCTACTTTGAACGTGATGCTATGTGAGTTCCATATCAGGGCCTTAAAGAGGCTTTGAGTTCACCCAGTCATTTTCTTGGAATCCTGCTTTTCTGCCATATGAACATTGTCAGGATAAATGATGGATATTGAGAGACATGTAGCTTAGTCATCCCCTCCTTTCCCCAATTAATATCTCCAACCAGCTTCCAAAAGAAGAGCCACTTAGCTGACCAGTGGCTGATGGCAGATGCATTGAGTTTAACTAAAATAAGAAGAAAACAACATTTGTGCCCAGTCCAAATTTCTGACCAAGAATATCATTAACCAAATACATCACTCTTGGTTGAAACCACTGAGTTTTGCTTTGGTTTATTATATACTAAATGCTGACTCTGAATTCTAAAGACATTCTTCTGTATTTTCACATTAAAATTTCATACACTGTCATTTTTCACTTAAGTTTTAATTTAATCACCAGACACAAAATTTTGTGGGCATGGTTACATACAGTTCCAGTTTTCTTTCCAAGTGGTCTACCACCTGTCACTTCATAATCAGGTGCATAATACTCCGCTGCCCCGTATTCATGTATTTCTCAGTCTGTTTCTGGAACCTCTGCATTTTTTTGCAGATCAGCTTGTCTATTCTGAATCCTTCTAGACAATCTTAATAAATATGATTATAAAATATTTGAAATCTGATAGTACAATTCCCTTCATTTTGTCTTTATTCTTCTTCAAGACTATCTTGGTTAGTATTAGATTTTGAATTGTATCAAATCCACCCCAAAATTATTGATATTATTTGTTTTAATTTCATCAGGTTTATAAGTTAATATGAGGAGGATTATTATTTTTATGATACTTAATGGAGAACCAGCACCTTTAAATATGGTCTTCTGAACATCAATGAGCATCATATAGCTTTCTCAATATTTAAGGTTCTTCTATTATTTCTTTAAAACAATGTTTAAATTTCTCCATAGAAGTCCTATAAGTATAGTATCATATTTATTTTGGAAAGTTATTTTCCATTGCTTGTTTAAAGAGTATATTCTTGTAATTTATTTTCTGCCTACAAATAGTTATATAATAATTAATTTTAAATTTTTAGTTTTTATCTAACAAAGTTGTTGATCTCTCTGGTTAATTCTAAGACTTTATTTCCATATTCTTTTGAATTTCTTATGTATGCAATATATTTTTGAAAATAATGAGATACTTATTTATTACAATGATTATAATTTATGAAATAATCCTACCTTTCCAAACAGACTGTTGATGTGATAGTAGTAATGTTCACTTTATTTATAATGTAAAGAGAAGATTTACAATGTTTCACTGTTAAATATATTTTCTTTAATTATTTACATATTCATTTGCCAGGTTAAAGAAGTTCCTTTTCATTTCTAATTATAAGGGTTTTCATGCATAAGTCTTCAAATCAGTTCTAGTATATAACATGTTAGATGGGAGACTTTAAAACAATAATAAATGCAAGCTTCTACTTTCAATTTTCCTTCAGACTCTGTCCATTTGGAAATTAGTTGTTGACAGTTTATATCATAGATTTAAAATCACAAATTTGAAAACATAATGAGACATCATTAGAACCTACAAAATATTTTGTTTGCATGCTCAGAAACACACAAAAATAGTATACTATTTCCCCATGACAATTGCATTAAAACTCCAAACAATGGCCATTGATTTTTGTTTTTTGTTTTTTTTTTTTACAAAGGCTTTAAACTCCAGTCCAGCCCTTATAACACCAATGGCAATAGAATGCGAGAGGGGGTGGGAGGTGCGCTATTTACTGGGAACAAACAAAGCAAATCAGAAAATAGAAGTTTTTTCTTCATTTTCTGATCTGTCTTTATATCAATATTAGTTGGTAATAGTAGTAGAAGTCATTGCACCTGGGTGGCTCAGTTGGTTGAGCATCAGACTTCTGGGTTTGGCTCAGGTCATGATTCCAGGGACATGGAATGGAGCCCTGCATTGGGCTCCATGCTCAGCATGGAGTCTGCTTAAGATTCTATCTCTCCCTCTGCCCCTCTCCCTGTTCATGCTCTCTTTCTCTTAAAAAAATGGTAAAAGTCAAATTCTGCTTTTTATACTAATTTTAGGGTGCAAAGAAATATAACAATTTCTAAAAAAAAGTTTTTCTGAGACATAAACAGTCTAATTAGTATATATATATATATAGTTAGTACTATGTATACTTCTATACATAAATAAAATGAATCAAGGGAGATTGTGAATGGTCGAGGTCACAAATATATTACTCTATTTTATATTCATGATGTGAGATGTGTTTATCACATTTTAAATGTTTAGGAAACATTCTATGTTGATTCATGAAAAGAATGATCTTTCCTGGTAATCTTCCACAATTGAAGGAGAATAAATGTTGGTTGACCTCTCTTAACTGTGCTACCGGTGTATGAATAATAGTGAACAGTTCGGAAAATTGAACTTAAGCAATGGAGATGCTGAGTCACAGCTAAAAAGTGATATATGAAACTCTTAATGGCCCTCAGCAAGACTATCTCTTTTTTCTGGTGCCAATAACCCAAAAGATGAAATGTAACTCACTGTGAAGGACAAAAATAAATGTGTCAGATATGATATGTTAGTCCTGAAAATGAGGAAAAAGGGCACATTTTTGAATATCATATTAATAAAAATGATTAATTCCTCTCATCCCTTCTACCATATCTAGAACAGTAATTTCAATGCATACAAATTCAGAGATTTTAGATGGTGTCAGTCATTTTTCTTCACAAAATGAATTCATTGTAACTGAGTTATTTAGTTTTGGAGGCACTAATGGCTCACTGAATTGTATTTTGTTTACAAAATGGTATTTCCATCACTGAAAGAAACAGTGACAACCTAAACCCTTGTTCATCATAGCTACTATATATGACCAATTGACAAAGAAAAATTATCTCATTATGTGACCTTGGATAAAACATTCTTCCCTCTATAAAATAGACCTGATTTTCTAGTTTCCAAATTTAAAAGAAATATATAAAGTTGTACATTAACTTACTAAAAATTGATCAAAATTTTAGTCAGTGTTCCATAAATGTATTTATGTCATATATTAATAGCAGTAAATTAATAGATTAGAGCTATCACATGAGAGTGTTAATTAACTATAATCAATCACAGAGCCTTTTCCCCCTTTAAGAACAACAAAATAGCTTAAAACAGAGTAAAGAAGGGATTCTGAGAAGACTCTAACCAGAAATTGTCTCCTTTCTTTTCCAACAAGAACACACTCTTCTGAGTCACATGATAATTTGAGCTTATAGGCAAATTAAGTCTTGAGTTCTAGGTAAAAAAGAGCTAGTAATTTGTTTTCTCTCCCAGTTGTTTGGGCAGTTGTCTGGAAAACATTTTAAAGACGTTTCCCTCTTGTCCATTCCCAATTGACATTTTAACAATACTTAAAAATAATATGAAGTAGTTTCACTAACCAATAAAAATGAGTTGAATAGTTTGGATGAATCCTCTCTCTGTGATTCTTTGCAAATACAACACAAAAATGTGGGAATATTCCTTTATGTACATCCACTGGGGGATATAGTCTACCTTATTTTTCTGGTGGTTGGATTTCTGCCACTGCAAGGCCATCACAACTTTAACTAAAATTAAACTCCAGGCGCACCTGGGTGGCTCCATTTGTTGAGCATCCAACTTTGGCTCAGGTCATTATCTCGTGGTGCGTGAGTTCAAGCCCTATGTCAGTATCTGTGCTGACAGCTCTGAGACTGGATCTTGCTTTGAATTCTGTGACTCCCTCTCTTTCTGCCCCTCCCCACTCATGTTCCATCTCTGTCTCTCAAAAATTAAATAAATGTTAAAAAAAAATTTTAAATTAAACTCCAACAGATAGACAAAGAATAGTAACAGCAATTGAGAAAAAAGACCAAACAATAAAATGAGACATAGTAATACAAGTTATTAATTACAAGTTGTAATTAATATAAATATTAATAGCAAATGTATGGCTGTGGAAAATATATTTGGATTGTAGATAATAAGTAAAGTATTCTTATACATTGAAAAGTGGAAGACAAAATGTAACAGAACATAATTGTCAAGTGATATGGATCAGAAGTTAATAAAAAAAAATCTAAATCATTAAACACAGTAGTATTCAGAAAAAAGCAAATAAAGATAATAAACATTGACTTATTATTATCTTTTTTTTACATTTTACATTTATCACATTGTTACAATTTACATGTCAAGCTTAAAAATTAAAAATATATATAGGTGTTACTGGTATTTTTTGGTTTGGGGGCAGTTTTTTGTTTTTGTTTTTCTTTCTGAGAGAGAGAGAGAGATAGAGAGAGAGAGAACCTTAAGCTGGCTCCATGCTCAGCACAGAACTTGATGTAAGGATTGACATGGGACTCAATCCCACAACCCTGAGATCATGGCCCAAGTGGAAACCAAGGGTTGGAGGCTAAACCAACTGAGTCACCCATGTGCCCCTAGGTGTTACTGTTTTTGGAGATTACTAGAAAATGACACTCTCATAAATTCCTTGTAAAAATCTGAATTGTTTTTAAGGCAAGCAAATAAGCAGCATGAAATAAAAGTTATTTATTAAAATTAAGAAAAATAAATTTTAAATTAAAATAATTTTTCAAATACACATCCTGTACCAGGATATCTACTCCACAGAAATAAAACAACATTATATAGTTACATATGTATCAAAAGTTTAAATTCAAGAATTTTTAGTTATTGGAAAAAGTGGAAGTAAAGTAAATGACTATTATGTAAAGAATAACTGAGTAAATTGTGGCCTATCTTCACTTTTAAGTATTACTCAGTCGTTAAAAATAATTAATTCCACATAGACCAGTAGACTTGGAAGTATTTGCATAAAGTATTATACACTGAAAATAGTAAAAAGACTGAAAATGATTCCACTTAAAAGACATAAAATAATTTAAAACCCTATGTACTGTCTATATAATTAAAATAATTAAAATATATTTATAGAGGTTTCATACTAGATAGTTTATATGAGTTATGTGGTGGAGTATTGGTTGGATAAATGGATAAGATATGCAAAGAGAAGAAAAAAAGGGGAAAAAAGGACCATACAAAATTTCAGAAAGTTTGGTATTTAAATTTATGTTAAATATATATATTAAAAAATTTTTGCACAGCAGATAGTTTTGAGATAACTCATTTTCAAATATTTGCAATACTTATTTGAATAGCAAGTGTGGAGATGTGCCCTTTTAGAGTCCCCAGTGCACATGAGGATGCCTGGGTGGTTCAGTCAGTTAAGTGTCTGACTCTTGGATTCAGCTCAGGTCATGATCTCATTGTTCGTGGGATCCAGCCCCACATCAGCTCTGTGCTGATACCACAGAGCCTGCTTGGGATTCTCTCTCTCCCTCTTTCTCTCTACCCCTCCTCCACTATCTCATGCATGTTCTTTCTCAAAATAAATAAACTAAAAAATATAAAAATTATAAAACAAAATTAACAATTAATAAATAAAATTCCCAGTACACTTGAAGAATAAGCCAAAAAATTGTTTTTGATAACCAGAGGGGCAGTGAAAGTAGAAAGTGAAACTCCAATTTGACTACTTAAGGGGAGCTGACCCATGGTGAAATACATTCTCATAGAATTTACAGCTTAGTCCACAATTTTTCTTTTCAAAATCACCAGGCATCATTCATGTGAGCCCCTAGACTAATTACAAAGCTATAGACTATGAAACCCAAGTCATCATGAGACCAGGAATCTAACTCTTAGGCAGATTTAAAAACTAAGAGAAAAACACAAGGCAGCCAGTAGAGGAAGAAATAGAAAACATGGGAATTTGTTTAAGTCACCTTTAAACTTGCATTTTTAAGAGACTGAACTGCTTTCAAAAAAAGGAATCCATTTGAGGCCAGTCATAAGTAGAGTAAGTCAAGCTACAAAGTATGGCCCTGGGATGTGATAAGGATGACTTTACTTTGGATAAAGATCTCAGATTTGATATATAATCAGAAAGATGAGAGAGGGGAAAGAAGGAGGAGGAGGAGAAGGAAGAGATAAAAGTTAAAATAAAGAAATTCTTATTGTGGTATTTAAGGCCAAAGTTTTGGAAAATTAAAGAGTAAAACTGGGCTTGCACCAGTTTCTTTGTTAAGTAAAAAACCTAACACTATTATCTAAATTATGGTTTTTTTGAGTCAAAAACCAGCAAACATTAAAAAAGGCATATAATTGGGATTAGGAACTAACACAACTTTCCAGCTAACCTTAAATACAAGCAACTAAGCAAGATATGCCTAATATTTTTCCTGAATTTCAAGAAGTTTTAATAATATATGTGGATGTGTTTGTGGTGTCCAAGGGTTGAACTTCTATCAGATTGGAAGTATAGGAAACCAAGTATAGGAAACCAAGTGCACTGAAGAGTCCTTTAAAGGGGAGGAAAAAATGTAAAGGCTCTTTTAATCAAATTTATATAATTTATGCCAAAAATAAATGCTAAAATATATTAAGTACACATGTGAAAGCCATCATTCTAAGTCATTTATTTATATTAGCTCGTTTTATCTTCCCCTATCCTTATGACATAGGTACAATAATCATCCATAATTTATGGACAAGAAAATTGAGGCACAGTTAAGTGACATGGACCTAGGTAATATATATAATAATTGATGGAGTTAAAATTCAAAACCAGGAAATATGGCTCAAAATTCTGTGCTCTTCATCATTACAGTGAATCCAATCTGCTATGGTGGCACAAAACTGGATGGAAAAATATAGTATATTTAGAGAAAATATTGGATAGATAAGAAGGTATTGGATATGAGAAGGACAGAAAAACCTACTCTTTCTGACCAAAATGATTTATGAGAAGAAGAGAAACAGTGTTTATAACAGAGATAAGATCAGCCTGTCCTAGCTTCTTCACTTGGGATTCTGAAAAGATATGCAGGAAACTCGTGAACATGGGAATGGGGGAGAGGGAGCTAGAAGTGCGTAGCTCCTTGCATATGTCTTGTGGGTATACCAGCTTTCTGGAGACCCAACAAGAAAACAATTAGCGTGAGGCAGTGACAACTGTGCCACAATAGTGGAGAAAGATGGATGCATAGATGAGGCTGAGAAAGTGAGCTTGACTTGCCAAAGGACTGGATGTGACAACAATGAGATTCAGAAATCTCTGAACCTTTTGTGAGGGTATAATAAAGTGCTATCAGAATCAGGGTCCAGTACGAGCTCTAAGTCACATGCATAATGAATATGTCACAGGTAAGGAATCCAAGATGCAGACAATCATCAAGGCCAGAGATTGCAGCAGTGAGGGTTAATAAAACAATCAAAAAGACAAGATGAGTCATAATTCAGAGATCACCAATGTAAAACAGTAATCCTATCAGACATTTTCTAACAAACAGTGAACAATTCAGAAGATACCGCAGGGGTTCATGGTCTTTATCTCCTTCCACTGCCAGATGCCTGACCTCTCTATTAAAACAAACAAATACACAAACAAGTAAACAAAACATCATTTTGGAGAGGGAAAATGATTAGGTCTTAGTGATACAGTTTTACCTAAACAAGATGAATCCATCAAAATAAACTATTGAAATTAAGAGGCACTAAGATCCTGCATATTGCAAAGTTTGAAGAACTGTCTTTGTTGTTTCCCCCTTCTAAATAGCTAGATGTTGGTTCATGAGAAGACTAGCATGCCTATGGATCTGGAGAAGCTATATGTATTTTATACAGCAGAGTGTAATGGGAGTAGCAGTTGTACTCTTGCTGTATATCTTAGCAAACTTTATTTCAAAATAAACATTTAGGTACATAAATAATTTGGCACTGGTATGCTTAGCAACTTGACCATTTTTCCCCTCAGCCTTTCAAAGTGGATCTAAACAATATTACCTTAAAACATCAAATTTTAGCACTTCAAACTCTATTCTAGGAAATTAATAAAAATGATTATATGAACATATCTTCATATAGGATTATCAGCAATAATAGGAAATGATGACTTGACATCATGATTACACAGTCTGAAAAGGACTTATGTCTACTCCATGCATAATTAGGAGATAAGTGTGTTCCTCACATTTAGCCAAAGCAGATTCAAAGCACATCTGGGACTTCATGTGTAAACGTATGCTCATTTCAACACACTGTAAGTAAAAAAGTATGCTAATAAGGTATAATGTGTGAACAAGGCATAACATCACAATAAACTGGGATCCATCATGTCTGTAGCTCTGTATAGATCATTCATCAAGTGGGAAGACAAACACCATCTCAATATTAAGTGTAGGCATAGAGTCAGGTTTACATAAAAGCGGTGTTGAGGCAAGATGAGACATGGCTGTCAGGTGAGCGCTCACTCCACAGAGAAGTGTCATGAGCCAGGTAAGGTTTGGACCCGTTAATGGGTTTTATTTAAAAAAAAAAAGAATTCTGTTCTACATTTTTACCTATTTAGAAAATAAACATGAATGAGGAAAATCAGGGGAGTTACATATTTGAACGGTTTGTCTGGAGACTTTTTGGGAATAGAGGAGAATATGCAACCCCTCATTATTGAGGGAGGAGTCATCTGTCACCGCAAAGAGAGAGAAGTCACCATCATTCAATAGGTATACCCTCTCTACAAGTACCAAAGTCTCATTCCTCCCTTTGTCAAAGCATTATGATAATCCTATATTTCTTACCTATGTATAGAAATTGGTGAATTCCACTCAGGTAGTGGAAAAGGTCACCATACCAATCTTCCTAATTAAAATAAATAAATAAAAATGGAAATAAAACAACCTCAAATTATATTGCAGTGGACTATAAGAATCTATACTCCTGGAAACTTATCTTGAGGGAAAAATTTTGATTTCTATATTATAATCATAAGCTTTGAAATCAGACAGACCCAGGAACAAACATTTTCACTTAGTAATTATTAGTTATGTTTGTTTAGGCATCATTTTGATTATCTAAAAATTGAGAACAATAATGCACATTCAGTATTATGTTGTGAAATACAAGAGATAAATGATGAAGTACTTAACACTTGAGAACGTTATGGATACATTCAATGTATGGTACCTACTTATCTTTGTCTCTATATATAATTAAAATATTTTCTCCCTGTGGCTTTTGAGAAACTGAATCCAAAACCACACATTGCTTTGGATTTGATGGAGAATTTACTTTGAGATCAATCAATCATATTTGAATACTGTTTCATTCACATGTTTCTGAAAGCAATATAAAAGTATTCATTTCATACCTTGATTTTTTCTTTGATAACTACCCACTCCTTCCTAGACTCACCTCTAACTAGAAAGAGAAAATAACTGATTTTTACACTACAAAAATAATTTTAGGATTTTTTTAATTGACACATGTTTGTTTATTCAAATGACTCCTTACTAATCATTCTGTGCCAAGAGGACAAGGTAGAATAATTGCTTCTTCAATGTAACTCAAATTTGGGGTACAAAAAAGACATTAAAACAAATTAAACAGTTACAGTAAAAATATTACAGAAAAATATGGGAATGTTGAGAATAAGTTTGAATCTAAATATTCTAAAATAAATCCTTCTAGGCATGACCTGAACTGTGAATATATGAATAAAAGTTGACTACCTAAATGGGAGAATGGGAATGGAAAGAGTATCCCTAGCATAGGGAGGAAAGATCCAGGAATAACACTGGGCTAGGAATAACATTCATATTTATTTTTATTTCAGAGTTCTAAAAGGGTCTCCACATCCATAAAATCGAAAGTGAAGAGGTGGTGGAGATATTAATGGAGGAGCTAGAGAAATAGGCAGAATTGTAAGAGGTTTTAAAGAATTTGAATTTGTATTAAGAGCAGTATGGAAGATTTAAAGAGATATGACATAAAGATAGTTACATTCTTAAAAAAAAATCATTTTCTCAACTTAGAGCAAAGTTTAAGTGACAGATGAATAAGAATATCTACTGTCATGGATAAGGTGAGACCTAACTGTGCACTGAGGTAGAGTGGGAGCAATGGCAGTACAGAGAGTTAGAAGTTTTCGAGAGATATGTAAGAAGTAGTATTTATAGAATTAATTATATGTGGAGATTGAGTGAGAAGGGAGTTTCTCACTTTTGAAATAAAGAATAAATGAAAAATTGTTAAGAATTGTAAGTATTATATAAGAAAGAAAAATTGCAACTACTGACCAGACCACAAGACTGTGTTAGCCATTGTTTTTACAGAATTCATCTACTTACGCAATGTAACACAATTGAGGCAAAGAGAAATAAGGCTTCACTTCTCAGGAAAGAAACTTTAAAGTAACCATGCCAATAAGAAAAAAAAAGACTCTGCTTTTGATGTAACATTCTATAGGAGTGCTAAGACACTGAAGAACAAATCCTCCCTATTTCTGATTACAAAGGAAGGTATAAGACCCAGCAGCAATAATTCTGGTGGGATATCTTGTTAGGACAACTACTGAGACCTAGTTGGGCTTGTTCACTTCTTCTACTTGCTTGTTAACTTCTTCCACTTGAATAAACAAGGGTAGAGACACAGTAGAAAGCAAGCCATGGTTCATCGTCAGTCACTGATAATGCTAACCACAAGAAACAGCCCCCCAAAAATGTACAACTATATTGACATTTGTCCTCTGCTCCCAAATAAGAATCTGTTTTTGAGTGTTAGTCTGTTTTAGAGTGTAAGTCAGAGCTGGTGGGTCAGTTGGGGCCCTGGGAATAAATTGTATTCTCTTTGCCTGCCTTCCCTCTATCAAGCTATGCCCCTTAAAAACAAACCAAACCAAAAACAATCCTTCAATCCTATATTATCTTTCAGCTGCCACTCATTCTATGCTAAACGTTTAGATTGAAATTTGGAATGTCTATGCTTTTTGTTAACAATTTATTTCAATATTTTCTCTCTTGAATACACTTGAATCCATATTTTAGTCTATCTTCACAAAATCTCAACTTGCATTGTCTTGTTCTGATCCGCAATGAAACTGATGATCCTCCTTGGCATTTTCCTTGGCTAGATCTTTATATCCTTTAAACTTCTGGATATGGTAGGGTCCTACACATTTGCCACAAAATAGATTTCCCCTCTATATTTTTATGATTTCATGAATAAAAAAATGAAAAGATAAATGCATTCACAAATGAGCAAACAAACTCAGTGGTAAATTTGAATAGCCCATCATATGGTGAGTATTTTATACAAGATAATATCGTTTAATTGCCAAAATAAACCTGCAAGGCAAGTACTATTTATTATTATTTGTCTTCAAGGTCTGCCACTATAATTTGGTACTTGGTTCAGATACATTAGAATGCTGAAATTCTGCTGTAACCCCATTATGCCCATTTTTGTACATTTTCTGATAATATATAAAGTATATAAAAAGCAATGTAGATATTAAACAAGATACTATTTTATTAACAACTAGGATTGTACTGGTGGTGCAGAATTAAGCTAACATAGGACTCTTCCACAGATTATAACATGACTGATAAACCAAGTGGAAGCCAAAGCAATGTGAGGTGGCACCATTCCTACTATTGTGCATGTATAAAAATGAGGTGAACAAAAAAGCAAGATGAGCTGGTCTTTGCCTTCCCTTTGGACAGAAGTATGTGGAAAGTGATATCTCTCATCCATGTGCTTAGTGATCCAACTCACACATAGTTATGGTCATGGTCTAGTTATTGTCATGGAATCTGATCAAATGCAGATTGCTACTTTGCTAGTTTTTCCTTTGTGGAAAAAAGAAGAGGTCTTCCTCTTACAATAACACTTTTTTTTTTTTTTTTTTTTACTGATGCAGTTAAGTAACTCAACTCACATATTAGTAATTCAGTAATTGTACTTGTATCTAGCTGATTTCAGACCATAGCTCTCTAAATCATTACAAGAGGATAATGGCACATAAAATAAGTATTTAAATATTTGTGAGTAGATCGCACTTACCACAGAGACATTGTGAAATGAGTGAAGAGAATCTAGAGAATTCTGAGGAGTACAGAAATTTAAGGACCAGGTAGAACGAGTAGAGGTGAAAAAGAAGAATCAGAATAGAATAAGGGCTCTAAGATGTGGGAGTAATACCAGGAATAAATAATGCTCAGGACACTGGAAAAGAGATTTTTAACAAGAGTTACTAGCCATGCAAAATAACGAAAAGTGAAGCAAGATGAAGATTTTAAATTGTTCAGTGGCTTTCAAGTACCAGAATTTTTATTTTGTTTGATTATGTGTTTTTTCACAAACATAAGGAATATGGGGAACAAAACATTGGTTATAATAATTATCGGTTATACAAAACTTTACTAAGTTTAAATTCCTATTCTCACATCCTTCAAAATCCAAGTTCACAGGATTGTTTTGTCTAAAACAATACCAAAACCTCATAAGTTACTGGAGCTATTGTAATTATTTAATGTATTTATATTGGTATTCTTGTTAGCATTTTAATATATTTTATAGGAAATGTTTCAACATATATTAATACAAAACTTAACAACCAACTACTCTTATACTCTACTTCACAAAGACCTATTTTATTGTTTAGTTTTCTTTGAAATTCCAGCATTGAACTATTTGTTTGCTCACTGCATCACAATCTTAACTATGACAGCATAGTATATTGCCTCCCCCACTGATTCTCTCTTATTTATTCTGGTTAAAATCACCACCCTATTATTCTGGAGCTCATCTTAACCTTTTAATATACTTTGCTTGCTTTTATATTTCTCACATGTGTATGTACCTCCCCAATATGTTCATCTGTCCAAATCTATTTTCTATATCCAGAAAACAACCAATAGAAATAAACATAGGAGATTTATTTACTGCTTTGCATAAGAAAAATACATTTGTCCCCAAGTGGAATGTCAAGAGATGGTAGAAAAATGCAGGGATCACCAACTGTGGTGGGTTGTAGGTTGAGTTGTGTTCCTTTCTAATTGTGGTATGCTATTAATTCCTACTAGGTCATCTGTATTAAAAGGTCTTCTTGCAAAAGTTGTTTACTCCTAGTGCTTATATCCATAACATTAATAATAGGTTAAATACTTAAAATTCAAAACTACTTTATCTCCTACCTCTTTCAGTTAGAAAAGAAAATACATTAATGTTTGAAAAAGTGCAATTTCATTAGTACCTGGATAAATTTAGTTCCTATTTACATTTCTATCATAATTTATCCCCAATTGATTTTAGATTACATCTGGGAAGCATTCCTGTGTAGAGATTAGAGAGAGATCAGCCTCCAATTCTTCCTGTGCCATTTTAGGCAAGTTGTGTGACCTGTCTGAGGCTCAAGTTTCACATCCATAAAATGAAAGTGATATTTCTAACTTCGCTATAGGTAGAAAGCTTAAGCCAGATTATTTATATAAAACTGGGCTTTCAAAATGTTTGATGAATCTTGGCATAGAGTGAATGACCAAAAAAACTAGGTGAAGGATTTCATCCAATGATCAGAGAAGACAACAGAACATTTAGAAATCTTATGGAGCTTAACAAAAAAGAAAGGAAAATTAGAATTTGAGACTGCCAAGGTAGCCAGAACTTGCCTGGCCAAAATCACAGGAAGAAGGGAGACACAGCAAAGTAAATCCAATTTTGAATCCTTGACCTGTGCAGATAAAAAAAAAAAAAAGGCAAAGAAATGAGCAGAAAGTGAATGAAAATTAGAATGAGATTTTTAGTGGAATCATGGTCCTGAGGGGTTTCAGACTAAGGAAGAGAAGCAGTACTAAACATCATCAGGCTCTCAACTGGAGAATTACATACCACCCTAGGAAGATCACATGTAGATTAAGACCTAATAGAAACTAAAACAAAAAACCAGGTCATATAGAGAATTGATTAGATTAAGGTAAATTAATCCATTATGACTGCCTAACAGTGTATAAGGGGTAGTCTCTCTGGTGGAAAACAAAATTTATCCATAATCTGTATTTTACATTTACAATGTTAAGCATTCAAACCCAAATTACCAGACACATCAATAAGCAAAACTCAGAGAGTATAGATAATATAAGTTGACTCACTGATGATACAATGACTGTGGTTATCAAATACAAATTTAAAATGAATTTCTTTATAAATAAATATGTTTAAGAAAATTGTTATATATGTTAGCTTCCTATTGCTGCTATGACAAATCACCAAAGACTTTGTGGCTTAAAACTTCTCAAATTCATTACTTTACAGTTCTGGAGACCAGAAGTCTGGAATCAGTTTTATGGGGCTAAAATCAATGTATCAGTCACTTTCCTTCTAGAGGCTTTGGAGGCTTCTAGAAGTTCCTTCTAGAGACTTCAGGAGAGAATCATTCCCTTGCCTCTTTCAGTCTCTAAAAGAGACTTTATGGCCACATCACCTGAGTCTCTGCTTCTGTACTCTCACTGGCTTCCCTTCTCTGACTTTTTGCTTCCTTCACATACTCTTGTGATTTCTTTGTGCCTACCCAAATGATAGAGGATGATATACCCTTCTCAAGAATTATAATCACATCTACAAGGTCCCTTTTACCATGTAAAATAATATATTCACAAATTCTGGGATTAGGTCATGAACATCTTTAGAGAGCCATTATTTAGTCTACCACAGATGCTAAAATACACTTTTTTTCTGAGAATAAAAATTTATTTAAAAAAGGAATCCAATGGAAATCAAAGGTAAAAAAAATCCATTAACTGGAATTTTAAAATAAAAAACAAATAAAAGTGAAATATAGTTGTAACAAAGGGTGTCTGGGTAGCTCAGCCAGTTATGTCTGACTCTTGATTTCAAATCAGGTCCTATTCTCACAGTTCATGAAATATAGCCCAGCTGGGCTCCATGCTGACAGTGTGTAGCCTGCTTGGGATTCTCTCTTGCTCTCTCTCTCTGTCCCTCCCCTGCTCATACATGCATTCTCTCTCTCTCTCTCTCTCAAAAAAAAAAAAAAAACAAATAAACATTTAAATATTAATAAAGAAAATAGTTGTGACAGCTAATTGGAAATGACAGAAGAGAGGGTTAGTAAACTAAAAGATAGGATTATGGAAAATTATCCTGTCCAGGCTGGGGTGCCTGGGTGGCTCAGTTGGTTAGGCATCAGACTCTTGATTTCAGCTCAGATCATGATCTCAGGGTTCGTGAGATAGAGCCCACATCAAGCTCTGCACTGACAGCATGGAGCCTGCTTGGAATTCTCTCTCTCCCTCTCTCTCTACCCCTTACTGGCTCATGCCTGCTCGCACATACTCACTAAAGCACACATTCTCTCTCACTCAAAGTAAATAAATAAACTTAAAAAAGAAAGAAAGAAAGAAAGAGAAAAAGAAAGAAAGAAAGAAAGAAAGAAAAAGTTCAGGCTGAAGCATACAGAGAACTATAAATGGACAGGAAATAAATATAGTTGGAAAAAGCCTTACATATCTATAATTAAAATTTGGAATCCATGAAAAGCAGAAGAGAAAGTGGAAGAGAAATATACCTTAAGAGATAATATCTAAAAACTTTTCAAAAAAAGAAAAATCATGGATTCAGAGAAATCTATGAAATATAAAAATATTAATTAGTAATTAAGATATGATATAGAAAACAATCGCTTCCAAATTTATGATAAGAAAACTACTAAAAATCAAATACAAAGAAAAATGGTGAGAGAAAGTAAAAATGTATTACCTTCAAATAGGTAATTCAAAAGAAATTATGGATGCCAGAAGAAAAAAAAAAAAAAAAAAGGAAATGTCCTCAACATCCTAAAAGACTAGTCTAGAAGTCTATACTCACTGGGAATGTCCTTTCAATGTTGAAGAAGTAAATAAATTTTCAGAAAAAATTCAACATACAAACTGAAATGATTATTTGTAATCATGTTTCCAAGCATAACTTTAATTTTGATACTAACATGATAAGGACACTGTATACTTAATACATATATGGAATACATATTATATAAATATATATGTGATATATTTATTATTATCTGAGAACAAATAGCTGGATGATTTTGAGATCTTTTATTTAACTTTTCTTCCTCTGCCACCAGATCTAACACAATTTCCACATTTATACATGTTCTTTTAACTGAATAGAAATTGCTATGAAAAATAGCCATAAGAGTAAAAATAATAATAGCTATCATTGGAGTACTTTTTGTATAATATACACTGCACTAGACTTTGTATTTTACATTATTTTTTCTATAAAATGGCCTCTTTTCTTTTTAAGAAAAATTTTTAATGTTTACTTATTTTTAAGAGAGAGAGAGACAGACAGACAGACAGAACATGAGTGGGAGAGGGACAGAGAGGAAGACACAGAATCCGAAGCAGGATCCAGGCGCTGAGCTGTCAGCACAGAGCCTGACACGGGGTTCAAACTCATGAGCTGTGAGGTTATGACCTGAGCCAAAGTCAGATGCTTAACCGAGCCACCCAGAAACTCCTAAAATAGCCTCTTGATAGAGAAATTATTTTTCATATTTTACAGGACCCAAACCTGAAATTTTGAGATGTTAAGTCATGTAGTAAAAGTCTCAAGCTGATAAGTGGCAGGATCAGATTTCAAACAAAAAAATTGTACCAAATTCAGCCCTTTAAATATTTATTTGTAAAAATTATATTTTTGGGAAAATATTATATTCCTGGAGAAGTCTTCCTGTCTTGGTACCTCTGACCCTACAATATTTTCCCTACAATATTTTCGGCCTCCACAATTAGGGCGACATTCCTTCTCACAAATGTCAAGTGACCAGGTTCTCTGAAGGTGGTTCTTGAATCCACCTGAGTTCTAGTCCAGATTCCTTCCATCTACTTGCTGACCTTGAGATAGTACAATTTACTGAACTTGAGATATTAGCTGAGGTATCCCTGTGCCTGTTTAGTTCATCTTAATAACTGTAAAATTTGTTGTAATGATTAAATAGTTGCAAAGCATTTAGCACAGGATCTAGCAAACAGTTTTTTGTATTGTTTTGTTTTAACATTATTCTCAACTTCATGGACTTTTTAAATAAACGACTCAAAAATTAACAGATCTTTCATTACATATCATTAATATAGAAATGGGGAGAGTTCAGCTTTTCCTTTCTCAAATTATCCCTTTTGCTTAGGCTACTTTGGAACGATGAATATATATATATATATATTTTTTAATTTTTGTTAATGTTTATTTACTTTGAGAGAGAGAGAGAGAGAGAGAGATTGTGTAAGTAGGGGAGAAAGGGGGCAGAGAGAGAGGGAGTCACAGAATTCGAAGCAGTCTCCAGGCTCCAAGCTGTCAGCACAGAGCCTGACACGGGGCTCAAATTCATTAACTGTGAGATCATTACCAGAGCCAAAGTCAGATGCTTAACCAACTGAGCCACCCAGGTGTCCCTGGAGAAAAGACTTTATTAATAGAAGTGGCTATGTAAATGATGTGGATAAGTAGCTTAAGTGTGTAAACTTCATAAAATTGAAAAAATAAGCGACTATTTCAGAAAAATTCAACTGAGCAGCAAACACTGACATAACACAACACCATAGAGAAAAGGACTCATACTAGTGTTTTACGGGTGTTAACTAATTTTATCCTCAGCATAAGCCTGGGAGGTCCATACTATAATTATGCTCACTTTATAGGTAAGGAAACCAAGGTACACAGATGTTAAATTACTTGACCATGGTAATCCAGCTAATAAATGACAGATTTATGGGCTTCACTGTGTTTATTAACCACTCTGCTATAATTAACTATTCTTAATGACAATTCTTTTTATATCCTGATAATATAAACAAAAAATTTTTTAAAGTTTTCTATGTAGCTCAGGGATTATAAACACCATTCCTGTCCTGAGCTTTAATCCAAGACTGTATTGCTTTAACTAGAGAGAGCTAAATGTTTAATGGGGAGAGTTAGTGCCTTACTACTACGCCATTACCCTACATGGCATTTGTCACTTTCTCTGATATATGAGGAAATGTGTCGTTGAAAACAATAAGAGTTACATTTAAGATTATAGGAATAAAAAAATCTTTAGGTAGCCCTAATGAGAAGGTGTGGTCATGGCAGAGAGGGAGCCCAAATGTGTGCAGGTCTCCAGAAGGGTCTCTGTATGGTGTGTGAGCACGAAAAAGAACACAAAAACAAAAACTTGAGGTGGAATCCTTAGCTGCTGGATGAGATTGCCTGGATATTATGATAAAATAGATGACTCCTGTTCCCTCTCTAAAGCTTCCTATCTCCCTTACTTGACAAACTCATTAATATAGGCTTTCCTTCAATGGGAAATCGATCTCAAACAAGAGCAATCCCAAGAAGGTCTTATTCCAAACATATTGCAATGAGCATAGATAAGGAGAAGAAGTACAAAAAGGGGAGGAAATATCTGAATGACATATATTCAGAACTAAGAAAATTTTAAAGTATTCCATTTAAAAAATGGATACACACAATTTTAAGTTCTTTTTTTATTTTTAACTTTTTTTAATGTTTTATTTATTTTTGAGACAGAGAGAGACAGAGCATGAGAGGGGGAGGGGCAAGGGGAGAGGGAGGCATAGAATCCAAAGCAGGCTCCAGGCTCTGAGCTGTCAGCACAGAGCCTGACTTGGGGCTCGAACCCACGAATGTGAGATCATGACCTGAGCCGAAGTTGGAACTTAACCAACTGAGCCACCCAGGTGCCCCAACAATTTTAAGTTCTTCATGTGCCATGCAAAATTATTATATCTAGTACTACAGGCAGATTGAGATGGTGCCTTTACTCTTCATCCTTACAATGTTCCCAATCCTTGAGGATTAAGAGCAAAATCTGGAAGACTTTCTTTCCTGCAACCTCTTTTTTTTTCCCGACAATTTGTTCCTCCACATTAGTATGTTTGCTGAGTTCAGGGATTATTTTTATATCCTATTTCTGTCTTTTGTGTTGCTTTCAGAAACCATTTTTATTGATATAGGTGTGTCTTAAGATTTTTTAATTTGTTGCTTCCAATAAGCCATGTTTGGGGGCAGGTGGGTCATAAACAAATGGGGTGTATTACTGGGACTAGAGTAAGTGTAGGCCTTCATGGATATCTTGCAAAATTTCTCATCTGTGTTCTCTACAGTTATGTTTATCTCCTAGGTAACTACCAGATAATTGGTGTTTCTGTAGCAGTTTTTGAACATTTCTAAAATGTTCAATTTTTAATAGCACTGTTACAGGAAATACCCAGCACCCAGGAAGGGACAAGCGACACACACTCGGGGGATCAGAAAAGATCGCTTATTTCCCTCTGGTGCCGGCCCAGCAGAGTCTCCTCCAAAGGCTGAGCATGAGGCTTGGGTTTTACTGGTCTTCTATACATATGTGCTTCCAGGTTGGGCGAGGCTAGTACAGACAAGCTTCTGGTTCCTGGCTGCGGGTTGATGGAGAGGCAAGCAAGACTGCAGAAGCCAAAAGCATGCAAAGGGAGTATCCAGCTTCAGACATCTGGCTTGCCCTTTTTACCTGTTTTTTACCAGCTTTCCTTCTCATTCCTTCCCCTCCCGCACCCCACCTTGATTCTCAAGCTACTGTAGCAGACTTGGAGAAAATTAGTTTGTGGAGACCAGGGAACCCTTTGCTGCCATGGGAAAAGGGGCAAAGACCGTTCTGGTTTCTTCCTGCTGGACAGGGATGTGGAAGGGAGGAATGTGACAGCTAGGGTTCTTCGCCATCCAAAGGAGAGTAGCAACAGCTAGAATGGTCCAACTGGAGCATCATCTGGAGTTTTATAGCTTCTAGGCAAGAGGAAACACATCTGATTAGCATATTAAGAATATAAGGACCAAACAGGAGGGCTCTGACTTAGCCCATTAGGTCCATTAGGGGAGGATCAGCTAAAGGGAGGAGCCAGGATGCCTAATTCAATTCCATATATTGCTCCATGAGTTCCTTGAGTCTGCTAACTCTTGCCTCTGTTTGACGATCCATTCCTTTAGTTGTTGGGCCATACCTCTAACTATCCCTGATTGGTTAACATAGAAACAGCATTCCTCATTTTAGGAAGAGACATATTCTCCCCTTCTCAGCAGTTAACAGGTCTAACCCTCTTCTATTTTGTAAAACTGCTGCTAAGGAGTCTACCTCGTCTTATAAGGTTACCAAAGAGTTTGCAACTTGTTCTACATCATCTGTCAGATCTTGGGGTAGTTTTTGGCAAAAGGAAATAGATGAGGTTACTCCCCTCAACTTCAGTGCTTAGTCTGGCAGTGATTCCCAGCCCAATTAGTAGAGCTATAGCTTGGATAGCTCGTTTAGACCAGGTATGCATAGCCAAGGAACTATAAGGGATTGGTTGTTGGGGAGAATATTTATTGGGGGGGTAGGAATGCAACGGTGCAAATTTGCATCCAGTTAGCAGGCAGGCATAAATAAGCATTAGTTCCACAAACAAAGAATATTCCCACAGGGGAAAGGCACCAGTGTGACTCTTGGTTTTTACCTGTTTGTATATCTCAATTTGGTTGCATTGGTTGTTAGTTAAGTTACTTACGGTGGTTGTTCCCTGTGGGTCTTTAAAACGTAAGGAGGCTTCCCCTATTAGTTTTATAGCAGTAACCACAGGTCCTATTGTGACAGTTATGTTATCTGTTGACATGTTGCAGGGGATAGTCATATTTGTTACATTATCTGGGACTGGAGTAGCCTCATAATGTAAGGGGGTTAGAGGGAGACAAAACCAACAGTCCTTGGCTAACTTAGGTTAGAAGAGTTGAGGAGACAATGGGTTGAATTTAGAATCTGGTATAAGCAGAAATTAGTCACAAGTCCCACTGCATCTGATTTTGGAAATTTGGGTCTCCTTGGCAGTCTGCTTTGTGGAATTTTGTACCTCTGGTTGGGTTGCCTCCTTATAGGCCTAGTCTTGGACTCCCCCTCCATCAGACAATCCAAAATGGGTTTGTTTTGTCCAGAAGGCATATTTGTCTGGAGTTCCATAATATGAGATTCCCTGTCAAAGGTGTCTTGCTTTAATTCTTCCTCGCCAATAAGTTTTTCCATCATGGGAACAAAGAGAGGCAGATTGATAATATTTTGCATGTTGCTATGTGTATGTGGTGTAGTTCCCTGTCCTAGGAGTTGTTTTAAGCAATTATGGGCAGGGGAAAGGGAGGAGCTCATGTGATAGGTCTTGAAACATTCATCATTACATTGTGGAGAGGCATCGCTTCTTATGAGAGAACTCAGCATTAACAAACAGTAGGAGAAATTTTATTTTGTTAGGGTAGGTTCCCGACAATTTCTTATTTCACATCAGGGACAGTAATCATAAATCAGATCATATACATCTAAGGAGAATAAAGCACCCTGATACCAGTAAGTAGAGGAAGGCTAATAAGAGTTTGTGACTGAGGCGCCAGTCTGCGGGAGTAACTTGGGTCAGCCCTACAGCAAA
Source organism: Cryptoprocta ferox (assembly GCA_028646485.1). Lineage (NCBI taxonomy): Eukaryota > Metazoa > Chordata > Mammalia > Carnivora > Eupleridae > Cryptoprocta > Cryptoprocta ferox. Next base: position 143,297,758 of record CM053567.1, read on the forward strand.
GAGTATAGCAACAAGTATGGAAAGAGAAATAAGTAGGGGATGACAATGAAATTTGAGAGAGAAGGATTTGTTATAGTTCATTTAAGTTGCTTGGTGATTTCCTCGAGCTTCTGGTTACAGAGAGTTCTCAGGTGTTGGCTGCAGAGAGATCTCAGGCTTATCGTCTGCTATCTTCTTAAGGATGATCTGTAAAGGATTATTCTGGTTAGCAGTCACTTTCCATTCCAAGTGGTTATCAGGTGACAGGTGGGCTGCCTTTACTCAAGAATGATGGATCAAGACAGTAGTCCTGCAATTTTGAGGGCTGTGGTCATGGTTAACACAACTAAATAGGGTCCCTTCCAGGTAGGTTTGAGTGGTTCCCTTTTCCAATCTTTAATCCAAACCCAACCCCCGGGTTTGTCAGGGTGTACAGTTTTTCCTAGGGAAATAGGTATCCTGTCTGTCACCCATCTATTTGTCTCAAATACAGTTTTTCCTAATCCTTGTAGTTGTTTCTGTATTTCTAAATTTCCTAGCTCTGTCAGGTTCCCCTTGAATTTGACTAGTGGAGGGGGCCTTCCATATAGGATCTTGAATGGGGAAAATACTATTTTTGCCCGGGGTACACAGCATATTTGGAGGAGAGCTAGGGGAAGTATATCTGGCCAGGGCAAGTTAGTTTCCTGACATAGTTTTGCCATGGCTGATTTAAGGGTCCGGTTCATACATTCCACTTTCCCTGAACTCTGGGGCCAGCAGACTGCCTGTAAGTTCCATTGGACACCTAGAATTTTGGCTCTTTGTTGCACCACCTTGGCTACAAAAGCCAGGCCATTGTCCGAGCCTATGGTTAATGGTATTCCATGTTTGGGAATGATATACTTTAACAAGGCCTTGAATACTTCTTTTGCATTTTTGGTGCATGTGGGGTAGGCCTCAACCCAACCTGAAAACTTGCAGATGAATACTAGAAGGGCTTTGTATCCTCCACTGGGTCTTATTTCTATAAAGTCCACCTCCAAATCCTTGAAGGGTGCCTGTCCACGGTGTTGGATTCCCATGGGCCCCCTGGGGGCCTTGTTTGATATTATTTGGAGCACAGAGGAGGCAGTGTTGAGAGACCAAGGCACAGAAGGATGGGAGTCAAGCAATTACATAGTAACGGCTCAATAAGGTTTCAAGGGTGATTTTTTCCTAAGTGGGTGAGCTCATGCTGTTGGAGAACCACCTTGTAGGCTAGCTGTCTGGCATATAGACTCTTCTTTTGTCTGACCTCCTTTTCCCTGTTGTGCCCATTTTTGTTCTTCGATTGTGTAACTTGGGGAAGGTGGCAGTTCCGGAGCCAGCATGATTTTTGAGGGTGTTTGTTTTCCCACTGCTTGTTTAGCTGCAGCGTCAGCCCATCGGTTACTTTCTGACACTGAGTCTTTTCCTCTTTGGTGTCCCTTGCAGTGGATGACTGCTACTTCTCTTAGTTCCCAGACTTCCCTTAATAGTTTTAGGATTTCTTCCCAATTTTTGATTTCTTTTCCTCCTGCAGTCAAAAGTCCTCTCTCAGTGTATAGAGCCCCAATACATGTAGAGTGGCAAAGGCATAGTGCGAGTCAGTGTATATGTTGGGCCATTTGTCTTTACTGAGTTCTAGTACTCTTATTAGGGCCCACAGTTCTGCTCTCTGGGCTGACCACTCCTGTGGAATGGCCTTTCCTTCTATGACCTCAAAGTCAGAGACTACTGCATAACGAGTGTCTCTTTTGCTTTTGTTTATGAAGCTGTTGCCATCAGCCTACAGGATGAGGTTAGGATTTTGCAAGGGCCTATTGATAGGGATAGGTCAGGTGGGCTAGAATAGACTTCATCAAGTACCTCTAGATAATCATGCTCTGGGCGCCCCACTGCTATGGGCAAGAAAGTGGCAGGGTTTAGAGGTTTTACAGCTTCCAATCTTATTCGTGGGTTCTCACATAGCGGTCCCTGATGTTGTGTCATCTGAGCATGAATTAGCCAATGTTGTCCTCTGGCATCCATCAAGATAATAACAGTATGGGTAATAATGTAAGGTAATAACCTTACATTAAGGTTAATAATGTAAGATAATAACAGTATGGGTAAAAATGTAAGGTAATAACCTTAACATTTAGGTTTTGCCCCAATGTGAATTTGTCTGCTTCCTTGATTAAAAGTGTGGTGGCTGCCAGGGCCCTCAAACAGGGTGGCCATCCTGATGTAACTGAGTCAATCTGCTTTGAAAGTTATGCCACTGGTCTTTGCCTAGGTCCAAATGCCAAGGTGAGAACCCCCAGGGCCACCCCATTGCTTTCATATATGAAAGAGGTTGAAATTTTGTGATACATCTGGGAGTCCCAAGGCCAGTGCCTCTGTGAGTTTTGTTTTTATGGTTTTGAATGCCTTTTCTTGATTAGGGTCCCAGAAAAGGGGTACCCTTTCTTCCCCCTTTAGTGCCTCATAAAGAGGTCTGGCCAACTCTGAAAACCCTGGGATCCATATGCTACAGAATCCTGCTGCTCCCAGGAACTCTTGGACCTGCCAGTGGGTAGTGGGAACCAAAAAGGCACAGATTACCTTTTTCTTGTCAGCTCCCAGGATCCCTTTGCTTTGGATAATCCCTTTGCCAACTTTCTGTTGGCAAATCTGTGCCTTTTTCTTTGACAGCTGGTATCCCACCTCTGCTAGTAGCCTGAGTAGGGTCCTGGTTCCCTCCCAGCATTGGGTCCGTGTGAGACTGACTAGCAGGAGATCATCCACATATTGGAGGAGGACACACCCCATCCCAGAAACCTGACTAAGTCAGATGCCAGGGCCCCACTGAATAAGGTGGGTGAATTTTTGAATCCTTGTGGCAGTCTGGTCCAAGTGAATTGATCCTTTCTCCCTGTGGTAAGGTTTTCCCATTCAAAACTAAGTAAGGGTTGGCTATTAGTCACTAGCTGGAGACACAAGAAGATGTCCTTTAAATTTAAACATGTGAACCATCCTGCTTCAGAGGGTATGAGTCCTAGTAGAGTGTATGGGTTAGGAATGCAGTGTGATGATTGCTTCGTTAATGGCTCTTAGGTTCTGCACAGGGCAGTAATCATTAGTCCCAGCCTTTTTTTATGGGCAGCAGGGTAGTATTCCATGGGGACTGGCATAGTTTTAGAAGTCCCCATTTGAGTAGCCTGTACAAATGTGCCTGGATCCCCAGGCACGCCTCCCGTGGGACTATATATTGGCATATTTGATAGGTTGGGCCCAAGCTTTAGGTTAATTAGGAGGGGTGATTTTTTGCCAGACCAGGGAGGTTTCCTTCTGCCCAAACTGAAGGGAATTCAGCTTCTAGCTTGGGGACCATGGTTGGCTCACCGGGACGGGAGGTATATAATCTCCATTCCTCTTCCTGGGGAATCCCTGATGTCAGGGACAAAATCATGGGTTGGGCCTTTTGATTTAGGCACAATTACATCTGTCTATTGGAGGGGAAAGCTATTTTTGCACCCAACTTGGCTTGGAGGTCTCTACTTAACAGTGAGACTGGGCAGTCAGGTAGACAGGAATTTATGAACTATTTCATGACCCTTCAGCTGGCATTGTTGGGGACCACAAAATGGTCTTCAGGTTTTCACCCCAGTGGCTCCTATGATGGTGACTTCTCAACCCAACAGAGGTGCAACTTTGTGTGTCACCACAGAGTGTTTGGCCCCAGTGTTGACCATGAAGTATATTGTCTCTCCCCCTACCTTCATTTTGACAACGGGTTCATGGGGTCCTAGTTGGATAGAACCCAGTTTTTCCTAATCAGAGTACACTCCTGCCAGTCTGATCAGGTCAGCCTCAGGTGGTTCAAGTTAGTAGGGGCTAGGTGCAGTGGAGGTTTTTGGTTTTCCTTTTTGGTGGTTGGGGCATTCATTTTTTCCAGTGTCTAAATTCTTTGCAGTAGGCACATTGATCCTGTCCCAGTGGCACCCTTCTATTTTAGTCCTGAATCCCTTGTGGTTTCTGTGGGGGCCCTTTCAGAAGGGGTGGTTGCCCCAAGGCCAAGACCAGGAGAATTGCCTTTTGTTTCATTCCTCACTCTGCCTCCTTTCTGGCAGCTTGATCCTGATTTACAAAAACCTTGTTGGCGATTTCCAATAGTTTGGTGGCATTCTTTCCAGTGAATCCTTCCTATTTTGGGAGCTTCTGTCTAATGTCACCTTGGGCCTATCTCTCGAAGGCAGCATTGACCATGTGCTGGTTTTCGGGGGTTTCTGGGTCAAATGGAGTATAAACTCTGAAAGCTTCACATAATCTTTCATAGAAGTCAGTCAGGATCTCTTCAGGCATTTGTAGGACCTCAGATACATTTACCATGCTTGGTGGGGTTTTTGGCCCCTGCTTCTATCCTTTGGAAGAAGGCGTGTCGGTATCTTTTTAATCTGGCCCTTCCAGCTTCTGTGTTGGGGTCCCAGCGGGGCTCCTCTTCAGGCATAGCCTCTCATGCCCTAAACTTCAAAGTCTAGATGTCCATCTGGTGCCTCAGTATGGAGCCATTTCCTGGCTTTGGTGATGTTTTGCCCATGCTCTTCCATGTTGAAAAGGGTAAGCAGAAGCTATTGACAGTCAACCCAGGCAGGGCAGTGAGTCTGGATTATGGATTATAAGAGATCTATTATTGCCTACAGCTTCTCAGAGTAGGGTGGTGTGTGGTGCTTCCAGTTGAGGTCAGTAGTGGATAATGGTTGGTAGTAGAAAACCGATGCCCCTTCTTGTAGGGTCCCATTAGGGCCTATTCTCTGGGGACCCTTGTCTTCCACAATGGCGCCTGCATTGCCACTGGGAGCCTTGGACCTTGAGCTACTGACTTAAGGCGTCTTCCTACTGATTCATGTGTTCTTGGTTGGGGTGGACTGGCTGCTGGTGGAAGTGACACCGATGGGAGTGGACTGTCAAGCAGGTGAGGTTTCCCTCCCTTTATTGATGGGATGCTGGGGACATATGGTAGCAGAAATGGAAGGACTTCTGTATTTTGTTGGAGGACGGGGAGTGTTTTTTTCTGCTGGAAGTTCTTCTTGGCCCGTGCCACTAAGACCCTACATTGTCCCTTAGTATTAACGCAGAACTGGACCCAAGGAGACTTGACTTGGGCTATTTCCAGCCACTAATTAATGTATGGGAATTGATCTGGGTGGTCAGGGTCTCCGCTAACTATTTTATAAACAGCTGAGACTGTGGGGACATCTAGGGTGCCCTCAGAGGCCCAGACTACACCAAACATCGGCCATTCTAATTCACAGAGGGTGTGTAATTTCCTTGGAGGTCAATTTGTCCTACAGTCACCTGAAAATCCTTTTTTAAAATTCTTAATCATATACCTCAAAACAGTTGGTTTTGAGGAATTTACCCCCATCCTGGTATCCTAAATGGAATCCTCCCAATGCACAGTGTCTCAACACAAACAGGAGGGCAGAGGTCACTTCCTCCACCTGGCCGCTCCCCACAGGGGGTACTTAGAGTCCTCTTAGCATTGGCAGGTCAGTATAAACCCCTGACTAGGATCAGGCCTCTGTGACCTGATTCTGCCTTGAGCCATATGAGGTCATAGAGGAATCTCAGGGTAAGACCCACTTAGGCTCCATCGCTGAAACACTGGTGTGAGGGCACTCACACACACATTCAGACAGATTGTAGTCCCTGCACCCAGGATTTCCCTGTTCTATGTGGTGACTATGTCACCCGGGAGGTGATCAAGCTCCCCTCAGCCTCTAGGGTGGACCTGAACTCGGTCCTGGTTCCCTGCGGACCCTTACCCATCTGATGTCCCGTCCTGGCAGAATTTTCTGATTCCCCCCAGGGTCGGTCCGAACGTGGTTGCAGCTGGCTATTATCAGGCCGGCGAGGGTCAGGGTTCAGTGGAACCACAAGTCACACCTTCCTTCCCGTTGCCGATGCTCAAAATGCTGGTGTTCCTGCTGGTTTTCAACAATGGCGGTGCAAGGGGCCAGCACTGCTGTCGGCTTCCCAGCCAGTGCACCAAAATGTTACAGCAAATACTTGGCACCCAGGAAGGGACAAGTGACATACATTAGGGGAATCAGAAAAGACTATTTCTGAAGGTGCCGGCCTAGCGGAATCACCTTTAGAGGCTGAGCATATGCCTAGGGTTTTACTGGTCTTTTATACATGTGTGCCTTCGGGTTGGGCGGGGCTAGTACAGTCAAGCTTCTGGTTCCTGGCTACTGGCTGATACAACAGGCAAGCAAGACTGCAGAAGCCAAAAGCATGCAGAGGGAGTATCCAGCCTCGGACATCTGCCTGGCTCTTTTTACCTGCTTTTTACCAGCTTTTCTTCTCAGCACCTAATCAGAAGATAATTCTCTACCAGGAATCCTAAATTGTATTTGCTTTTGAGCTTCCAATCCCTGTTGATTAACTAAACTTCTAAAGACTTAAGATTTCCAGTATTTTCATTATTTAGTTTCTTATTTTTGCATTGCAAATCATATATATGTATATATAATTAAAAATAAAGTGACCTTGATATGTTTTCTTGCTTACTTGCAATTAAAAAAATCACACTGGGAATTATTCAAATTCATGAAACCACTTTTCAGAATTCATTTTACAAGATGCATTTGATGAATACAAAGTAAAATTGTTAATTTTTTTGCTATTTGAATACCCAAAGAGAATTTTAAAGAAAATAACATGGTGACTTGCTCTTCAGGAAAATACAAGTATAATTTGTCATAGCTTATATTTATGCTTCTTAAAAAACTTTTGAAGTTTTACTCTATTACTAATAATACTATTTTAGTTAACCTTAGTTTTAAACTGGGAAAAAACAAATTATTCTTTTGAACCAAGATATTTGATGAGAAAGAACTCAAAATTCACAGTTATTTGGAATTCACAATGAATATTCTGTCCTCTTTTGTTAATTGTTCTCACATTCCCTAAAATATCACAGAAGTAGTGATTATAGATATTAATTTATTTCTGACCCCAATTTTAATGTGGTGGAAGGGGTTCTCCACACCAACAAGCAATGCTTAGACACCAGCTGGGAGTCCTACAGTTCAACTCAATTCTGATACTATCTGTCGGGAGATAGCATCATATTCCACAGGTTCAAGATCAGTGCTACAGGACTGCTTCCCCACCACACACACCTCAGACACCGGTCACAAGCATCATTTGTGCTTCTGACCAACCAGCTATAGGATAGAGCTACCAGACCCCCTCCTTGGATTTCAGGCACCAGCCACAAGTTCAGGCTGTTACCTGTACTTTCTGACCAACTGGCTATAAATCAGTTTCCCAGGATACTCTCCTTGGGTTTAATTTGTTAGAGCAGCTCAGCTCAGTGTTGAGCTCAGAGAAACACTTGATGGAAGAGATGAGATACTTAGGCCAAGGCGTGGTGAAAGTTTCCATCCTCTCTCTGAAAGTGCCACTCTCCCCAAATTTCCACTTGTTCTCCAAACCTCATCCTTTTGAAATTGTATGGAGGCTTCATTACATTGGCATATAGTAGCCCCCCCCCCCACCATCTGCAGGGAGTACATTCCAAGATCTCCAGTTGATGCCTGAAATTGAAGGTAGTACCATATCTGTATATACTATGTTTTTCCTATAAATACATACATATGAAGTTTGTTATGAGTAAGAGATAATCAATAGTAACTAATAATAGAACCATTATAATAATGTACTTTAATAAAAGAATGTGAATATGGTCTCTCTTTCTCTCTCTTTCTCTCAAAATATTGTATTGTACTGTACTCACCCTTCCTGTGATGATGTGATATCATAAAATGCCTATGTAAGGAAGTGAAGTGAATGACATAGGCACTTTGATGTAGAGATAGGCTACTATTGACTTTCTGCAGATTCACAAGGAGGATCATCTGCTCCCTGACCAAAGTTGCCTACCAATGACTAAAACCTTGGAAAGTAAAACTGTGGAAAGTGAAACAGTGGATAATGGAGACTACTGCTACTAATTAAGTCATCTGTCATTGGCAATTACACTCAATCTCCGGACCCTCTCCCTTCACTGGAATGGTTGAGAAGAGTTCCAACCTAATCACAGGGTTGGCTCCACTGGCAATCAGCTCCCACCCTTAGGTTACCTAAGGGCTTTCTAAAAGTCATTTTATTAACATAACAAAAGACACTTTTATTGTTTTTATCACAGGGTATTCCAAGAGTTTTAGGAGCTGTGATCTCCAAATGATGGACAAAACCAAATATATAGGGGAGATATATTTTTGTTATCTGAATGACCAAATATTATATAATATATATTTCTTATAAGTCACAATACATCAGATATAGAAAAAGTTCCATCAGATATGTAAAATTGGGTGTGACTGTGTGGTTCAGTCATTTCAAGAGTTGGAATGTTGGTTCTCAGGTCATGATCTCACTGTTCGTGAGTTTGAACCCTGCATCTAAGTCCCACTCTACCAGTGCAGCGCCTGCATGGATTCTCTCTCACCTTCTCTCTTTCTGCCCCTCCCCTGCTCATACTCTCTCTCTCTCTATCAAAATAAATAAATAAAGTTAAAAACAAGATATGTAAAATTGGCATAAAAGCTACTTCCATGAGGGAATTTTTTTCCCGTGAATAAAATATAAATCTATTACCAATAATCTAATACTTATATTTTTGAAAGTTTATATGGTATTATAATGTAACAACAAATCACTCATATATGACAAAATAATCATAATTATTCGAGTTTGCCAATAAACAGAAACAGTGCTGTCTGAGTAAGCGTACTTTCTCTTTGGTAGCCTATGACCCATGACTTGTGTCCTTCAAACTGCTGAAAGAAAGCTTATCTCCTTTTAATTAATTAGAAGTTTTATTATTAAGTTTATATTTATTTATAATGAACCCTTTAAGGAGTTTGGGAGTGCTTTGTAGATAATCATAAAAAAGTGAAAAAAAATTTTTTCTAAAATTTTATTAATATTTTACCTAATCTGAAGTAAGTAAACTCTTTTAATTAAAAAAAAATGACTGTTCCAAATTAAATATAATGTAGATGCCAGATATATGTCAATAGGGAAAAAAAAGGACAAATAGTATGAAAGAGATATAATGATCCAAAAATAACCATACAAAAATTATTTATCTCTCAATAAAAATATCTCTTCACTGTAAAGGTATGCATCACAGGAATTTTTATACATTTTGTGATAATACTAATTGATAATAAGCTCTCCGGAGGATAATCTACATAATATTTCAAAATTCAAAATGCTGATAATCTTTGATCTATTTTTTCTACTTACAGGGCTTTATGAAAAGGAATAATTAGACAAGTGTAAAAATATGTATGCATAATTGTCCAACCTATCATTTTTTTTCTAATACTTGAAAATTAGAAATAGTCTAAAAAGCAATTTAAAAAGGATTGGTTACATACTGGATCCACAAATGTTAAAAATAAAGCAGTAAACTCCAAACAGTTATCACAGAAAAATACCTAAGGGTTATGAATAAAAAAGTCATGCTAAAGACAGTCAGTATGTTTACTTTTCATTGCAATGAGTTTTACATCTCCTCAGAGTGATCGTGAGGGACTACTGAGCTTCACTGCTCTCAGGGCATCCTGAGACTCCTGCTGCTGATGTCACAACTAGGATTATTTTGTGCTGACCTTAATCAGCATTGTTAAGGTCAAGGAATTTACTGCTTATTGATTCAGAAGAATCTTAGTTTTGACCTGCACTGATCCTCCGAGTCTCCATTGCTTTTGCTTTCTCCATCTCAGAACTTGCCCAAGCAGTCTATGTATGTTTCAGTGTCTGTCTTGGAATCACATTCTTTTTCTTTTCTGGTTTCTTTCTTTTCTGATTTTTTTTCTAGTTTCTTTTCTTTTCTTTAAATCTTCTTTCCTTCCATCCTTCCTTCCTTCCTTCCTTCCTTCCTTCCTTCCTTCCTTCCTTTCCTTCTTTCTTTCTTTCTGTCATATGTAACCATTTACCAAGTTCAATGGATTAAACTATAAATTACATTTGCCTCCTTCAGTGGGGGTACTCTCCAATACCTGGATCGCCCTCTTACTTACAGGTTCATTCTTTAACCTGTTTAGAATTTTCCATTTGGAAAATTTCCTTCCTTTAGGAAGGAATTTGCCTTCCTGAAGAAGGCAAAACTATGAAGACAGTAAAACAAAACAAAACAAAGAAAAAAATACACACAAAAACACACACAAAGAAAACAAATCAGCGGTTGCTAGGAATTATGGAGGAATCGATGGATAAATAGGCAGAGCACAGAAGATTTTTAGAATAGCGAAACTACTCTGTATGATACCATAATGACAGTTACATGTCCTTATACATTTGTTTAAGCCCATAGAATATACAACAGCAAATGTGAACCATAATGTGAACAATAGACTTTAGGTGGTTATGATGTGTTTGTGTAGGTTCATCAGTTGTGACAAATGTACCACTGTGGTGAAAGGTGTTGATAATAGAAGTTACTGTGCATGTGGGGAGGCAAAGAGTGTGTAGGAAATCTCTGCACCTTCTGCTCAATTTTTCTGTGACCCTTAACTGGTAAAATAATAATAATAATAATGATGTCTGAATTTTAAAAATCTCACAAAAGATTATCGTTAAAAAATAACAGCTTTTCCCTTTTGTATTTTTGGAAGTCATGAAGATCACATCATATACTATTTACACTTATACTTTATGTAGAGCAAACTCCTGGAAGTATGTCCTGTTTTGGTTGAATTTAATTTCCTTCCTGGTTGTGGCTTTATTAATTTTGTGGCATTGTTATTTTTTTGAAAATACACCTACAGGTGAAACTTTAAGAAATTTTAATTTTTGTGAGATGATTTAAAATAATATTTCTTTTTATTCCCTTAAATGATTACTCTCCATTGGGAGATTGTCCATTGGCAATCAGACACAATCTGTGAATTCTTTCCCAAAGGTGACCTGGTTTCATACTTAACTGGTATTCATTAAGAGAGTGTAATTGGGCTTCATTCATAAAGAGAGTGTAATTTTGCCTAGAAAAATCATTAAAAAGGGGATTAAATATTCAATAATAAAACATTTAAAGATAAGTTAAAGTATATTGTTTACAATCACGCTTTGCTTAAAAAAAATCCTTTCTTGCTTCTACAAAGTCAAGTGACAATCATTTAAATATTTATCATATTTACTGTGATTTAAAATGCTATGCAGATGACAAAAATAATATCATTATGCCATTTACATATACAAAGTAAATTTTGTTGATAAGATGCCACTTATATTTGCAAAGTAAATTTAACTCAACAGATAAACATAAGTGGATGTTTTTGCTACAACACAATATATGCATATTGGGAAACTTCTCATTCTGCAGAATTTTGTCTTAAAGATGATAAAGGAAGAGTAGCATTAAAACACACCTCTCAAAACCTCTGCAACTAATTACAAAAGTCCTAATAATTTCAACAAAATAAGCTGCAGATTTTTTAAACATGTATATTAAAATCTTAATAAATAAATTTTACCAAATAAAAGTGTGTCTTTTTAAAAATGTGAAACCAGCTGGATAAAAAGGAATGTAAGGAGGGGCATGTGAGTTACTCAGTTGGTTAAGCATCTGACTCTTGATATCAACTCAGGTCCAAATGAAGCCCAGGGCCCTAGGTCTAGCCCTTCACGCTATCAGGATAGAGCCTGTTTGGGATTTTCTCTCTCTCCCTCTCTGCGTCTCCCCCTCTCACATAGGTGCTCTCTCTCATTCTCTCTCACAAAATAAATGAATAAACTTAAAAAAAAATCTGGTCTTAATAAAAAGGAATGTAAGAAATTCTCACATGTGCTGAGATAGATATAAGGGCAGAAATTGAAAAGAACCATATAGTTACAGCATGCAATCAGAGACAGAAGGGAGTGAGTAGTGCGCACGGCTTTCATACACCATACTGAAATTCATCATAGCACTCACTTGCATTCATGTCATTTGTGTTCAATTACTATCACCTGGTAATGCAAATATTAACAATTTGTAAGCCAATGTGACTTTCATGTGCTACTGACATCCTGTCCAAGTTTATCTAATATATATAAGCTTTTTTGTTTTTATTTTAATTTTAGAAATTCATACTAGAACAGACTACAAAATCTAACCTAGGTTCAAGACACTTTAATAAGAACTAATGATGCAAACGCAAAATACTAAATAATGAAACTAATATAGACCCTATGGAATTTTCAGTCTAGTGAGGAAATAGTTGGAAATATATCCACATATTTTATCTTTACCTATAAACATATATATCAATAACTCAACCTACTGACAGTAATTTTATTTTGTTATATCTATGTGTTTATATATATATTTTTTCATGACTATATTTATGTCTATAAAATAACTTAAGTGACATAAAATATTACATACAAAGTAATTTAGGTCTAAAAATAAATTCTCTGTCCATATTAACCCCACCCTGGTTTAGCAGATTAAGGAGGGATGCAAATGCTCTGATACTTTTCTTGCAGGTGGTGTTTATCACCCCTGCTCTTGAATATGAGTGGACTTAGGCTACTTTGAATAATAAAACAATGTGGAAACCTGTTATAACAATATCCAGTCAGGCATTAATTGACTGGTAGCTTTCCATTCCTCTTTTTCTTCCACTGAATTCTTTCTGTAACTTGTAGAAGTCTGACTATCATGCTAAAAAGACAATATATAGAGGTCATGAGACAAAATGAAAATGAGTGCTTCATTAAAGTATCAAGCATTGTAAGTGACACCATGTAGACCTTCCAGCTGCCAGATGAATAACACCAAGGGATCCCAGTCACAGCCATAAAAGCCCTGGCTGAATTCTTCACCAAAATATCAGGAGGTAAAATGAAATGTTTTTTGTTAAACTACTAAATTTTGGAATCATTAGTAATGCATCAATAGAAAATTGAAAAATATTAGTTTAGAAAATATTAAGGATGACAGAGCAGCCTTGAATGGAATGATGTATTAAGATATTATGACTATTAGAATGAGTTATAGTAAACTTTAATTTTCTGCACACAGATCTGGCTATGTAATTTTCAGGTCAGAAAAAATGAAAATGTGGGTTCTCTTATTCAAAGAAGATTAAAAATTTCAAGATGACAACAGTAGGGAATTAAACAAAGTGCAGGGTCCTATTGAATGTATGGCCTGTGTGGCTTTACATAAAACCTGTTTGTACATAAGTTTTAAAGCATCTAGGCTTAGTTATCCAGTAATGCAATCATACTCCCTGTGATACACTAGAAGCAGTTTAATTATGTTCAATTAATGTTAAAATCACCTTTTAGCAGCCATATAATGTATCATAGAATAACTTGGTTTTAACTAGTATGACCATCTTATTTATGTTTCATTATCAGCCTTCTAAATTGCAGAAGCATAGGGAGAGCTTTCTGTTTCTGTTAAGAAAATAAGAATGAAATTGGAATATAAATCAAAACATGGCAAAGGGCATGTTGACCAAACATACATTCATTGGAGATGTAAATTATATTTTCTAGGAGAAAAATAAATAGTTCAAATGAGTTGCTCAAAATATTGCCTTTGAACAGCTCCATCCAGTTGACTTTCAACTATAACTTACCAAATTTAAATTATGTGCAGCCATGAACATATTTAAAGTTCTTTTTGGTTCTTTAAATATTATACTTTTTTATTTGTTATTCAGTATTTCACGATAACAGAGTGCTGGTGTTGTGGAATTAAAGGTCTTAAACTTTACTCACACTAAATCCCTTTCTGATTCTAGGTACTTGTGTTTACTTGCTGTGCTGATTTTATGTTCAGCACCAGCTTTGTCATCAATCCCCTATATTACTCTGCCAGACTACTCTACCTATAACATTAGATTCTGCATGAAGTAGGTTACAAAGCAAAGAAACAGAACAAAAAACTTATTACTTTATAGTTACTTGTTTCTTCAGAAATCTCTAAATGTAATCTTTTAAAATTTGATTAAAGCCTGACAGATATAAGTAAACAAAATTAGTTTAAAGTAGATCTTTTCTGTAAGGATACTTGGAAAATATCCAAAAATTCTGCTGAAAAAATATACAACCAGCCAAGTAATGAGAACATTGTAGCAGAGATGATCTCCTATTGATATGTTTCCTGCTAATTTACCTTCAAAATAAACATATCAGAAGGAACCCATATGAGTGACTTTATATATATTTTTGCCTCCCAGTTACAGAATTTTTAATTAACTATCTTCATTTAATTAAAGCTGTTTTTCTTAAAATAAAGTAAAAATCAATGTGCAAGCCCCATGTTTATTGTGAAAATATTAGAAATTTGAAATAAGTACAATAAGAAGAAATACCCGTTATTTTATTAACTATATGTTTCAACAGTTACCTGATCTATATCCTATCAGATCAAATTCAATACATATAGGAATAAATAAATATACTGCTTGAAAATATGTCTCAACCTTGCAAGACATTGCTTCTATCCTTAAAATAAGTGTCCATCTGCCACATAATTTAATGACTATATATATATAAGTTCTTCATCTTTAACATTTGCTAGATTATTCAATGTTTATATTATTTCTATACTATGACTATTTTAATTAATCTTGTTGCAGCTAATCCTTTGGTAAGAAATGCAAGTATATCTTCAGTGTATCTTTTTTAAAGTATAACAATCATGGAGTGAAAGTATACATATTCTTTCAGCTTTTTCAAATATATCACTAGCTTATGTTTCAATTTTTTCTACCTTTAAAATTATAAATAAAGTCAATAAGACTAAATATTTGACATACAATATATACCAACATAGTATATTGTAATAATTTCATATAAATTTCCTTATTAAACTTATAAAATATCTTATGAGATAGGTATTATTCTTATTCTCATTAAAAAAAAGCAAAAAACTATGGCATAATGTTTGAACAATTTGCTCATGGTTATATTGCTCTGTGATAGAAAGTGAAGGATCTGTGATTTACATCTATGCAGGCTTAATCCAGAGTCTCTAATTTTATATACTGATACATACATATATAATATATGTATTAATATCACAAAAATATTTTATTAAAATACAAACAAGTTGATGCCAAAGCTTCCAGAAATCATTGCACATTACTCCTTGTGACTAGTGTTCTTCTTCACCAATTTGACTTCTTTGAAAGAGATAGTAAATATGTTGCTAACAGCTAGCCATTATACTAAGTGTTTAAGTCTCTTATTTAGGTTTTGTGATCTAAAGCTTAGAAAAAAGTGCTTTGATGAAAAGTAGATGGTGGAATATTACTTCTAATATGAAGAGAATGTTTTCTCCACTAAGGTAAAGTTTAAGTAATCATTTCTTTCCTCTTGCATGGCATTTACCTCTATAGATTTTTATTATATTGTTATTTGTGTCCAGGTATTTCTTCACAACACTGAAAGCTACTTAATGGTTAGAACCATTGGGACTGATCATTGGATCCCCAATACTTTGCAGACTGCATGTTATACATTAATGTTTTCATTTATTGATTCAATAAAAACTTATTTGGCACATATTATTGACTACAATATTGTTGGCGCTGGGAATTAAATAAAGTACAAGACAGGCAATCCCTGTATACTCAATGGCTTTGTGCTTTAGTGGAAATGAAAAATCAACTAATGTAGTTGAGTCACTCAAATATATTCTTTGCATGTACTAAGTGACTTCCCCAAATAAGCTGGTATCAACAACATTTTAAAATGTCCTGGGTGTGGTGAAAGATTGTTAACCAGATGTCTAGACTCAAGAGTTGACCTGATAAACATGTTGTGGCTACATGCTGGGAGAAGGAGGATGAGGAGGTGAGGGGAGGCTTTTGTTTATAGATAGTATAGTCAAAGAAATTCTTCTCTAAAATGTAGCTTTGTCAGAGTCCTATAGCGTGATAAGTAGCTCACATGAGAAAACACAGGTAAAGACATGCTGTTCCAAGGGAACAGAAAACACAAATGCCTGGAGGCAGGAGGGAGTTTGAAATAATATAAAACTAATAAAAGAGAGACAAGACTGGAAAGCAGTAAGCATTTAAGCTAAATGAGAAGATTCATGGGAGGAGAGGTTAGAAATGAAAGCAGAAGCAAGTTCATTCAGGTATTTGGGGCTAAGGAGTTTGGATTCTAACAAAAATAAAAAAAAAAAAACAATGAGAAGTTTTAAGCAGAGATAAACCCTTGTGAAATAATTTACAATTTTAAAGATACCACCCTGACCTCACCATTTGAATGGATTGGAGGGAATGGTGTTTGTTGAGAAGGAGACCACGTGAGAAGTTGTTGTTCTGAACTAGGCTGATGCAATGGCAGTTAGACCTACAATGGAAACAATGGACGTGACTTAACAGAGTCTCTCTGAGATATAGTTTAGAGTTAAAACTGATGGAAGTTTGTGACATTTACATGGTTCTTTTGTTCTACATACAAATCGAGCTCCATCAAAGAATGGACCATTTTTTAAACTATATTTTAATGCATCGTGTCTGCAATAAAGCCTGACAAAAATGTTCAAAGACTGTTTATAAAAATGAATGCTTTCTCTTTTTTTCTTATGTAACATGCTGCAAGTTTAATGTATAATGTGCCATGTACATTTTTTTTAAAGTTCTTAAATTTTCATTTTCTTCTTTTTGCCATCTGAAAGATAGGTGTTAATTATTTGACATTCCAGTAGGCCCAAGTACCGTCTTCATCTGTGGTATAATTTCTTATACTTGAGCTCCCAATCAGCAGATCAATCCAGTGGGCATTTCTCAGTCTTAATTCACCCATGAACACATGGCTCAGAGCAGAAGTAGCAGCCTTTGAAAAGTGCTCAGACTTTATGTGAGAAAGAAAACATGAATACTTTCTTACCAATGATAAGCATCAAAACTTACCTGTAACAAAAGCTTCTTGGTGCATAAATGTAACTCTTAACTTTCATTCCCAATCAGCATATTCCATTTTCTTTTTTTTTTCATTTTTGATATCAAACTTATTTTAATTCCAACAGAAAATATATTAGGAAATTCTGTTTCTGATATGATGTTATATGTTGAGACTCAAAGATAAACAAACCATATGGCTCTCTACTCGAGGAGTTTATAATCCATAGAGAAAAGAAGCTTGTACAATTTAATGGTACATAATTTTGTTTCTTTCAGTGTCAGACTTGGCTTGTTTGAAACCAAAATTCTCTGAAGAAAGTTAAGCATTTATATATATAAGCATTATATATATATATTATATATTGAAGTCCAGTAACTTCAAATTATACTGGACTGTTGCCAAAATATATAAAATTTACTGAGTAAAATTCTGGAAAGAAGAAAATCCCAGAGAGAGCCCAATATTTGATATTAGTTTTTCCCTTGAGGTGTTGGTCTATTCAGAAGCCACGATTAATGTGCTGAGAAGCTTAACAGAAAGAAGTAGCAGCTGAGATGCTGAGGACCAGAGCAGACTGAACCGAGTTTTTGATACTTTCGTGCATCAAGGGGGACAAAAATTGGATTTAGGTGCTTGCCAAGATGGAGGATCACTGGTAAACATTTCCATACTTTCTGCCAGTATCAGTCTAAGATATGTAACAAATTACCCCAAGCATTAGTTGCTTCAAACAACAATCATTGGGAAGGTTGGCAACTTGGTCTGATATTCCTTTGGCTCGCTGCAGTCATGGAAGGTTTGGCTGAGGCCCCATGATCTAAGCTGTCCTCATTCATATGTCCAATGGTTGGTAGGCTGTCAGCCAGGTTATCTGGGTTATTTTAAACAAGTCCTCTCTACCAGGCTACTCACACCAAGAAGGTTAGGTTCCCTTCAGCAAAGTCATGGCCAATGTGCAAGTAGATTCCCAGATCTCTTTGTATCCCACTTGCCCAGATCCAAAAATTAAAGAAATAGTCTCCATATCCTAATGAGAAGAGCTTCAAAGAGTTTGTGGCCTTTCTTTTCTTTTTTTTTCTTTCTTTCTTTCTTTCTTTCTTTCTTTCTTTCTTTCTTTCCTTCTTTCTTTTTCTTTCTTTCTTTCTTTTCTCTCTTTCTTTCTTCTTTTTTTATTTTTCTACCATATTTCACAGGTTTAAGTCCATATTCAAATCAGATTACTGTTAATTTGATTAAGGTAATCTCCCTTGGCTGCTGGGAATAAGGGCAATTTCTCTGTTAGTAAAGTTAACATAACCCAGAAGATAAAATTATCTCTATAATTTTTCATATATGGTAACAGGACCCAAAATAACATGACATCAAAAAGACAGTAATTAAATGAAAAGCTAAAGGAAAAAAATGACAAAAGAAACAGGCCCACGGGAGATCTAAATATTAGTGTTATTACTCACAATCTTTTCAATAACTATAAATATTCAAAAAGTTAAAATCAAATTATCATAATTTTTAAATACTGAGAAAACAAGATACTTGTCAATTTTAGATATCCTAGGCAAAATCTGATAGTAGGGTATAGATTCGAGCTTGTTTCCTGGACTCACAGGAAATAAATTATTAGGGGCAATAAAAATATTTAGAGAGCTATAGAATTAATTTATAAATGGCAAGTCTTTCCAAAGTCTCCAGGAAATGTCTGCCTGTATTTTTAGTGTTAATATTTCCTAGTTTTTTAAAACTATATAGGAAAGAGATGTTAATAATTCATTATTAAAACTAATATATTAATCGACACCTCTTGTGCACTTATGTAAATAAAATCAGTCAAAAAGAAAAAATGAAAGTAATGAAAAAAATCACAAAATTGTTGAATAACTCTATTTCATTAAATCTGTGCCTTAAGGAAAAGAAATAAACCAAAGAAGGAATGAGACAAAAAAGTAAAACAAACTGTCATCTCATCCTCATCTCTCCTATCTTTCATCATAACATATTATATCCCAAAACATATCATATACGACATATTCTATCATACTAATGTCCAAAAGAGATTTTACATTCCTCAAGCCTTGCATATTGAGAATCATGAAAAACAGAAAATGCTAAAACTTTTGCATCCTGAAGTAAGAGATGTCTTGTATTTAGTTTTATCAAATCTAACTTAAATTTTGTATAATCAAAATCTATATCTTCCAATTAACAAACTGAACTTGAGGTTTTGCCTTTAAATTCTGCCTGAATACTTTTATTCAGAGAAGCAGGGTCATAATAATTGTGTCCCTTGTAAGGACTCAACTAAAAAAATTTTTTTAAATTTTTTTCTAATGTTTTATTTATTTTTGAGAGAGAGAGAGAGAGAGCATGAGCAGGGGAGGGTCAGAGAGAGAGGGAGATACAGAATCCGAAGCAGGCCCCAGGCTCTGAGCTAGCTGTCAGCACAGAGCCCGATGCGGGGCTCGAACACATGAATCGTGAGATCATGACCTGAGCTGAAGCCGGACGCTCACTGACTGAGTCACCCAGGCACCCCTGGACTCAACTAAAAATTTAACTCACTACTAAAATTTGTCTTTGACTCTATTTGTTAATAATTATTCAGAATAACACACACAAATGCAGATGCTCCATCCCTAGTCTAGTTAGGTCTACCAAGTTTGTGCTGTTCTCTTAGTGGTAGTGGATAAAAGATGCATTCATTCGCCTTTCACTAAGGGAATATGCTAACACATTTCAGGCTTTAAAAACGTCACTGAAGTACAGGCCTTTGAAATTTAATTGGCTTTCTCTGCAACCTCTGGTATTTTGTATGTTCCTTTGGTATCTCTGACACCTGCTTTTTAAGCTCACCATATTCTATCAGCAGGATATCAGCAATATAATACACCCGTATGAGGCCTTGGTCTTGAGAGATGATCACCTTCCTTGTAAACTCAATTGGGACAGCAGAGGAGTAGATGAAGACAGATGGGAGTGTGAAATTTTACTGCTATACATGCTGGGTGAAAACAAATTTTACTACCTTTATCTGTTTGTTGTTTGCAGGGGGTCAAGGTGTGAGCATACTGTCAGATTACAGGCTTTTTTACCAGTTATAATCAAGAACTATTTTAATTTTCTTCATTAATCATGTTTTGAACACAATTCCATTTAAAGTCACTGTCTGATTAGGTTTGTAATCCAATGCCATTTTTACTAGAACACTCTGTGTTTTGCTCAGGAGGAACCAGTGAATTAAAAGGGTATTGGAAGGAATCACTACTGTTGCATTTAGTTTTGATTGTGGCACTAATCTCTGTAATTTACCCATGTGGCATGAAACTCTAATTCACAATATTGCTTTTGATTCACTCTTCTGGTAAGGAGGGCTTAAGCCAGGCCTCTTCTTGACACAGTAGCTGTTACTCCGTTTGTCAGATATGGTTTGCCATATCCATATGTTCCAACTGCTTGGTCAAGATCTGGAAACATACCTACAATACAGGATCCAAAGGATACAGGTTTAAATGGTTTTTGTGAAAACTCCACTTATCTGATCTCTGATCTCCAATCTGAAGCATTCTGTGTCCAGTTCAAGGCAGTATCCCATAAATTCTGAAAGTTCTTGTACCATTTTCTTAAGTGTACAGTTGCTTTACAGTATGACTTCTGGGATCCTTAGAGATGATTTGAAGAAAGATTTACAATCTTCTAATTCAAATAATACTCAGCATGCCCCTAGGACAATACTGACCCCAGTTACCAGAATTAGATCCTCGGTTTCCTTTCCTCTTTCAGATCTTACCCTTGCAATTCCTCATTAATAGTTTTTTGATGCATTTAAGAGAATGCTTTTATATATTTTGTCCTGATTTTTTTTTACTCTTTATCAAGAGTTTAGTCTAAAAGTAAAAAATTTACTTAAACTTAAATTGTCTACTAGTCATCTCAAGAATTTTAAAATGGACTATAATTGGAATTTTTAAAAATTACAATGTCAGAGGATTTAACTATATGTACTATATCAAATGCTCTATTTCAAAAAATTTGTGTATCTCTATGTGGACTTCATAATTTTAACTATTTAAATAAGTCTTACTTTTTTATTTAAATTAAAGTGTTCTTCATGTTTCCCAATAGTATTTATTGGGATTTGATAGTTTTGTTATGAAAGGAATCACCTTTTTTTTTTTACTACATTTTGTAAGTAGGTTTTGTTTTTACATAAATTATTTTACCCTCTCTTTTTACTAAATCTTCTTTGGTATAGAAGAATAAAACAAAACACATGTTGGGGTGCCTGGGTGGCTCAGTCGATTAAGCATCTGACTATTGATTTCAGCTCAGGTCATGATATTATGGTTCCTGCTCAGGATTCTCTCTCTCCCTCACTCTCTCTGCCCCTCCCCCCATCTCTCTGTCTCTCTCTCAATCCAAAAAAGAAAAAACAAAACTAAAAAAAAAACTATATCACATGTTATATTCAGCTATGTCCAGATGGTTTATAGTTTGTACTGTAAAAAAACCTATAAAAGAAAGAGAAACAATGTAGATACATATTTAATTTTAAGATAGGGTAGGCCTATTTATGCATACAGACAAAGGAAAAATTGAAAGAGAAATAAATATATTTTGTTTAAATAAAATAACAGAATTCCTTAGCTAAAGAAGAAAATTAGAAAGATTAGTCATATGAATTCTATTCATCAAGAACAAGAAAATGAGAGAGGGAGAGATTAAAACATTGAACATATTCTCCTCATTCTAGTTGATAAGCATTTTCCCTGGAGGGTGAGATCTGAGATACAACTTTATTGCTCCCTAAAGCTATGGTTTAATACTTGTGTCTCTCCCAAATTCGTATGTTGAAACCCTAATGCCTAATAAGATAATATTAACAGAAGGGATATTTGAGAGTTGGCTAAGTCATTAGGATGGAGTTCTCATGAATGTAATTAATGCCATGATAAAAGAGACCCTCTGGAAACTCCCTAGCTCCTTCCACCATGTGAGGACACAGTAAGAAGTCCACAGTCTGCAATCTAGAAGAGGGCCTTCACTAGAATCTCATCATGTTAGCACCCTGGTCTTGGGCTTCCAGTCACCAGAACTGTGAGAAATACATTTCTGTTGTTTGTAAACTGCCCAGTCTATTATATTTTGGTATAGCAGCCCAAACAGTCTAAGATACCTAGTAAGACTCAGTCCCCCTTACCATTCGTAGTATGAGTCTCTCTTAAAACTGAAGGTGATTTTAGGAGCTTTCGATGCAAAAACTACTTATGTAAATGACATGGACCTAAAGACCTTGATCATTGATCATTTTGAAAGACTAATTGAAAAAGCCTATTGTTGGGAGCCATCCTAAACTCACTGGATGAGTGAAAATTCCTGGTGAGGGTACGGCAAGTTTGCAAGGTCTCTTGTGCCAGGCAGCGACCAATATCTACCTTCTTGTAACTATCATTTCTGCTTGAGCACCAGACCTCGGAGTGCCTTGCCAATTAAAATCAAGAGCAAGCTGTCCTCTCGTTCTGGCCTTGGGGTGGTGATTGCACCTGGTTTGGGACAACCCAGTAATTCAAGAAGACTAGGGTATAGGTTATCGCTAGGTCTACCCTTACATTACATTCTGCCCTGAAAACCTTATAATTAACTAGTAAACTTAATACCTCCTGGGCTAGGGCAAATGTTGCAAAAGTCAGCCCTGCAACTTATGCAAAGTATGCATCATCTGTCCTTGTGGCTGTGAGGGTAGACACTGTGTTTCCTGGAGTTCCTGTTTTTCTGGGAACTTTTTCTTAGAACTCTAAACAGCCTAATGATCCTTAAGCATAAAAAACCGACCTTGACTAAACAATGCTGTTTGCCTCATGGTTAAAGGTTGCTTTCTTAGGGCTATACCTGAGATTTTGTATATCTTGGTCTTATTCCTCCTATGATGCTGGAGTCCAGCTCCAGCAGGTCCAGGGCTCCCTGAAGGATGGACAGTGTCAGCAAAACGGAGTGAGAGAGCCTCGGTTTTCTTTCTGATCACCAAGCAGGAATCTCTGCACTGACCTGAGAGTCAGCTTTATTTATGGAAAAAATGTATGGGATAAAAAACAGAAGTGGCAATTGCCTTAGACAATGATTTCTGATGACAAATTTCTTTGGTATGTAAAAATTTCCCAGAACATAGATTGGTAGAAGACTCCTGCATAATCTTTATCAATAGTGATTGATGTAGGTGACTAGATGCTTATCACATGGGA
>CM053567.1:143327780-143361192 GCA_028646485.1 Cryptoprocta ferox
ACCCAGTGCTCATCCCAACAAGTGCCCTCCTCCATGACCATCACCCATTTTCCCCTCTCCCCCACCCCCATCAACCCTCAGTTTGTTCTTAGTATTTAAGAGTCTCTTATGGTTTGCCTCCCTCCCTCTTTTTATTTTTTCCCCTTCCCCTCCCCCATGGTCTTCTGTTAAGTTTCTTCTGTTAGACCTATGAGTGAAACATATGGTATCTGTCCTTCTCCGCCTGACTTATCTCATTTAGCATAACACCCTCGAGTTCCATCCACATTGCTACGAATGGCCAGATTTCATTCTTTCTCATTGCCATGTAGTATTCCACTGTATATATAAACCACACCTTCTTGATCCATTCATCAGTTGATGGACATTTAGGCTCTTTCCATGATTTGGCTATTGTTGAAAGTGTTGCTATGAACATTGGGGTACATGTGCCCTTATGCATCAACACTCCTGTATCCCTTGGGTAAATTCCTAGCAGTGCTATTGCTGGGTCATAGGGGAGTTCTATTGATAGTTTTTTGAGGAACCTCCACACTGTTTTCCAGAGTGGCTGCACCAGTTTACATTTCCACCAACAGTGTAGGAGGGTGTCTGTTTCTGCACATTTTCCCAGCATCTATAGTCTCCTGATTTGTTCATTTAAGCCACTCTGACCGGCGTGAGGTGATATCCCAGTTTGTTTTGATTGGTATTTCCCTGATGATGAGTGATATTGAACATCATTTCATATGTCTGTTGGCCACCTGGAAGTCCTCGTTGGATAAGTGTCTGTTCATGTCTTCTGCCCATCTCTTCACTGGATTATTCGTTTTGTGGGTGTGGAGTTTGGTGAGTTCCTTATAAATTTTGGATACTAGCTCTTTATCCAATACGTCTTTTGCAACTATCTTTTCCCATTCTGTCCGTTGCTTATCAAGATAAAAAGTTTCTGCACCGCAAAGGAAACAATCAATAAAACTAATTGGCAACTGATGGAATGGCTTTGTAATTCTTTTTGCCTTGTTAACCCATCAGTGCAGGCTCAGGGAATTCCTAAGCTTATTCCCCACACTTTGGGTCCCCAGTTTTCTAAGATAAGGTCTCCAAATAAGGGAATTTCTGTTAAGTTAGGAGATCTGTAATGGATCAAAGTAAGGTCAAGCCCATCTCCCAACTGAAGCCAGGGGTGAGAACATATGGGAATATTGGGTTTAGGATAATATCCTCCCAATTAAGAGTTTCCTCCTACCCCAACTGTTTTAATAAAACTTGGTGTTTGACAGCCTCAGTGCAGTTGGGGCCTGTAAATATATGATGCATGTACTGTTGTGGTTGGAAGGGGATACAGAAGTTGCTAGAGGAAATATTGCTTATAGCACATAGAGGCAGATCTTCAGTGGGAAAGAACCAGCTGTGAAAAAGTTCATGCCATCCACTATGTATCCATATTTATTACAACTTTTTCCACAATCACGAGGGGGCCAGAAGGTGGAAGCCAATTGCCTCCAGTGTATCTGGTATCGTTGGGGGGGGGGGGCAAATCTGGATCTTCCCAGGTGATGAGATCAAAAACAGGGGGGTTAAGAATATGAGCCCAGTAAGTGTGTTACCTGTCCCAGACAGGATAATGCAGAGGAATCCATAGCAAAGAAATACCCATGTTACCTTAGAGCTTTTATAAGTAATGGTTATGTGAGTGAGCATGGCCAGAGAAATGTTTTTGGGGGTAATAAGGGTCTCAGTAGCCTCGAGGATGTTTTCAGCCTGTGTGGTGAACTTCTTTAAGTCAACCCAGGTCGGTCCAGGAGATTGTATTGTCATGGTCAAGAGCTCCATCCTTCTCTCCCTCTGAAGCACCAGAGGGGTGGCTGGACTATCAATTGTTGGATTTCTGGAACTGTATTTGTCCCTTTTGTTACAGAATATGGTCTAGATTACCCGGTGGAAGAACCAACAGGCACTCGGAGATCTTGGAAGGCAGATTTATCTTATACCAATGGGCTCAAAGATCATTCTCCAGAGGTCTGAGTCCAGAGCATCAGTGCAGGGAACAACTTATAGTCTGTTACTTACTCATTCCTCATTAATGTGTGCAACAAGCAGGGTGGGAAGAGGAACCCTGAAGGGGGAGTCTTTGATCAGGGACAAGAATTTCCTTATCAGTCCTGTCAGCCATCTTATAAAAGATTTTTTCCCTATACTTTGATGTGCCAAATCATGATATGAGAGGATGGCTTTCACCAGAATCCAAAGCAGTCCTGTTGGGTATAAAACAGAGGCATATCCCCTTTACCACATTAGTATTTCCACTGGGCCCTGCCACTGAGGGCCTTGGAGCCAGGGCTGATATAGCACCAAAGGTTTAGGTCTGTCCTGCATGGGAATGAAATACTGTTTGATGGCTGTTGAACCCGAAGAGTTACAGGTAAAAAAAAATTAAGGGTAAATAAAGCTTTGTGTACTTGCTCTTGTAGGGATGACCTTTTGTCTTGATTTCTCCTTTTTTTTTGTTTTAAAAGTTGTGTTTTATGTAAACCATGCACTCTTTCTACTATGACTTGGCCTGTGAGATTGTAGGGATTTATGGTTTTATGTTTAATGTTCCAATCGTTGAAAAAACTCTTAAGGGTCTTAGAGATATATACAAGCCCACTGTCAGTTTTAATTTGTTGAAGGAGTCCCATGACAGCAAAGGCTGAGAGAAGGTGTTTCTTAACATGTTTAACAGCTTTACTGGTTTGGGCAGTAGCATGGAAAAGGCCAAAATAAGTCTAATAGTTACATGGAAGAATTTTAGTTTTCCAAAGGGTTCGTGGTGGGTGACATCCATTTGCCAAATTTCATTATTGTGTAATCCTCCAGGAGTTATTCCCCCCAGGGGGATATTTGAGAATATCTTTGGCAATCAGGACAGGCCCTGACTAGTTCTTGAGCCTGTTGATAAGAAACACCAGAGGAATGGGCCAGGGCTCTAGCTCCTTGATGAAAGAATTGATGTGATGCAATAGCCATATAAAGAGCATCAAGGTGCATCACCAATCTATCGGCATGATCATTTCCCTTAGGAAGGAGGCCAGGAAGACCAGAATGAGGTCTAATATAGAACATAGATTTGACCAGTTCTTAATTGCATTGATTTATGTAAATGTCTCAACATTTCAAAGAGCTGTTTATGGTATCCGTCATGGGTGAGGGTAGTTTCTATAACCTGTACACAGTTCCTATGATGTTAAGAGGAATCAGCTCTTATGTTTAGGGGCTGGTGGGGAGAATGATGAAAGCTACAGTTGCAGCAGCTAGTTCAGCTCGTTGAGTAGTGATGTTTAAGGGTAAGAAAGTGTTTTCAGATACCTTTTTCTCACCAGGTGACTGAGCCTTTGCCTGACTTTCCTAAGCCACCCAAAAACAGGATTATAGCATCAGGAATAGGGGTTGCAGAAAGGATAGAAGTGGAGGCAACAGGGAGGAGTCGAAAACCTTGTAGTATTTTGCCATGAGGTATGGAAAAACTGGTATCTCCAAGAAAATAAGCCAAAGGAATTTGGAGGGTCTCTGCTTGTTTATAAGCAGTGTAGAAATCAGTTTTAGTTAGGCCAAGGTTAATTATATCCAGGTCCCTTCGTTTTAGCAGCTGACAACCGTGGCGACCTTGTTATAAAAGGGCCACCTTTGTGCAAGTTGAGTACATAATTTTTTCTTGGGGGAGGGGGTGATGAAAAATCCATTCAATGATCCCAATATGAGGGAGGAGCTAACATAATAATCCTGTGGGGCTATGAAGAGTATTTAAAATAATGAAATGTAAAGGCTCCCTGGAAGTCATGCTCTCCATTTGTGGGGAGGTGAGCCATTTTTCAATTTTAGCTCCAGCTTGTTGGGAGAACGTGTGAAGGGAGGAGAGGTTGATGTTGCCGTTTAATGTGCTAAAAAGATGTTGTAATTGATAAGTAGGGATTCCCATAGAAGGGCGGAGCCAATTGACATCACCTAGGAGCTTTTGGAGATTTAAGAATCATATTATCAGGAATTGAAAGTGATACCCTCTGAGGGAGACTGTTTCTCTGTGCAATAAGGAAACCCAGATATTTCCATGGTTCTGGTTTTTGTACCTCCTCTGGGGCTATTTGTAGTCCTACTTGATTTGAGTGTTCAAGTAAGTGTAGATATATCTTTGACAAAACAATAGGATCCTCCAGTGAAGTAAGCGCTATGGGTGGGCTCAACGTTCTTTGATAATCTAAGTGCTTCATCCTGGAAGGGAAATATTTCTGCTGTTTTCAACCAGCATCTACTGTTTCCAGCATGTCTTGTTTTTGTCTTGGTTGAGCAGCTACTGTGTCCAGCGTGTGCTGCGTTCAGCATGCACCGCTCTTGCCTTACTTTATCTCTTCTGTCCTCTGTATTCCCACAAATGTTCTCCTCTCTTTATAAATACATCTCTAGAATTTTGCCTTTATCAGCAGAATTTAAGATGTTTGGCCATCCTGTCCACATCCTAGCTAGAAGCAAAGGGGAAAAATGGAAGTGGGGCTTATCTCCTACAGTCTTAGGGAGAAAGAACTTAGTTGAAAATCTCAAATAGAATCCAATCTTGGAAGTTGTTAAATTACAGCCTATATTAAGTTCGCAATCTGTTTAGGTCATTATGTGAAAGAGTGAGCATATATTGAGAATCCTAAGAAATAGAAGAGGGACTTTTTGATATATTTGGCTGACTCTCAGTAATGATATTCAGCTGACTCTCAGTAATGTGAATTCTAAATGACACTGAATCTGTCTTGGAAGCAGAAAAACAAAAACAAAACAAAAACAATCTTCTCTATTCTGAATAAAGGTGTTTGAACACTGAAACCTTGTAAGGAAACTCCTTTGAGGTAATTACCTTGCAAGAGTGTCCATCTTTTTATGCCTAATCTCTACCACCTTTTTTTTTTTTTTAATCTTCAAATTAGTGCC
This sequence comes from Cryptoprocta ferox, assembly GCA_028646485.1. Classification (NCBI taxonomy): domain Eukaryota; kingdom Metazoa; phylum Chordata; class Mammalia; order Carnivora; family Eupleridae; genus Cryptoprocta; species Cryptoprocta ferox. The sequence continues at coordinate 143,332,716 of CM053567.1, forward strand.
AACAGTCAACCTAAGCATCAACAAATATTAAATGTGAACTATGGTAAGATTTGTATACCAAAATATTTGTAAGAATTTTATGACTAATGTGATAGAAACACTAGAAGTTTGTGTGAAAATGAACCAAGGAGGGAAAAAAGTATGATTTTCACTTGGACTGAATTAACTGATGAAGCACATTTGGTCATGAACTTAGATTTCATGTGCTAGATAATTCAACAAAATGGAGGTCTTACTTTTTAGTCAGCTAGACGATTGAAACTTGCATTTAGTTGCAGCCCATGTGCATTTAAGCTAAGATGCAAAGTAGTCTTTAATAAATGTAAATATTATACAGTGTTAAGGATAGAAAAAAATGAAGCAGATTTAAAGTGCTCTACCCAATCATCAAGTCTTAAATTATGTCTTACTGAGAGGGCTCAGAGAATATGTACTGTCACAGAATATGCATTGGTGAGGAGTATCAGTCTTTTTGAAATGTACCACAGACATAGTCCTCTATAGGATAACATTAAGATAGTAAAGCTGCTATTGAAATGGATTCTTTAATTTGAATGAAGATGACAGAATCCCAGAACATCAGAAAGAAAGTGTTGGCAATTAATTGCCAGAAAGAAGAGAAGGTGATGACCACAATGGACATCTAGGTAAGAATGGCATTCAGAATGGTTAGCAAACAGAGATCTTTGGTGTGGCTAAAGAATTCCTAGGGCTTACCTATAAAAATGTCTACTTAACTTGGATTCCCTAAAACTCAAGACTGAAAAAATCTTAGGTGCTAATTCTTCGTATCAGAGGATGCAATCCTAGAGAAACAAAAATGAAGGAAAAAACCCACAAGGATGCCCATTTTGCCACTTCTAATCAGTATTCAGTATTTTGCTAGACACCTTATCAGTACAATAATGAAAACAACGAAACAAATATTGTAGTAATCATAAAAGGGATTAATTAATCTGGCATTATTTACACTAGCATATATGTAAAATAGAAGCGATCCAAGGCCTAAGAACCAGGATACTCAAATGTTTAGAGGTTGAGGAGTTTGGAAGAAATGAAAAAAGGAGTTGGAGAAGGAATGGACAGTAAGGTAGGGAGAACCAGGAGAGTATGGCATACCAATATTAATAAGGCATAAAGTTCAAAGAGAATCAAGATCAGATATCAAATGCTGTTTATAGTTCAACAATATTGAGGATTGTATAAAAATAGAGGTATATAAAATCTATAAAAATACTTTTTTTTCTGGAGTAATGGAGCAAAAATCTGAATGGAAAGGGTTGAAAAAAGAATGAATGGAAGACAATGAAAACAGGGAGAATTAGGGTCAGTATGCAATTCGTCACTTAATACAGGAAATTTTCTCCTGGAGAAATCCTGTATCAAATGAGACAACACATCCAAGCTGTGACTATCGCAGATAATGGAGATGTATGATTCAGCCTAGGTAGAACACACAACTCTTTCAATGAGTTTTACTGTTAAAAAGAGAGAGAAGAAGAGAGGAGAGGAGGAGAGAAGAGAGGAGAGGAGAAGAGCAGAGAAGCGAAGGGAAGAGAAAAGAAAATAGAAAAGAAAAGAAAAAGAAAAGAAAGGAAAAGAAAAGTAAAGACAAGACAAGAAAAGAAAGAAAAAAGAAAGAGACATGATAGCAACAAGAGGGAATGGTATGGTCCAGACACGTTTGTTTTGTTTTGTCATTTGTTTTCAAATGGCTGGTACAAACATGTACTTATACCAGCCTTTTGAAAATGTTTGTACATGTTTATTTGCTGAGGGAGATGAACCTGTAACAGGGAAGAAGTATAGATACATGGCAACAGGGCAGAATTGTTAGGAGCATTTGCAGGAGAATTCAAGGAAGGTGAGATCTAGTGGACAAAAGGATATTTACTGGATAAGGTAGAAGCATTAATAACCTACCCATAATAATAGGAGAGAAGGTAGAATGTTTGGCATAGGAACTGGCTGGGAAGATGTGGTAAAGACCTGGAGAGGTTCTCAGTTAAACATGAATTAAAGTCATCATCCAGGGGCACCTGGGTGGCTCAGTCGGTTGAACCTCTGAGTTTGGCTTATCAAGATCAGGTCATGATCTTGCAGTTTGTGAGTTTGAGCCCCTTGTTGGGTTGTGCTGACAGTGCAGAACCTGGAACCTGCTTCAGATTCTGTGTCTCCCTCCCTCTCTGCCCTTCCCCTGCTCACATTCTGTCTCTCAAAAATAAGTTAAAAAATTAAAAAAATTTAAAGTCATCATCCAAAAATAAAAATAGTAAGAGTGTGGGGTGACTCATTCAGTGTCTGACTCTTGATTTTGGTTCAGGTCATGATCTCACTGTCATGAGTTCGAGCCCTGGATCAGGGTCGCATGGAGTGCGGAGCCTGCTTTGGATTCTTTCCCTGTCTCTCTGCCTCTCTCCTGCACTGACTCCCTCTCTCCCTCTTAAAATAAATAAATAAACATTTAAAAATAAATAAATAAATAAATAAATAAAAATAGTAGGTAAGATAAAGCTTTCTATCACTGTGAAATAAATGTTTAATGAAGTCAATAAAGTTTTAATTAATAAGATTGGAAATGTAATCAACCATTAAAAATTAAAAACTGGTTCACATTATAAAACAAATAACATTTTCTATTATTTGAAGAAAAAAAGAAAATATAATAACACTAGAAATAACAGTGTAAAATAGCATACTTTTATGGGAAATAGTATATTAATATCTTTCCTAAAGAGAATGCATTTACATTTTGTTTATTTATTTATTTTGAGAGAGAGAGAGAGAGAGAGAGAGAGCTTGAGCAGGAGAGAGGCAGAGAGAGAGTGAGAAAGAAGCCTAGGCAGGCTCTGCTGACAGCATGAACCCCCACACAGGGCTCGAACCCACAAACTGTGATATCATGACCCGAAATGAAATCAAGAGTCAGATGCTTGATGGACTGAGCCACCCAGAAGCCCCATAAAGAGAATTTTTTTTTAAAAAAGTGTAAGGAAAATGAAAATACTGCTGTAAATACATGCATATTACATAAATGATACTATTGAGAAAATTTCAAAGGAATTCTTAATATATTATGCAATCAGTTGTAAACAAAAACATTTTAAAATTAAATAGAATATTTGCATGCTTAATCTTTTAATGAATTTCTTTGAACAGATTATACACACATACCCACACCCATACAACTCACAAATTACTGGTAGGCAATTATACTTAAGAAGAAAGTTCAGAAAATTTAGCAAGAACATTCATAACTTTTGATCCACTAAACTTATCTTTATGATTTTCAATCTGATGAAGTAATCTGAAATGCACACAACTACTTCTAATCTTTAGAGAAATTATTTATAGCACTCTTTACAATTGTGAAAAATAAGAAAAATAATAAATGCTTAACTATAGAAGGTATGTTAAACAACTGTTTCTCAAGATATCAGAATATTCTACAGTTTAAGTTTATTTATTTATTTTGTGAGAGAGAGCATGAACATAAGTGGGGGAGGGCCTAAGAAAGACTGCTAAGCAGGCTCCACACTGTCAGCACAGAGCCCAACACCAGGACTTGAACTCATGAACTGTGAGATGAAGTCAAGAGTCGGATGCTTAACCAAGTGAGCCACCCAGGCACTGTAGAATGTTTTAAAGTTTTTGAAATATTTAATGACATAGGAAAATGCTCCCAGTGTGTTACAGACTGATTTGTTACCCTTAAAACACGTAAGTTAAGGTCCTAACTTCAGTTTACTTAGGAATGTAACTGTATTTGGATGGCCTTTAAATGATATAATATGGGTGGGCCCTAATCTAATATGATTGGTGTCATAAAAAAAGAGGGAGGGATGCTAGAGATATGTGCACACAGAGGAAAAGCCATATGAGAACCCAGTGAGAAGATGGCCATCTGCAAGCCAAGGAGAGAGGCCTTGGAAGAAATCAAATCTGCCAATGCCTCCATCTGAAACTTCTAGCTTCCAGAACTAAGAGAAAATAAATCTCTACTGATTGAGAGTCTGTTATATTATGTTATGGAAGCCAAGCAAACTAATATACAGTCCATTGTTAAACTTGAAAAATGTTAATTATATCAATAGTATAATTATAATTTTTAAAATACATTACTATTTCTAAGTATTTATCTGATATCTAGATTGATATATAGATAATGAAGGGAAAGGAAGAAGGAAGGAAGGAAGGCAGGAAGGAAGGAAAGAAGGAAAGAAGGAAGGAAAGAAGGAAGGACGGGAGGAAGGAAGGAAGGGAGAAAGGAAGGAAGAAAGGACAGGGAAATTTATAAAATATATACCAATAGGAATTAGAGATGGGTTATCAATTGTTTTTTCTTCTTTATCCTAAGACATAATGTATATGCAATAACAATGCTTATACATAATATATAAAATCACTTTTAAGACAAAATATATATTTTCTTATAATATAATTCATTTTAAGTTTTAGTAATGCCAATCTACACATCACCTTTTTTGTTGTTGTTTGTTTGTTTGTTTAAGTGTCACACACCTAAAGACAAATCACCATAATGGTGAAAGATACAAAGCAATGTTTCAGTTAAAACAGTCTACATGATACCAAGGGAACACTAAAACATTTACAATTCCTTAATATATAGCAGATGAGAAAGGTATCAAAATGTGATATCTAAATATGCCTTCTTACATTTTGGTTGAGGTAAAATATTCTAATTTCTATTCATTCTAAAGAATGAAATCTGGCCATTCGTAGCAAAGTGGATGGACCTCGAGGGTGTCATGTTCAGCGAAATAAGTCAGGCGGAGAAGGACAGATACCATATGTTTGCACTCATAGGTCTAATAGGAGAAACCCAGCAGAGGACCATGGGGAGGGGAAGGGGGGAAAAGATTTAGGGAGAGGGAGGGAGACAAAGTACGAGAGACTCGAATACTGAAAACAAACTGAGGGCGGAAGGGGGAGGGGGAAAAAGGAAGGGGGGTGATGGTCATGGTGGAGGACACTTGTGGCGAAGAGCACTGGGTGTTATATGGAAACCAACCTGACAATAAACTATAAAGTTTAAAAAAAGAAAAACAACAACAACAACAAAAAATGTGATATCTAAATATGCCTTCTTACATTTTGGTTGAGGTAAAATATTCTAATTGAAAACATTCATACTCCATTTCAAATGCCTCACCCACCTCAGATTATAATGTCAGTTAGCTCTGAAATATTTACCTAAGAAAGTATGAAGAAATATTTACCCAAGAAAGTGTCTGTATGCAATGTATTATTGTATGCTTTTCATATTTTGGTCATCAGTACAGGTGAGCAATCTCTCTGTATGTACAATTGGTTACTGAATATTGGTGTGCTCCCACTTAAACACAGTGAAAATGAGAAAACTACAAAGCATTTCTAGGTTGTGTGTCTTTAGCAACCTGCATTCTATCATTTTTACTTGTGTTCAAGCAAACGGCTTTGACATGTAATAGTAGGTGCATATAACCACACTGAAACTTCCACTAAACATCAAAACAAAAAGATTGCCATTTTAGAAGATAAAATTCAGGTTTGGGATGGTCCGAGATTCCTTCAAGGGAAAGGTCAAGGCAAAAGTCAAGGAAACAGAGTGAAAATCAGCAGGTTGTCAGATCTATGTGAGTCTTAGTATGTTATAAATGAGTCAACGTCATTGTCATAGTGCAGTCCAGAAATTGAATCAGGTTTAGACACTGTTAGAGACAGGTCATAATCACAGCATTAGGAATAAAGAGAAGAATTAACACCTGTGTAAAATATCTGGAATAATCCTCTATGAAAGTGATACTAAGATTCTCATAAGTGTGTGAAAGTGCTTTCAAGGTATATGATGATTGATGACTATGTTTTTCAATGTGAGAATATAATTAAGAAGACTTTTCAGTGATCACTGAGATTTCCTTCATTTTCAAAAAAAATAAAATGTGAAAAGGAAAAACCTTGATATTTTATTATATTTTGAGGAACTTCTGTTACTACCTTGAAATTGTTTATGCTATTTTGTATCTAAATTTAATTTGAAAAAATGTAAAAATACCTAGGGAAAGCCATTCATTGAAAAGTCAAATTGTACTTAAGATAGAACAAGCATTTCTCCTGATTATAATAAAGTAAACTCTGTCACTTAATCTAAAATTCCTTTTGCGGAAGTAGAACCAGCTTCAAAAGTATAGATTGAAAATGTGGCAGCTGACAGTTCCATCATACTAAAGCATTGTTTTACGATGTGCCTATATTTAGTAATAGTTCTTTGGATGCTCATAACCCTTTTTTGTGATTTACTGTGGTTATCCATTACACCACCTGTGCATGATATTAATTAAGAACTGGGGAGACAGTGTTATAAAAATGAAAAATTTTCTTTGTCATCAGGAAAAAAAAAGCACTGGATAAGTTCTTTGTTCATCAAAGTTTGGTGATGCTCCAACTACTTGTCCCAAGGCTAGCATTTTATATCTCCACAACCTGAAGCAGTAGATCAGCTGAAAGGTAAAACTTACAAGTTCAATAGCCGGCTTGGATATATAATCATGCGTTTCTGTCCATTTGAATTAAGTGTGCTTAGAGACATCACTGTGGTTTGTGCAGCCTTTCAAGCCCAGGATCAAAATAAATAGCATAGACCTAGCAAGACGCAGTGCTAGCTGTTAATCTACTAAATAGTCCATTAGTATCTGTCACTTTGGATTAACTGACTGTTTTAATGTTCACCATGTTTTTAAGCACACCGACTTATAGATGGATTTATAGATGGATTAAATCCTTCTTTAATTCCCAGAAAGTATCCATTTAGACAATTTTATATATTAACAATATTTTTCTCCATATTAAACCCTATAAAATGGCCTTGTCCATGACAAATATTACTTAGAATGAAGTAACAGGTTTAAACAGTTCCTACTATTTAAAAAATGAAAAAACTAAAATAGGAAGTCATTTGGAATAAATTTTATCAATCAACATTTACTATTTATTAACACTTTTTTTTAAAAACACATGCTTCTGAGCACTTAAACATGTTAATCCCCCAAAGTGGAACACTGATCGTCGTGTTCTATGTTGCTTTAAAAAAATTAAAAGTAAAATGAGATTTTTATTTTAAAATTAAACCACAGTTTATAATAAAAATGTAGTCTTTCTCTTCTCCCCTTCAATTCCCTACCCCTAAGGTAACCAGTGTTAACAATTTGATGTTTAATTTTCTACTTTTCCTATGTATATACAAATGTAAAACATACATATAACACATGTATAGGGCTTTTCGTGTTTGCATTTTAACAAAAATGAGATCAAACTATATACAGTTTCATGAAAAACATTTACAGTTAATACATTCAACTTATTCATTTTAATAGCTACATAATATTCTGTAATTACTATTAATACATTTTCTGTTGAATAACAATCAGATAGGTAACAATGCTGCAAAATAAACCATGTATGTGGGTGTGCATGTGTGTGTGTATTCATGTTTGTTTATATCTGTAGGTTATATTAATTAGGTAGCAATTGCTTGGTCAAAAGTACGTACATTTTTATTACTGTCAAATAATTTTCAAGGTACTAAAGGCAATTTACATTTCTACCAGAATTGTATGAGAAGCCTTATTTCTTAATGTATACTGCAGTAAGGGAGATATAAAAACACTTTTTCCATGCTCTTTAAAAAGTGGAATTTGTATGGCAGCATGGAATTTAGATTCTAAATTAAGAGAGAATTTAAGAAAATACATATCAGCTCAGGTAAATTTTGCATTTTACATAGAATTTTGTTATACAAGTTAAGTTTTATCCAAATTCTGAGAATTCCACATTATATTAAAATTTAAGAAAAAGCGCAAAAGGAATTTTAATCACTTCCTAATGTGAGTTCTGGAAAAATGAATAAAGAATATGGACAAGGCTCATCTGAACTGAAAAACTGGGACCAAAAGCATTGATCTGTATATTCTCACCATCTGATGATAAATAAATCATAACAAGGCGAGATGGCACTTAAAACAAGTAAGTAAAGAATTATATACATTAGAATGAAAACTTGAATAAAGTAACACTGGCAGCAGCTTTGTTGATGTCAGTTACTTTACTGGGATGATACTTCCTGTGGAGCAGCTTTCAAACTTCTTCTTTAAAATGCTAATAGAGAGTTTCTCAATTATAATAGAGCAGTTTGATTATAATTATAGAACTTTGGATAGGAAAATTCAGACAGAGGTCATCAAGTTTATAATTGGAAGATAATTGTATTTGACATTGCATTGAAGTCAATAAGGATAATTATTGTCATTAAAATGACATTAAAACCATTAAAACCTTGTAATTTTAAAGACATAACTCTCAAATTTGAATATTTGAGCATTTTACCTGGATCTGAAAAAACCTATTTTTCTTTTAAATTATATACACAATAGTATAGAAACACATTTACTTCTTTCAGGATATTAAAACTATGTCAACAATTTTATGAACATCCAGGTTAATAAAAACCAAGTAGTCACTGGGATCCAAATATTCATTCATTTACTACAACTTAAATGAAATTTAATAGACCTTTGTCTTACTTATACATATGCATACTATATGTTCTTGAATACTAAATTGTTGTAATATTTAAACATAATTCAGTCTTTCTCTTACCTACATTTCTTGAATACTAAAATGTTCTTGAATACTAAAGTGTTGTAATATTTAAACACGATTCAGTCTTTCTCTTACCTACATTTGCTATCAATATGAAACTACTTGTTCTTAGAATGAGTGCATATTTAAAATAACAATTAAAAATGAACTAAAATGACTTTAGTAGTTAGGAATAACACTTTAGGGGCCGAAGGTTGAGCAGAGATGCCCATTCAGATTCAAACTGAAAAAATGAACATACTATAAAAATACAGGGGCAAGGGGGGATGTCTGTGTCATTCTTTAGAAAATTTAGATAGATGTTATTCAGAGGTCAGCATCTTCAGAGGAATTCCTGCTAAAAATGGAGATGGAAACATAGTGAAGGAAGCCCTGAAAAATGAATCATTCTTTTTCATTCTAGGAAAGTGATTCAACATCAGAAGATACGAGTTTAGATGAGGTTACAACCTCTCTAAGTCATTTAGAAGGACTGAGAGTTGATCTGAGTATGAACTTTGTGAAAGCTTTTAAACACAGCACTTAGAATAATTTTCAACAATGTAGCAATGTTTTTGAAAAGATTTGTACTCAAGCTGCAAAAGTCAAGCAAAATTCCCTACACACAACTCTCATTTGGTCGTCTTGTTCCTAGATGTGTCAAATCTTTTAAATATGGGAAGTAGAGTTGCAAAGCCAACCAGATAAACCTGATATTATAACTTGCATGGCTACGATATGGTAAAAGAATTATTAGAGTATGTGTCGTTCCTGCAGAAACTAGTGTAATTACCTCTTCATTATTCAGGGTCTGGGTTCAGCTTCTGTAAAACACCATCTTAAATTTTAACAAAATTTTATGACTCCTTCGTTCAAAGCATAGGTAATTAATAGACAAACATCAGGGTCCTAAATTATTTATATCTTGTGGCTTTTCCATCTTCAACATGTGGCATCCATTTTGTCATCCCTAATAAATGTTTCAACTCCCACCTTCAATTCCAGCAAGCAGAGAGGAACAAGCATATCAAGACAAGGGTGCACCCATTCTCTTGAAAGGTAGGACCCAGAAATAGCACTACTTTTTAATTTAATTTAATTTAATTTAATTTAATTTAATTTAATTCTATTTTATTTTATTTTTATTGTGGTAAGAGCACTTAACACAAGGTCTACCCTCTTAATTTTTTAAGTATGCAATACCTAATACTTATTTTCTATAGGTACAATGTTGTACAGTAGATCTTTAGAGCTCATTCATCTTGCTTAACTGAAACTTTATCAATGTACACATATCACTTTTGCTCCCATTCCATTGCCCAAAATTTGGCCCTATGGTCCTAATTAGACATAAGGGAGAGTGTACATGTTTTGGTGGTGGAGTAGGGGGAGGAAGGGAAGGGTGGGGTAGGCTAGTCTTGTGGTAAGCTCATATTCTCTTTTTCCTTTTTCTTTTATTTTTTTTGACTCAAAAAAGGCAAACTGTGGAGTAAATTGCCAGGAATCAAGGCCTAGCTTCATGTCTTGCCAGCTGTTTAATTTTGGGAAATATACTTAACTTCCCTGTGCTGGTTTCATCAAATGTAAAATGGAGATAATAATAGTATACCTTATAGGATTGTTGTGAGGAATATATGGAGTTATTATTGATAAAGATCCCAGAAGAGTACCTGGAGTCATACTCGCCACTTTACCATGAAAGAAGAGAAGTGAATGAAAAAAACATTAAACTATATTTAGTTCATGTGTTAGTGTTGTTTGTTTAAAATATGCCAGAAATCACAGACAACTTTGCACCCTTACTGAGATATAGTGATTCAGATGCTAACAACCCACATACACTTACACAGTCACACACACACTTTCCCCCTCTCCCTCACACGTGCGCACACACACCCCCCACACACACATGCACATGTACACACAAACATTTGTCATTCTTATGATTGAATCCTGGGAAAAAATAGCCAATGATGTAATAGCCTTATTATTTAGAACTATATGTGTCTCCAGTAAGCAAGCCATAGGCCTAGGAAGACAGGGAGCAGTTAAGATCAAGTTTTGGGATGTGTGGTGCATATTTTGGCTGCTTAGGTCACATTTAGAAATCAAAGTTTGTGCTCCCTCAATTCTCTAATAGAAAAATAAACAAATAAACAAAACTGGAGCCTAATGATATTTAAGTCATAGAGAGAAGTTACTAATCATATCCATGGCCTGTCATATCAGCCTGAGAGAATGTCTGGACCACAGGTGTGTATCCCCACTGGGTCTGGGAGAAGAATATTACGTGTATGTTTAGTTGGTTTGGGTTGTAACTTCAGTGTCACCTAATAACTAAACATTCCTTTCAAGTCTGTATATAAGAATTAAAAGGTTTCAATTATTGGGGCGCCTGTCTGGCTCAGTTGGTTAAGTGTCCAATTCTTGGTTTTGGCTCAGGTCTTGACCTCACAGTTCAAGCCCCATGTAGGGCTCCAGGCGGTCAGGGCAGATTCTTTCTCTCTCCCTCTCTCTCTGCCTCTCCCCCCTTCATGTTCTCTCTGTCTCTCAAAAAATAAATAAACTTAAAAAAAGAAGTAAATAAATAAACTTAAAAAAAGTATTAAATAATATTTAATGGCTTTGTAATGTAGGAATTTGTACTAAATATTCCTGGATTCATTCTCTCTCTCTGTCTCTGTCTCTGTCTCTCTCTCTTTTATATATGTTTCTATTTTGGGTGAGTCACAAGGGTAACAAGGCCAAACTGTGTAACATTTAAAAAATGGAGGGGAGGTAACAGCTATTTCCTAGTGCATAAATGTGGGTGTTGATATCTTTGGTGTGAAAACCGCACCTGGGCCTGCAACTGCTTAATCTCCCCCAGGATTCCCTTTTGGCTTCTCTGATTCCTACACCCCTGTGTGTGCTTAGCTCCATGGCTTCTGCAAGGTGTCCTTATCACCAAGGTCAGAAGCAACAGGAATAGACAAACATTCCAGTCCATTCTGGTGGGGTTCAAGCACATGGTTGTGGGTTTCACCCTACTGATCTTCCCTTGCCAATTACCTAATCTGAGAGCTTTAAGCTCCAGAAGCAGAAGCAGTTTCACTAGCTTCCACAATTGAATAAGTCATTTTTTTTTATCAAATCCCTTTAGATAGATAGATAGATACATAGATAATAGAATAGACATATGCCTCTTGTTTATGTGCTTCTTTTGTTGAACACTGACAGATACAAAGTCATTTTAAATTATACAACACAATAATGCTATTTACATGTTTAACTTATGTTTTGAAGATACATATAACTTTACCTGAAATGTATATTTTGAAATAAAATGTAAGAGGAAAATGTAGTGCAAACTATTTACAGCAAACCCCACCAGCCCACTAAAATACTTAGAGATGCTGAAATGCAAAGTTATTTAAAATAACTTTTCAAACTCGTTAATTAAATGGTGTGTGTGTGTGTGTGTGCGTGCGCGCACGCACATATGTATGTGTGTTCATCACTTACAATCATCTCAACCCAAATTTGGCAGTTATTTGCATTCTCTACTTTGTACAAAACTCCAAGCAGCTTAATAAATAAAATAATCAAACGTGTTTTCTTTTCATGTTAGCTCTGCTCTTTTTATTTGTGTAACTTGTCTAATAGCCTAGAACTGTAGTTGGCAGAAGTTGGTTAGAAGGATGTATGCCATCAAAGTTAAGCAGTATTTAATGAGATCTAAAATCTTCTCTATGATCTTCTCAATAGCTAATAAAAGAGCAGTCAGATGAAATTCAAGTGAAATACTCTACTATGCTTACCTAAGAGTAAGTGAAACACAATCTTTTATTTGGTTATTTATCTTTTACATATTTAGAGTAAACAGAGATATTAAGACTCAGAGATAAGAGCAAAAGATAATGTCATCTTATCTACACTGTTTTGAAAGTCAAACTGATCAAATGAGCTGAATGTTTGCAAGCCACTTTAAAGAGTATGTATGCAAATGTAAGCTATTGTTTCTAAAAGACATGCACATATAATTTACTTTCCTTAGAAATTTCTTAGAGGATACTGCTCATGCTTAATTTATTTCATTGTCCCAAATAAAGCAACAGGTTAGTTAAACAAAGAATGCAATCTAAAATCAATAGTCTAAGCTTTCATTTTAGAAAATCCAAACTGAGCAAATCAAATCCAAAATGAGCAGAAAAAAATAGTAGTAAAAATTATAGCAGCAATCCATGCAACTGATAACAGGAAATCAAAAGAGAAAATCAACAAAGCTGAAAACCAATTCTTTGAAAAGATCAATAAAATCAATAAGCCTCTGGCAAGGCTAAGAAAAAAAGAAAAAAAAAAGGAAAATAAACAAATTAATAATGCCAGAAATGAAAGAGGGGATGTCACCACAGATCTCATGGACACTCAAAGGATAACAAAGGGAAACTATGAACAACTCTATGCCCACAAATTTGTAACCTAGATGAAGTGGACCAATTCCTTGAAGATACTATCTGCCAAAATTCACACAAAAAGAAATAAACAATTAGAATAGGCCATGTCTATTATATCAAATCTATAATTAATAATTTTCCAAAACAGAAAGCACCAGACCCATGAATTCACTAATGAATTCAGCCACACATTTAAGGAAGAATTTATACCAACTCTACACTTTTTCCAGAAGACAGAGGCAGGAGGAATACTTCCCAACATTCTATGAGGCCAGTATTAATTTAAAATCAAAACTAGGCAAAGGCATTACAAGAAAACTACAGAACAATATCTTTCATGAATGTAGATACAAAAATCCTTTAGAGAATATTGACAAAACAAATATATATAAGAAGAATTATGCATCACCACCATGTGGGATTTATGCCAGGTATGCAAACCTGGTCCAACATTTGGAAATCAATTAATGTAATCCATCATATCAATAGGCTAAAAAAAAAAAATCACATGACCATATCAATAGATGTAGAAAAACACTTCATAAAATCCAAGTAAAATCTCTCAGTACAGGGCAACTGGGTGGCTCAATAGGTTGAACCTCTGACTTTGGCCCAGGTCATGATCTTGTCATTCATGTTCAGGCCCAACTTTGGGCCTGCTGCTGTCAGTGCAGAGCCCACTTCTAATCCTCTGTCCCCCCCACCCTGTTCCTCCCCTGCTTGTGCTCTCTCTCTCAAAAATAACATTTAAAAAAAAATCTCTCAGTAAGCTAGGAGTAGAGGGGGAACTTCCTCAATTTGATGAAGAACATCTACAAATATCTGCAGCTAATATCTTATCTAATGGTGAGAAAATAGAAGCTTTCCCACCAAGATCAGAAACAAAGAAAGATGGGGCACCTGGGTGGCTCAGTTGGTTAAGCATCTGACTCTTGATTTCAGCTCAGGTCAGGATCTCAAGTGTTCATGAGATTGAGCCTCACATCAGGCTCTGCACTGACAGTACACAGAGTCCACTTGGAATTTTTCTCTCATCTCTCTCTGCCCCTCCCCACTCAAAATAAATAAATAAATAACATAAAAAATTTTTAAAGAAAGAAAGTGGGGCAACTCGTTGGCTCAGTTGATTAAGCATCTGACTTCGGCTCAGGTCATTATCTTGTAGTTTGTGAGTTCAAGCCCTGCATCAGAGTTCAAGTCCTGCATCTGGCTCTGTACTGACAGCTCAGAGCCTAGAGCCTGCTTTGAATTCTGTGTTCTCCTCTCTTTCTGTCTCTCCCCTGTTCATGCTCTGTCTTTTTGTGTCTCTCAAAAATAAATACACATCAAAAAAAAAAAAGAAATTAAAAAAATAAGAAAGAAAGAAAGATGCTTGTTCTTACCACTCCATTCCAACATTGTACTGGAAGCTCAAACTAATATAATTAGACAAGAAAAGGAAGTGAAATGTATACAAATTAGGGAGGAAGAACTAAAACTGTCTTGATTCATAGATGACATAATTATCTATGTAGAAAATCTGAAAGAAGAAAAATAATAATTAAAAAGTCCTGGAACTAAAACAGCAATGAATGACTAAAATTTGAAATAAAAAAATGAAATGCCATTTGTATTTGCACACCAAAAATAAAATATTTAGATATAAATTTAACAAAATATGTACAAGATCTATATGAAGAAAACGAAAAAGACACTGATGAACAAAATCAAAAAACTAAATAATGGAGAGACATTCCATGTTCACAGATAGGATAATTCAACATTGTGGGAATGTCAGTCTTCCCAATATAACCTATAGATTCAGTGAAATCCAAATCCAAATTCCAGTAATTTTGCAACAAACTGATGCTAACGTTTATAGGGACAGGCAAAAGACCTGAAGAATCAATTGAATATTTAAGGACAAGACCAAAGTCAGAAAACTGACACTATAAGACTTCAAGACTATAAAGCTACAGTAATCAGGACAGTATGGTATTGATGGAAGAATAGAAAAATCAATGAACAGAATAGAGAGACCCAAAATAGACCCATATAAATATAATTAACCAGTCTTTGGCAAAAGAGCAAAGGGAATACAGTAAAGCAAAGGTAGCCTTTTCAACAAATGGCTCTAGAACAACTCAACACCTATATACAAAATAATGAATCTAGACACAGACTTTGCACCCTTTACCAAGATTGACTCAGAATCGACCTTAGGCCTACATGTAAAGCACAAACTCCTATGATACCCCTAGAAGATAATATGGGAGAAAACCTAGAGGATATTAGGCAGAGTGTTGACTTTTTAGATACCACAATAAAGGCACAATTCATGACGGGAACAATGATAAGCTGGACTTCATTGAACTTAAAAACTCATGTTATTTGGGGCGCCTGGGTGGCTCAGTCGGTTGAGCGACTGACTTTGGCTCAGGTAGTGATCTAACAGCTCATGGGTTCGAGCCCCGCGTCAGGCTCTGTGCTGACAGCTCAGAGCCTGGAGCCTGCTTCGGATTCTGTGTGTCCCTCTCTCTCCACCCCTCCACTGCTCATGATCTGTCTCTGTCTCTCAAAAATAAATAAATATTAAAAAAATTTAAAAAAACTCATCATATTCAGAAGATAATGTCAACAGAATGATAAAGCAAGCCACAGACTAGGAGACAATATTTATAAGAGACACATCTCATAAAGAACTGTTATCCAAAATACACAAAGAACTCAACAAAATGAACAGTTCAATTTCAAAAAAAAATGAGCAAAAGATTTTAATGATTCCTCACTGAAGAAGATATACAGATGGCAACTAAGCATAAAAAAACACGCTTAATGTCATATGTCATTAGTGAATTACAAGTTAAAACAATAGTGAGATATTACTACACACCTACTAGAATGGTCAAAATCCAAAACACTGACAACATCAAATGCTGACAAAGATGTGAAGCATCAGGAATTCTTATTCATTGCTGGTGGAATTGCAAAATGGCACAACCACTTTAGAAGACAGTTTGGTTGTTTCTTAAAAAAATTAAATTTATTCTCACCATACAACCCAGCAATCACACTCCTTGGTACTTACTTAAAGGAGCTGAATACTTATGTCCCCACAGAAACCTGCACATGGATGTTTATAAGAGTTTTATTTATAGTTGCCCAAACTTGGAAGAAATGACGATGTCCTTCACAGACAGATGGATAAATAAACGGTAGTACATTCAGACATGGAATATAATTTAGCACTAAAAAGAAATGAACTTTCAAGCCATTGAAAAGACATGGAGGAAACTTCAATGCATGTTACTAAGTAAAATAAGACAATCTGAAAAGGCTACATACTGTATTATTCTGACTATATTACATTCTAGAAAAGGCAAAAGGATAAGGTGTTAAAAGTTGGGAGGAGAGAGTGGTGAATTATTGAAACACAGAGGATTTCTAAGAGAGTGAAACTCTTCTGTATGATACCATAATGATGATTACATGTCATACATTTATCTAAATTGTTAGGATGTACAACACCAAGAGTGAGCCTTAATGTAAACTATGCACTTTGGGTGATAATGATGTGTCAGTGTAGGCTCATGGATTATAATGAATGTACCACTGTAGTGATGGACCTCAATAATGGGGAAGTTGTGCATAAATGACAAGACGTCTATGGGAACTCTACACTTTCTACTCAATTCTGTGAATTCAGTAATGCTCTAAAAATAAAGATTATTAATTAAAAACATGTTAATTAGTAAATTTTGTCTGAATTAACCTGGCCTCTGTTTCTTTTCTATTATCCCTCAGTGATTTGTTTGATGAGGAAACCAACTTATAAAACAGAACACAATGTCTTTTAACTCCAAAGGCCTTCTGTGAAGTATTTACTTTCTCACAAGACTTGCATTCTACCACTGACATCTGCTGTTTATAGACCCAAAAGGTGAATCGAACTAGAACATCACACAATGAACTGATAGAAACAAAATATTAAAACTAACAAATTTATCTTAACTTTAGAAGTTTTATACTATATCACATATCTCCCCCCTTCTTATTGCTATGCTTTGGCATAAAGAGTCATTAATTTATTCATACATGTATTCAGCAATTGTTTATTGAATTCCTATTGATGAAAAACACTGTGCAAAACACAGTGTTGATGTAAAACACTGAGAATGCCTTAGTGAGTAAGCAGAAAGAAATCTGCTTATAATGAGCTCAGACTCCTCCCAATTGGAAAGAGTTTGCCCAGAGGATAACACAATTAATGGGGATAGAAGAAAGTAGAACTTTGGTTTGCATACATTTATTATTATCCTTTTTAAAGCTTATTGTTGTTTATACTTCAGAAGGTAAATATATACACACACACTAGAATTCTGGTGTGTGTACAAATATATAAATATATATGCAAATATATACATCTTCATAGATAGTGGATTCCCTTTTTTCCCTCTGTATGATTAAATAAGTTTGATCTTACATAATGAGATAG
This sequence comes from Cryptoprocta ferox, assembly GCA_028646485.1. Taxonomy (NCBI): domain Eukaryota; kingdom Metazoa; phylum Chordata; class Mammalia; order Carnivora; family Eupleridae; genus Cryptoprocta; species Cryptoprocta ferox. The sequence continues at coordinate 143,350,263 of CM053567.1, forward strand.
ACCTCTAAGCAAACACACAATACACATCATTACAAATTGACAAATTCTATGAATGCAAAGAACAGTGTGCCTAGTAAATGGTGTGGAAAAATGTTCCAAGCAGATGGAACAACGTGTATAAAATCTCCAAGGCAGAAACAAGATTTGCATATTGATGGAACCTAGAGGCACCCAGTGTAGCTGAAGCCCAGTGATCAAGGAAGGGGTACAGGTGGATCTGATGAAGCTGGAGAGCCAGGAAGAGGCTAGGTCACAGAAGGGCTTATGGGATGGGGAATTTGGTGTTAGGTGCAGAAACCTGCTGGTAAATGTATTTTTTACAACAATGGCATTATCAAGTTTATTTGTGTACATGATAACCCTAACTACCTTTATATTACTTTGGAGAGGAAAAATTAAAAAGCCCCTGTAGGAATCTGGTAGATGCAATGAATTTTGTTCGAAATCTTACTGTAAAAAGGTTCCATCAAAACATGATATAAAACTAGATGACATAAAACTGTAACCTGAGGGGAAAAATTCTGAATTTTCCCTCTCTTAAGATGTCTCATTTAAGCCATAGATGGCATTGATGACTAGGTCTTTGAACATGTCTAAAGTAACTAAGTTGCCTTCAAACACAGATTCAGAACTTATGTCTTTTTTTCCCCCAGAAAATAAAAAAGCAGAAGGAAAAAGAGTAATACGAGACAGGAGATGTAGAAGAGCAGAAACAGAAGGAGAAGATTGTAACAAGGTAAAGTTGGTAAAATTTATATAAAAATTTTGTGTACTTCATTTATTCTAATATGAACTGTCTCTAACATCAGACCTTATTAGGTATTAATGTTTATTTGATAAATTGGTCAGTAGACATGACAAACAGCCTGGAATTATGCCTACATAATAAAACCCTGCTTTGACTTTATGAATCTCTTTCTATTACTTAACCAACATTTTCTCTTAAAGCCAGACATTGTACCTGTAAGCATTTTATTGAATGATCCGGATACAGTGAGGTGATATCATGCCATAGCTTTATTTTTCCTGTAATAATGGTTATTTCATTTTTCCTCTCCTCTACTAAACCAAATAATATTTATTTTCACTTTATGGAATTAACAGATTCTCTTTTTCAGGCATGAAAGAATTTTGGATAATGTAAAACAAGTTCCAAGCTCTTATTCACTTTAAATATTTACCTTTTACCCTTAACTAGGCTTAGAATCCTGGATTGAAAAAGATGGACCTAGTCTGTTTTTTCTCTTCTTTTTTTTTACTTTCTCTCCTACGCTTTCCAGCGAGAGACTCTAGGGCAAGGAAAAGAGATAAGGAAGCTAAAAATCATATTCATAAAATCTGAAGCTGTAGTTTATACAGTAAACATTTAGAAGGCTCTTATATTGTTCTCTTTATTTAACACACACACACATACACACACACACACCAGCCTCCTGCTTATTTTTAAAATAGTAAACATGAAAGCTTACCACCTCAATCTGCTCCATCTGGCATGTGATCCTTGGTTATATGTTTGATTTAATGTCTTAGAAAAGGCCTCATTTCATACTATGTTTCTTATATTTTCCTGAGGTTTGACATTTACAGAAGAAAATACCCTCTCTAAATTGCTTTCATCCTCAGTCTTTGTATCCTGCTTTTGCTTGTAATTAGATCCAACATATTTCAGCTCCCAAATAAAAAAGATCAGTCTTAGCAGGTATTTTTCAATTTGAAAGACTTAGCAAGCCTGATCCTTGATTATTTTCCAGCTTTAATTATTTTGACTAAAGCATGATATTAATCCTCTCATCCCTGGAGCACTCTTAAATTATCAGTGAGTAGATACAAAATTTTATCTTCATCAATTTTTTATGCTTTTGCTGATACAACTTAAGGTGTTAGATCTTTTGTTTTTCCTTTAAATATTCTGAATACAATCTGAATCCAAAAATATATATAGGGTCATTTGTTTGCTTGATTTGTTTTGGCATAAAAGAAAAAAAAATCCTGCCCCCAAATTTAATTGGTAAATGATTTTAGAAGATCTGGGAAAAGCAGAAGAAAAACATCACAAACTTTTGAGTTTTATCTAGGATTAGTTCATAAATGATTTTGTATCATAATAGCACTTAGGTAAGTTGGATCTACTTCAACATGTTTTTAGATTGTTCCTTTCTAGATCAATATCCCTTAGTTTGGTGGAAAGAAATCAGGCTTTGGGTTGAACAAAGTTTTTAATCCCAGTCCAATAAATTTATATATAGCCTTATTATTTGGGGACAAGTATATCTTTCAAGTCTCAGTTTCTATATTGTGAAAAACCTACATTTTAGAGATCATAGGAAGATTTGATGAAGAAACTTATGGGACTGTTAATTACTATAGCACCCATCTATTTCAGTAACTCTGTATTTACATGTTCTTCCTCCTTTCACTGAAGCTCAATACTGTACAGATATCCACACTCCTCCACAAGAAAATGTACTTTGAGGAAGTAAATTCTTTTTCCAGAACTAATGATAATATCTAATTGGTCTAATACAATCATGGTACTCCCATTTTGGTTGCCAGTGACTAGTATAGGCCTAAGTATCTCACCCAATTCCAGGCAGCAAATAGGGAGAGCAATATGCAGAGGAGTTATGGGAAAGTTCCTTCTCTCCTAAAGGTGAATCTCTATAAATCATATTTTCTTTGCAGATATGTTTAAATGTCTGGATATAATGCCTACAGATATTACAGCCATCTTGTGTGGGCCTACAGGTAAAATCAAACTAAAAATGGCAGAAAGAGGCTGAAATTCTTTCTGTTATCATTGATCATCTAATTAAATATTGCTGGAACCACCATAACTCTAGACTTTATGTCATGGAAGTAATACATTTTTCTTCAGTTTAAATAGAATTAAGAGTTGCTGTTATTCACAAATAAAACCATCCTAATCAATAAGTGATGACAATATGTGGCATGTGGTCAGTGTTTGTTAATTTCCCTATTTCACCATATTATCCTAAGAAGTATTACACAAAGAATACCTGAAATCATTCTATTTAATAATAACCTAAATGCTATATAGAAAATCACAAACAAAAAATCCCCACAACCCTGGCTTGACAAACAGCTTAACCTGTTGAATCCACCGGGCAAATTTATAAATAGTGCTAATTATGCACTAAATCTAACCCTCTTTAGAAATAAAATTAGCTTAATATGGCCAGATATCTCAGAATGTGCTCTTTAAAACATAACTCTATGTTTTTAAAAGTTGTTAGTTCAAACTAAAAATTAAACACTTTATTACTCCACATTAAAATCAATGGACTATTGATAAAATGAAAAACATACTGAGCATCTAGCATATTAAGGGATCATGAAATGCATATTTCATTCTTTTTGTAAAATATAAAAAGTCACAGGAAATATTTAAAAGCTAATGAGGACAAGGGTTCATCAGATATCTTCATTTCTCATCTAGAAAATACACTCAAAGAGCTAATTCAGTTTGTATAAAATGAATTGTATAATTAAAATCTGAGTTGTTTCCATGAGTGGAGAAAAAAATCAAGAAGAGAAATGTAACTATAGATGGCAATTCAAAGCTTTTCTTTGATTAAATTGGGAACATTCAAGAAAAAAAACTTCTCTCTAAAGGAAGGAAGCCCTTGACAGATGAGAAAATTCATTTACATAGATTTTTGACATCAGGCTGCCCTGAATAAGTCCTGGGGAGATGTAAGTCCTGGGGAGATGTTATTTATTTATTTATTTATTTTTACTTTGTGAAGAAAAATAGGATGAGTTACAAAAGAGCATTCTAATTAAGGACTGGGAATAACATAAAAGATTTGGATAAATAAATTGATGACAGTTAAAGGCCTTATCCTCATTTGAATTCTTTTAACACTTACTGTCTGAACCATATTTATGGCATTTATTTTTAACTGGCCTCCCTTTACATTCTTAGTGTGTGGACCTCTTTCATCAATCCTAGTGCACTGTGATTTTAAATCGCTAAGATATAGCCTCTATTCTTGCCTTCCCTATTTTTTCTTCTTGGCACAGGAGAAAGGTTCATAAATAGGTGGCTTTTGATAAATTTCTTAGATGAGTGAAGGGTAAAATAGAAGTATAATTTATAATTTGATTACTTTCAAGACAATTTCTTTACAACTTTTCCCTTTGTGCTGACATGTTTTATAGGTAAGAAAAAATACTATAACTGGAAATCATCCTAATAACCTATACGTACCACTTTATACTATAAATATACAATCAAATACAGGTTATTACAAAGTCACTACCTGGAAGTACTGCACCCTATTTGCTAGTAAAGTTTTTAGGAGAAATAACTTCTAGTTTATTGAATTAGAAGTCTACAGCAGTGGGCAGATTATTTCTACTTTCACGACTGACCTAAATCCAAAGAGGGGGACCTTTATTTTCTTCTAAAAGCATGTTGTTCTCCATTCTTAGAGCTAGTAAGAATCTATAGGAGAACAAGAAACTGCTAAATAACTAGCACATGCGTGAGCGTACATACACGCGTGCACACACACACACACACACACACACACACACACACACCATTGCACTGATAGTCACATCTTTTAGTTGACATCACGTCTCTAAGCATAATCCAGAAATTAGAAAGAAATTTGCATGATCCCTTCAATAGCAAAAATTAGACAGTACTCACTTCTGTTTCCTCCAAAATGTGTACCACATATAGTATTCTCTTAATTTTTTGTAAATGAATGGATGGATAATTGTTGGAACACTTTTAAAGCAATAATTGTTTCTTTAAAAAGAAAACAATAAAAAAGTGAAGCAGTGCCAAAATGTGGATATAATTATGGTTTCAAAGCATCCAAATCATTTAGAGATCATCTTTTACCAACCATTGTCACTAAGTCAAGAGTCAATCACATTCCACCCACCCAGTATGTTATGCCAATGCATAAGGAATAGAATGCAATGCCCATTAGGAACAGCCGGGATAACGTAGGGCAGTTTTTCAGGTAAATTGAAAAGCTTTGATAAATATCAGTCAGAACAAGAGGAGCAAATTTTAAGCAAATCAGCTAGCAAAGAAAACAGAAGAAAGGCACTTGAGTTCTGGGAAGTATAAAGAAGAGGTAGGCAACTTTTGGCCTCTAAAAATATTAAAGTCTGTTCAAAAAATCTTCAGTGGTGACATTAGCAGTAAGTTTCAACCTTAATTCAAAGAAGTAATTTCTTATTTTCCTGATTTGTTTTAAATTTTTATCTGGGGGTGTATAGTACTAAGATCATAAATGTAAGATTCCTAGGCAATTTTTTAAAATGTTTATTTATTTATTTTGAGAGAGAAGAGCAAGAAAACGGGGAGGTGCAGAGAGAGGGAGAGAATGGAAATCCCAAGCAGGTTCCACACTGCCAGTGCAGAACCCAAGGTGGGGCTGGAACCCACGAACTGTGAGATCATAACCTGAGCCGAAACTTAATAGTCAGTCGCTTAACAGACTGAGCCACCCAGGCTCCCTGACAAATCCTGATGTTTATTTTTAAAAGATAAAAACTTTTAAATTCTGGGAAAATACTGGAGCAAGAAATACAAAGATTCTGTTCCCACCTAGACAACAATTGCACAGCAGATTCTGTCTGATATAAGTATTTTGGAACTCTGAGGTCTATTAAAAATTTGAACTCCAGGGGAAAGCTTAGAAGGTAAAGTGAGCTTACTTTTAGTCAATTTCAACCCCTACTTTGGCAATAGATATCTATTCCCCACACCCTAGTCCTGTGGCAGGTAGCTGTGCCCTTGTTCCTGGAAGAGCTTGCACAAAAATTGCATTGTGGCAGCCAGAGTGAGCCCTGTCCTCAAAATCTTGGGGATCTGTGCTCTGATTGTTGATGCTGCTTCTCAATTCAGACATAGACTAAAGGGTTGGCAGCCGTTGTTGTTGCACCTCCTTCTACTATTGCATGCACTGACATGATATTCAGGGGTTTTAAAAAGGCACTGCCCATTTTCTCCCCCTTCATTTCTCTCTTTCGTATCCCCCACTTTTGGGACTCCCACATTAATGATTAGGACATTCAAAGTAACTCCACATTTGGGAGAAATTCGAAAGTCAGCATGCATGCCCAGGGAAAGGTATGATGTGGAATCCTGGAGTGCAACAGTCAAGAAAGAATTATTGAGACATTTTACCGCACAAAAAGGTGTTTTTATTATCACACAGAGACAAGGCTTGTGGCCAGAAAGAACGGCATTGTGATTCTGAAGAGTGATTGATTAAATGGGGTTGTTTTATATATATATATATATATATATATATATATATATATACACACACATATATATGTATTTATATTCATATATAAAAATACACACACACACATATATATACACACACACACACATAGATATATATATATATATATATATTTTTTTTTTTTTTTTCCTGTGGAGGTGAAGGTGACATCAGGGCTATTGGACAATGAATCTATAAGATTCTGGAGTTCTGCCTATTATTAAGATTTTGTTTTTCTTGGAAATCATTAAGACAGTTACAGACCATAGTGGAGTTTCATGGCCAGCATGACTGCAATCATTATACATTAACGTTTGTATCTCCCCTGCTTTTGTTCTTAGGTAGCCACAAATACCTGAAGAATAAATATTATCCATAACCCACCTTAGTGGGGGTGTTGGTAGGGTGTCAGCTTGCGTTTTTGCACTCAGTTTGACTTTTGCCCTTTCATTAGGTGCAGGCTCAGAAAAGAGCTGAGAAGATCATAAGTTTGACACTCAGACTGATCACTGACACAGAGACAGCCCACAATTAACGGCAACAAAAACAATAAACAAAACAACAAAACCTAGCAAACTTGAGAAACAAGGAGAAATTAATTTCAAGAATGACCATGTAATAGATGCAAAGGTACAGTTTTTCTACTATAGTGTAGTTAAGTTGGAAATCAATAAGAATGTAATCTGGGAGATTCACAAATACGTAGAGATTATCACATCTTCAATAACCCCAGGGACAAAGAAGAAACCCAAGGGAAATTAAATATGACTTGAAATAAATAAAGTGAAAATGCAACATGCCAAATTTGTGAGGGACTGCTAAAGCAATTCTTAGAGGGAAATTTGTAGCTACAAGAGCCTATGTGAAGAGATGAAAGGTCTCAAATAAAAAACATAGCATTCTACTCTAAGAAACTAACAACAGAAGAGCAGCTAAACCCCAAGCAAATAAACAGAATGAAATAATAAAGATTAGAATGGATGCAAATTAAAAAGAGTATAGATAAATAATAGAGAATATTCATTAAAAGAAAGTTGATTCTTTGAAAAAATGAACACAATTGACAAATCATTAGCTAGAATTACAAAGGAAAAAAAGGATACCTGAATAGTCAAACAAAACAAACAAAAAATGATCAAGAAGAAAAAAATTAATTATTGAACTTACAGAAATTTTTAAAAAGGATTATAAGAGGGTAATATGAACAATTATGTCTCACCACATTAGATTAAAACTTAGACAAATTGAAAAAAATTCTTAGATAAAAAAATACCACATTAGTGTCACATTGCTGCTGTTACAGAGTAACACAACAGAGTGGCTTAAAATAACACAAATTTATTATCCACAACTTGAAGTCAGAAGAACAAAATGGATTTTGCCAGGAAAAAATCCAGGTGTTGGCAGAACTGTGCTGCTTCTGGATGCTCTAGAGGAAAATCCATCCCTTCCCTTTTCTAGCTTCTACAAGCTGCTTATATTCTTTGGCTCAATTCCCTATCCTTCATCTTTAAAGGTAGCGACATAACATCTTTCAATGTTTCTCTAACTCTGATTCCTGTTTCCACCATCATATCTCTTTATCTGCTTCTTTTGTTTCCTTTCCCTAATAAAGATCCTTCTCATTACCTTGGATATATACCACATGGAAAATGTTAGGAAAATCTCCCCATCTCAACCTTCTGAACTTAATTACACCTGCAATTCTCTTTTACCATGGATTAGAACATGAACATTTTTAGGAAGCTACTACTTTACTTATCAAAACTACTGAAATTAACTTAAGAAAAACTAGGAAATCTGAATACACCTATAGCATTAAAAATAGAATTAGTAATTAATTTCTCTTAGAAAAGCCAGACACAGATGTTTTCACAATATTTGCAAATTATATTTAAAGAATTAAAACCAATCCTTCCTAACCTCTTTAAAATTAGAAGAAGAGATATTTCCTAACTCATTTGATAAGACCAGTATTACCCTGATACCAAAATCAGAAAAGGAGAACATAAGAAAATAAAACTATAGAACAATAATCATTATGAATACAGATGCAAAAATCCTTAACAAAATGCTAGCAAACTGAAGCCAGTATCTTACAAAAATGACATACTCCATGACCAAATGGGATTCATTCCAGAAATGCAAGGTTGTTTTGACATCAAAAAATCAGTTAATGTAATATACCATATGAACATAATAAAAGACAAAAACTACCTGATCATGTAAATAGACACTGAAAATACATTTGATAAAACACAAAATCCTTTCACAATAAAAATATTAAACAAACTAGTAATAGAAGGAAATTTCTTCAACTTGATGAAGAGAATCTACATTATATTTAATAGTGAGACTTAATATTTTCTTCCTAAGATAAGGAATAAGACAAAGATACATACTTTCATCATTTCTATTCAACACTGAAGTATACTGATGACACTAGCAAGGGTAATTAGGCAAGAAAAACAAATTAAAGGTATTAGTATTGGAAAAGGTATTAGTATTGGAAAAGGTATTAGTATAGGAAAGAAAGAAATAACACTATTTTATTTCAAAGGACATCATCTTGTATGTAGAAAATTCTAAGGAATCTGCTAAAAATTATTATAACAAATTAAGTTCAGCAACATGGCAGAGTAGAAGATCAATATATAAAAATATATCTATATATTTTAAAATGTTTATTTTGAGAGGGGGAGGGGTAGAGAGAGAGGGAGAGAGAGAAAATCCCAAACAGACTCCATGATGTCAGCACAGAACGCAGTATCAGGTTCAATCTCATGAACTGTGAGATTATGACCTGAGCCAAAATCAAGAGTTAAATGCTTAACCAACTGAGCCACCTAGACGCCCCCAAAATCTATATATTTTGATACATTAGCAATGAACAATCCAAAAATAAAATTAAAAAAACAATTTTATTTCTAATAATATAAAAAAATAGGACTTAGAAGTAAGTTTTTAAAAAGAAGCATGATTTATACACTAAAACTACAAAACATTATTGAAAGAAATTAAAGAATAGCTAATGGAAAGTTAATTCATGTTTGTGTATCATAAGACTTAAAATCACCCCTCTCCAAACTAATGTACAGATTCAGTGCAATCACAACCAAAATATTTGCTCATTTTTTTCTTTGAATAAATTGACAAGCTGATTCTAAAATAAGTAATAAAGTGCAAGTGAATTAGAATAGTCAAAATAATCTTGAAAAAAATGAAGTTGAATGGATTACACTTTCCAATTTCAAAAATGAATATAAAGCTATAGTAATCAAGGTAATGTGGTACTGACATGATAGATATATAGATTAATGTAATAGAATTGAGAGCCAAGAAATAAACTCCTACATATATGATCAATTTGCTTTCAAGTTTAGATACCAAGACAATTCAATGGAGAAAAAGTGTTTGTCAACAAATGGTGCCAGGACATCTGGATATCTACAAGCAAAAGAAGGCATTTAATTTTCACTTTGCAACATCAAAAAATTTACCCCAAATGGATGATAGATCTACATTTCAGAATTGAAAATGTAAAATTTTAGAAGAAAACACTAGAAGAAACCTTCATGAACTTGGATTAGACAATGGTTATGTAGATTCAACACCAAAAACATAAGCAACACATGAAAAAAGTAGACTTCAAAGACTTCTATTAATATTAATAACTTTTGTATTTCAATAGACATCATCAAAAAAAAAAGAGAGATAACCCACAGAATAGAAGAAAACATTTGCAAACCATATATTAGATAAGGGACTAGTATCCAGAAGACATTAAATAACTTCCAATTAAAAAATGGAAGAAGGATTTGAATAGACATTTCTCCAAAGAAGATGTGCAACTGGCCAATGAGCAAATGAAGAAATGCCCGGTATCACTGATCATTAGGGAAATGGAAATCTCAACACAATGAAATGCACACTCGCTAGGGTGGCTAAAATAAAAAAGACAGTGATAACAAGTATTGAGAAGAATGTGGAATATTGGAATCCTCAAACATTACACACATTTGAGTGGTTTAATTTTATGGTATGTGAATCTTATCTTAAAGCTGTTAAAAAAAATAGTCCAATGAGTTCCAATATACATTTGATTCACCCTCCTTTTGTGTCAATAACAACAAGAAATATGTCTTGCACAGAACAGAGAGCAAGGCTAAGAAATTAATCTTAGTACAACATTATTACCTGAAGTACAGAACAAAGTCATATCTTGTGCATTTTTCCACTAATTTTTACCCTCTGTCTCAGGGTATAGTCTAGGATCCCCCACTGAATTTAGACACCCTCCGATCTGTGACAGTTCTTGACCTTTTCTTTATATTTCATTACTTAGACAGTTTTGCAGAGTAACTAGCCAGTTATTTCATAGAATATCTCAATTTGGATTTTTCTGATGTCTTCTGATGACTACACCAGATGCATATTGAGAAGGATACCACAGTGATTATGCATCCATCTCAAGGGGCCATACACTAACAACATGATTTATCACTGATTATAGAACTTTTTAAAAAAAATTGGACAAGATGGCGGAAGAGCAGGGAGCTCTGTAATCCGCGCACGCCCATATGGATTGAACTGAGAAGGACTGAAGGGATAAAACTTGGATTTGCAAGTGGGGGAAAGAAGAAACAGACGCC
>CM053567.1:143361692-143384186 GCA_028646485.1 Cryptoprocta ferox
AAAAAAAATAAAATAAATAAATAAAAAATAAAAAATAAAAAGACAATTATCAGTCTAAAAAAAAATTATTGACAAGTTAGCTAATATACAGCGTAGTCTTGGCTTCAGGAGTGGATTCCTGTGATTCATCACTTACATACAACACCCAGTGCTCATCCCAGCAAGTGTCCTCCTCAATGCCCATCACCCATCTCCCTACCCCTTCAACCCGTCCACCCCATTAATCCTCAGTTTGTTTTCTGTATTTAAGAGTCTCTTATGGTTTGCCTCTCTCTCTGTTTCTAACGTATTTTTCCTTCCCTTCCCCTATGGTCTTCTGTTAAGTTTCTCAAATTCGATGTATAAGTGAAGTCATATGATATTTGCTTTCTCTGACTGACTTATTTCACTCAGCATAATTGCCTCCAGTTCTATCCATGTTAAGCCCAAATGTCCATCAACTCATGAATGATTATATAACTTTTATATTTTCGCTAAGTTGTGTCTGAGGTGATCAGAATGTTCAAAAAGTAGATTGGGTAATGGTTGCACATCTTTGTGAATATCTTAAAAAGCCACCGAATTATACACAATAAATGGATACATTTTTGCTACATTAGTTATAATTAACAAAACTGTTAAAACAATGCGTTTATGGCCTGTTATATTAATAGAGGTATATTTCTCAAATTAAGTGATACTACTCCCAACTTACTTTCTATTATCAAACACATCTAGTGTACTGGTAACAGTTTTCACCATCATAGTTAAAAACTGAGAGAACTATCAAATCTAAAAATAAGTTTATCCTGAAGAGGGTAATTAGAACAGAAACTGCTCAACAATTTGCATTATATAAGGCAGACATTCCCAGACAATTATGCTTACCTTACTATCCATTAATGTAGAAATTTTAAAATACAGGTTCTTTTAGCCCACTTGTAGAGATATTTATTCAGATGTAAAATGAAGCAGAAGATCACTATGAATAAGACCAGTCTACCTTATCAAATCTTAGTCTCCCTATTAGAATGGCAACTTCTTCTTCCATGGATCTATATATTTAGTGCCCTTTCCTTTGGGACTCTCCTCCAACTCATTTTCTGTGATCTAATGCTGTTTTCTTAAGGTTCCTGAACAACTATTCAGTCCATCCGTTACTGTTTTGGAAGCACGTGTATTTCTATAACTCAGGTCTCTTATCTCCATACAAAGTAAATACCCTAGTGTACACTTAAACAGCTTTCTCCACAGAACAAGTTTCCTTAACTCTTATATTTCAAGGATACAAATTTAATATTTATATTAAAATATAAAAGTGGGTGTGTGGGTGGCTCAGTTGGTTGAGCGTCTGACTTCAACTCAGGTCATGATCTCGCAGTTCCTGAGTTTGAGCCTGTGTCAGGCCCAGTGACAGCTCAGAGTCTGGATCCTGCTTTGGATTCTGTGTTTCCCTCTCTCTCTGCCCCTCCCCCACTGGTGCTCTCTCTCTCTCTCTCTCTCTCTCTCTCTTTCTCTCTCTCAAAAATAAATAAACATTAAGCAATTAAAAAAATAAAATATGGTAGCACTTCCATTTTCAGCCAGGACACCATAGATTGTTTGAATCCATCTTTGAACCAAACCTGCATTTTTCTCTTCTTTAATTAGCTATAGGGGATTACTGGGAGAAAATAAGTTTAAATTAAAGGATATCAGTGCAACAGACATATGTGATATAATCATCGATGCCATCTGTACGAGTGATTTATTCATGCCATCTGAACCATCTGGACCTCAATTGAGAATGTGCCCCTCCTATCGTGTGGTAGGTAGATTGCTTCCCCACCTAAGCAATCTTATGTTTTGTAGACTTGATAGCACCCAGTTAAGGATGGGGAGCTTCAGTCACATCAACACTTTTTAATGATCAGATCCTCAATGTCACCTAGGTAGGTGACATAGTATGCTGGGAATGATTTTTCAAAATAGTTTGATGGAGAGAGCATGGCCTTGATTTACAATGTTGAGGATTTGTTCAGAAATCTCTCCTGCTCAGGCCTATATTTCAATCTGGCTATTTCTGAGATACTCAGTAAATAAGTCTGAGAAGTATTACAGTTGGGTAAATGCTGCTCCCAAAATTCCAAGAGGCCCAAAAATCACTGTGAATCTTATTGATAGTGGGTGCTAGGTATAGTAATTTGCCTTTTATTTCACAGGGGATAACCTCTCATGCCTCAGATTATTATGCTTCTAAAACTTTACCAATGTGGCAAGGGTATTCTCATTCGACCAATATGGCAAGGGTATGCTCAAATGACAGAGCAGCTTATACTGAAGTTTGTACATTTTCAATACCGTCTTTATTTTTTTTCTCAGCTTCATCCAAATGGCAGTCCTCTGAGTTACACACTGTGGTAGATGTCCACATCCGAATCCCTAGAACCTTTGGTTATGTTACATTACAAACCATAATTAAGCTTGCAGATCCTTCAAGTTAAGGATCCTATGATGATAAGATTATTCTGGATTATCAAAGACCATGGAGTTTTTATAAGAAAGAGGCAGGAAGATCAAAGTCAGTAGTGGAAGTTGAGACAATGGAGTCAGGATGTTAGAATGATGCCAGGAATAGGGTCAGGAGCCAAGGGATGCAGGTGGTCTTGGAAAGCTGAGAAATGTAAGAATATAGATTTTCTTCTCAGAAAGTTCAGGAGAAACCAGACCTGCTGACACCTTGACTTTAACCCAGTGGCAACGATTTGGGGCTGTAAAATAAGTCTTTAAGCCACTAATTTTGTGGTGATTTGTTACAGTGGCAATAGAAAAATAGCATACCCACTTAATGCTTTGGAGCTGTATTTCTAAGTACAGTGGAAATTGGCATTCCAAACCCTAAGAGACCTAGCTGAAGCTACCATTCTTTTCTGGTGTTAGAAAGGGTGTTCATTCATTACCTTGGAGGGAGTATCTCAGAATGTCCAGATCCTTGGGCACCTAAAATTTTATCTAAAATACAATACCACTAAACTTTCTGGTATGTCCTCCAGATTTTTCAGAGTACTTGCCATTTTCTGTCATCAATACAGTAGGCCAGTATAATGTTCTTGGTAAATGTTAAGACAATTAAGTTTCCTTTGATCTCTATTGTGACAGAAAGTAGGAGATATAACTTAATCCTTGGCAAAAAGTAAATATATATGTGTGTACCACTATTCAATCACAGTGAATATGCTTTTGATCCTCTTTACTGATGAAGATTAAAAAGAAGAGATCCAGATTAAGATCCACACATTGGACGTTGAGGATCTGTAATCTATTAAAATAAAGTTACCACCTTCTCTGTGGTAATCACAACTGTGTTTGGAGCTGCTCCTTGATAGGCTTTAGTTATTCAACAGTATATACCATGGTTTACCTTGCCTTTGCAGTAGTAAGAAGAGTGAATTAAAAGGGAATATGGAATCCCATCATCCTTGTATCTGTTGTCTCTGAGATTGTTACAAATACCTAGCATGCATTTGGGATATATCACTGGTTTTGACTTACTATATTGGCTGTGTGAGGAGTACAAATTAAGCACGTACACTTAGCTTCTCCTTCCCCAATGGCTCTTTACTCTTCAGATCAAGGATTCATGGGAGGGTTACCAGGTGCTAAGAATATCCATGTCAAATATGTACTCCTAAAGAAGGACAATAACCCCTATAAGACAAAATTGGTTTAAGATTTAATTTATCACCTGGTCTCCAGTCACCTCTGTACTCACAGGGGACTATAATGTTTTGTTTTTGGTAGGTTTGTTTTTGCCTTTCCTTTTTTTAAATTCCCTGACATCAGTTCAAACTTGATACACCTATATCTATTCTGGATATTCCTCTTTTTTTTCAGTGTATACTAATGGAAAATATGATACATGTATTGTATACACTTGCATTGGTATTTCAGAATCCTTCCTCTTGGCGATCAATCTATTCTTTAAATTATTACCCCGAGAAACCTGGCTCAGATTTGGAAATCTTATGGGGTAATAAGGTTTTTCATTACAGTGTCCAATAACAAGTTCTGCTTATCACAAGTAGGTACTTTATCCAAGGTTACTCAACTATTAAGGAGCAGGGCCAATATTTGGCCTCTAGCAGTCTAGATATAGAGCTTCTGGCCCAAAGTACTATACCACACTGCTTTTCCAATGTGGGGGGGGGGAGGTGTAAGTAAAAACAGAAAAATCGTAGCATATTCACTAAGGTACTAGGAAATTATGGTACTATAATTACAGAGCCATGAAAAACAATAACAAGTTCTAAATTTGCTGATCTGTAAAGATGTTCAAACAATTCAGTGAAGAGAATCAGGGCAAAAAATTAAGGATATTATACATCCATATTTATAAATATGCATAATCATATGTTAATTATATGTAATTATAGTCACATAGTTTAATGTGAAAATATATGGAACCTACTATAATTGGTGATAAAAACTGTAAATTATTTTTTAAGAAGTTTGTCTGTAAAAGAAAAAAAGAGGATGAGACACCCTTTAGGTCAATAGAACATGGTTGTAAGATAGGAAAAGTTAACATGATTTCATGGAGGAGAGAATAAGTCAGTATAGAAGGAGCTATAAAATATTCAAGAAGCATAATAAAAGTGACAAAAAATTATTACACATGAGGCATATTTTCCTCAATATTGTACATATGATAATTTATTTCATCCTCATAACAATCTCGTAATAAAAAAATCTTGTCATTATTTACTACTTAGAAACTTGAGGTTCAGGGCACCTGGTGGCTCAGTTGGTTAAGCATCTGACTCTTGATTTCAGCTCAGGTCGTAATCTCACAGTTTGTGAGACAGAGCCATGCTTTTGGCTCTGTGCTGACAGCATGGAGCCTTTTGCGATTCTCTCTCTCCCTCTCTCTCTCTGCCCTTCCCTTGCTCTCCTTCTCTCTCAAAATAAATAAAGTTAAAAAAAAAGAAACTTGGGGCTCAAAAGGAATAAATAACTTATGCAGGCACCTTATTTCATGAGCTCATGTTTTACTCTGTACTATAGCATACTGCTTCCTCTACCTATAAGAGACACACCAAAAAAAAAAAAAAAAAAAAAAGAAAAAGAAAAAGAAAAAGAAAAAAAAGCACTTATGCTTACATACTTACATACTTCAACAATGCCAATTCCTTACCCTCAAAATCCAAATCTACCATTCATATCTGAAACTTAATACTTCATTGCCAAATTTATTATAAGCTCCTTTCGGTATTTTGATTTTCTTGAAAGGCTATCAGTGAAATTATTTTGAATATCCAGTTAACTTTGACCATCAGATAATGTACCAAAGGACATTAATAATTAAAAATATCTTTACACAAATATTAGTTACAAATTGGTTTGTAAATGACTTAAAAACAGTTTTAAATGAAATGCTTTAGATGGGTGATTTATATGTGAACCATCATTAGAAAGATCAAATACAGCATATCACAAGAAGGAGTTCTAAAATTATACACTTTGGAAATCAGTGTTGGATCTCACTTTGCTTCCTAGACTTAGGAACAGGGATTTCTGTCTTTAGATTGCTGTAATTAGCACTAGCCTCAGATGCTCATTTACACCTTTGGCAGTCAAAGATGGGAAACTTGACTTTCACTGATGGTATGTTGTAATCACACCAGCTTGGAGCTTTTTCTTTCCTCTGATTTTTGTTGATAACGTTCACAGAAATCTTTTAAAAACTCAAAGTACATTTCTCTGAGTTAAATGTTTAGCTCAGAGAACCTCAGGAGTACGTGGATAATATATAATAAAATTTTAATTAATTGCCTTTTGTTTCTTTACTTTGTTGTTGGTCTCAGACAAATACTAAGAAAAAAATAAAACAAAGCAAAATAATATATGGTTGAAGAACAGTTTCTTTATATGTATATAACATAAGAAATTCACACAGATTATTAAACAAAAAGTATTAAGACTTACAGCAAAAAATCAAAGAAATCTCACTATACTATAATGAATTAGAATTTAGAATTATGTTTGTTAATATTGTACCTTATACAAAAGAATTTAGTTATCTAACTCCACTTCCAACAATGACCAAAGCTTCACTAGTATTTGTACACTGAAAAGTTGGGGTAAAATGGATTTTAATGCATAGTGAAATCTTAAATAGGAAGGACTGTTCACTGAGAAAACGTATATTTAGCATCAAGTTCCTCTTCCATTATTAATATTGTGATAACTACTTTTTAAGGTTTTTAAAGGTTAATTCCTGTTGTTCTTATATAATTGTGGAAGCCTTATACAAATGGGTATATTCATCTGATTCATACCAAAATAATACTATTTGTTAATGAGCATGATCATTAATCTTGTATTGGAATGTATTGTGTGTTCTCAAGGTGGCTTTGACAGGAATACATGATTGTGGATGCTGATTCTCAAAAATACAATACTTATTATTTAGAAATAGTAGATGATCAGGAGAAGATAGATTAGAATACTAGAAGAAAGAACCATCATAATGTCTTTAATAGATAACATACTGCAAACCTATTTGCCAAGTGCAGGCAATAGATGAAGCCTTTCTGCCATAAATCATAAAGGCTATCAAACCTGAAATAGGAGCAAAGTGTAATAATGATTTCCACTATCTGTATACCTTCACTGCAGCTCATTCGCCAAAAGAATAGTTCAACTGATAAGCTCTTTACTTTCTTTTTGATAACTGAGACTCCTGGTAGGAAGAAAAAGAAACTAGAACACTGCTGTTCAGTTTCTAAGTCTAGCCATTTTTCTATTTTGCCAGTTGAAGAAGTTATTCACTTATAGAGTATTCCTTTTATTCCTTCAAGGTTAAATTTCCTTTGACTTCAAGATTGGTGTTGTTGTTATCATCTAATCTGAATAAAATCAGACATCAGAATAGATATTTTATTTCTTGAGAGCCAGAAAAAGGCTGAAGAAGAGAGACCTAATGTTCTTAAAAATGAACAACCCATATCAAGTCACCCTAGAGTGATTTATATTTTAGGAGAGTGAAGCTGGAGAATAATTAGATATGTGAATTTTAGACTTTGCAAACAGTTTAAAAATATTACAGAAGTGATAAGGGCAAGTCCAAAGCAGGGAACTGAAGCCAATGAAGAGAAATTAAAAACTCTTAGAGTTTTGCCTTTATGAAGAGAAGCTAATAAAAGAAAACATGGTAATCATAAAAGTGATTTTTCATTGATAAAATGTATGAAAATTATATGAAAGTATGGAGGACACATTACCAAGAATGAATAAGTGACATCAATCTCTAAGAAAAATATAAGGAAACATAAATCTCAGAACGATCTGTTGTTTTTGGTTCTGGCCTATTCTTAGCATTTATCACTGCTTTTTTATTAGTTTTTTTAGTTTCTTTTTTACTTAAACTGAAGTTGATTAACATGCTGTGTAGTCTTGGTTTCAGAAGTGGAACCCAGTGATTCATCTCTTAAATATGACATCCTGTGCTCATCCCAACAAGTGCCTTCCTTAATGGCCATCACCCACTTAACCCATTCCCCATTCACCTCCCTTCCAGCAATCGTCAGTTTGTTCTCTGTATTTAAGAGTCTCTTATGGTTTGCCTCCCTCTCTGTTTTTATCTTATTTTTCCTTCCCTTCCCTTATGTTTATCTGTTGTGTTTCTCAAATTTCACATGAGTGAAATCATATGATATATGCCTTTCTCTCACTGATTTATTTCACTTAGCATAATACCCTCTATTATTAACCATAATACCCTCTAGTTCCATCCACATTGTTGCAAATGGTAAGATTTTATTCTTTTTCATCACCAAGTAGTATTTCGTTATATATATATATATATATATATATATATATATATATACCACATCTTCTTTATCCATTCAAAAGTCAATGGACCAATGGACATTTGGGCTGCTTCCATAAATTGACTGTTGTTGATAGTGCTGCTATAAACATTGGGGAGCATGTGCTCCTTTGAATCAGCAGTTTTGTATCCTTTGGGTTTATTTTTTAAGTTTTACATTCAGAGAAACCACAAAAAGGCCTATTGTTCTAGGCTGATTATTTAACCCTGAATGAATGGAAAGTAAACTTAACTACAGAGATAAAAGATCTATACTCTGAAAACTATAGAACCCTTATGAAAGAAATTGAAGAGGACACAAAGAAATGGAAAAGTGTTTCATTCTTATGGATTGGAAGGACTTTGGTCTTTTCTTTCAAGGGGACAGAAATTCAAACCAAAAAAAAAAAAAAAGGAAAAAAAACAAAGCTTTGCTAAAATGAGCTCTCATTCTCAATGCTCAAGTTGATGAAGACAATTTTTTTTTTTTGGTCTGATATATGTGCAAATCTCTTTGTCTAGACCTGTACTGGCCATGTTCTACAGATGGTTATGTAAATTTATATTTTAATTAAAAATAAGTGAAATTTAAAAGTAAGCCCCTTAGTTATACTACCCAAATTTCAATGCTCAACAGCCACCTATGAGTACTACTTACAATGTTGGATGGCAGCTATAGAACATTTCTATCATCATAGAAATGTCTAGTGTCAAAGTTAGTCTAAATTAACTATGATTCAGGGTACTGAGGTGTAAAATTTGGGGAATTTATATTCTTTCTGTTTATGAATATTAGATTAATGTATGTTCTATTATTCTATTTTCCAGAATTTTTCATTTTTTCAAGCTTAACCAAATTACTTTTACTAATTTATTTTGTAAGTCAAGCCACTAATCCCAGATAAGGTTTTAGAATGGATAATTACAAGGGCAGTTTTTATGCACCTGAATGAGAATCAGTGTTCTTAATCCATGCTGATTTAAATTTCTAGATCAGGAGATGAGGAAAATACATTTAAAATAATGTATTGAGACTCCAATAAAACATTAAATTATACTTGTGGGTAAGATTTAGAAAAAATGGAATGGACTCTATAACAATTGGTGAGTTAGTTTCTGGTTTAACAATTCTAGGCAAAGTAATGTTTATTGAATTCTTACTGGTTCCAGAACTTGTTTCTGAATATGGACTATATCCCAACTTTGAAATGAGGAAATGCACACATAGACAGTTAAAGCAATGTTTCCAAGGTCATACATCTAGTAAATTATGAGAGTAGTTTTCTAATTTATGTAATAGGACATAATGTTTTTGTGGATAATCATTAGCTATAATTACTTGTCAGCATAGTTTTTTAAACAAAATGGTGAATCTTATCATTTCATAACATGAAGCTCAAAGACCAAGTCTCTTATATGACAACAGAATTAATATTCCTAAAGATATGGACAGAGAAAAGCAATGGTTTAAATAAATGTAACAAAAAGAAATGAATATAGAAAATTTAATGTGTTGTTATTAAGTTTTAGATATAGAGTCTTTTTAAAATGAAGTAAATTTGTAAAGTTTTTAGTATATATTAGATTAAAATTAATCAAACATGAATTTAGAACTTAAATAATCTAAAAATATGTATTTATGGTTAGTCCAGATTAAGAAGTTTCATAGATTTTACTAACCTCTAAACTGATTAATTTTGTTAATGTAAGAAAAAGGAACATTACCATGGTGTGGCCATATAAAATATGAATATTTTTACCAGGACTCATACTATAGAGTATAGGTCATTAATTTTTGGAGTATAACAAAGCTCAAATGCCAAATATAGGTTGGTTTGAAAACTAGGAGTTTTTGAAATGGAAATATTAGAAAAATAAACATATCTTTGATGGAAATTGGAAAAATTATCCGTGAAAGAAAAAGTGAGTTTATTCAATATGAACACAAGGTGTAGAAAAATTAGTAAGTGAACATTTTCATGAGGACAGAATTTATCTTAATAGAGACATTTTTTTTTATCATGCAGTCCAATGAAGAAATAGGCAGATTTCGAAGGTTGTGTCTTTCTCATCACCATGATGCATTGTGTATAAAAATATAACCTGTGCCCACATACTCAGAAAATTTTGTTGAGAGATAATCTGCATGTGAAGTGTAGTTGCCCAGTTTCCTTTTAAAATTTTGTTTTTATTTTAGTGGGGGGATGTTTTTAGAATGGGCATGTTTATTTGTTAATATTAAAGAAGGGACTGGTTAGATCAAGCACAGATGGATAAACTACCTAAAGTTTCTTCAGATTTTAATAAAAATCATTTTAAATACATGGTAAAATTACAGTACCATGCATCATCAGTTTTTGCAACTGAAATATTTATCAATTTATCTACATTGTATCAATTTATTACAGATAATCATTGCTAGAAACCTTTGTTTATATCAAAGATCTCCAAGATTTACAAAATTATACATAATTTAGAAATACCCCAAGATTTATTACCTTTTTTTTTTTATTACTTATTGTTTCTTTTTAGAGAGATTAAGGTGGGTGTGTGTGCACGTGATTTGGGGAGGCACAAAGGGAGAGGGAGAAAAAGAATCTTATCAGGATCCATGCCCAACTTGCAGCAGGATGCAGGATTCAGTTTCACAAATGTGAGATCACTACCTGGGCTGAACTCAAGAGCTGGAACAACTGAGCCATCTGGGTGCCCTCGTTGCCTCATCTGGCATTGATTTTTCCCAGTGGTTTATAAGTAAAGATTTTAGAAAATATATAAGAATTTAAAATATTCAAACAAATAAAAATATTCTTTATTTCTACAGAAGCATATGATTGGTAATATTGAAAATGCCCAAAAGTGGAGGAAGAGATGCTGAAATGAGAAGGCCAAAAACATTTTCACTTGGTGACAAAAAACGAACAAGTCCTTGCAGATAACTTGTGCCTCAGAAAGACACTAAAACATACTCCAGGGGCGTCTTGATGGCACAGTAGGTTGAGCATCTGGCTCGTGATTTTGCCTCAGGTCATGATCACAGGGTCGTGGGATCCCACTCTGTGCTGAGCATAGAGCCTTTTTAAGATTCCCCTCCTTTCTCCTTTCTCTTCTCTATCTAAAAGAAAAAAATTGTGCTGGTGCTAAGTCAAATAAATAAATAAATAAATAAATAAATAAATAAATAAAAAGAAATAAAATGTACTCTGAATACATCCTTATATCCTATATGAGATAATAGAATCAATTATCTTCCGAAGTACTTTCTTATGAGCTCAGAGAACCAAAACATACTGTCCCACTTCTTTTCTGTCATAATAATGACTTCCTTAAGTCAGTTCATCAGTTCTGCCCCAGTTTAAACTAATCCACTTTTTCCAATAGTCTTTGTATCTTCAAGGTATCTAATGATTAGGTGTAGCCAAGTGGAGAAAGTGTATCAAAACAAGTCATGCTTGCCAGTTAATGTTACTCAAGAAACTTCTGTCACTCACAAAATGTACAGTATTGATTATAACTGTCTTAATATTTTACTTTTGAGGGGTGTGAGCCTCGAGACAACTATTTCATCAAAATTTTAAAACTTTCTTTTTATAGTTGTTTGATGAAAAGTGGGTTTTATCATTTAATATTACAGTCGATAAAACATTTTTAGATTTCTGCCATAATGTAGTTACACTGCCTTTATTTTTTGCTAATAAAGTAAATTATATTCCAAAAATCATATTCTGGTAAATTAACATTTTCCCAATTCCTTAATATCTGAACATAGCAAGATAGACATATTTTTCTCTGTTTACTTCTCAACAAAGCTTGATAAATGGTTCTAAAACATAAAGGAAGATGTTTTATATTTCCTATGTTTGTTTGATACTTTTAATTTTTTCCTTGGACTATTTATATCCACATTATTTTAAAACTAGCATATTATTAAGATAAAAATGAAGTATCTTTTTGTCATAACATCTACTCCATTTTTTTAATTTATTTTGAGAGCGAGAGACAGAGTGGGGGTAGGGACAAAGAAAGAGAGAGGGATGGAGAGAAACCTAAGCAGACCCTGCACTGCAAGCCCAGAGCCCAACTCAGGCCATGAACCCCTGAACTATGAGATCACGACCTGAGCTGAAACCAAGAGTTGGTTGCTTAACTCACTGAGCCACCCAGGAACCCCATCTACTCTATTTTTTTTTTTTTTAGAGAGATAGAAGGAAGGAGAGAGTGTGTGTGTGCAAGCACATGTGAGTGGGGTAGGGAGGAGAGAGAGGGAGAGAGAGAGAATCCCAAGCAGGCTCCAGGCTGTTAGCATGGAGCCCAATGCAGGCTTGATCCTATGACCATGAGATCATAACTTGAGCCAAAATCAAGAGCTTGACGCTCAACTGACTGAGCCACCCAGATGCCCCTACTCTATTTTTATTTTCATTTCTTCTTTATGCTCAGGCTTATTTAATTTCACTTTTATATTCTTTCTTTAAAATGATTAAGAGATATAACATTAAACAATTATAATTCAAACTAAAAGTGAAAAGTAAAGAAAGACAAAGGCAAATAATGGTATGTTTTCAAAGTGCAAATGAGGAAGTAGTCCTTTCAGAAATGAAAAACAAAAGGACAGTTAGAATAACATTGTCCTTCTGCTTATTTTTCCTTTAGCCTTTTAAAGTGAATCTCAACTGTCACCTCCTCCTTGAAGTTCTCCAATATCATTCAATCTTCAGTTTTAGCAGGGAAGTGATATGTACATGGATTTAATTTTTCCCCTGTATTTATGTAAATGAGAGACCTGAGACTTAACCATGCTATTCTATGAACTGAAGGCTCAATGTTCTGTAGTTAGTAAATGGTGAAGTTAGCAATGCTTGTAAAGTACATGCTTTTGCTAGGTCTAGTATGTTTTATGTTAAGAATCATGTTTACACAATTTTATCCTTCTATGTGTCTAGTTCATCTGTAAATATTCCCATTAGTACTAAATGTGAGCATGTGGCTCAGACTTAGGCTATCAGGACAATACAGCTATTGGACTGATTAAATCAGATATAGGTATATGCTTTTACCAGGGCTAGTCAGACTTTCCCCTGATATTTCTACTGGTGCTAAAGGAAAAAAAAAATGCCTATTCTTTCTTTGTATTCATCAATTTTAAGGACCTGGAGCTCTGGGTAATAAGAAGAGGGGGAAATCTTAGGTACAAAATCCAATAAGAATGAAATATCGCAGAAGTGAGCAGAACCAAGCCATAAATAAAGAGAGGAGAGGAATGCAAGTGAAACATTTCTGTACCCCAAATCTAAGATATGAGCCATGTTGAAATCTCCAATTATAGTAACTGATTTTTTCTTCTTTTTTTAAGTTAGTTTCTGGCAGCCACCCAAAGGAGTCTATTAGTTGACAGGTTCAAATTACTGAATGTTGAGCAGAGTACCATGCACATATTATCAATTCAAAGGGGGACTCCACACACTTTTGCCCATTGCATCTTCATATTAAGTCACCAAGAAAACCAATGCAGACGAGCACAGAATGGAACAACGCCTTTACCAACACAGACAAGAGAAAGAGCAGGATCAGCTTGAGTACTGAGCATCAATCCTCCACGGTGAGTGGGTAAACCCAGCAAAGACACAGGGCAATTGTCCTAAGCACCCTCATCTTGTGATGTGGGGTTGGCCAGATGCCATATAATGCTCACACTTAACAGAACAAGAGTAGTAATTGAAAACAAATGGAGAGAGAGAGATTTCCACACAAAATGATAAGCCCAGAGGCTTTGCGATTTTTCTCATGGTTAGAAAAGTGATCCAGGCCCAAGTTTTATTCTTAGGTGGTAGAATGTGTGTGTGGTGGGTATCTAAAGATTGTGTGCATGAGACTGCCTTTCCCAACTCTGAATAATATAACTTTAGTACTGGTATGCTCACTAAATCATATTAAAAAAAACACACATCTGGGGCTTTAATTTTCTTTTAACATTTTTGCCATAAATTGTCCTTCCCCAAACCACAATATTAAACCCATCATAAAAGTGTGAGTTATGATATTCTATTTGGCTTTAACAAAATCTTACTAAAGAACATAGGTGGTAGACCATATTTCTGAAAAATAATCTTTACATAACAACATGCTTCAATAATCTCAAAGAAATAGTGCATTCATACTTGGAAAATTATAGTGCCATATGAATATATAGATGTATGTCTGTCTTTCCAATAAACTACAAATTCTTTGAGGGTGATGGCTGAAAATTATTTTTCATTGTATCTCAAGTAATTAGCATAGTACTTATATAAAATTTGTAATTTTGCTAAGTAGGAATAATAGAAAGATAGCATTCTGCTTAGGGTGCTCTTTACTGAGTCTTGCCATCCCTGCATATGAGATCCTTAATTATTTTTAGGTTCAATAAAAAATTTATTAGTTTTAGTAATTTTGAACATTATAAAGAACATCATGCTGTGGTCATCTGACAACTTGCATCACTTGGTATCACATTATCACATTGTAACTGCAGTTCATTCTTTTCCACTGGTGCAATATATTTCATAATATACCATAATTTATTTATTTGTTTCTCTGTTGATAGTCATTTGTTATCTGCTCTTGCTACCACAAACATTGCTAATATGAATATTTTTGTAATTTTCTTGTGGTGCAGAAATGTACCAAATGCATCTTTGGTAATATGCCTGGTTGGATCATAGAATATGGGAATGTTGAGTTTTAAAAAATAATGCCAAGTAGTTTCCAAAGAGATTAAACAATTGACAGCAGCACTATATAAGAAATCTAGTTGACCCATGAAACTCTTAATATTAATAGTCCAGTAGGATTCACTTACTCAGGGAACTATAGGAAACTACGTGAAGGAAGTTCTTAAAGCAAAATATTTAAGTGACTACCCAAAAAATGATTTATTGAAAATATCACAGTTTTAAATGAAATGCATAATATATATAGTTTAATAAATGAATAGATAGATCAATAACTTTGCCTATCTTCAATGACATTATCTTAGAATATATCCCAAATCAGACCTGATCCTTTTCTTCTCCCTAAATTGACTGTGATTCCTTAATTTAAATAATGACACAGAAATTTCTATACACCAAAAAATATGGATCAAAGTTTGTTGTTGTTTTTCCTTTGCTATTCCCCATTATAGTTTACAGAAGGCAGCCTTAGTAAACGCTCAAATATTGTACACAGTTTTTACATGCCATTCAAGGGGGATTTTCCATTTTAGAGAATAGTTCAAGAAGGATGCTCTGTTGATTGATGGATTGAAACAAGAGGCTTCTCCCTGAACCCACAGCTGTGCTCCCTAGCTATAAGTGATTGCTTTGAAGAGAAGTGTTCTCTCTCATCTGCTGCCTCTCTTGAGGCAGAAAAAATGTCTTTGTTAATATATACTCATAACTATGTTACTTTATGTGAGACAGTTTCACTGGTTAGGTTACCTTTAAAAAATACATACCAGCAAAGAAGAGTAATTCTATACATAAGGACCTTTCCCAAAGCGATTATACAAAGATTACATGTTCAATTTTTGTAGTATCTACATACTGCTCTCTGAGAAAAAGGACACTGCAAATCTTACTTTTGTTAATTAATAGAGATCACAACTTGCTAATTCTATTTATTTCCATAGGAAAGAAAATATAAATGAGGCATTGTGTCATAGTATAAGGAAGGCACCAGGCTCATAAGTAAAAATTGAACAAATATTTTTCTGGGATCTAGATATATAATAATTTTACTACACTCTATATTTATTTGCTTCTAGGTTCAAATACTTTTCTTTGTCAAAGCTGGATTTTATATTTTTGTGTTTATTTTTGTTTCTATCACATGGTAATAGCTCCTAATTTTTAACTACAAAGTATCTTTGTCTTTGAGTCTGAAAATTCAAGTAGAATCTTTATCACTTTAATTATTCAGGAAATCTTCCCCAAATTCCTGGTTAACAACTTGATTTCTTAAACTGGCAATGAATTTTGACTTTAATACGAACATTCTTTATCTGATATATACTTGCTGCTATGTTACCTTTCTTCATGGCATTTTAATGATTGGATAGAATTATATTATCTCATTTTAAATTATTTTTTAGGGGCACCTGGGTGGCTCAGCTGGTTAAATGTCTGACTCTTGTTTCAGCTCAGGTCATGATCTCACAGTTTGTGAGTTCGAGCTCCATGTCCATCTCTGTGCTGACAGTGCTGAGTCTGCTTGGGGTTTTCCTTCTCTCCTTCTCTCTCTGTCCCTCCCCTGCTCGTGCACTCTCTCTCTCTTTCTGCCTCAAAATAAATAACTATTAAAACATTACATAAATAAATAAATAAATAAATAAATAAATAGCTTTTTGATTAGAAGAAAGAAAACAGAAGAAAACAGCCTCCATATTGGGTAGCACAATTTTCTTTCTGTTTTATACAATTAAACTTTCCTCCCATCAACCTTCATAGTTCAGGTGTGTTATGGTTAGTCATTCTAGATCCATAAATGTAGGAATTACATAGGAATGCAATAGCACTTCAACAAATAATTAATGATGAGTGAAACAAATTTAAAAATGAATAAGAATAATATTTGCTAGCTTATATTCCCCCAAACTCTAATTTAGTTAATGAATAATTATAACTGACTGTAGTCTTATAGTCTCTTCTGTGTGAATTAAATATAGTACTCAAGTGAACTCATCATATCTACAATAGAAGTCACAACGATCAATCTCACAATTTAGAAATGAAAATAGTTTACCTAGCAATTCTACTTCTGAGTACATTGTCCAAAAGAATTGAAAGCAAGATATTAAAGATATATTTGTAGCTCCATGTTAATAGAAGCACTATTCATGATCATCAAGAGGTATAACCAACTCAAGTGTCCATTGATGGATAAATGAATAAACAAAATATGGTATATGCTTGGCAAGGATGTGGAGAAAGGGGGACATTCTTGTACTGTTGGTGGGAATGCAAACTTGTGCAGCCACTCTGGAAAACAGTATGGAAGTTATTCAAAAAGTTAAAAATAAAAATACCTATGGTCCAACAATTGCACTATTAGATATTTATCCAAAGGATACAAAATTACTAATTTAAAGGGATACATGCATCTCAGTGTTTACAGCAACATTATCGACAATATCCAAATTATGTAAAGATCTTAAATGTCCATTGACTAATATATGGATAAAGAAGATGTGGTAAATGGTATATATATAATGGAATATATTACTAAGCCATAAAAAAGAATTAAATTTTACCATTTATAATGACACAGAGGGAATTAGAGAGTAGTATGCTAAGCAAAATAAATCAGAGAAAGACAAATACAATACGATTTCACTCAGATGGAATTTAAGAAACAAAACAAATGAATATAAGGAGAAAAAAGAGAGGTAAACCAAGAAGGAGGCTCTTAACTATAGAGAACAAATGGGAGTTTACCAGAATGGAGGTGCATGGGGGCATGAGTTAAATAGGTGATGGAGATTAAGGAGGACACTTATGATAAACACCAGGTATTATATGTAAGTATTGAATCACTAAATTCTAAACCTGAAACTAATATTACACGGTATGTTAACTAACTGGAATTTAAATAAAAACTTGAGGAAAAAAAGAGTATTTAGAGACACAAAACAAAATAAAACAAGGGATGGTTATGTATATACATATATATGTACACACACACATATACACATACATACATACAATGGAATATTAGTCATAATAATGAAGTCTTGCTATTTATAATGACATGGATGGAGGTAGAGAGTATTATGTTAAAGGAAATAATTCAAAGAAAGAAAAATACTATATCATTCACTCATATGTAGAATTTAAGAAACAAAACAAATGAGCAAAGGGAGACAAAAAAGAGAAAGAGAGTAAGAGAGAGAGAGAGAGAGGGAAACCAAGAAAAAGACACAACTACAGAGAACAAACTGATGAATACCAGGGGGGAGGTGGGTGGGAAGGTGAGTGAAATATGTGATGGAGATTAAGGAGTACGCTTGTGATGAGCACCTGGCATTGCATGGAAGTGTTGAATTACCATATTGTGTACCTGAAACTAGTATTACACTGTATGTTAACTAACTGGAACTTAAATGAAAAGTTAAAAATATGATATATGCATATAATGGAATATCATTCAGCCTTAAAATGGAAGGATATTTTTATAAATGAAACTTGAAAACATTATGGTAAGTGAATCAAGTCAGTCACAGAACACAAAAGCAGACAACCAAAACCATGCAAATATTATTTGATCCCACTTATATGAGGTACCCAGAGTACTCATATTCATAGAAATAGAGAATAGAATGGTGGTTGCTACGACTGAGGGAGAGGTCAAATGGCGAATTTTTTAATGGCTATGGTTTCAGTTTCACAAAATGAAAATATTTTGGAGGTTCATTACAAACTATGTGGGTACACTTAACACTACTGAACTTAGTTATGATGCTAAATTTTATTTGATGTTCTTTTTACTACAGTTTAACAAATGAACAATGTGAGAATGCCTGGGTTTAAAAGATTAGAAGTTTTAATTGTATAGTGTAAGTTCACAACACTTCAGATGTATTTGGATTCTGAAGTATTAAATATACCTTTTTCAGAATTCTGCAATGTCAACTCATAATCAATTCTTTCTGAAATCTAAGTTAATTTTTGAGGTTTTCAAGGCTTCAATTCTTTTTTAGTTTATTTATTTTTTCTGGTATGTATTAAACTTGAAAGTTCCCTCAAACAGTCCCTGCAGTAATGCTCTAAGATTTTATTGAGGGTAATTTAAAATTTTTCCACACTATTAAAAATAGAATATTGAAAGCCCATTATTGTCATAAGAGGTAGTATTAAAATACAACAGAAGTGGTTTAATTGGCATTTACATTTTAACATTAAAAATGATTGCTATAACACTTAATTTCAGTGAATTTCTTTTTCTAAGCAAATTAAATAAAGGGTATAATTCTTTTACAGGATCTGAGGTTTACTTAATAGCTAACTCTAGGGATTAGTGCAATGTGTTGAGAGACATCTTTAAAAGCTAAACGCTAAATTGCCAAAATCAGGCATCTGAACAGCTCTTCCAATTATGGTTATGTGTGAATAAATGTGTTGAGTGAAAAATAATATGAACAATCGTCTAGTTATTTAAACTTGTTCCAAATTTTTCCATATTAATACTTGTGATTAAATAGTTCATGTAACATTTATTCACCTGTCAATTAAATTCATTTTATTTAGTTATAATTTAACTTTCATCAGAACTGAATAAAGTCATGCTTTTAGACTATTTTCCTTGCACAGAAGAATCAAAACCACATGAATAATACAATGTATATGAAATGAATAAGAAAATAATGAATAATATCTTAAACACTTGAAAGCTAATTTGAATTCATTTTAAAGATGAATTTAGAAAGAATTTTCTTTTGTAACTCTCATCTTCTTTTAGAAAGACAACTGAAAATAATTGAGAAAATAATCAAGTGCCTTCAATGTTTTAACAATGATAATTATGTTTTCCACAATAATTGTTCCTATTAAAATATGGCCTTTATATAAGAGCCAATCATTAGGATGAAAGATAAAGTCTAGCAACAATTTATCATAAGCTTTATGCAATTAAATCATAACTAAGATAATACATTTGAATTATTGGGAGAGTTTTAGAAAAGCTTCAGAGAAAAAAGATTGCTACATACACTTCATATCCATTTCTTCCACAATTACTACCAAAGATAAATGATTTCATAAGTTTTATATCCACAATTAAAAGCATTGTTCACTTTAGTAAGCCAGAATCTGACTGAAGAGTCATAAAAATTTAAACTATTCTGATTATTTTTTATTTATTATAAATAAGAAAGAGATAAATATTTTTGCATACTAAAATGTTTACTGTCCCTTTTACATTTAATAAACAACAACAAAACCAGTGTTAAACCCTATCACTTCACTCAAACTTCTCTAATTCTTTTGCTTCTATTTGATTAGAAGACAAATTTCTTTTCTAAAACCGTCCAATTTTATTGTTTTAAATAAGCAAACAAAAACTCCAAAACAAAACAAAACCAACTTTCAAAAGGAAAACTACTAGAACACTAAAATTAAGAGTTTGCTGAATCTAACTTAAGATCACTAAATTTTTGACATTAGGAACCATTTCCAAAGCCTCTCCTATGAAGGTGAATCCACAAGTGGCTAGCACAGTGCAATAGCAAATTTCTGAAAACTCTTAAGATCATCACCAAACATGAAGGTATAGTTGCAACTTTGTATCTGTCTTTAATTGATAGATTTGAAGGGAGGACTAAAGTACAATAATTTGATTAAATAATAGTAAGCAAATGGAGAAAATAAATAAATACTGGAGCATATTTTTTTAATTTTTTGTACAAATTCTGAGATTTTGAAAACGACAACACTTTAAAACTAGAACAAAAGAAATGTAGAAAAAAAGGTGGAAAATTAACATCTGATTGTGGAAACTAAAGGTAGTTATAATTGAGAAATAGAGTTTTCCTTTAGAAAAGGAGGAAATACTGTGCACACATTAGTTCTTCACACATGCAGCATGTATGAGAGAAATATAAAATTACACATAATTTCTATGTATTTATCCAATTTTAAAAATCATATTTAATAATATTCTGTCTGTCTGTCCTTTTTTTATGTGTATTCACAGTACTACTATAATGAATGGAAAAGAAGAATACAATTTATATCCCTAATGGTATTTACTTCCAGCTAGTCACCACATGTATAATGTCTCTAAGATTTTCTTTTCTTTCAAATCAAATTGTAAATTTCAATCCTTTCCCATATCCTCATCTGGTAAATATTGAGAACCAACTCTACTGCCCATTCCACTGTTTTCATCTCTGCTACTTTTCCTTACTAGTGCCTGGGCTCTGTTATTGACAATGGGGTATCAGAAGTTTTCCTCTTCAAGATCTTCAGAGCAACCTGTCCCATCCTGGACCACCTTCCTCTTATCCCTATTCTCCCTAATCTATCTCCTTTTGTGATTCAGGCTTTCCCTGTTTGTCCTTTGTCTCCCTGGTTTCCTACTGGATGCCACTACAAATCTGGTCCTTGGAGATTTGGAAAGGTACATGGGAAGAAGGAGAAAGAAACCATTCCAATGGCTAGGTCTCTTTGGAAAAATTTTCTTCAACATAATTATTAGCTACTAGAGTGTTCACTATAGGTTAAGCACCATACTAATCACTTTATGTGAAGTGACTCATTTAATCTTCACAACTCAATGATAGGTATCTTAGTTTCACCCCATTTTATATAAAAATATTGGAGCTCAAGAAACTAATTAAATAGCCCAAGGACACACAGCAAATAGCAGATCCAATATTTGAACCTGAGACTTCTGCTTTTGCTATGCAAATTCTTCAGTGTCCTATGGTACCTCTAATACTTACCTTTCACACCACCTTTCACACTCACATGTTAACAAACATGTGAGTTTTATAATGAAATTCTATTTTGAATTTTATACTAAAAGATTGCTTGTCCAAGGCTTTCATGATGACCTGATATTTGCAGGGTTGCCGGGGTAGTGGTGGAGAGGAAAAGAAGAGAACACATCTGCATATAGGTATATCTCTGAATAAGACGATCTGTTCAATCGTTGTCAAGTGACTGCATTATTCAAAGGAAGATTCAACATTTGCTACCTTCAATGAAATGTCAAGATGTGATAACTTTCACATATTAATTGAGTTCATCTCTTGGGAAATAAATAAAATGAACTTTCACTATCAGTTATTGTATATTTCATTACTTTTTGTGTTGATACAAAATGGTGGTGTCATACTTGAAATAATATTTTGTTAATTTATCAGTTGTACAATATCCCACTGTTGTCAAACTATTCCATTTTAGCCACACTCCAAAGCCTACAAAAAGTTCCAGTTCTTTCCATTCTTAACATATTACCACAGTCTTTAGTGCCATTTCCTTAATATTTGCTTATCTTTATATTCATTAGCATTTAGGTAATGCCTTATGTGCCTTTTGTATTAATCCCTTACTCAACTAATATATATAATTGTTATATCATTTTTCATTAATACGTAAATATATATTACATTGTGCCCCCACAAGACCATGTGATATTTGAAGTTATAAATATTGTCTTCTACATCATAGTCGTTTATAATTTCTACTTATATTAGACAACACATTCCTGTGGTTAAAGTGAAAATAAATTATAACTTTACCTAAATAAGGTAATATAAGAATGATATTTAGTTCAGTATTATTCAATATACAGATAGATGGAATTCATTATTAATTATTATTTGGTGTTTGTAATAACTTAAAATGCAAATTATCACAAATGTGTATTTTATAATGACTTCAGACATAAATAACTTTGTTTCCCTTTTTTGTAAAACTTATCAATATCACTTACTATGTCAAATGATGGAAATACAAAATTGAGGAAGGAAAAACCTGAAACTTTGATCATGTAATCAAATCATTATCAAATATTTTTTTAATTTTTTTTAAACTTTATAGTTTATTGTCAGGTTGGTTTCCATATAACACCCAGTGCTCTTCCCCACAAGTGACCTCCACCAAGACCATCACCCCCCCCATTACCTTTCCCCCTTCCCCTTCCCCCCT
>CM053567.1:143384686-143423214 GCA_028646485.1 Cryptoprocta ferox
TTAAATAAACACAAAATAATAAGTCTGGTAAATTTTATCAAGAGTGGTATATGATTTTATAAGAGTAAGAGTAGATTTCACATAGGGATATCAGGGTAGCCTGACCTAACCAGAAGGTAATGAATAAGCTAAAATCAAAAGACAAAATAGGCATTAACAAAATAAGGAAAAGAAGGTTTACTATGCACAGGTGACCTATGTCAGGAGGTGCCACATTATATTGTGATCTGAAAAAACTACAACAAGAAAACAACACACACACATACACACACAAAACTATTGGCTGAGTTTTTTGGCTCAGTATCTGCTTCTGAGAAGGTATAAAACAATACACATAAGGAATGGCAGGAGCAGATAACAGTGCCAGGTTAATACAGGCATATCTCCGACACATTGCAGGTTCACTTCTAGACCACTGCAATAAAACAAATACAGCAATAAAGGCAAATTATTTCTTTGGTTTCCTAGTGCATATAAAATTATGTTTACACTATATTGTTGTCTATTAAGTGTGTAATAGCATTGTCTAAAAATGCAAGATGACAGCTTAATCAAAAAATACTTGGTTGTTAAAAAATGCTAACTATCATCCAAACTTTCAGTGAGTCATAGTCACTGATCATAGGTCACCATAACAAATATAATAATAATAAACAAGTTTGAAATATTTTGAGAATTACCAAAATGTGACACAGAAACACAAGGTGAGCAAATGTTATTGGAAAGATGGAACCAATAGATTTGCTCAATGCAGGTTGCCATAAACCTTCAATTTAAAAAAAAAAATACAATGTCTGCAAAGAGCAATAAAGTGAAACACAATAAAATGAAGTATGCATGTATACTTTGAAAACAACCTTGAAAAGAGGTAGAATGATAAGAAAGTATGTATTTAAATATGTATCTGTGAGCAAGCCTTATATAGTTTCCCTTTCTATTAAAATCTGGTCTTCTTTCTTCAAAGTTGGAAAATGGTAAATAGAGTAAACACTATTGTCAGTAGAATGTAGAACCAGGTGGCTTAATCTTTCTATTACTTTGATCTTTTGATAATTTCCTGTCACACAATACCAACCAGGTTGTTCCTGGATCTAACATATAGCAAGCAGTTTTTTGCCCCTCTTTTTCTCATCAGTAATTTCTTGCCATCAAAGTGGCTTTCCTTTAACTTAAATTCTGGATTTTAATGGGCTGTATCAAAATAGGATCATTTGAGAAAAGTTTAATTACAAAGAAATGTTTTATAAATCTCTATATGAAGTAACCATATGGATAGTGCACTACACCACAGCTAGAGATACTAGAAAAGAAAAGGTTACCATGTCTATATAGAAAGAAATTCCTATGAAGCAGTCTACCTTGACAGGACCAGTTACCACTGAGCTAATGAAAGAGTCAAGCTGACAGAGTGGCACAGAAGAACTGAGGAATAAATGTCCTGACCTCACTTTCTATCCACCCTCTGATCTCCTACACAGTACTCCAAGTTAGCTGAACCCAACAGGAATCTAGAAAGCAGGGAATCGACTCATGAAGTCCATATAGTCTTCCTCGTAGGGTATAGATGTGGGAGAAGAAGAGTGAGGAAGGACTCGGGGAGGATAAACTAAAGGTATCTCGTTTTAAGAAAAGTGCCAGTTATGGATCTTTCTGCATCACAGAATTTATCACATCCCAAGTCAACCACATAGACTGACATTAAAAGTACTGACCAGGGATGCCTGGGTGGCTCAGTCGGTTGAGCCTCTGACTTTGGCTCAGGTCATCATCTCATGGTTCATGATTTCAAGCCCCACTTCAGGTTTTGTGCTGACAGCTTAGAGCCTGGAGCCTGCTTTGGATTTTGTGTCGCCCTCTCTCTCTCTTCCCCTTCCTTGCTCATGCTCACTCGCTTTCTCTCTCTCTCTCTCTCTCAAAAAGAAATAAAAACATTAAAAAAGTAAAAAAAACAAAAAACAAAAACAAACAAACAAACAAAAAACTACTGCCCAAATTCTTCCCAGAGAAGCTTGTTCAGTAACAGAAGCCTCATGAAGCAGGGATTCTTTGTACAAAAGACTACAACTTGCATTATCTTTAGATAATAAAACCAAATATCAATCTGATTTAACAGTGTGTAAAGGACTAATGAAGCAAAGTGGGAAATACCTGGTCAAAATCACCTTTCAAATAGAATGTTAGTTAAGGGATTGTTTTCTCTTAATATTTTCATGGCTTATATTACTTATCTATTGCTTCATAACAAAACAATCCAAAAACTCAGTGGTTTAGAACAACACATTTGCCATTTCACAATTTCTGTTTATAAAGTATCTTGACACAGAACCTGAAAAGCAGCACAAACTTATATGTAAAAACAAATCTTACTATATTGGTTAGGTAAATATAAATTCACTAAATGTTGCAGTTAAGACAGAGTACAAATTAAGAATAAAGAAGGTAACTCCTTCAATTTGCTGTTTATAGTTGACCTACTTAAAAAGACTGAGTAAAAAAATAAATGAATACAATATAATCGTAAAAGATTAGATTATATATACATGCATTGATATGGACTCATATTTTAAAATATTATTTAGAGTAAAAAGTCATTTATGAATATGTATAAGATGATTACAGTTTATAAAGCCTAAGAAGTTTTAAAATAAACAACACATTTTTCAGAGATATTCAGAATCAACAAAGGAATCAGTAAATGAATAAAGACTAACCGGGTGCTGCCTCAAAACTAGAATTTCACTAAATCAATTGTTTTTAAATTGATCAATTGAAGAAATACAGTGCAAAATCATAGAAGTCAGAAGTGCAAAAATATGTTTGAAAGAAATAAGAACCTTTCACAGTTTTTACTGAGCAAGGAGTTGAACTCTATCTAGCAAACACAAGCCCTGTAAAGATACATGTCTCTATGGGTAGTTGATTCATCAGTTTTATCATGTTAGAACACTCTAGTTTCTGGTTCTGATTATAAGTCTACAAAGCATTATTCTGACCTAACATTAAATATAAGTCTTTTGAACACTGTCATGTAACCACACTTGAACTAGTGATGACATGTCGTTTCATCGTTTTTGGTTGTATGTCTTTTTTTTTTTCTTTTCAATGCCCTCACTCTCTTAGACTGATTTTTATACTCCACATGTTTCAGTCTGCTACACATAATATTTTTATCTACTATTTTTTTAAGTTTAGTTATTTTGAGAGAGTGAGAGAGAGGAAGCTCGCTCCTGTGAGGGAGGAGGAACAGAAAGAGGAGGAGAGAGAGAGAGAGAGAGAGAGAGAGAGACTCTAGGTAAGCTCTGTCAGTGTAGAGCCCAACCAGGGGGCTCGAAACCATGAACCATGAGATCATGACCTGAGCCAAAACCAAGGATCTGACACTTAACTGATTAAGCTACCCAAATGCCCCTTCATCTTTGAGTTTTGACCAAGCTCTAGTCTCATGTTGCCCCTTTCCTGTTATTCTCTCCATACATTAAGATTAGGAGACCTGTTTCTGACCACCACAATATCTGGCTTCATCCCCTAACATATTTAGATAATGTCACCCTTTGTTATAATAAATCAGAAACACCTTTCCCTGCTAAGCAGTCCAAAATGTTTCACTTTCTTATATTTATTTATATTGTGCTAATGGGATGTTTAATATGTCATTTATTATTTCACTTTTGCATTTAACATTGACATCATTCATAGTCATTGCTACCTAATATTACTTGAACATTTATAAATGAATTATAAATATCATTAGATATATTAAAAATTTTAAATAGGTAAAATTTTAAATAAAATCTATTATTAAAATGGTTATAATAAAGCTTTCTTAACTATTAAGAATTAAATTAAGAATACTTTTATACAATATTATCATTATAAAAGTGTCTTTACAACTATTATTTTAGAATGTCATCCTTAAAAACTATTTAGTTTTTATTACTGCTTGTCCTATGTGAAAAAGCACAGAACCACAGAACATTGAACAGACTATAGTGTTAAAATGCTGCCTGACAATTTTTTCTGCTAAGGATGGTTGGTTCAGATTTAGTCCAATAAAATGTTGTTCCATTTGGACTTCATATATGTAAATAAAGAATTCCATCTCTTCCAGCAGCATCCGACACCAGTCTCTAACTACCTCTTCAACCATGAATATGTCAAATCCTTAACTACAGAGACAGAACATTTGCAACATCCAAACCACTATTTTTTTTAAGCTGGTGTAGTTACTTCAGGTATTCTGTCCCTTCACTATATTAATGGCAAGTTAAATTTACTATTAAAATTTTTCCTACTTTGAATTGCATGTAGTTTTAACATTCCAGGCCTGTAGATTATATTGAGGATGAGGGAATAGAGTAAAAGTGAAGAGAAAAGCAAAAGAGGCATGTGTAAGACTTATTCTCAAAAAAAAATCTCTAGCTTCTTTTTATATTTTTACAGCATATTGAGGAGAAAACTTTAAAATTTCCTTTTTCTTTCTTTTTTCTCATGAATACTGTCATATGCTCATTAACAACTTTTCATTCAGTTCGTCTCAACTTTTACTCTTGTTACCTTTTTCATGTATCATTAGATATGTGCTGTGTGGTGAAACATGATTAGGAAACTGAGCAACTCTTTGTAGATAGGAAGAAAAAAATGTAGTTGCTAGAAGGGTAATATTTATAACCTCATACATGTTCTTGGAAAAACATTATCTGTTCTGAGAGTCACACAAAACTACCTGCCAGTCTAATATTTATAAGATAAGTGAGCATATTTTAATATATGTTTTGAATAAATACAATGCATCATGTGTTTAAGATATCTTGAATAGTGTCCTGTAACAAAAATCATAGCAAAAGTTGTGAATCCATGTCAAAATCAAACGATGTTAAGAATAGAGAAAGCTGAGCTGATTAGGGGTAAGACAACAAGGTTGTTATGCTTATATGGTTTTGCTCTTGACTGCCTTGTCCCAATAATATTACCTTGGGAAGCAAAATTTAAATGTTGGCTTTGAAAAATGCATTAGTATTTTTTATGCCATACCTGACTTTCTATTTTGCAACATAGCTATTTATGTGCATAATTTGGCTCCCTTTCAGAGAAGAGCCTATGGTTGGAATCATTTTATGCATTTGAAAATTTTTTTAATTTTTAAAAAATGTTTATTTATTTTTGAAGAGAGAGAGAGGAAGAGAGAATCCCAAGCAGGCTCCACTCTGTCAGTGCAGATCCTGACATGGGACTTGAACCCATGAACCATGAGATCATGACCTGTGCCGAAATCAACAGTTGGACGCTTAATCAACTGTGCCACCCAGGAGGCCCCAAAAAATGTTCTTCTTTTTTGTTTTTAAGAGAACAATGTATATCTCAACTGTTTTTTGTTAAATTTTGCTTGATCCCCTATGTGAATAGCCAGTAAATACTTGCTGTTTTGAGAAATTCAGGTTTTGAATCCTTCCTCTTTCACTTATGTATTTAATCATGTTGCATAAGCCACTTCATCCTGCTGAGGTTTGGTGTCCCAACAATAAGGGGAACTGATTTGTAATGATGTACAGTAATAACTCTTCTCTCAAGAGAGATGGTAGATCAGCAAGCAATCAATAATAAACACAAATATAAAAATATCCAGGTGTCAGAAGAAAAGAATAAATTAGCAGGTAAAAGTGCATTCATGTGTGCTCAGTACACTCTCTAAGGCCTAGTGGGTTCGGCCCAGACCAAAAATAATTATGGGATAGATTACAAAGAAGAAAGGATGAACATTGGACTCTTCACCTTTACCATGTCATAGATAATACAGTGATCTAAAATAGGTTTGGAATTATGTGCTGTAACTAATTAGAAATTGGAAATATATGTACCACTAGCCATGGTACCCAATAAGAATGGAAGAATAAATTGGCCAAAGGCATAATTTTGGAGTATAATGAGCATTTAAGGGGTGAACTAGAGCAATAAACCTTCATTATCAACTCATAATGTGTGCTCAAAAAGCTGCTAGAAACTGGAGATGGGAGGGAAAAGTATTATCAGTTATTCTTGGAATGTATCCAGATGGGGAGTAGCTCAGACAGAAATCCCATATCAAGACCGTATATTACTGAGGATTGATGTCTTCTTTTTTTCCTGGAATCATGTATTAATTAGCAAGCCAGGCTATTTTCACCTAAAACAAAATAATACTAGAGACCCTTTTTCCTCCCTTCTGAGAGTTATTGGAAAGGGAGGCATTTATTAATAACAGCAAGACTACATCTAGTTTATTATCTGTGAGTAGCCTAGGTCAGCATCTGCTCTTCCACATCCTATTATGAACACAGGAGTAAATAAGGATAATGTTCTTAACCCTTACCTT
Organism: Cryptoprocta ferox; assembly: GCA_028646485.1. Taxonomy (NCBI): domain Eukaryota; kingdom Metazoa; phylum Chordata; class Mammalia; order Carnivora; family Eupleridae; genus Cryptoprocta; species Cryptoprocta ferox. Next base: position 143,391,036 of record CM053567.1, read on the forward strand.
CAACTCTACCCTAATATTCATAATGGTCAGCATTAATAGCCAGCATTAATGTCCTCAATATCCATACATTTTACCTTGTGTCTTGGTAGTACTCTCCCACTAGAACTTGGTGATTAGCCATGTGACTTTCTTGGTCAACGAGTGTCAGCAAACATGACATAAGCAGAGGCTTTGAAGGTGTCATTTTGTATGTCGTGTTCTCACACTTGAATTCTGTTACTAGCTCGAGATTAAGCCTCACCTACTGAAGGAATGTGAGGAACATGGGGGAGAGAACTAAAGCCATCCTAGATCAGCAAGCCCTTAGATGGCGTGCCAGCAACTACAGGCACATGAACAAGAACAGATGAGATCGCCCAGCCCAAATCTGCAGAACAACCCAGCCAATCCATACACTTACGGAAATGATGGTCATTTCAAGACTCTGAGCTTTGGGGTAGTTCATTTGATACATTTTTGAGGCCAACCCCCCTCTCCAGAAATACATACACACAAACACAAAAGCTTTGGATCATCCCACAGGAAGGTGGAAATCTCAATAACCTGGACAGAATAAATAGGAAGGATTTTCTATAGCCAGAACTTTAAGTGCACACATACTGGGAAACTTGCTATCTTATAATGTTTTAAAAAGCAACTTACTTCCCCCGGTAGATTAGTTAAGGAATCTAAGCTCTCAAAATATTTTGCTACTGGTGAAGAGCATAGAAAATGGGAAAATGCTGCTCCCCAAATGTTAAATGATAATGGTGTTTATGATCTACTCTCCTCCCTGATCTTCTACATCTGCCCTTGTGCTGCTCAGTTTAACTTTATGGACTATCCTGAAAACTAATGATTCCTAAAGGTTAGGTTTTTCAATGAATATAAAGTCATGAATATTAGTTTTCTACTTTATAGGTTCATGGTCTGTAATAAATTCCTGCTTAAGCATTTTCCTTTACTTAATAACAAAGAAGGTTAAAGGATCTCTATTTCTTGTCAAGCCCTTATCAATATAATTAAAATAAAGACACATTAAAGGTTCAAAGTGGGGTATCAGTGATTCTGCATGGGCACTCTCTTTTGAAGGTTTTTTTGAAACATAAGGGAAATGCACTGATAATTGATAATCTTTTATGGAATGATACACTTTAAAATGTTCCATCATTCTTAATTGAAAGACCAGGATACCTAGCATGGGTTAAGCATCTGTGCTCAGTTAATTAAATTGTCTTCTCAGTTAAATCATTTGATTAAAAATTGCTAGTCTTATTAAGCCAGGCTTTTAAACTAATACGTGCAAAGAGAACAATCATAGTGGATGTGTTTCCATTCATTGCCTCCTTATATTCTTACAATGTATGCTAAAGTGGATATGCATTTTTCTCGCTATAAATAGGATGAAGAAATTGTGCCTCAGAATGAAAACTTATAACAACTCTTTCTTTCCATGAAAACTTACTATAAACTCAAGTGTTTATTATGCAAAATGAAACTCTTGCTACAATTTAATTTAGGGGCCTAAATTTGTGGCTGGTTTATATAGGTGCAATATTTAATTGATTGAATTAACTAAACTATGTTTTAGAACTATAGTTCTGCAACAAAGACTTTAGAAAAACAGGGAAAAGTTTAATATTCCCAAATGGCCAATTGGCCCTTAAATAAGTAACACTTTTTTTTTTTTTTACTTTGAATTTGGAGGCTGACTGTTCAACTCTTTAAAAGCCTACGGTTTGGAATCTTAAAAATTAGAATTAAATCCTATCTTTGCCATTAAGTGCCTAAGTGACTTGAAACAAATCAAGAATCCAAGAATCAGGGAAGTTTTATTTGTAAGTTGAGGATAACAATGATACTTATTTCATGAACTGCCATTAGGAATAGATGAAAAGCACAGGTAAACTTACCATCACACTGCCTGACTCCTAATTAGGATTCAATAAATAGCAACTTTTACTAGTTTTATTGTTGTTACAATCTTGATTTTATTGCCCAGCATAGTTGGAATGAACACGGGTTAAGTTTTGCTTCTAGTGTATTGTTTGCAGAAAACTAGACTTTCAATCAATCTCAAAAGTAGGTTATTTCTACTTTCTCTCTCTCTCTCTCTCTCTCTCTCTCTCTCTCTCAAAACCCAGGAATCTGGCTCCTACTACAAATCCTCATGTAAAACAGAGTGTTCTTTATTAATAATAATATACCTTATCAACCCTAAGGAAACATATAACATTGTTAAAAGTTATCAATGGGTAGCAAGTGTTAAGAGACCACAGTTGATCTTGGAAGTAACACAGACTCACCCAGGGCATTTGAGAGTCGATACAGCTATTATGTCTGTTTTTGAATCTTCCTTCTAGGTATATCTTCCTGCATAGACATATATTCTCTTTGTAACTTTTGGCCAACTTTGATCCTGTCCACTTCCCAAAATAAAATATTAAAGCTACTTTCTCTCTAGCTCTTTCCCAATCCTACTCTAGCCTAAAAGCCTGCAGCACTGACATTGAAAACTCCATACCTTTCTTAGGGGCCTTAGTAATTGACTTCTGGAAATCTTGTCCTCCCTTTTACTTTTTGATCCCCCTCCTGTTTTGTTTTGAGATATCCTTACTGTTTGTTAAGAAGTAGCACTGAAGAATTTCTATTTTTACTTTTATTTATATAAGCTAGAGTTTTCTAATGTATTCTTACATTATGTTTGAAGAAATGAATGTTCCATGTTTAAAAAGTATTTAGAAATACTTAATTATCTCAGTGTTCAACAAAGAACTAAGAGTTCTGAAGGGTCATATGAGATATGTATGTATATGTGTGTTATGTATATACATAATGTTTTTCTCTTAGTTAATAATTAATCCACACACATGTATTATGTCAGAGGAATATATAAACATATATACACATGTATTTCTGGTTCAGATTTATTCAAATTTATTTGAACTCAGAATTTAATCCCCTTTTTATGTCAAATTAATTATGTGATGGAATGCTCTTTTTCTTTCAAAGATTACACATTCTGTATTGTCCCTAATGTTCCCTTCACCCATAGAGAGCCAGCACCTTTGTCCTGCTCAGATATACACATTTAACTACACCACGTACAACAAACAAGCAGGACATGTTCTGAATTTTCAGAGCATTTTCCAGGTTTTCTGACTCATTGATTTAGTGATCCATTTCTCTGGAAGGTGTTATCTAATGGCCTTGTTTTACTTAGTTTTGTTTGTCTGTTTGTTTTGCGTCGGATCTCATTGGCAGTCTTGTTTAGCCTATGGCCTCTTTCTTAGAGTAATATGTTTAAACATTTCTCAGAAAAAAAAGATATTTAAAATAAATGTTTTAACCTATATATATATATCATTACAAAGGAAGCCATTTATAATGGAATGGAATGAGGATATTAGAAGTGTGCTATAGTTAAGTATATGCATCTGATTATTAAATAAATAAGTGGCAGATTAATAATTGTCATAATTTCAAAATAATGATGAGAATAAAAGATATAGGAAATATCTGCAATTAGAATAAAAGATATAGGAAATATCTGCAATTAGAATAAAAGATATAGGAAATATCTGCAATTAGTATATGGGACATGGAAAAGATCTGTGAGTTCTAGTGAAATGTTAGAGGTATTACTAATGTTAGCATAACATGGAACATTAAGTTTCACTTCTTGTGTATTGTTTGCAGATAACTGAACTTTCAATCATTTAAACCTCAGTAGCCACATTTTTTTCTCAAAAGTAGGTTATTTCTACCTTCTCTCTCAAGACCCAGGAATTTGGCTCCTACTACAAATCCTCATGTGAAACAGAGTGTTCTTTATTAACAATAATATACCTTATCAACCTTATCAACCCCAAGGAAGCTTATAACATTATTAAAAACTAGCAATGGGTAGCAAGTGTTAAGAGACCACAGTTGATCTTGGAAGTAACACAGCCTCACCCAGGGCATTTGAGAGTTGATACAGCTATTATGCCTGACATATATATTGGAGAATAAGCAAATTTCAGTTGGAGGTTATTGAGGGGAAATATTTAATATTCCTCATCTAAATTGATGGTCTCCCAAAATTCTCTCTGTTGTCTGTGATTACCAGGTTTAGTACTTCAACCTAATAGGAAAGTGCTTATTATTATTATTTTTGCTGTTATTATTATTGTGCTTGTATGAAGGTTTCACAGAGGTAGTTTTGAATTGTTTGGTTTGGGGTTTTATTTTTTTCATGTAAATCTTAGAGTCCTTTTGAGGTCTGTCAACTTTTGGTTCAGCATCAGTGTACTTGAAATAATGTTTTAATTAAAATATCCATTATTGGAGTATGTGGGTGGCTCAGTAGCTTAAGTTTTTGACTCATGGTTTCAGCTCAGGTCATGATTTCATGGCTTTGTGGGTTTGAGCCTCGCATTGGGTTCTGTGCTGACAATGCAAAGCCTGCTTAGGATTCTTTCTCTCTCCTCTCTCTCTACCCTCCCCACTCATGCTGTTTCTGTCCTTCTCAAAAATAAATAAATAAATAAACTTTCAAATAAAATAAAATAAAATAAAATATCCATGATTATATTACATGAAGCAGTTTTATTCCCTCCTCCTAATTTCCTATGAACAGCATTAAATATCCTTAGAGATCACTCCTAAACAGTGGTCCGCCAAAGTGAATCCAATGATGATGCTATACATTTTACAGACATAAAGGGGCATAAATTAATGCCTAATTATCATAGTCATATCTTATTTATATGTATTCATTTCTTATTTTATGCAGGTTGACTGCAATTATGTAACTTTATAACCATCACAGAATGTAATTTTCTTTCTTTTTGTCTAGCAATAGAAAAGAATGATGTACTAATTGTACTCACTTTTGTAAGATTTTTAGTTTAATTTGTTTAGTGGACAGAAAAATTAAACATGAGTTGCTCGATCAAAGTTAATGTTTCAGAATGCAACATCAATAGCCTATATTTAAAAAATGTTATAGAATTAAACATTTTGATGTTACTCATGTAATAAAACTTCTTTTAAGCTATAATCATATATCGTAGTAGGTGGCAACTCTTAGAAAGTCTAAACCCTGAAAAAGTTTACAAACATATTACAAAACTTCAAAGAAATTTTGCGTATATGTTTGACCATTTGACTTCCATTCACTTTGGCTTATTAGAATATATTCAGAAATTGGCATAACATAAAATTTTTATCCAAGTTAGAGAACACTAATTTTCACAGTCACAATAAAGTATGTAGAGTTATTCCAGGCCTACAAATACTGTGCTCATTGTTAACATTTTTATTCAGACATGATGAATGTAAAATAAGATTATTATATTTTCTCTATACCACCCTTTATGCCTTCCAGATTTAGAAGAGTAATAAAATAAAGAGAAAAGTATATTCATCAGTGGTAAATACACTGATAATTAAAAAAATAACTCACATGATAAAATTGTGTGTGTGTGTATATATATATACATATATAGCATATATCTGGTTAATATATGCAAAAATTCATACTACATATTTGGTAGTGATTTCACAATGGATTTTTGTTCAAAAAATAATTTTATATAAGTGTATGTGAAGAAAGGCAAATATTAATTACATCAGCATATTAGTTATATATCAACCTTACTATGGTCCTTTCAAACCATATTTTGACAAATACTAGGGAAATTAACTTAGTACTGAGACCCCATATGTAATCTCCTTTCCTCCCTATGTAAATGCAAACTGTTTTGGACACTATTTATTGATGGGGATTAAAAAGAACATACTAAACTATTAAAGGCAGTAGTAGAGCCAGAGGCTGTATTCATCTTTTGTAGTAAAGGTACTAGGATAATAACTATGTTTGGGACTACATTTGTTTAAGTGACATCTATTGTCCTAATAGGGGAAGTATTCTGCCATTGCCTGCCATGACCCCTCTGTGTGTTAGGTGCTGTGCTGCACCACCCAGGATTCCCTAAGGAAAGAAGACTTGTTACACACCTACTGGGATTGCTGGGAGCAGGTATCTCTTGGTTGTGACTCCACTTTGGGAACTGCCTTATTCAAAGAGCACTGCCTCATCATTAGTCACAATCCCTTTCCAGGGCAGCCCACCTCCAAAGACTTATTAACATGATAGTAAAAATGTTTATCTCTTGCATCAATTTGGGCAAATCCGAAGGGTAATTCATGCCCCCGATTAGTCCATAGGGTTATGTGAGCTTCTTTTGAGGACGCAAACAAGCTCAACTTCTTTCTTTGCTTAATCTAGCCTCCTGTCCCTCATTTCCATAGATGTAAATTCTAAAACCACTCCCTACTATACCTTTTGTATGATTATCTCATGCACAGTGAAGTGCAGACATAGGAAAAAGTGTTTCCATGAGAAAGGGATGAAGCATTCAAGAATTGTTCAAATGATGGGTGTGCTCTTTTGAGGACTCAGTCTGTCCAAACTTGGGTCAAATATTTATCATTTTTGAGAAAACAAAAGCATCAGTTTATCAGTGTTGATATATTAATATTTTTGCCATAAAATGAGGTCCCCTTTCTCAGAGATTATGATTAACAAACATTCATCTGATTTTAATTTGTTTTTCCAAATATATTTATTTTTAAAGAGATATTTTATTCACTAGAAGATATGAAGCAGTAATTTCCTAAGCAATAATGGTTGTAATTACAATTAGTTGAAATTAATAAATAATCTTCTAGTTATTTATAGTTTTCTTATGTCCTTGCTCAATTATGGTAAGAATTATTACACTTACAAACTTATTATGTACTTATTCTGTACCATGAATTGTTCTAGGTGCTTTATATATGTTATTTTAGTTATTGCTCACAACAATTCTCATGAAAGCAAAGCAGATGGTACTATCCCTATTTTGCAAATAAGATTGACAAAGGTTCAGTTACTTCCCTAAGGACACACAGGTAAGAAGCCTAACTAGATCTTAAACTCTGGTCCATAGAATGCCCAAATCCACATGAAGAACTAACTTCCCTTCATATAAATGCAACCTTGTTAAACTTCTCAGTAGACATAAAGAAAAACAAACAAAAATTAAAACAAAAGCAAAGACAAAACCAAAATGTTTCTGGCAACAACTTTAAAAGTCAGGGGAAGGGGGGTGATGGTCATGGAGGAGGGCACTTGTGGGGAAGAGCACTGGGTGTTATATGGAAACCAACTTGACAATAAACTATAAATAAAAAAAAGTCAGGTATACTCAATTCTTATTTTTAGCTAGGATTAAGTTTTATCTTCACATCAAAGATAGCACATGTCATCAAATCTCTGTGATCTTGTTTTGAGGTATATTCATTTGATCATTGTAACACACTGAGAATAGCTGCTAGTTCTTTATAAAACACATACACACACACTTTACTTTTGTATCAAATGTGTCCTTTTCTATTGCTTGTTTAATAGTCTTTAAAAAGAAATAAAAATAATATTAGCCAACATGCTAAGACCATAGCATTTTAATAGGTTAACACAGTTAATACTCACTATAAACCTATCAGACATGTACTATTATTATTTCAATTTCACAGATAATATAACTGAGGCATGAAGATGTTGACTAATTCACCAGGGGTTGAAAAACCACTGAATGGAAAAGCCAGAAGATGGTTGGGATTGGTTCAAAAATTAGAATATCCAACAGAGATAAGGTAAAAGATGGGAAGATGAGAGGACCTAAAAAAAGAGCATATTCTTCACAAACTTTTCATTTCCCATCTTTTCTCACATGCATATCCTTTTCCCCATTCCCTTATCACTTCAGGTGAACTCTATATATAACTGAAATGCACGATCCCTGTTCTGTGATTTATGCACTCTAGAAAGTGAGGTACATTCAAGTTATTTCTTTTACTGATTTAACAGGGATACTTTTACCATTAGGATCACTTCTTTAGGTTATGGTATTATAGATAGATAGTATCTCTTAAAACATAAGACAGCAGGACTTACTGATATGCAGTGCAATTGAGGTCAAACCATTGTATGCTACATATACACCAAAGATTAATATATTGTTATGATCACTTCCCTGAGATACAGTTTGAGGCCTTAGACAAATGCTGTTTAAAAAAATCTTGGAAATTTTAGAGGATATAAACAATTTAAGCATGCAAAAGGGAAAATGGACATTTAGAGGGCAACTTCCAGGACAAAACAAATATTGACCACATAGTGTGATAAGTACTAAGATAAACCTAAGAACAGGAACTCTCTTAGGAAAGACCCTTGCCATAATCTGGGGGAGACTAAGTTTTATGAAAGAGAAAGTGCCTCCAAGAATCTTGTAAGACAGGTCAATTGAGCATGAGTAGACTTTACAGAAAGACAAAAGATCATATAATGAAGCATGAGGATACAAATATTTGATGAGTTCAATAACCTCCAAGTGAGTGAGTAGTCTTGGGGCCTGGAGTTTACATGTCTTGCTGCTTATATAATATTCATGCCACCTATGTAATATTACACAATATGATATTATGTAAGTAACATACAGGGTTACATATACAATATTTCTCCTTCTCCTGTGTTTTCTATTTATTTATTTTTTCTAATGTGGATCGATTTATTCAGGTTATCAATGTATACAATCTCCTCAGACTCCCTTGAACCTACAGGTGACCATGGACCAAGTTCTGGCTAAAATAGAAGTGTATTAGATAGGACTTCCAGTAAAACTGTGATTTTCATGATAAAATGGAACATGTTTAGCTGTCATGTATCTTTTTTGTATTACACATCCCACCTCTTCTCTGCTGGAAACTTACAGAAATTTCTGGAAATTCATTAACCTTATTTTGATCTTGAGCATGAAAGCCACATAGTGCAAGGTCCAGAACAGAAAGATAGGAAAATTCCTCAGTGCACAACGACTCCCTTCACTGTGTTAGTGTTCTAAGAGGGCCCTATGGTTCATGAACAACTCGAGAGACCAAACAAAAGATAAAAGAAACAAAGAGAATAACACTATCACTGACACCATTACTGAGAGGTGTGAGATTATATGATGAATGTGGGAGCCAAATAGTTTGGTAACTAAATGTCAGTTAGGCAGAATTACTCACCCAGTCACAAGCAATGCTGGACCAGGATAAGTCTCCTGGTCCAAATCTGGAAGGCAATGGAATATACTGAGGTACAGCCCAATAGGATCACTGGGCTAAAAATCTATTTTGAAGATATAAGCTGAATAAATTTTGGGTGAAATTATGAAAGTATATTAGTTCATCTGGGAAGAGTATGCAGTGCAGAACAGAAATAGCACTTACGAGAAAAGTCAGCAAATGATAATGGTCACCCAACACCGAGATAGCTGGAAAATCCAGAAGAGCATGGTGTCATGAAAGTCAATGACATTGTTTAGGAGAGGGTGTTGGGTAGTGACTATGTGCAGTAGAATCAATAACAAGAAAAGGACTGAACAATGCTTTTCCTTTACATCAGTTATGTCAGTGGTAACTGTGGTGCTCAAAATAGCCTTGGTAGACATGCCCATGGTTGGAGCATAACGATGGTAAAATGTTGAGGAGCAAATGGGAGATGAAAAAGTTGACTCAGTGAATGCAGTCCACTCTCTCAAGAAGCACACACCTGGATATAAAGACATACTGTGGGTAAAGGGGGTTTGGGAAACATACTTTTTGCTGAGGAAATTGTTATTGCTATTGTATTTATTTCAAAATTATGGAAACTAAACCTTTAAAAATGTTAATTTATTTATTTTTGAGAGAGAGAAAGAGAGAGAGAGAGAGAGAGAGAGAGAGAGAGAGAGAGAGAGAGAGAGAAAGAGAGCACAAGCAGGGGAGGGGCAGAGAAAGAAAGACACAGAATCCGAAGCAGGCTCCAGGCTCTGAGCTGTCAGAGCAGAACCAATGGGACATGAACCCAGGAACCATAAGATCATGACCTGAGCTCAAATTGGAAGCTTAACTGACTGAACCACCCAAGTGTCCCAGAAACTAAGCCTTTTTAAAGTAAGGATCAGGTATAGAGCAAGAGAGGTTTGTTAAAGGAGCTCAAAAATAATTAATGGGTTGTGGTTCCCTAAGAAGGGATGGCATCTAGAGCAAAGGAATATATTCTAAACACACACAAAAGGGAACCCTTGGCAAAATGACATTAAGATTTTTAAGTGATGAGACAAAACCGGAAGCAAAACTATTCATATCATAATTTTGCATGAATCATCTCATCTCCCTTTGGTTTAACTAGACTTCTTTCCTTCTTTTTTTATTTTTACTTATGAATGGTGGCTAGACAGTAACTCAGAGTCATATGTAATGAATTATTTAGGAGCAAGTTGAAGGTAGAAAAAAAACTGCCAGTCTAAAATGATTTAATACTCTCATGAAATCCCTAATCCAGTGTGTTAAAAGAGATGTGTTTGTTTGTTTGTTAAGACTGGGGGTGGGGGGGATTCCTATATCCATAACAAAATAGTTGTTTATCTCCAACTTTTCTCTCCTGACATGTTGTTTTGGCATGATGGAAAATAAAATGACTCAATATAAAACAAACTAACGTGTTAAGCACTGTGGGAACATGGTGAATGAGAGATAAACAAATGTGACACTGATATTGAGCAGCCATGCTTCAATCTCAACCCAGAAGAGTGGTGAGCACTTCAACCCATTTCTCTAATATTGTGGCTGATGAAAAGTATGCCAGTTCAGCATAGGCTTCATTTTATTCAGTTTATAAAGGGCATCACACCATGAATATCCAGTTTCAGGACATTAAGATATAAAATTATATAAAAACATAGAGACATAAGAGACTTATCTTAAATAACTTAAAATTGAGACAGGAGTGCAGGTAATAAATAATGTACAGCATACCCAACAGGCACTGACACTTCCTGCCACATACCTGAGCAAAGAGAGCAATCTTTTTCTTGGGAATATAGTCAAATATATAGGCAGCTTCAGACAGAAAACATATGGGAGTGAAAAAATAGTATATTGCCTTGTCACCTATAAATCTCTGGCAATCAGTAGAGTGACACTTGTCACAATATTAGAACAATTTAGTTTGCAGGAAATTTATGGTGGTCCTTTATCAATTATACTATTAGTCTTGTGACTCTCTCCATACTTTTACTCCCTATAAATTTTAGGTAATGGTAAAAACATGGGTTCTGAAATCAAATAACATAAATAAAATATACTATTTAGATACATGGTGTTTTGACAGTGAAATGTTAAAACAGTTACACAAAAACTTATTCTCAATATACTTGTTGCCTTAAAATTAACCTTGTGCTGGCAAGGCTCTATTTTAGATCAAGTAGGCCATGGGTATGTCCAGCCTAAATAACTATTTATTTATCTTTTATTTCCCTTTATCAGATCTTAAGTTTTCTCTTGTTCATGATTCAGACTTTTATATCCTTTCCATTGAAGTTTTCAGGGCTCTGTAGTGGCTTTTCTTTGCACACCAGGCATGGCATGGAAAAATTCTCATTTACCAGAACGGGTGTACATGAAAGAATGGGAAATAGCTAGATACTCAGAGAGTAGTGGACCCTGGCTCTGAAATGACATTAATTCCTGGCACACAAATGCCACCATGACGCATCAGACAGCTTAAAGACATACGAAGGTCAGATGATTATTGGATTTTAGCAAGAATCTGTGTCATAGAGGGTACAATCCATCTTTGAAACTACCCTGTGGTCATTTTCTATTTCTGCAATGCACAGTTGTAACAGACATATTAAGCGATTGCCAATCCCTAAACTGATATACTAACTTTGTACATTTATTATGGTAAGAAAGCCCAACTGTAAGCTTTTATTCCTGTCTCCATCTTCCAAAGAAGTAAACAAAAAACATACAACATTCTTGGAGAGTTTGCAGAGAACAGTGTCACCATCAGGATGTAAGAGATGCAGAAGTGGTGATTCCTTCCATATCTCTATCCAATTTGCCCATTTGGAGAATGCAAAAGACTAGTGGAGTTAAGATAATTATTGTAATTAAATTAGTTGTAGGCTCCAATTGCAAGTTCTCTACCAGATGCAGTTTCTTTACTGTTGCACATCAAAACACTTCCTGGCATAAGCAGCCATTGACTAGGAATTACTTTCTTCCCTGTACCTATTAACAAACACCATCAAAGTCATCCATATATGGTCATGGACTTATTCTCCAGCTCTATTTCTTTTTTTCTAATGTTTATTTATTTTTGAGAGACAGAGAGAGACAGAGTGTGAGCAGGAAGGGGCAGAGAGAGAGAGAGAGAGAGAGAGAGGCAGACACAGAATCTGAAGCAGGCCCCAGGCTCTGAACTCTCAGCACAGAGCCCAGTGCAGGGCCTGAGCCCATGGATTGTGAGATCATGACCTGAGCCAAAGTCATATTCTAGAAAAATTGTTTGCAAATTACATATTCAAGAACAAGTGTCTTGAATGCATAAAAAACTTTTTTTCCCTTTTTTTGAGAGAGAGAATGAGCATGAGCCCAAGGAGCAGAAAGAAAAGAAGAGAGAGAAAATATTTGATTTTCTTTTTTCTAAATGTTTATTTATTTATTTTTGAGAGAAAACAAAGAGTGAATAAATGTGTGAACAGGGAAGGGACAGAGGGAGAAGGAGAGAGATAATTTTAAGTAGGCGCCACACACAGTGCAGAGCTTGACATGAGGCTTGATCTCACAACTGTGAGATAATGGCTGAGCTGAAATCAAGAGTCAGACACTTACCCGACTGAGCCACCCAGGCGCCCCATGAACTAATTTCTTAGAACTCTTGATTTTAGAGCACCACAGTATTGATTTTTTCTCCTACATCTCTAATGTTCCAACTTGATTATTCTTCTGCATTACTAGTTGTTCAACTAGTTCCTTAATTATTTATATTATTCAAGTATTCCTATTTTTAATTATTCTTTATATATTACTTATATATATTCTTTAATTATTCTTCAATTATTTATATATTTTTAAATTATTTTCTTCATCTTTCTGTTCATATTTTCTTCATCTCCCTGTTTTCTAAATCTTTAAGCTTTAAGTATCAACGATGTGCTGAGTCTCAGTTATATATATATGGCTCCTACCACCTGCTTTCTGGATAGCTGAATGCAGTTATCTACTTAATGTATTCACTTATATATTTGAGGAATCATAAAAATAATATTCCTAATATTAAGTTCCTAATCTTCCCCTCCAAAATGTCTTCTGAGAAGTCTCCACTACCTTAGTAATAGGCATCTTTAGTTTCTAGTTGAGTTGCTGAGAAATCCTCAATTTATCTTTGATTCTTCTTTACTCATCCACTCCTGAAATTCAGTCAACTAGAAATTCCTCATTCTTCTTAAAAGACTTCAAATATCCTACCACTTCTTACTCTATTCAGTGCTCAACCTTACCAAACCCACCATTATATTTCCTTAGATTCTTACAATAACTTTCAAACTTTTCTTTCTGCTTCGATTCTGCTTTCCCTTCCTCCCTTGCTTATACCCACAGTTTATAGCAATATAGTCACTAGAACAACCTGTTAAAATATAAGTCAGATATTTTATTGATAAAATTTTGTTTGTTTCCATATCTTGCCAATTGGAAATAATGTTGCAATAAGCATAGGGTGCATATATCTTTTCATATTTGTGTTTTGGGTTTTTTTTTTTTATTAATACCCTGTAGTGGAATTACTGGATGATATGATATTTCTATTTCTAATTTTCTGAGAAAATTTCATACTGTTTTCCACAATAGTTGCACCAATTTACCTTCATACCAACAGTGCACAAGGATTTCTTTTCTTCCACATCCCCACCAACACTTACTATCTCTTGTCTTTATGGAGTTTAAGAAACAAAACGAACAAACAAAGAAAAAATGGAGACAAAAAATATCACAGACTCTTTTAAATATGGAGAACAAACAGGGCTGCCAGAGGAGAAATGGGGTGAGGGATGAGATGGGTGTGAAATGGATAAGGGGGATTAAGAGGTGCAAACTTTCAGTTGCAAAAAAATAAATAAATAAGTCAGGGACATAAGACTACAGCATAGGGGTACCTGGGTGGTTCAGTTGGTTAAGCAGCCAACTTTGTCTCAGAGCATGATCTCACAGTTTGTGGGTTCGCGCACCGCCTCGGACTCTGCCGACAGCTCAGAGCCTGGAGCTTGCTTCCAATTCTGTGTCCCCCTCTCTCTCTGCCCCTCCCCCACTCCTGCTTTGTCTCTCTTTCAAGATTAAATAAATATTAAAAAAATTTGTTTAAAGAAAAAATAAAACTAAGGAAGGAAGGAATACAGTCAGCATAAGGAATACAGTCAGTACAATTGTAAAAACATTGTTGACAGATGATGACTGCGCTTATTGTGGTGAACACTAAGTAAAGTAGAGAATTGTTGAATCATTATATGGTATACCTAAAAGTCATATAGCATTGTATGTTAATAAAAATGTATATGCCATATATTTAAAAAATTGAATTTTATCTCACTTCCCTCCACCCCTGAACCAATTTCTCCTTGTGGACATCATCTCCACAGCATATTTTCCTCACTTGTTTGTTTGTTTGTTTGTTTGTTTCTCTTTCTTTCTTTCTTTCTTTCTTTCTTTCTTTCTTTCTGTCTGTCTTTCTTCTTTCTCTTCATTTTATTATTTAAGTACTCTCTTTATTCAATGTGGGGCTTGAACTCATGACTCCAAGATCAAGAGTTACATCCTCTTCTGACTTAGCCACTCAGGTGCCCCACACTTCTCTAATTTTTAAATGTCTCTTTCTCTCTTACCAAATTATCAGCAATGTAAAGGCAAAGATTTTCATCTATTTTCCTCTATTTTCTTTTCTTAGGAATCTCCATTACAAGAGCATCTCCTGACCCATAGTAGATATTCAATAAATGTGTTAAGTGTATGAATTTTAAAAACAAATTAATAAAATATAAAATTGTCAAGACCTGAAAATTGTCTAAATGTGCAATATGTGTGAGAGAAAGACTTTAATATGGCACTGGGATTTCTTATCTGAGTGACTGTGAGGATTAAAGTTTCCATTAAATGAGGGCCGCCTGGGTGGCTCAGTCAGTTGAGTATGCAACTCTTGGTTTCGGTTTGGGTCATAATCTCACAGTGCTTGAGTTCAAGCCCCTTGTTGGGCTCAACACTAACAGTGTGGAGCCTGCCTGGTGTTCTCTCTCTTTCCCTTTCCCTCTGCCCATCCCCTGCTTGTACTCTCTCTCTCTTTCTCTCAAAATAAATAAATAAACCTAAAAAAGAAAATTTCTATTAAATGAGAGATTATGTAAAACACTGAAGGTCAGAGGAAGAACATGATTTTGAAATGTTGGATTTTAGACATTAATATTAATGAATCAATATCAAACTACCAATCAGAATTTATTATAAGGCAGGAAGTTACCTTAAAGTATAAATTAGCAACAAGGTAGGTCATTTTTTAATTTTCTTAAAATATATAAATTAAATATTTTTACCTTTTCTGCTGTTTTTTTATTTTCTTCCAGCACAGTGCATATTTGGTAGAGCAGATTTTACCTACATCCTGTGATTGTGTTTGTGACAGTTACTTAAAATGTAAGTTTTGTAGTTTCCTGAATACCTATCTTGAAAACTAGACAAGAACCTCAATGATCTTGGCAAACTTCCTGAAGAACAGGTAAAACTGATGAGTACCTAGAAATCAATTTGGTTGTTGAATGGGAGAGACATATTAATATATGTTTATATGCTATGGATACACCAAACACACAGGAGTTTAACATAGGATCTCTAAATGAAAGTTCCAAAGATAGATGCTCCAAATTACAGGCACTGATTTGCAATCAAGCCAGTTCTCACATGAACAACTCTAAATGTGTGCTCTAGGGTGAGAAGAAGCAGAGATTTATTTACATTTGTTAATGATCCTCCCAGTAGGCTGGCCAGCAATTTAATAGAGGAATTTTAAAAATATAAATAATGAATTTGTAGCTTATAGTATTGGAAAAGCAGTTAACTGTCACAGTAATTAACTTTGGGTTTCAGTACTTGTGAATAGATTTTGGTTAGTAAGTCCCACCCATTAGAGTATGGCTACATTTCTTCTGTTTGGTTCTGGTCCCACCATCTGAAGACTAATGGCTTCCTTGATGCAGAGAGGGTTTACAGGTGGTCCTTTTCTTTGGCACAATGTGATTCAAAACAACTATGATCAGTTATTATCCAACAAAACTTCTTTCTTTTCTTAAGCTGCTTTAAGGAGGGTTTTTAATCAGAAATCTCTGATGTTTACAGAATTAATAAACCCAGGCTACAGACATACTTCCTAGGCACTCAATTTACCATTTATTCACCTTTCTTAAATTTAACATTTCAGTGCTTCAGAAATATTTGATATCATATAGTTTGATTACCTACTTACATTTCATTGGAGAAAAGACATCAATTTACCTGTCCCACATTAGCATTCCTTCTGTGTAAGTACACAGTATCCAGACCAAATCCTCTTTTCTTCATGATAAGCAAAGAAAAGAAAGAAAGGTAAAATTTAATTAGCAAAGTACATGGAAAATGAAAACACTGAAGAATAGAGGAGATACTAATAAAATAAAAATAAAGCTACTGTGACTCCTATGTTAATAATTTTGATGACATAAAAAATGGAACCCATTAGACCCAATTGTGGGGAATCTGTTTTAGGGGAAAAAAGTGAAAACATCAAATTTAGTGCACAGGTTTCTCACTTATTCCTAAATATTTAACTTATGTGTTGTGCTATATTAAGAACATACTTCTTTTAAAATCATTTGAAAATTACATTTTTACTCTGCAGTGCATAATAAAAAGCATACATTTCTAGCTCTGTTGCAGATAATACAGGATAATAAATAATTTAAAAGACTTTTCTATTTAAAAAAAACTAGTGTTTAAATGCATTACAATGTTTGATAGGAATTCTTGATTTGGTACAAAGTCTCCCTTGCATAATTTATCTACTTTCAATTTTGAGATAATGAGGATTTTTGAGGTAATGATTATCAGAGAATGCTTTACACCTTAACTTTTAATCTGCCATGAAATGCTAAGAGTCTGGAATATATCAAACATTTGTCAATAATGATGTTTAGTATAGCTCTATGTCTATAGAAGAAGGAATTCTACTATTCCCAGAGAATGAAATACCTTATCATGACTGTGACACCCTAGTTTTGCCCTTAGTCATATGTATGAACTTGAGCACACTAATCTTTCTGGTATTTACTTGATTATATCACATCTACATTTGTTGCCAGTTCTCAAAAGAATTCTGATTATATGTATGATCATCTGATGACTATTATCACTTCAGTCACTTTAATGCTTTTTGTTAAGTATAATTGCTGTCATTTCCAGTTGTAAATGAAGATTGAATATTTAAATATGATACCAAAAAAGTATTTAAGCTCTCCTAGACTATTTGTGGGAACTGATACTATTTTTAAAATGATATCCCATCTGAGACACATGGGTGATTTAGTAAGTTAAGCATTCAACTTGATTTCAGCTCAGGTCATGATCTCACAGTTCATAAATTCAAGCCCCACGTCAAGGCTCTGAGCTGACAATATGGAGCCTGCTTGGGGTTCTCTCTCTCTCTCTCTCTCTCTCTGGTTCTCTCTCTTTCCTCCTCCCTCCCCACCTCAAAATAAATAAATAAACATTAAAATAGATGACAGATAGATAGATAGATAGATAGATGATAGATTAAAAATGATATTCCATCTTCCTTTCCCCTGGCATTCCACTGCATTCTCTCCATGTTTCAAGCTGATGGTGAGTTCTAACTACCTCAAAAGAGGGACAGAACACAGCCCAAAGAAGAAAACTGTGTAAGTCTTGTCTGGTTGTTGAATGCTTGAAACCTAACTTTGAGGTGATAAGGTGGGGTTGGGAGAATTTATCTTTAGAGTCTAGACAAATTGTTTCAGAGAAACAAAAAAGGACTTTTCTGGGCTTGAGATACTATGTTAACTGGAAAGAGGAGCCAGTTGTATTGGTCTAAGAATAAGATATAGTATCATAGTTCCCGGTCAGAGTTCCAAGAAGTCATCCAGAGATCAGGGACATAATGGATATGGGTTAATGATGTTACAATACACTCAGTATAATTTCTGTACCCTATAAGAGCAAGAAAAGAACAAAAATATCTAATATTTACTGAATATCTTCTCCTCTGCCACATAAAGGACATTTTTGCTTTTAAACTAAATATTTAGTTTTATTATTTATTTACATTTATTTCTCCCCTTTTTAGCTTTGCTTTGGTACACTGTAAGCAAACTGTTACCTTGCCCCAGTTGACTTTGAACATGTCATGAGACATGATTTCACCCATGGAATGTGGGCAGACGGAATTCTCCAGTTCGAAGCAAAGGTTTTAAATGTCATTCATGTTGGTCTTTGCCCCAGTGTGCTGTGCCTTCAGTTACAGAAAGACAACTTTCCAAGTACCTATCATTCCTACAACCTGGATCTAGGAATGGAGAAAACTTGATTTTATTTGCAGTCTGAAACCAATTCCAGCTGAGCCCAATCAGATCCAGCCACGGCACAGCCAAGACATAGACTCTTAGGTGAGAAATCTGTTTTGCTACTGTATATCACTAAAATTTTGATGTGTTTGAATCACAGCAAAGACTAACCACTATACGAAATGACAGGACACAGAAGAGATGATAACTTAATGGGTAACTACACAGAAAATGACCTAAGATTTTAACATACCCATGCCCCCATGCTATTTAGAAACTAAACTGTAAAGTGGGTGTTGGCAATATCACAAACTGACCAAAATTAAGTTTCTTTCACCGAATTGAGAAAAGATAGGTAAGTACAAAGAAGACAGTAAAGTGGGGATTGAAGAGAAACAGGAGTTCGAGTTTTTCTGGTAATAAAGTTCAGAGTTTTGCTGTCCAAATACAGTAGCCACTAGCCACATGTGACTTTTTGAATTTAAGTTAATTAAAGTCACATAAAATAAAAAATTGAATTGCCTGATCACACTACCATGTTTTAAGTCTTAATAGTTACATGTGGTTAACAGCTACACTATTATAATACACATATTGTAAATCATTCTCATCATCACAGAATATTCTATGGGTCTGTGATAGATTAGAGATCTCAGTGATTCATCCTTTATGTAGATAACAAATAAGATAATAACCCAGTTGTTTTTGGTAAATGGAATATTATGATAGGTTTTATTATTACAATAATTCAATTTTACCTTCCTCTCTGTTAACGTAGAGTTTGGCCCTGTAAATTGCTTTTGTCATATGGATAGGAACACATTTGACATGTGTCATGTCTAAGCAGAAACTTTGACTGTGAGTGCACGGTTTATCTCCCCTCTTTGATTTTATCTTTTGACACAAAAATTGGCATGTCTCAAATGAGAACTGCTCCTTGTTCTGAGTCCTGGATTGAGATGGTAGGTGGAGTAATAAACAAGCTGGAACAGACGTGCCCTTCAGAGGACACTCAGAAGCAACCCGAACCCTCATACAACATGAAAAATGAATATCTGTTGTTGTAGGTGACTGAAATTTAAATTATTTGATTTCTCTAGCAAATCGAATCAATTCTGTTGGTTTATGAACTGGCCTATGTACACAGCAGGCAGGGAAAGACTCCAGATTGGTAGGAGGCATATTTAACAGACAAGAGAACTTACAGACACAACTTGTCTTGGGTGGCCACAAAATGAGTATACCTCTGTACCCACCTGCCAGAATCTTAAAAATTTATGTAAAGGTCTTAACAGGGTTCAGTCACATATACCATCTAGGTAGTCTCAAGAACACCTTACTTTCTCAAGGCTGTGTCCTTGAAAGAACTCCCACTGTAGAAATGCTGGGCACAAGTTACATTCCAATGACAGAGGAGGTCAAGGGCCTCTGATTGCCTAGGTGTAACTGGTGGTTCAACCAGGGGTCACATCCTCTCGATAATGTCCTCCAACAGATATCAAAGTGGTTCAGAGAATAAAGAATTGTTGGAGTACAAAATAAAACTTTAATATGTTGAGTTTGAGTGGGCCAGTAGATGGTCTAAAAAAGATGTCTGGTAAGATGTCCAATAGACATTGGGTTCTGGAGCTCAGCAGAACAACTGGGGCAGGTGATATAAAATTTGGGCATAAACTATATAGAGATGATCATTGAACTTAGGAATGGGTGGTATTATTCATGCAGAATTGATAGTTTATTTTTTTATAGTTTATTGTCAAGTTGGTTTCCATATAACACCCAGTGCTCATCCCCACGAGTGCCCTCCTCCATGTCCACCATCACCCTCCTTCCCCTTTCCCCCTCCCCTTTCAGCCCTCAGTTTGTTTTCACTATTCAAGATTCTCTCATGATTTGCCTCCCTTCCTCTCCCTTTTTCCCCCCATTCCCCTCCCCATGGTCCTCTGTTAAATTTCTCCTGTTACACTTATGAGTGAAAACATATGGTATCTGTCCTTCTCTGCCTGACTTATTTCACTTAACATTACACCCTCGATTCCATCCACGTTGCCACAAATGGTCAGATTCATTCTTTCTCAATGACATGTAGTATTCCATTGTGTGTGTGTGTGTGTATATATATACATATATATATATATATATATATATGTATATATATACCACATCTTCTTGATCCATTCATCAGTTGATGGACATTTAGGCTCTTTCCATGATTTGGCTATTGTTGAAAGTGCTGCTATGAACATTGAAGTACATGTGCCCCTATGCATCAACACTCCTGTGTCCCTTGGGTAAATCCCTAGCAGTGCTATTGCTGGGTCATAGGGGAGTTCTATTGTTAATTTGTTGAGGAACCTCCACACTGTTTTCCATAGCAGCTGTATCAGTTTACATTCCCACCAAAAGTGTACGAGGGTGCCCGTTTCTCCACATCCTCACTAGCATCTATACTCTCCTGATTTGTTCATTTTAGCCACTCTTACCAGCATGAGGTGGTATCTCAGTTTGGTTTTGATTTGTATTTCCCTGTTGATGAGTGATGCTGAGCATCATTTCATGTCTGTTGGCCATCTGGATGTCCTCTTTGGAGAAGTGTCTATTCATGTGTTCTGCCCATTTCTTCACTGGATTATTTGTTTCTCGGGTGTGGAGTTTGGTAAGGTCCTTGTAGATTTTGGATACTAGCCCTTTATCCGATATGTCATTTGCAACTATCTTTTCCCCTTCTGTCGGTTGCCTTTCAGTTTTTTTGATTGTTTCCTTTGCAGTGCAGAAGCTTTTTATCTTGATGAGGTCCCAATAGTTCATTTTTGCTCTTGATTCCCTTGCCTTTGGGGATGTGTCAAGTAGGAAATTTCTGCGGTTGAGGTCAAGGATGCTGTTTCCTGCTTTCTCCTCTAGGGTTTTGATGGTTTCCTGTCTCACATTCAGGTCCTTCATTCATTTTGAGTTTATTTTTGTGTATGGTGTAATAGACTGGTCTGGTTTCATTCCTCTGCATGTTCCTGTCCAGTTCTCCCAGCACCACCTGTTAAAGAGGCTGCCTTTTTTCCATTTGATACTCTTCCTACTTTGTCAAAGATTAATTGGCCATACATTTGTGGGTCCTGTTCTGGGTTCTCTATTCTATTCCATTGGTCTATGTATCTGTTTTTGTGCTAATACCATACTGTCTTGATGATGACAGCTTTGTAGTACTTGATGATGACAGCTTTGTAGTAGAGGCTAAAGTCTGGGATTGTGTGCCTTCCGTTTTGGTTTTCTTCTTCAATATTACTTGGGCTATTCGGAGTCTTTTGTGGTTCCATACGAATTTTAGGATAGTTTGTTCTAGCTTTGAGAAGAATGCTGGTGCAATTTTGATTGGGATTGCATTGAATGTGTAGATTGCTTTGGGTAATAATGAATTTTAACAATGTTTATTCTTCCGATCCATGAGCATGGAATGTTTTTCCATTTCTTTGTGCCTTCTTCAACTTCTTTCTTAAGTTTTCTATAGTTTTCAGTGTACAGGTCTTTTCCATCTTTGGTTATGTTTATTCCTAGGTATTTTATGGTTTTTCGTGCAATTGTGAATGGGATCAGTTTCTTGATTTCTCTTTCTGTTGCTTCATATTGGTGTATAAAAATGCAAACAATTTCTGTACATTGATTTTGTACCCTGCAACTTTGCTGAATTCATGGATGAATTCTAGTAGGGTTCTGGTGGAGTCGGTTGGGTTTTCCATGGAGACTATCATGTTGTCTGTGAAAAGTGAAAGTTTGACTTCATCTTTGCCAATTCTGATGCCTTTTATTTCCTTTTTGGGTGATTGCTGATGCTAGGACTTCCA
Organism: Cryptoprocta ferox; assembly: GCA_028646485.1. Classification (NCBI taxonomy): domain Eukaryota; kingdom Metazoa; phylum Chordata; class Mammalia; order Carnivora; family Eupleridae; genus Cryptoprocta; species Cryptoprocta ferox. The sequence continues at coordinate 143,413,342 of CM053567.1, forward strand.
GCACTATGTTAAACAACAGTAGTGAGAGTGGACATCCTTGTCGTGTTCCTGATCTCAGGGGGAAAGCTCTCAGTTTTTCCCCATTGAGGATGATATTAGCTGTGGGCTTTTCATAAATGGCTTTTATGATGTTTAAGTAAGTTCCTTCTATCCCCACTTTCTCGAGTGTTTTTATTAAGAAAGGATGCTGTATTTTGTCAAATGCTTTTTCTGCATCTATCGACAGGATCATATGGTTTTTATCTTTTCTTTTGTTAACGTGATGTATCACATTGATGGATTTGCAAATATTGAACCAGCCTTGTAGCCCAGGAATGAATCCCACTTGATCATGGTGGATAATTCTTTTTATATGCTGTTGAATTCGATTTGCTAGTATCTTGCTGAGGATTTTTGCATCTGTATTCATTAAGGATACTGGCCTGTAGTTCTCTTTTTTTGTTGGGTCTCTGTCTGGTTTGGGAATCAAAGTGATGCTGGCTTCGTAGAATGAGTTTGGAAGTTTTCCTTCTATTTCTATTTTTTGGAATAGCTTGAGAAGAATGGGCATTAATTCTGCTTTAAATGTGTGGTAGAATTCCCCAGGAAAGCCATTTGGCCCCGGGCTCTTATTTGTTGGGAGATTTTTGATTACTGATTCGATTTCTTCACTGGTTATGGGTCTGTTCATATTTTCTATCTCTTCCTGTTTGAATTTTGGTAGTGCATGTGTGTTTAGGAATTTGACCATTTCTTCTAGGTTGTCCAGTTTTTTGGCATATAATTTTTCAGAGTGTTCCCTGATGATTGGTTGTATTTCTCAGGGATTTGTTGTAATAGATCCATTTTCATTTGTGATTTGTCTATTTGGGTGTTCTCTCTTTTTTTTCTGAGTAGCCTGGCTAAAGGTTTATCATTTTTTTTTTTTTTTTCAAAAAACCATCTCTTGATTTCATTGATATATTCAACTGTTCTTTTTGGATTCTATATTGTTTATTTCTGCCCTGATCTTTATTATTTCTCTTCTTCTGCTGGGTTTGGAGTGCTCTTGCTGCTCCCCTTCTAGTTCCTTTAGGTGCTCTGTTAGATTTTGAATTTGCACTTTTTCTAGTTTCTTGCAATAGGCCTGGATTGCAATATACTTTCCTCTTAGGACTGCCTTTGCTGCAACCCAGAGTGTTTGGATTGTATTTTCGTTTTCACTTGTTTCCATATATTTTTTAATTTCTTCTCTAACTGCCTGATTGGCCCAATTGTTCTTTAGTAGGGTGGTTTTTAATCTTCCTGTTTTTGGAGGTTTTCGAGACTTTTTCCTGTGATTGATTTCAAGTTTCATAGCAATGTGATTTGAAAGTCTGCATGGTATGATCTCAATTCTTTTATATTTATGGAGGGCTCTTTATGACCCAGTATGTGATCTATCTTGGGGAATGTGCCATGCGCACTTGACAAGAAAGTGGATTCCCTAGCCTCAGGATGTAGAGTTCTAAATATATCTGTCAAAATTCATCTGTTCCGATGTGTCGTTCAGGTCCATTGTTTCTTTAGTGATTTTCTGTCTGGTTGATCTATCCATTGTTTAAGTGGAGTATTAAAAGCCCCTGCAATTAGCACATTCTTATCAATAAGATTGTTTCTGTTTGTGATTAATTGTTTTATGTATTTGGGTGCTTTCAAATTCGGTGCATAGATGTTTATAATTGTTAGCTCTTTCTAATGGAGAGACCCTGTAATTATTATATAATGTCCTTCTTCATCTCTTGTTACTGCCTTAACTTTAAAGTCCAGTTTGTCCAATATAAGTATGGCTACTCAGGCCTTCTTTTGACTTCCAGTTGCACTATAGATATTTCTCCATTCCCCTACTTTCAATCTGAAGGTGTCTATGGGTCTAAAATGAGTGTCTTGTAGACAGCAAATAGATGGATTATGAGTTTTTATCCATTCTGCTACCCTGTGTCGTTTGATTGGAGCATTCAGTCCATTTACATTCAGTGTTATTATTGAAAAATGTGGGTTTAGATTCATTGTGTTCTCTGTAGGGTTCATGCTTATAGTGGTGTCTCTGGTACCTTGTATTCCTTGCAACATTTCCCTCATAGAGTCCCTCTTAGGATTTCTTGTAGGGCTGGTTTGGTAGTGATGAATTCTCTCAATTTTTGTTTATTTGGGAACACCTTTATCTCTCCTTCTATTTTGAATGACAGGCTTGCTGGATAACGGATTTTTGGCTGCATATTTTTTCTGTTCATCACATTGAAGATTTCCTGCCATTCCTTTCTGGCCTGCCAAGTTTCAGTAGATAGGTCTGTAACCACTCTGATAGGTTTACCTTTGTATGTTAGGGCTTTTTTGTCCCTAGCTACTTTCAGAATTCTTTCTTTATCTTTATATTTTGCCAGTTTCACTATGATAGGTCATGCCGAAGTTTGATTCAAGTTACGTCTGAGGGGAGTTCTCTGTGCCTCTTGGATTTCAATGTCTATTTCCTTCTTCAGATTGGGGAAGTTCTTGGTTATAATTTGATCAAGCACCCCTTCAGGACCCTTTTCTCTTTCTTCTTTTTCAGGAATTCCTATGATACGGATATTGTGTTGTTTTATTGTATCAGTCAGTTCTCAAATTCTCCTTTCGTGCTCCTGGATCAATTTCTCTCTCTTTTTCTTGGCTTTCTCTTTTGCTATAACTGTGTCTTTTAATTCACCTATTCTCCTCTCTGCCTCTTCAATCCATGCATGGCAAACTGCATTTTATTGTGCACCTCATTTATAGCATTTTTTAATTTGTCACAGCTATTCTTAAGGTCCCTAGTCTTTGTATCCATAGCTTCTCTGATGACTTCCATGCTTTTTTTAAGCCCAGCAATTAATTTTATGACAATTGTTCTAAATTCTTGCTCTTTTATGTTGCTTATATCTGTTTTGAACAATTCTGTAGCTGTTATTTCTTCCTGGAATTTCTTTAGAGGAGAGTTCTTCCATTTCATCATTTTGGCTAGCTTTCTGTCTCTTGTCAGTTTTAAAAGCTTGTTATGCACTCTGCACCTGTGAGTATTGCTGTGGGTCAATGAGTCAAGAAGGCTCATTGACTGTCTAGGGCCTGTCCGTTGAGGAAGTGTTCTTTTAATCATGTCTCTTGGTTTCTCTTGTTGTGCCTTTGACTATTTTATTTCCCTACTCAGTGATATTTGGGACTCTCCACCATGTGTACTTTGGCTTGTTTCTTGAGGTATCCCTGAAAGGGAAAACAGAGTCAAACACACAGGGTACAAAAGCACACAAACACACAGACAAATCAAACAAACAAGCAAACCAAAAGGGGAAAGAAAAAAAAAAAAGGAAATAAAAAATAAAAGGGGGGGAGGACAAAAACAACAAAAGACAAAGGACAGTCTTAAAGAGTAAAACTAGAAATCCCAGGTACAAATAGAGTAGGGTGGAGGCAGTGCTGTTGGAAAAGCATCTACAAAGAGAAAAGTGATAGGATTGTGGAGGTAGTGAAATTGAAAGTTGACCAGGCAGAGAGACTAAAAGGCTTAATTCAGTGAGAGAAAGAGGAGAATATGGTAGGAGGTAAGGAGAAAAATATCGAAGATAATGTTACCCAAAGAAGCTATATAGTCTTATTATTCCAGAGAGGGAGAGAGAAAGGAGGTAGCATCAAGAGAATGGATTAAGTATGACTGTTTAGGCAAACCAATGTCCTGCATGCCCAGTACAGCAGAGGGGAGAGATAAGAATGAGATAAGGGAAAATATATCTGAGTAGCAATAATTGATCCAATCACAGCAATGCATCAATGTTGGTCTTTCCTGGGCTCTGGGGGGTGAAAAAAAAAGGCAGCTCTCCAATGCAGATGGGCATGGTTTGGTGTAGGTAGGTCTTGCCTCCACCGCAGGTCCCGCAGGCTGCTTCCCTGGGGCCCAGCCTTGGTGGTTGTGGGGAGAAGAATGGCAGCACCCCAATCCCTTCTTGAACCCAGCATTGCAACCCACTCTTTTGGGTCTGATCTCCCGGTGCTGCAGGCGGGCCTAGTTGTATTTTCCAAGCCCCACCTCATTTTCAAATCCTAGTTCATGCACTTTAATGATACTTCCTGAGATGAGATGGTAGAAATAAAGTTGAGATTTCTATACTTTGGGGAAGGACTGTGAATTTTAGAAATAGAGTAAAAGTAGACAACATTCACAAAGAAATTTGGCCATAAGGGGGGAAAACAAGTGGAATAGTTTGTGAAGTCATATATGGATTTGAGGCAAGTTCTTCATGTTCCAGTTTTTTTTTTCAATTTATGTTTGTAAATTTTTCATACACATGATTATTTGAAAAGTATTTGGTGATAGGTCAATACAGACTGGAACACTTAAAATATATGAGAGAGTTGGGATAACAAAATGGATCATTCGTAAGGTGGGAAAGGAGAGGACACGAAGCCTTATTCTAAATGTGGCACTAAGAAGTTAAAACTTTTTCATGTGATGATTTCAATTTTCTTTCTGAAGTGCAGAAACAAGAACTCTACCAAGAATAAGTGAAGAGGTGGCTGACTGTGTGCTTGGAAAGAGTGATACAAGTTCGCAATAGTCTCTGTAAAAAAGAAAGAAAATTTGGAAAACAAAACATTTAGGGGACAGCACTAAGGGCTTGTTTAACATTGTGAAACAAGAATGTGTATTATATTGTGTACTGCTGGGTCCATTTGGATGTGGTAGTCAACCAGAATAATGGCTGAATTTAGAGCAGAGAGGACTCATTCTTGCTAGGTACTGCACTCTTTGGTAAATGAGAGGGAGTTATAATATACTTGGTAAAATAATAGTGACTAAAATTGAGTAGTTGGAGGAAGAGGCACAGCCAGATGGCACAATTCTCAAAGGAACAGATGCTTTTAACATGAGGGTAGAACAGTAATGATCCCGAAACTACATTCAGAAGTGATTGGATGTAATCCCCATCTCCTAGCACTAATGTAGGTGGGATGCAAGATAATGAGGAAGCTGTAACAGAAGTTACACTCTTAGCAGACAGTCAGATTTCAGTTAGTGCAATGAGATAGAGGAACAGTATATGGGAAAATGTTCAAGTTGCAGGAGAGTTTTATAGCAAAGAATGCGGGTTTCAGAAGGCAGAATAACATGTTTGGAAAAGAGAGTAATGATGGAAAAAAGAGTTGATATAAAGACAGCAAAGTATAGAATGAACCTCATGAACACGCTAGGATGATAATAATAAAACCACTGAATTGTACACTTTAAAAAGAGTTAATTTTAGGTAGTGAATTCTATCTCCATAAAAATAATAATGTTAAAAGTATGGAGAAGAGAGAGGACTAAAGGTGCTTTAGTGTGATGACCTGAAAGGGAAGAAATGATAGAATTATTTGGTTACAATTTTTCTGAAGGAATTAGGTCTATCCATATCTGAGAAAAGGAAGTAACTCAGGCTTCTTCCTACAACGAACTGGCAGCAAATAGTCAAAAGCAATGCACTATAGACATATATAAAGAAGGAGACAGGGTTCACTCTTACCTGTAGTGGTCGCTCAACTGGCTTGTAGAGAAAATTTCAAATACTAACAAGCACTAGTGCACACTGCCATGGGACACAGAATAAACAATTCCGAAGGAGGTCAGGAGTAAGGAAGAATCAAACACACAAATGGAGTAACAAAAATATTATTGACATAGCACCATTATCTCCCCAAAGGTAGGTGAACTCCTGCTCTCCAAAAACAGGGATGCAGACGTTGTGCATCCTATGAAATACATAAACCTCCATTTTTTTCCTTTTGTCTGTTATAGATTTTTACTGTCCCTCTGGAGTTTATTCTCCAAAGATAGGATGCAAGTCAGAAAAATAAAATAAAATAAAGAAGAGAAAAGAACAGGGATTGTGATGTTCTTCTTTATATATCATCTATTATCAGTAGAAGAAAATGCCTGTTCTGTTCTGGGCTTAGTGTTGAATTTTGAGGGGTAGAAAAAAACAGAAAATGAAGGCAGCCTTCACTGACAAGTGTTCCACAGTAATAAATCTGAGATACTACAATATGGCAATTACATTGATATAATAGACAACAAAGCCCGTTGTAACAAACCTCAGGGGCCTTAAGAGGAGGGAGGAACACTATGTTATTGTGGAGAGATTCACTTCATGTGAAATTCATTGAGTCTTATGAGCTATGTGTTGAGATTTGTTGTCATTTTAATAGAGCTATGTTTTTTCTAGATTTGTTTTCTTTAAAAACATTGTATTTTATACTACAAACAGAAAAGGCAAAGATTAAACAAGATGATTTAACAATAAAATAATAAAGACAGGGATATCAGACTTGGAGAAATTTTTGAAAAAACTGATTTTAAGCAAGAATCCTCTGTATTATAGTATTGTGATGTATTTTTCTGGACAACTGAGAAAAGCTGGACAGGAGAAAAGGTAATAGGTTTTGGGAGAAGAAGGAAAAGTAAGCATACATATTTCCTAGAGAAAAAATAGGCAATCTGTTTATGTCATTTATTTGTAAGATTTGCCAGTTCAAAAATATTGTCATGTAAATTAATGATTAAATTCATAATTAAGATAGTCTTTTTCATCCTCATAATGTTAAAAAATAAAAAGGTTGTAAACGTTTCATGACCTATTATTTAATGCCCACTGAAGTTAAGAGTTCATGTCTCCTGCATTGATCAAAAGGCTCTGACTTTGATTTTCTTGTTCTGTACACTTAAATTATTCAGACTCTCTTTATTTTTGACCTCAAAAAAAGAACTCCACCATTTATAGGAAAATTTCAAAATTCCCCTCTAGTACTACTTTGTTTATCCTTACCTATCTCTGTATATACTGTGGTTATAACAGAAAGAGCACTTCAGAATGCCCCATGCCTAGTGCATTAGTACTTAGATGATGGCACAAAAGGCAAAAATTCAGAGATGCTATTTACAGTCTGAGAAGTTTGATAAGTTACTAAGCCTTTCAGTGTTTTATAATTTTTCAGTTGCAAAAATTGAAAAAAAATGTTATTTTTTTTTAATTTTTGAGAGAGAGACAGAGCACAAGTGAGGGAGAAGCAGAGAGAGAATCCAAAGCAGGCTCGATGCTGTCACCACAAAGCACAACATGGGGCTGGAACCCATGAGAAAAAGAGATGTTGAAGAAATATACTCTGAATAGATTTTAAGTTACAAAAAACACTATTGACTTATTAGGAAATTTAATATTCTGAAATTATTAATAAATTTAAAGTAACAGAGAAAGAAATACTGAAGCACATTGTTTTCAAAGCCCAAAGTAGGAGACACATGTAAATATAGTGAAATGGAATAATGGTAATGGTAATGGGAACAGAATTAAAATCATAGATAACTTAAAACTAATGATTAATATGAAACTGCAATCAACAATAACAGTCAAAGGAGAGATACAATTCTGGAATGAATTCTAGTTAAGCTTGGCAAGAAGCTGCGATAAGATAACTTTTTCATCTAATCTCACTGGGTAGTAGTTATGTTTTTACTCTTGGTTACTATGAAAAAGGTGAAATAAAAGATGAGTTGATAATGGAATAATTCATAGAGAAGAAAATTCAGCTTATCAAAAGGGCTAAATATTCACCTACATACAAAAAACAAGCAGGTAACATGAATGAATTGACTCAAACATAAAACATGAGGGTGTCAAAGGGACTTTGAGAAAGAATAGAGTACAAGTCTTCACTAAAGGCATTGGCATTTTAACTAAAAAAATTTTTTTTAATGTTTATTTTTGTGAGAGAGGCTGACCTAGAGCAGGGTAGGAGCAGAGAGAAGAAGACACAGAATCCGAAGCAGGCTCCAGGCTCTGAGCTGTCAGCACAGAGCCCAATGTAGGGCTTGAACTCACAAGTTGCGAGATCATGACCTGAGCCAAAGTCAGACATTTAACCGACTGAGCCACCCAGGCATTGACATTTAAAGGATGACTATGAGGACCAGAACAAACAAATGAAAAGCAACAATAATAAAATGCATATCTGTGACCAGAAGAAGTTATTGTGCCACCACTGATTAGATCAGGACCTGGTTTTTGTGAATTAGTTAATGGAATACATATAAAAGGAAGAAGTATCAATCTGTATCAATAAAAGGAAGAAAAGTAGAAAAAAAACCGTCTGAGAGTCAGAGAGGCAAATATTGGTAATGTCTATCCAATCACTAATTTGGGGGGAAGTTGCCCAGACAAATTAACTCACTATCTTTTCTTAGGATGCATCAGCCAGAACATCACAAACTATTTGTATCCATATCATATCAGCACCCCCAAGAAAAATAATCTGACTTCTCATATTTACTTTCCAACAAGAAAGATTCTGATAAGAGGCAATATAAAAGTCTGAATTGTTTTTTACTGTATATCAAAAACAGATGACTGCACCCAAAAGTTTTAGAGAAAATTAGAAAAAAATATTGACAAGCTTATGCTACAAAATGTATTTTATATACAGTAATAGGAATCTTAATGTGAACATATATGTTAAAATTCATTTTAACATTATTTTTTGGTGGGGAAATAAGAGGGAGTATAAAATGCGGCATAGTCATATGATAAATACACTTGAAAGTTAAAAACTAAAACTACATCAGTCAACATGGATAGATCTTCAAAATATATTTGCGAATGATAGAAAAGATTTTGGCATTATGTAAATTATAGAGCATTTATTTTAAAAAACAGAAAATAAAAAAATTTCATAGTTGTATATTAATATTCATAATTTTTAATATTATTACAAATGTTTTGATTTCCAATACATGCCTCTAAAAAAGGGGGTAAGGCCCGAATGAAACTCTATTTTTAAAAGAAATTATTTATTATATAACAAAAAATATTCTTAAGTATATAAATGGGCAGAAATATAAATGGGTAGAAATGTACATATATAATTCAATAAGGAAGAATTCAAATGACTGACAACTACAGGCAAATTCAAACCACTTTCAAAGCTGACGCTTTCCTTCACAGTAAATAAAGTTGTTTAAAATCATAATAACCTGTACATAAAAGGCTGGTTTATATGGGTTTAAAGATAAAAAGGTCTACTCTTTTATCCTCTGTATGTAAGAATAGGTTGGCAGAGCTTTGACTGAAAAAAAAAATTGCCCAAGTTTAGCCCAACTCTAAAAGTTAATTTTCTTGACTCAGAAATTCTACTTCTAAGAAGTTACCTCGCAGAAATAGTCTGAGAAGTACGTTGTTATTTGTAGTCTTATTATAGAGCCATTATAAATAAATTATACAAAAAATAGCTAAAAACCCAAACAATAAGCACACAAGAAAGTAAAACCCTCAGAAGCATAACTCTAAAAAAGGATAGTTTATGTCCATGAATATCAGAAATTGTATTTATTAATATAGGTAACTTCTTACTATATAAAACTAAGTAGAAAAGCATACACAATTTCAGATATGTCATGACTATAATATATTTAGAGTGTACTGAAAAGTAAATTAGTAAAATTATCCCCCAAACTTGTTTTTCTGTTCTGTAATTATTTTGATGTTGAACTGTGTTTGTTTTTTGTTTGTTTGTTTTTGTTTATTTAGGACAGGATGAAAAACTGAAGATAACAAAGGATTGGGAGAGGTAACATACAGAAATTATTCCTAAAACCTGAGTTTCTTTAAGCCTTGCAAACTTGCAGGTCCCCAAAGATCAAAAGCACATTTTAGGAATCATTATACAAGCTAGCCAAAATGCCGAAGCAAAAGAACTCTCCTCTAAAGCAACTCCAGGAAGAAGTCACAGCCACAGAACTGCTCAAAACAGGCTTAAACAACATGACTGAACAAGAATTTAGAACAATTGTCATAAAATTAATTGCTGGACTTGAAAAAAACATCAAAGAAGCTATTGATA
>CM053567.1:143423714-143532209 GCA_028646485.1 Cryptoprocta ferox
GGGGAAGGGGAAGGGGAAAAGGTAAAGCGGGGTGATGGTCTTGGTGGAGGTCACTTGTGGGGAAGAGCACTGGGTGTTATATGGAAACTAACCTGACAATAAACTATAAAGTTTAAAAAAAAAAAAAAAGGAATCATTATACATTACATGACCTCCTATTACCTACAGTGTCTACCGTTAAATTTCCATTCAAAAATGGGAACATTTTTAGAGTATCTGCAGCTGATAGAACATAATCGTTCCCTGTTGCTGCTATGTTTCTTCACCTTTTTCAGATGCACCCTGCCTATTCCATGAGCTTTAATCAATATTGCCGTCTTCATTTCGGTGTATCACATCTGTTCTTCCAGTATAGCTGTCTGGGTCCCATGTTGTTATTCTAAGTTATTCAGCCTATTCTGTGGTCTCTTACTTTTCTACCAGGCTTAGAAGTTCTTTGGCCACCAAGTAGAGTTGGAACCCAAAATAAATATGTCCCAGAATCTGGTCCTCTGGGACATACTGTTTCCCCCCACCCCCAGCATTATAGACATGTAAACTGCATAAGTTTAAAGTGTACAGGGTATATAGTTTTATTTAACATTTATATCAGATTAGACTAGTAAATTTATACATATGGTATATGTATATGTATATGTATGTATCTCAGGTATTTCATTGCAGAAGATGAGCTAATTTGATTTTTTTGGGGGGCAACAATATTTTTTCTAAAGCTTTTTTTTTTTCACTCTTATATATTCTGTAGCCAGCATTTAAGTGTTCCTATGATAAATAACCAATATTTGTTTACCCATCACACAGAGAGCAACATGCCAGATTACAGTCTCCACTGAGAAGAAGCAAGAAATTCCTCCTGTAAAATACCAATGTCAAGTTAGCATAAGGGGAAAATCTTTATATTGTGAGACTAAAATTTATATTAAGAATGAAGTAAATTTTTAATACCTAAATTGGAGACTGCTCTTATATTCCATATTGATTTTAAAAGCTCTGGGGCACCTGGGTGTCTCAGTTGGTTAAGCATCCGACTCTTGGTTTCAGCTCAGGTCATAATCTCACGATTTATGAGTTCGAGTCCCACATCAGGCTCCATGCTGACAGTGCAGACACTGCTTGGGATTCTGTCTCTTCCTCGCTCTCTGCCTCTCTCTCTCTCTCTCTCTCTCTCTCTCTCTCTCTCTCTTTCAAAAGTAAATAAACTGTAAATTTTTTTAAAAATTTTAAAAATTATAAAAAAAATAAAAGCTCTGGACCTAATACCTATATTAGAGACTGCTCTTAAATTCCACATTGATTGTAAAAGCTCTGGAAACTTGCAGAGATACTATCCAGTGGTAGCGAAGAGAAAATGCCTAGAATCCAGCTCCATGATGATAACCAGTGTAATGAGAGATATATGGTGGCCACCCTCCCTGGTGGGTAAAGATATGGCTATGTAATTCCCCATAACCATTATACAGTAATGATAGTTCTATATCATTCTTGTTAAGGGAACAGTCTATGGAGAAATCAGAAGATCAATATTATTGGTCAACATGGCAGTCGAGATCAGGATCTATAATAACCCTGTTATGTAGAGAACCAGAAAGGCCCTGGTGCCTGGTGCCTAGCAATAGATGAAAATGTTATAGAATTTGAAGTTGGAGAGTTGGATTCCTGTAAGCTATAACCAAAAAAAAAAAAAAAAAAAAGGATTTGAATCAATTAATAGTTCATGGAAGAGTTCAAATCCTAGATTTTCCTACCAAGTTATATGAATCTTTTCTAACTCCAGCTCTGTAAAATGCAAGGTATTTTCCTTGCTGGCAGGTGTAATAACAGTTGATATATTGGAGGAGGGGTATCCCTAGCAGAATTTAATAATCAGTAGCAGTGATTTTGCTATATAATTTATAGTTACTGTTAAACTTATTTTCTCAGAGAATAATCCATGAATGTGTTTTTTCTTTCTGTTTCTCTCAGTCAAAATCTCATCATTCATGTTGATATTTTTTAAAGTTTATTTATTTATTTTGAGAGAAAGAGAGAGAACAAGTGGGAGGAGTTGCAGAGAGAAGGAGAGGCAGAATCCCAAGCAGGCTCTGCGCATCAGCACAAAGACTGACGTGGAGCTTGAACTCACGAACTGTGATATCATGATCTAAGCCGAGATCAAGAGTTGGGCACTTAATGGACCAGGCCACTCAGGAGCTCCATCATGTTGATATTTTTAAATTTCTCTGTCCAGTGTTACTAATTTTTTAATGTTTCAATGAAACTCTTTTGGTATATTAATTGGAAATTAGAAGATTATTCATCAGTCACTACTAATTTACATTGAGAATATTCCATTTCCCTTTCAAAATAACTACCCTTCAAAGACAAAAACGCAAGTTTACAACAAGATTATGATAAGACTTTTTGGTAGATTTTATTGCAGGCAGAATTGTTGAGATTTAAATGAACACATTTTTATTTAGCATCTATCATGTTCCTGGATACCAAAAACTATGGGAAAAAAATATGTGGAACAGACATGAAGATTTTTTAACTTAATTTAAGGAAATAATAACCTAAACAAGTTTGTGAGAATCATGGATGTGGCATGATTCATAAGTAAATCTGAATTTGAATTTGTCCTTTAAAATAGTTAGAATGTAGGGTAGACAGATAAAGCAGGAAATAGCACTATAAGTTATAAGAATGTAAGTTACTTATAACAATTAATATACTACTTTTAACAAAATTAGGAGAACTTGAAGAGGTAGGAATTATCAGAAAAGAAAAGATGTAGCATGTATACATTTATACAATATGTATAAGCCTTTACAAGTCAATTGAGTCTTTGATAGAAGCGATATTTTTTTAAATGTTTTTTTGTTGTTGTTGTTTTTTGAGAGAGAGAGAGAGAAAGAGAGCAAGCCAGCAGAGGAGGGACAGAGAGAGGGGAGGGGACAGAGGATCAAGTGGGCTCTGCGCTGACAGCAGAGAGCCCAATGTGGGGCTTGAACTCATGAACAGCGAGATCATGACCTGAGCTGAAGTTGGATGCTCAACTGACTGAGCCACCCAGGTGCCCCAGAGGTGATATTTTAAGCACAATATTTTGGAAGGTCATTTAGTGATTTCTAAGAGTAAGATTTATCAAAATAGTTTCATACCATTTTCACTTATGTGCTTTCCAAGCAACTAGATAAATCAATCTGTCTGTATCTGCCAACTTACCGGAGATATTTTGCCTTGTTTTTATCCATTTGACTGTAAATGTCCACAAAGAACACATTCTCATAGATTATGGACATTTTCACCCATTTATAGACATAATATATCCTGCTTCCCTTATGCTGTGATAATCTGATTCTTGGCCAAAATTATGTCCAGAAAGAATACAGATTTCTTCCTTTCTGCTTTTTATTTTTTAATTTGTATCATTTGCTTCCCATTATGCTATCCTTTTCTTCTTCTTTCACTCATGCTCTTGAAATTTATTTTCCAATCCTATCTTATTTTTTTTTAACTTTATAGTTTTTTGTCAGGTTGGTTTCCATATAACACCCAGTGCTCTTCCCCACAAGTGACCTCCACCAAGACCATCACCCCCCATTACCTTTCCCCCTTCCCCTTCCCCCCTCAGTTTGTTTTCAGGATTCAAGAGTCTCTCGTGTTTTGTCTCCCTCCCTCTCCCTAACTCTTTTTCCTCCTTCCCCTCCCCATGGTCCTCTGTTAGGTTTCTCCTGTTAGACCTATGAGTGAAAACATACGGTATCTGTCCTTCTCCGCCTGACTTATTTCGCTTAGCATGACACCCTCGAGGTTCATCTACTTTGCTACGAATGGCCAGATGTCATTCTTTCTCATTGCCATGAAGTATTTCATTGTATAGATGAACCACATCTTCCTGATCCATTCATCAGTTGATGGACATTTAGGCTCTTTCCATGATTTTGCTATTGTTGAAAGTGCCGCTACAAACATTGGGGTACATGTGCCCCTATGCATCAGCACTTCTGTATCCCTTGGGTAAATCTCCAATCCTATCTTAAATTAAAGCTGTACTTTAGTCAGCTCTGAGTGCCAGTCACACACATTTTTACTCAGTGAGCTACAGACAACCTAAAGTTTCAAGAGTTGCTTCTATGATGGAAAAATGTAATGCGAGAATTTTTAGATGAAAAGGAGATGAAAGAAACTGAAACGTTATTTATAATTTATGGTTTATTACCTATCTACTTCAAAAAACAAGGGGCATTGGCTTTATTGAAATAGAAATTGGAAATCTTTACATGTGTTCCCTTGGGAAGAAAGGAAAAATTGCTTTTGCCAAATTATACAAAACTAGTCCATTATAGAAATGTGAAGAGTTAGAAGTAGTGTATCTTTAAGAAGTTTATTCTGTGTTTGTCTATATTGAACCTTTCCCTTGTTAACCTTCAAAGAAGTCTCATAGTCAGCTCTGGACCTGGGCTGCTTTCATTTGAATACTGATTCTTCTACACACTAGCTGTTAGACAAGATTCTAGACCATATGTCAAGTACATCACCTCTAAAGTAGGAATAATAACCTCAACCTGGTTATGGTATTGTAGTGAATTAAATGAATTAATACATATAAGTGTCTTAGAAGAATATCTAGTACTTAATGATTACCTAATAAGTATTAGCTAATACTATCATTGTGGTTGCTTTCCCAATATCTAAAAACACTCAGGTTATTCATATCATTTAGAAATGACCTCGTTCTGGAAATTAAATTCCTATTAAATTCTCTATGTGAAAAAATTCATAGAAGCTAATTAGTTAACCTTAATTCCAATGAAAATTAGTTATCTAATTGAATATTAATCTAAGAAATTAGACTTGAAAGTTGTTCTGATTTTTTTCTGCATTATATCAAAATAATTTAGTTTTACTATGCCAAACACATAAATTTATTGATTCTAGAAATTGTGGCTTAACTTGGCGTCTGTAGTGAGGAAAGAGTTAGATAAAGAACAGAGTTCTATATTTTATTCTGAGAGTCTAAAAATCAAGGGAGAAAAAGAATAAATATTATAAATTATCAGTGCATTTATTGTGAAGAGTAAATTTTCTTCTATTTTTTAAGTATAAAATAAGTTCCATCCTCTGAAATGTATTTTTAGTAAGATATTTTTCCAAGCTAGCTTCAAAGTTTCAAATTTTCATGAAAAAGTGAACCTCAAGAGGTTTAGTTTAGTACACACAATGGTTGTTGCTTAGTGTTATTCTTACTGAATGAAGCATATACTCTATTTATGAAGAAAATAAAAAAAGGTAAACCTCACTCTCAAGACAAGTCTAATGTCAAATCTTAAGTAGTCACTTTTTACCAGTTGTAAAAATTATACTTTTTATACTCACACTTTTTATATGGTCTTTCCTGTTTCCCAGCACAAGGAGTTTTATCTGTATAGAAGCATGACTATATCAAAGTAATATGCATTAATGTATTTCACAGGCACACATGTGCATATCTGATACATAATTACATTCATCACTTTGATGTCTAGTATATGATTAGTGTTTTTGTGATTATGGACTGAAAACAGAAAGTGAGTATCCAGCTGTTCATTCTAGGCATCAGAGAATGTTTTCTTCTTAATGAGAGATACTAAAGTTTTATTGCCAAGCAATCAAATTTATCAGGTTTTGTATAAATGACCATAGCTTTAAAATACATTTCATATGATTTATATTTCATAAAAATTTGAAACAAACTTATTGAAAGTTACACCTTAACCAGAATAACAAAATTTATTAATAATAAAAAGCATAGTGGAATAATTATCAGTAAGTAAAGACCTCCTTCCTAATTTCAAGGTATCTGGGGAATCAATTAAGAACAATAACATCGTTTTACTAGTATTTTGTCAGAATGAAGGTAGATAGTATGTAGAATATTTCAACTCCACTGACATTAATCCTGTTTAAATGTAGACAATCTCAAGACGTTTATTTTTATACCTTTAACCTCACTATCAAAATGTAATATAACCATATTCCCAATGTTCTAGAATGAGTCTGTTTTAAATATCTCTGCTCCTTTCCATCAATGCACTGACCCCATGCACTTTAACAACTTAATTCTAATTATATAAAATTTTACTAAGCACAGTGGATGACTTCCTATCCAAATCAGTGGGGTTGATTAATTAAAAAATAATTCAGCTAAAGCTGCAAGTGATAACATAAGGTTTTATATCCTATATACTTAAATATTTTATATTTACTCATTTAATTCACCGAAGTTTTACTGCAGGTACAAGTTATTTTCTTTAGACTTAGGACTACTAACTGTCATTTGTGTTGCCTTAATTTCATATACTAGCCAATAGTGTGTCATCTTCTATCTCTCAATAATATTTTCTTTCAAATTAAGAAAAAGATTTGCCAAACTTCTATCAAACTAATGTAAGCTGTGAGAAAGGTAGAATAAAGAAGGTGCCCCCAGGAACACATAAGAGGAAGCACTTAACTATGACTAAAGATTCCAAGTAAATCTTCCAAATGAGCATATATTCTGAGCACAGTTCTGAAAAATACTTTTCAAGGCCAGAGTAAGAAAGTCATTTCAGTCAAATGGCACATGATGTTCAAATACCTGGAGGTGCTCAATAAATATATTCAGAAAGCTGTATGGCATAGTTTTAAATACCTCTAGAAAATTAGCTGAGGTCTATGTTGTACATATTCAGTTTTATCTAGAGACAAATAATTTGTTAGATAACTTTAATTAGACATGCTTTTGTTGGTTTTGTTTATTTAATCAAATTTGTAGTGTAGTTAAAAGCATTGACATGTAAACCCAATATAAAATATGGACATCTCAAACCTATGCTCTGACACTTTATAGTGGTATAATTTGATGCAAATTTCTTCAGTGTGTTTTGGTAAGTAGGAAAGAGCTCTTTCTTTCTTTATTCCCAGATCTTAGGCAAAACTATTCCAACAAGATTATAGTCAAGTTAAAATTCTATGATGAACTCACAGCCTGGATAGATCTGCCTCTTCCTCCTGAGCCTCTTCCTTACCTCACCTTCTTAGGCATGCACAGGCATATGGACTATGTGACAGCATCCTCTAGGAAAAGCTTGGTGCCTATGGACCAGAGCATGTCTGGCTGTGAGGTTAACATTTCCTCATTCTTATTCAATATCTCAACCTCCAAAAGATTGTGTAGTTCTTTGAGGTTTAGGATGTTTATATTGATTTCATAAAGTGGAAATGGACACAGATGGTAGTTTGGTGAATTCTTTTACATTTTAAAATTACATACATATGCATATAAATGGACATAAGCAAATCAGCACCGACACATAGTCCATAGATGTCATAACATTTCTAAGCTTATTCATAAAAATTCTCAGTATTACATAATAGTATATAAGCTAGACAATATAGATTTCTTTTCTTTTCTTTCCCAGTAGCCTTACCACAATATCCAAGCTGAGTTTATCTTTCTTTGTCTAACTATCCACCTATCATCTATCACCTATCAATCACTTGCCATTTAACTATATATTTCTCTTCCCACTTTTCTCTGACTCTTGTTCCTACCTACGATAAATACTAGCTTCCAGAAAAGTCCTTCCCATGTTGCTTGATGATGTCTCACATGAGCCCATTAATGAAAACTTTCAGGTTTAGTTATCATGAGGCATCTATAATTTTTCCTCTTTATTTATTGACACTCTTCCATTGGGCACTGTAATGTACTGCAGGTGACATGCCTATATAAATCCCTGCTCCTCTTAGGCACACTTCTGCTTCCACTGGTACTGATTTTTTGTTGTGGTGGTGATGGTTCTGCATTTGATCAGGCCCTGGGACTTCACTGGGATCACTGTCACCCTGAGTTTCCTGTTGGAAACTTTATTTAGTAGAGTAGTTAAGCCCAGGAAGCATTGAAATGTAGAAGGTGTAAAGGTATGTTACATTTCCTGTAGAAGTCAAGCAATTATTTTCTATTATTTTTTGTTGCAATTACATTCATACCAAAACACAAAGCTTTTGGGGGAAAAAAACTATTGCAGTTTCACAAAAACCTTTTGAACAATCCCTCTATAAGTCTCAGATATGCTGGATAGAAAGACAACAGGATTCTGCATTGGATGAAAAATCCTAGTGGGTCATCCAGAATGCTGCATTCTCAATCACCCCAAATCACCTTTCCATCAGGGAATAATATTGTTCTTGACCATGTATAAATTTCTTAGGAGAATTTTCTCCAGGAAGCTCTTGAGTCCCTTATCTTAATTAACTGTGACAGATCTTCCCTATCAGGTCACCAAACATTGTCAGATATGACTGAAGCCCAACACTGACATTACCAATGTCCTATGAAGTTCAGAGGAAGCTACAAACTTTTCTCGGAATAATATTGTATTATCCCATGTGCTTATCCCTTGCTATGTCTCACTTGTAACTTCTTTATGACCATTTTATTTTTTTCTCACGTAACATTGATGGACTAAACAGGTGGTTGTCATATGTACACTTAGCTATCCAAAGGTGAAGCAAAACATACCCAAAAAGATGAGACAAACCCTGCTGGTATATGACTGTGTGTACACACATACATTTGTGTATGTTAGGAGAAGGGATCTTGCATAGGCACATGAGCTTTTTAAGATACAAAACCTCCATTTAGTGCTTATATACTAAAACAGTTCCATCCTCCAAAATGAACTAGCTCATTTATCACATCTAAAATCACTGTAGGAAAGAACATTTTCTAGATGAAATACAATACTATTTCCCAGAAATATTAAGCACGTTTTCCAGAGTCTTCCCACCCCCAATCCCCAGTTTCTTCATCATATGGTATAATAGAAAATTTGCAAATGTGTTCTTTTCTACTTGGGCACTTGGAAATATTTAGTATTTCAGTAGTTACTTATGAAAAATGCTAGTAATGTCTGAATTTATATAGTGCAAGACAGAACTGCAATTCTTTGTTTTCAATAAATTAAAGAATACTTTGAGGGAAAGTAAACTTTCTATCTACAGAATTAAAGAGGAAAATGCAAAATGGTTAGATATAAATACATAAAACCCAACAAAGCTGTAGAATAACTTAAAGACATAATAATAATAAGATTTGTTTCTTTACAAATCATAAGCCTCTACCTAAATCCTTTTGGAAATTTGCTTGGCATTAGTATCCAGACTCTGAGATCTAATAGTAGTAAGATTGATTTAAAAATGTGAATTTGATATTATAGAAGGAACAAAAATAATAAAATTCAAACATGGAACACTTGAATAAATTAGAAAAATACCACAATAATTTTAAAATGAGTGGTAGGAAAACTACAAATGGAGAAATATAATACAATAACAATAAAATTAATAAGCTATGAAAACCAGTAGGTACTACAAAGCTTTTTTTAAAAAAGCTTTAAAAACACAAGTCTAGTTATTAACAAGAAAATATCCAAATCGCTATTTCCAAGTAAACATTGTATGGCAGAACTAAACCTATCATGACAAAAAGAAGCCTGCAGTTTTTCCACCATACAAAATGTGATATAGTAGAATATATTCAGATTTATATAATCTCAAACATAAATGGGTACTTATGCAACACATATTAATAACCTAATTGTACATACATAGCTATATATTTTTTTCATTACCTTAACTATAAGTAAATGAAGAAAATCAGATATTTTTCTTGATCTACTATATTTTTTGTAAGAGATCCAGATTCATTAATATAAACATAAGCAATTCCAGTCAAGGGTTCCCAATAAAAGAAGTTAGAATAAAAGATTCTAAACAAAAGCCTGTGGTCATTAATCTCTGACAAGCTGAAAAGACAAAAAAATAATCTTGCCTCAAAATACACTTTATTTATCAGCATTCCCATGCAGTCCACAGCACATAGGCTTAGCTGGGCCACTTTAATCCTCTATTTGAATGCAGATTTCTAGATGTCAGATTTAGGTTATCTCAAGGATGCTAATTTTCTCTATGTAAATATCACCTTACATTCTTAAGTCTCTTTATGATTTTATGAAGTCTGTGAATAGAGCAATCTCTTTACTATGACTTTAAAAGTAGTTCCTAAAAAAATGTCTGAAAGTCGAACTTTAAAATTCAGATTTGAAGATTTATCAGTATTTATCATTTAAAAACACCTTTGATTCAGAGATTCTCTATATTTTATAATATGTTTTCTGGATAGGTTAAATAATCAAAGTCACATAAAAAATATTGTAATTTCCTTTGCAGCTGTATTTTTTAGCATTCCACTTGACAGACTTTCTTTACTCCTAATTCCTCAAGATGATAATACTTAAAATTAGATTTAAAAAGTTTAGTTTCTAGAGACGCCTGGGTGGCTCAGTAGATTGAGTGTCCAACTGCAGCTCAGGGCGTGAACTCATGGTTCTCGGGTTCAAGCCCTTCATCAGGCTCTGTGCTGACAGCTCAGAGCCTGGAGCCTGTTTCAGATGGGATTCTGTGTCTCCCTCCCTCTCTCTCTGCCTCTTCCCTGCTCATGGTCTCTCTGTGTCTCTCAAAATGAATAAACATTTAAAAATTTAAAAAAAACAACAACAAAAAGTTTAGTTTCTAGAGTAACATACTGCTTACATTTCCTATCACATAGCTGATTGCCTATATGTAACAGATATAGTATCAGTTTTAAAACATGAGGGGGGCACCTGGGTGGCTCAGTTGGCTAAACCTGGGACTCTTGATACAGGTTCAGGTTGTGACCTCACGGTTGTGAGTTTGAGCCCTGAGTCAGGCTCTGTGCTGAGCATGGAGATGGCTTGGGATTTTCTCTCTCTCTCTCTCTCTCTCTCTCTCCCCCCCCCACCGCTTCTCCCTCTGTCTCAAATAAACAGTAAAAAATTAAATAAAATGTGAGGTAAATAAACATCCTTTTTTTTCTTTTCTTTCCTTTTCTTCTTCTTCTTTTTTTTTTAAATAAATATCCTTTTATAAAATGTCCTATGGAGAAGAGAAACTGTGTTTTTAAGGTTCTGAGCATGCCATAATACCCAAATCATGAAATTGAGAGTTTTCTTAGATACTTCGTTTTTAATTTTATATCTCCCTTCCCTTCTCTTCTCCAGGAAGACCTGCCCATTCCATCCCTTTGTGATATTATACTCACCAGACTATCAGCTGATTTTGGTTAATCAAGCAATCAAGTTATGGTGATCAGCATTCAGGTGGATGAATATGGGCGGTAACTAATACAACCTTAATGTGCACTTTTCATAGAGATTGTATGAAACCTTCAATATTATAAGGAAGAAATATTTAATTCTGAAAATTCTAACAGGGGCCAGAGTAAATATACCGGTATCTGTTAAAGGGTGAATTGTGTTCCTCAAAAAGAGATATTGAGACTAAACCCATGTTTATGAATGTGATCTCACTTGGAAACAGGGTTTTTGTGGATGTAATCAAGTTAAGATGAGATCATTCTTGATTAGTATGGATCCTAATCCAATTGAACTGGCATCATTAGAAGAGAAGAGACATAAGTACACAGAGAAGGGAATGCTGTGTGAAACAGAGGCAGGTATTAGAGTGAATGTATCTACAAGTAAAGGAACATCAAGGATGCAAATAACCAACAGAAGCTAGGACTCTTGGAACAGATACTGTCTCTGAGCAGAGCCAACCCTGTTGAATCTTGATTTTGGACTTTGAACTTCCAGAGCTGTGAGAGAATAATTTTCTGTTGTTTTAACCCATCCAGTTTGTAGTGGTTTGTTACAGTAACTATAGGAAACCAATAAAGTGTCACCAAAGAAAATGATTTGATATATACTGCTGCTCCGTGGAGGACCCCTGGAAAAAGCATAAAGGTACATTTCAATAGGTTACTAGCCTTTAAGTTAATAAATGGGAATTATTTCAAAAACTGAAAGGTCCCAAGAGAACTGAAGTGTATGTTCCATTTAGCATGTCATAGATTTTTATTTTGATCCTCATGTTGTCTATGTAGTGATACAAGCTGATGCCAGTCTAACATTGCTCTCAGTATTTTTATATGGGAACCATTCACTAAAATGATCTTAAAGTCTTTTTTAATGTTTATTTACTTATTTGAGAAAGAGAGAGAGAGAGAGAGAGAGAGAGAGAGAGAGAGAGAGAGAGGGGCAAAGAGAGGGAGACAGAGAATTCCAAGCAGGCTCCATGCTGTCAGTGCAGAGCCCAACACAAGGCTCTAACTCATGAACAGTAAGATCATGACCAGAGTCAAAATCAAGAGTCGAATGCTTAACTGACTGAGCCACCCAGGTGCCCCATAAAGAAAAGGTGTTTACA
The DNA here is from genome assembly GCA_028646485.1 of Cryptoprocta ferox. Classification (NCBI taxonomy): domain Eukaryota; kingdom Metazoa; phylum Chordata; class Mammalia; order Carnivora; family Eupleridae; genus Cryptoprocta; species Cryptoprocta ferox. The sequence goes on from CM053567.1 coordinate 143,436,006, forward strand.
CTTAAAGGAAAATCCTCTTTTGGATTGGGTAGTTCAAAGATGAGCTAGCATTGAAAAAAGGTGGATAGATATAAATTACTCAGGAGTTGGGAATCCCATGTTCCGTTTGCAAATGTGTTAGGTTTCCTGAGCCTACATTTCTTTATCCCTAAAAGGAAAAGTTTGACAAGACACATCAGGTATCTACTATCTACATCCTGCCTAATTCTGTAGGTAACCAACCCACTTTTAATGTTTCCACTTTTTAAACCTTTCAAGTCAGAAAGGTAGAGAATAGTTTACCTTCATTTGTTTAACCCTGAAAAGATAGCTACTTGCCACTTATTTTAAACAAGTTACAATATGAGAATGCTTATTGAAACTACATTATAACTTTAATTTTATCCAATTACCAAATCATTTCCTTCTACTTAAACTAATTTCTATTTTTATCTAATGATTTCTTTTAAAAATTAACATTATCTATTTTGTTGCTGTTGCTTCTCAAATGCTATGATTTTACCTTTTATCATTTTCCAGTGAGAGTTATCTCTCAGTTTTAAGTAGGTCAAAAGAATACCAGTCTTCTCTTCAGACTCTTTTGTTAAAAGGCTATTTTTGGTCTCTATGAAATTTCCTTTTATGCTTTTGATTACACTCCTGAAACATATGTCTTATTATCTAATATTCCCCAATTTCACAAAACAGACTTGGTATACACATTAGCCATTGGTCTCTAAGATGATATAATTTCTTCAAAAAGAATGATAACCACATAAAACAATTTTGAGTTTCACAATTTAATGCCAAGGTCAGGGAGTGGGAGAAATAGAAAGGAGAAAGAAAAAAACCCTTTCACTGAATATCACACATTGCTTCTTCTTGTATTCATTTCTCTCCAGTTCAAAACTAGAACTAACATAAAAACAGACAATTTATCTTGCATAGCATAAGTGAAAACTGAGACTAGAACTTTGTCATGTTTCTAAATATTCTGGCAAGTATTACTGTCCGCTAGGAATTACTTTCTGATTGCTATGTAGACAAGAAGTTTATGGAGGCTTTTTTCTTTATTTTCTTTTGTATGTTCCTTTTGGAACTTTTTTTTAGGATTTTGAGTCTCTTTCCTCTGATATCATTAATCAACCTGGCAAGCTGAACCTTAGTTCTTCTGGGACAAATTTCATCTCTGTAGGACTCTGGAAGTGTTTTAAGGTGTGGGAGATGCCCTTCCCCTTGCCATCTTGCCTCGTTAGGCTCCACAAAATAACACACCAGATTGCATAACCAAAGTATAAACAACTCAGAACAAAATACTAACGCTTGAGGAACAACAAAGATGAAATTTCTTACTAACCTGAACTTTTCTTTGAACATTTTCAAGAGAGGATCTTCAATGCATGCTTGCATCCATTGAGAATTTCCAATGCAAGGTTTCCTTTGCTCCTAACCTTGTCCATCTGCCCTCAGGGTCAAGTTCTCATCTTCATCCCATTGATAAACTCCATTTCAAGTCTTTCTCTGTGATACTCTCAGTAGTTTCTTTCCCCTAGAAGAGTATCATCAGTTCTCTTGGGAAGAGAGTTTTCTTCCCAACTCAATCCTAAGTCTTATGGTATTGAGTAGTGTCCAGACGTTCAACCAATATATCAAAATTTGCTGAAGCTCTGTTTCCTTTACATGGAGGAGATGGCTTCAGTCCCATGAGCAAAGATGAAGCATTTTAGTTTTATTATTTTAAAATATTTCTGTCAGAAAAGTAGTATTCCTTCAAGTTCCTTTAGTTGTCAATCAATAATGTAAACCCTCTCCCCCCATGTATCAGATAGGATGGTTTCACTGTAAGTAATAGAAACCTTAACTAAAAATGGTTTATAAAATAAATATATTTGTATATAATAGAATGTCCTGAGGTAGGGCAAGTTTCAGATTTTGTTGGCTCTATGATGTCATTAAAGACAGATTATTTTCATTTACTTGCCATGTCATTATCAATTTTATTTTATTCTCTGTGAAAAGAGAAATTCCAGGCATCATATCTAGATTTGAATGAATCCTGGAAATAAAAAGGACCTTTTCTTCATGCAGCAAATTATTTTCCAGGAGACACTTAGCAGACTTCCTCATGCATTTTTGGCTAGATATGGGTCACATACCTAGTTCTGAACTAAATACAAAGGGTGATTGACTTCCCATTAGACTAATTGGGCCCCATCTGAGGTGAGTTGGGAGGAATATCCTCCCCCTAAGACACTAGCTAAATAAAATTGAAGCTCTGTTGGCTGTGGGTGGAATGAGAGCAGTAGATGCTAAATAGATATAAATTATTGCCTTAAAAGAAACTTTCTCTCTCTCTCTCTCTTAAAAATGATAGTTCTTTCTAAATTCAACAGTAGGTCCTGGCTTTTCATAAAATTTTCATTTCAGTAATTTCCAACATAGTGAGGAGAATGGGTGAAGGAAACCAGAAAAAAAAATTCTGTCCTCAGCATATTAGGACTATCTTACCCTCAGAAGTTCGAAGGGATACTTAACAAATATATCACTCTCTTATTTGAAAATAATGATGTCTTCTCAAACAGATAATAGCACTCACCTTTACTGAACTAAACAATGTTCTCACATAGCAAGAGGGCCACTGACTTATTTCAAATTTCTTGCGCTAAAATATTTTCTGAGTCCTGTGCAGGTTTGAAAGTCTCCGTTGTCATTCAACTTCGTAAGTCACACCTTCAATCTCTTTTAATCAGTGACTAGCAGGCATCTGAGAAACTCATTCAGGATACTCTTTTCTAGTGTTGCTTCAAGTTCACTGCCTGGATTCTTAAGTGGAAAGCCATTATTGACTACCATGTCCCTAAGAAGAAATTCCTACATTTTTTGTGTCTTATTTTACCTAACTTTTATAAAGAGTTAGCATTCCTAGACTGATATTAGTAGTTGGTAGCTTTCCACTTTTGTCTTATTGAAGCCAAGTTCTGAAACTGGACTGTTCCCTTTTTATTAATACTCAAACTCTAGAATAATGTTGATAGTGCCCTTTCAATGACATTGCAGAAACAATGAAAAGAACCAACAAGTTTTTCATAGATTATTTCTTAGCTTAGCCACAAATTGACTATTATAATTTACCATCCCATCCACACGAGCTACACCAAAATTCATAGACGTTCTCTACATAATTTCAGTTATTTATTGAAATGCTGATAAAAGTTTGAGTTTCTCCCTCTAGCATCTACTCACTCCAATAGTTTACTTGGTGTATTGACTAGTTGTCTACTGTGTATCTCAAATGCAAACTATGCATAATGGTCTCCTAAAAATGCCATTATGAAATACCAGGAACTGGGGGACTTAAACAACAGAAATTTATTTTCTCATAGTTCTAGAAACTAGTTTCCAAGATCAAGGTGCTGGCAGGGTTGGTTTCTCATGAAGTCTCTCTTCTTGGCTTGCAGTTGATGACTTCTTACCGTGTTCTCCCATGTTTCTTTGCACACATGCAGCCCTACTATCTCTCTGTGTGTAAAGACTCAGTCATATAGAACTGGAGCTCCACGACAACAGCCTCATTTTACCTTAATTACCTCTTTAAAGACCTTATCTCTAAATATAGTCATATTTTAAGTTACTGGGGATTAGGACTTCATCATACAAATTTGCAGGGAGCACAATTCAGTCCCTAACACTGCAAAGCAAATGTATTGATTATGCACCCAAACCCTAGCACTTACAACTCTGGAGGCACCATCATTCAAGCTACTCAGTTTCTGTAACCTTCCCTGAACTCTTCTCATTAACTCTTCGTCTACCACCCTGATCCAAACCTATAGTACCTCCTGTGTGGACTACCAGCCTTCACATGACTCTCTTCATTATTTACTAAACTCCAGTCTCATTACCCACATTCTTGTTTCTCATACAGTCTATTTAATTCTGTATTGACTTGAATTGTCCTCCATCTAGAATTCTTATCCCACATCCTCAAATGTATGGGAATTTTCTAGTCTTTAATCTTGTCTCATGTTTTTTTTTCCTTAACCATCCTATCCAAAACATCACTCCTTATACTCTCTCTCCAATACCCATGTTTTATTTTGTGATCCCTCTATGAAATTACCATATTCATTATTAGTTGGTTTAGATTTTTCCTAAACCAACTTATATGTATGTTCTTTTAGAGCAAGGGTGTTTTCTCTTTCATTCACAACTCAGGCATGGCCTAGAAAATATGAGAAGCTCAATAAAAATGTATTTAATACATGAAGCAGAACAGATCTTCAGGAATGACACTGATACATAAGACAGACTTGATCTAGCCCAAACCACTCTCCTTCCATGAAAGCTGTAGAAAAGATAATATTTCATACCAGGGATACAACTGCTTCTTTGTCCTCCACTTTCACTTTTCAAACAAAGAAGAATTCTTGAATTTCAAACTGACATTTTCTCTGGTTCTACTTCATGAGGGACCAGCAAAGGAAATAACGCATAGTATTTATTTTAGGATAATAAGAGTTATTTCTGAACTCTCTCTGCTGTTATACACTGGAACATAAAAATTATTGGTAGAATATAGCTATGTTCTCAAATCCAGACTCTGGCACTATGGCTTAAAGTCAAAAGAAAGTTAAAATTATTCTGATTTAAAGAGCTACCTGAAAGAGCCAGCACATACTAATTATTTCAGACATGGAACTCAAAGACACAATATTGCCTAGATCATCTTATAAATATTGAAGTCACTCCAAAAACTGGCAGAAGTTAAGGTTAAGAAGACTGTGAGACCAGTTTCAAAACTGTTAATAAATCTGAAAGATTGACATGGGGTCCATAGATGATTACAAAGAGTAGAGAAAGAAATGGCAGAACTGGATAATGTATGCCTTGAATAATCAGATGTTCTTCTGGGTAGCAGAATAATGATTGAAAATGGCAAAGGTAGGCAAGGGAGACACTGACCTCATTTTTTCATCTTAGTACTAAACATAATAAAATAGAGTTGACTAAAATGAAATTTTCAGGTAGGGTTGTTTCATGGTAGCTATGTATATTTAATAAACAATTTGGGTCAAGTTTTGAATTACAGAGTTATCTATAATAATGAACATTCTTAGCTACAAAATATTCTTAAAAGTAATTGATGTATCTACAAGTGTGTTAAATAATTGAATATGGTAAATTTTTAAGCAAACTAATGTGTTCATTATTTCTAAATGAAAATGTAGCCTTTATTAGAAAGCTCAAATTCACCTTTATTAATTATTGAATATAGGAACAAAATCACAAAAAGATTAAAACTGTTTTGCAAGGAAAGACCTCAATGAAATATTTGAATTTTAACACTAAAATATCAAACTCATTATCAGACTTAATATCAAACTCAAAAACAATGAACTACATATAGAGATGCTATCTTAAAGAAACCAACTCTAAGATGTTTATTTTTTGAAGTCTGTATTTATCGTGAATATATATATATATTTTTAAATGGTGTTTTATTGCAGAATGATCACCACAGTAAGTTTAGTTAATATCTATTACCACACAGTTACAATATTTTTTGTTGTGATGAGAACTTTCAAGGTTGAATCATCATGCTGTAGACCTGAAACTAATATAATACCATATCCCAATTACATCTCAATGAAATCTAAAGACATTTTTAAAAATAGAAATTAAAATATTATTTTATGAGCACCAAAAATTAAAAGATAATCATAGCAGTCACTGGTATGTCCTTTCACAGTTCAGGAAATTCGAGTTGAAAGGGGTAAGAGGACTTTCTCATCCAAGGTCATACAACTCGTATATATCAAGTGGAACTTGAACCCAGGTTTTCATACCTGCTATATTCTCATTGTCAACTACATTTTTGCTAAAAGGAAGATATTTGCTAAGAGGAAGAAATCTTGTTTCTGAAATGCTCTTAGCAAGATATTCTTGACTAGAGGATTAGTAATAGTGAACTAACCCAGGATCTATAGATTTATCTGACAGAGCTCCTTTATTTTGTTTCAACTATTCAGTACTGATAAGAATTCTGGGAAATGGTGGGGTACCAGGGGGGCTCTGTCAGTTAAGTGATGGACTCTTGGTTTCAGCTCAGGTCACAATCTCATGGTTCCATGGGTTCAAGCTCCATGTTGGACCTGCACTGACAGCACAAAGCCTGCTTGGAATTCTCTCTCTCCCTCTCTGCCCCTCTTTGCCCTCTCAAAATAAATAAATAAACATTAATTTAAAAAAAGAATTCTGTGGAATGGTTACAGATGAAATTGAGGTTTAGATTAATTATTTGACTAGGTTCACATACTAGGTATAGCACCAAGATTCCCATCTAGCAAGTTGACTCTGGACCATGTATCCCTAACCACTATTTTCCAGGCCTCTTCACTGGGCACAGAAAAGACAATTTCTAGAAATTTTCTAGCAACTTTTTCAAATTCTGAATGTGGATAATTTTCCAAAGTATTCTGACCATGACATATTTTAAAAATTCTCTTGATATGGGAATGAAAATTGGTTCAGCCACTGTGGAAAAAAATATGGAGGTTCTGGGGCACCTGGGTGGCTCAGTTGGTTAAGCGTCTGACTCTTGATTTCGGCTCAGATCATGATCTCATGGTTCATGGGTTTGAGCCCCATGACAGGCTCTGCACTGATTTTGCAGAGTCTACTTGGGATTCTCTCTCTCTCTCACTCTCTGACCCCTTCTCTCTCTCAAAATAAGTAAATAAACTTTTAAAAAATTTTAAAGAAAAAAATATGGGTTACCGCAAAGAATTAAAAATAGAAATACCATATGATCCAGTAATTCCACTACTGGGTATTACCCAAAGGAAAAAGAACTCACTAATTTGAGAAGATATATGAACCACCATGTTTATAAAGCATTATTTACAATAACCAAGATATGGAAGCAACACAAGTGTACATCAATAGATGAATGAATAAAGAAGAGGTAATTATATAAATATATATATTATGGAATATTAATCAACCATAAAAAAGGATGAGATCTTGCTGTTTATGACACAACATGGATAGACTTAGGACATTATGCTAAGTGAAATAAGTCAGAGAATAATAAAGATTGCATAATTTCACTTATCTGTGGAATCTAAAAAACAAAACAAATGAACAAACAAAAAGCAGGAACAGACTAGTAAGTACAGAAAACAAACTGATGGTTGTCAAGGTGGGGGTGCAAAATGGGTGAAAGGGAGTGGGAAGTGCAGTCTTCAGTTATGGAATGAAGGTCATGGAGATGAAAGGTACAGCATAGGGAATATAATTAATGGTATTATAATAACATTGTATGGTAACAGATGGTAGCTACACTTGAGGTGAGCATAGCATAGCATATAGAGTTGCTGAATCACTGTTTTATACTTAAAATTAATGTAACAATGTGTGTCAACTATACTTCAATAAGATAAATAAATGAAATAAATTCATTTAATGTGACATGTTTATATTCATAAAATAATGCTTTTTCTTTAAACAGATTCATACTACTAGGGCAAAAGAAATCACATTAAATTACAAGAATACATATGTATTACAAAAATCCAAAGAACATCTTTGTAAATAGGGTAGAAGACTGCTTACCAGTCAAGATTTCAACTGTTCTGGATTAATTCAAAAATTTTTTTTCAAGTTTATTTATTTATTTTGAGAGAGAGAGAGAGAGAGAGAGAGAGAGAGCACTCATATGTGTGAGTGGGGGAGGGGCAGAGAAGAGAGAATTCCAAGCAGGCACTGCTGTGCTATCAGCACAGAATTCGATGCAGGGCCTCATCTGACAATTGTGAAATCATGACCTGAGCCAAAATCAAGAGTCTCAAGAGTCGGGCACTTAACCAACTGAGCTACCCAAGTGCCCCTGGATTAATTAGAAATTTAACAATAACGAAAATGATTTTTCCAATACAACAAGCTCTTGACTCATGTGTATTGATTTACTTTATCTAAATTAGGTTTGTGAAATGTTAAGGAGAGACAAACTATCCTTTTTACTTTATCATGAAAATTCAAGTAGAAGAACAATGATGGTAAGATAATTAATATTTAGCAGTTTATATTTATTTATTCTGCAACACCAAAATATGGTTAATGTGAACATCACATGATTAGAAATTGATTTTGATGGCACATAATGATCCTGACAATAATACAAAAAATGGTGATGTTAAATTAGCCAAAAAATCCACTCAATGTTAAATGACTGAGGAACAATCATTGTTTTAGCCTCTTGAATGTAATTATTAGGAGTTTCATGAATTGAAACCTCTTGATAGATCTTTTCACAAAGCTAGTGTTCTTACCTATTACACTCATTCAGTAATGCTCAACCTGAAAAATTATTTTAAATTTTAATGTACTTTAAAACATTAAATTTTAAACATTAAAATATTTTAAAGCCTTACATAGCATATGTATATGCATAAACATTTGTGTGTATGTAAAATTAGTGACTAAAGTTCTGCTAAATGTTCCAAAAAGATAAATATTTAATATTGGAATTTTTAAGATTAAGGCTTTTTCTATCAAAAACACTATAAATATTTATATTACTCTTTTGTCTGTATCCAACAATTTTAAATCTTAAGACCTAATAATTTGTATAATATTTACTTTTTTAAAATTGTATGCTAGATTTTGCACTATTCTCTCTCTCATGCAAATTAAATCTTCTGAGTTGTAGCATAATTTATGTCAATTCATATGAGTTCTGGTCAAAGTCATTTATGAAAAACAATTGTGATCTCATCATTCATAGAAACCATCCATCCTCTTTAATAAAACTCATTATCAAATTATAATTGTATATATAGTCTGTTTTGAAATGAAGCAAGAGATGCTAAAAGAGGCCTTCAAAATTTCATTTATCTTGATTTTTATTCATATAGGATGTGATGAAAGTTTTTGCATAAGTATATGTGAAGGAAATAAAATAGATACACACACATGTATTATATAATAATAAACACATGACTTATTAAAAAACACAGGTATAGCTATATTTGAAATACTGATGATCATCTCACTTCTCTTAAGCATCTTTAAGCAATGATCACATCTGGTTTATTGTAAAGGAAAACAGACTAAATATTAGATAAAGGAAGTAAGAATTTATCTTTAAGATGAAAAGCCTACAGAAACTTGCTATTGAACAGAAATAGAATTTTTTTTAGTTGCCTTAAATACTAATCAAAGGATATGATCATCACTCTGACATGTCATAGAACAAACTACTGAATTAATTTTTGGATTTCAATTCTCTGAATTGACAATATGTATTTCTAATTTATGGCTTCTAAAGTGGTTATTTTTCTAAATTTCACATAAACCACTGTTTACTTTTTAACAAAATAACAATATTAGATCCATGAACTGAGTTTTTAAAAATGTAAACCCATAAGAACTTTGTTAACTGTAGCCTTAAAAGTACAAAAACACACATTTTCATTCTTCACCCATAGATGATAGATCATAAACATATGAGGCTCCAGGCTAGGCAAAGGCAATGCAAAATGTACAGAGAAATTATATTCTAAAGCACATGAATGCATAAAATCCTAAAAAAAAACTGAGTTTAGAGACAAATTATTCAGTTTTGAATCATCATCATCATGACTAAAGTTTAAATGCTGCTGTGGACTGAATGTCTGATACCTTTTCTCCTTACTCTCAAATTCTTATGTCAAAGCCCCAGACGCCAATGTGATGGTATTAGCATCTATGGTCTTCAGGAAATAACTAGGTTTAGATGAGGTCATAAGGGCAAAGTGCCTATGGTGGGATTAGTGCCTTTATAAGAAAAGAAAGATACCAGTGCTTCCTTTCTTTGCCATGAAGGTGGCCAGGGCTGTGAGAGATAAATGTCTGTTGTGTAAGTCACTCAGTCAGGGTATTTTGTTATCGTCAGCTTGTGGCTTGGGCTACTAAGACAAATGATTGCAATGAATCAAAAGCTTTACATACCTTATCACCAGTCTAGATGATGATGCCTCATCACAAATCTGTGTGAAGTCAGAAATGTCTGCCTTTTCCTGTTTCCTGATCCCATCCTATTACCTAAAGCAGTGCCTGGTACATATTAGACCTGAATAACTATGTGCAGAAGGGAATAACAGCTCACTGAATAGCTGGATGGACAGATATACATAAATTAAAAGAGAGCAAAAATAATATGAAACCAAGCAATAGATAATGAACATCTACAATGTACATTAAACACCTCAACCAGATCATGGTGGATGAGGTTCTCACTTCGGTGAGAAAGGAAGAAAAAGCATTTGAACCTAAAGAAATATAAAAAAACAAAGTCATGAAGTCACCAAACACCACAGACTGATGTAGGCGAAATATAAGCATGTCTTTATTATTAGATTATAAAGCTCTCAAAGGGAGAGAAGCAATGATAAGGTGAAAAGCTGGTAAGGGATATGAAAGAAGATTATTTCAATCCTCCAGTGAGAGGCAATGAGTACTTAAACTGTGATGTCAGGCAGCTGTGTGCTGGCAAATGGTTACTAATAATGCTTGAAAAAAAGAAAATATCTACCATATTTACGTAGTGTGTGTGTGTGTGTGTGTGAGATCATGAAAACAAGAACAGGGAGAAAAAACATAATATTTTAAAGTTATGAAAAAAATAGACTATAATTTCACAATTATTTAGACCTTATAAAATATGAATAGGAGGATAAAAATATAAAATTCTTATAGCAGATAAAACCAACAATTTACATAGATTTTCTTACTTCTGTATCATGTCATCTGATTCAACACGTCACTACTCTAAATGTTTTTTTTAAAAAATACAGTAAGTACACGTACACACACACTGAATAATACAATATACCTGTAACAAGAGTTATAATAGTGAGTGGAGATGTATGGACAAACACACATATATTTAAATATATGTTATATCTATATACTAATATTTATTTACATAAATTTGTAAGAAAAATCTATTGTAAAATGCTGGTTGGTCAAGGGAGGGATTTTTTTTTAAGTTTATCTATTTTGAGAGAGACAGAGTATGAGCAGGGGATGAGCAGAGCCAGACAGAGAGAGAGAATCCCTAGCAGGCTCCACGTGGTCATGACATGGAGCCTGAGGCAGGGCTTGAACTCGAACTATGAGATCATGACCTGACCAGAAACGAAGAGTTGAAAGCTTAACTGACTCTTGAGCTACCCAGGTGCCCAGGGAGGGATTTTTTTTAAATCTATTTTTATCTAAATCCTGTTCATGAACCCTTAGCCAAAGATCACATAACTTACCTAAATTCAAAGATAGAGAATTTTACACTTTCTCCCTGTCTCCCAAAAGAGGAGAACTAGATGAAGGTGAACATTACAAATAGCAATTATCATTTTCCTTAGCTTTTTTAAATACTAAACTTCTTTCTAGGGTGTACAGCATGCCCATGGGATTCATCTTCCTTTTACTAGAAAATTTGCTATGCAGAGGCTATGAGGTTGAGAAATTATACATATAATAGAATCTGAGGAAATTTGTGCTGGGAGGGAAAGATGGATAAATATGTGAACAGAGAAAGAGCACCTAAAACACAACATGACACTTAGAATGTATCCAGTATGCTTGATTCCTTTTTTTTTTTTTTTTTTTTTTTTTGGTTAAGAATTGGATACGCAGGGAGTAGGGTATTGTCACATTAATGGTGCAGATTCCCCGAGAAGATCCAGGAACATCTTAAATTGCCATTAAACTGCGTGAAGTCACCTTTATTGCATGCCCAATGAGGCCTGGTTAATCTATGATTTTTGATATTTGATCTATACAAAATCTATGTGACCCTTTTTGAAAATAAATTTTCCCTCTTCATGTATGATCCTTGCAAACAAAAGATATGGATTAACTAAGGTGTAATGAGTCTTTAGTTTTCACTTATGCATATTACATTTCTAAAAAATTCTAAGGTTGTGTTCTAAAAACAATGGACCTGAGACACGCAGAATTTAGATAAGCCATCTAAAATCCAAACTGTTAGAACAATAATCACATCCTTTAAATATGCCTCATGGATCATGATCTCATGGTCATAATCTCAAGGTAGTGAGATTGAGCCCCATGTCAATCTCCACATTGGGCAAGATCCTGCTTAAGATTCTCTCTCTCCCTCTCTCTGGGCTGCTGCCCCACTTATGCTATCCCTCTGTCTCTCTCAAAATAAATAAATGTTATTTTAAAAAGTAAATTAAGGGGCGCCTGGTTGGCTGAGGTGGTTAAGGGTCCAGCTTCAGCTCAGGTCATGATCTCACAGTTCACGGCTTCGAGCCCTGCATTGGGCTCTGTGCTGACAGCTCAGAGCCTGGAGCCTGCTTCAGATTTTGTGTCTCCCTTTCTCTCTGTCCATCCCCTGCTCATTCTCTGTCTCTCTTTGTCTTTCTCTCAAAACTAAATAAACATTAAATTTTTTTAATTAAAAAAAAAGTAAATTGGAATAAGAATATATATCTGTCACTTTTTCATTGGACTTTGGTGTTATTTGTGAAGTTGGTGGTGTGGTGGTAGGGTAGGAGAGGTGAAGAAAAAGCGGAACTTTCCTTTGGGGAAGGCGTATTTCCAGAAGAACAATTCTAGTTAATGTCAAGATTTGAAAGGAGGAAGTAACATTGGTGGAATAAAGAGAAGTATGGTTAGATTAAAACATAAAGAAAATGACTGTAAGGATAGAACAGACGAGAATTAAATTAGTGAAAATGTGACTGGCAGGTGTAACTCAGCCTGTCATAATTGTTTACTGTCCAGTTGTGGGTGCCCTTTCTCTATCGCTCTGACCCTGTCTACTACTATGACTGTGTGCCTCTCCTCCAGCATCTGTATTTTGTTTTATTTTGATTTTAAATTCCAGGGTGCTTACCTGTGACTTTCTTCATGAAGCTGTCTTCAGGCTATGGTAACAAATTTACCCCACCAGGAGACACCCTCAGTGCCTAAAAGCTAAGTCTCCTGAGGCTGCCCTTGACCAATAACTGATTGGTCTAGAAGTATTGAAGCCCTAGCGTCTTTGCTTCCAGTTGGATCAATTTCTGAAGTATAGTTTACACAGAGCTAATCCATTAAGTCAGGCTCAGCCTGGGGCTTTGCATGTGATTGCACCTTGCTTGAATTCTTTACTTCCTTACTCTTTTCTCCTGGGAGCACTTTTTTATGAAATTAGTTGCACAGGAACCTTGAGCTCATGGTCTGTTTCTGTGGAACATGATTGGGATTAAGGATCAATTCTGGTGTTTTTGCAAGTTGTTGTTGTTTTAGTTTTTGCTTTTGTTTTTTGCCCCAAGCTGAGCGTGGATCACTGATAAGGAAAACTGCATTGTACATGGGTCTTAAAAATTGAAAAGGTTTGTAACATGTCTCTTAGTGAATCAAGAACTGAAGGACTGAGTCCAAGGAAAGTAAATAATAGGAAAATATTTGGAAATCAAAATTTTTCACTAAAGATGAAATTATTTATTAAATGTAAATTATTTATTGTAAAATGTCTTTAAATTATTTGTCAAATGGTAAAGAAAAATGAGTGAAACAAAGCAGAACTGAATTATTGATTAGACCAATGCCTGCCGAGTTGAAGAATGTACTCCCACTTCTTAAGTTCCAACATCTTTTTTTCATATCCTTTGAATTTCTCAAACAGGGACTAAATTAAAGAAATATCTAAAATCAAATATACTTTAAAGCAGCACAAAAGGACTTTGGGGCCAAATAAATTGTGAATAATTGATATTATATTTAGCAAATCCTATAAGTAAATTCTAGAGGTGGTTCCCAATGTTATTCCCTCTTCTCATTCACAGATTTGTATAAGCTCCTCCTCTGTGAGTAACTAATTTCTAAGCAATAGAATAACTCTACCTGGAGAGAATGTCTTCTTTGTGATTAGACTATAAGAAACTGTTAACTATAGTTTAGCTAGCAAACTCTTTTCCTGAGTGCCTGGAGGACAACAAACAAGAAACTGAGGCACTCAGGCTAAAGACTAAAAAGGAACAAAACCCTGTCCATGACCAGGTGAGCTTGGCAGTAATTTCCTAGTCAAGCTTTCAAATGAGACTCCAGCCCAGGCTGATGCCTTCATTGCAGCTTCATGAGAGACACAGAAGCAGAGGATCCAGGTAAATTGTGCCTAGATCCTGACACACAGAAACTGTGAGATAATAAATGTGTTTTTTAAGCTGATAAATTTGTGGTCATTTGTTGTTCATTAAACAATAACTAATCCACCTACTGCATTTCATGTTATGTGGAAGTTACAAAGAACAAGTAATACCCCCACACCTTCAAATTGCTGTCTAGTTAATGAATGAAACCATTAGAAAACCACTAGGCAACCGACAACAAATATTACGGAACAATATTGTTAATGAAAGACTTGGTACTCAGCAGAAAGAGAGAGGGAGAGAACACAAGAACAAGAGAGAGCAAGAGAACATCTATTTTGATGCTGACTTTTATTTTTTTTCCTTAATACTAAAGACTGGAAAACACATTGAAAAGTCAAGTAAAAGCAATATCACTCTCTAGAGTAATGTTAATTTAGTACTAGATTCAAGAATTAATAGAATAGGGGAGCCTGAGTGGCTCAGTTGGTTAAGCACCTGACTTTAGCTCAGGTCACTATCTCATGGTTTGTGGGTTCAAGCCCTGCGTCAGGCTCTATGCTGACAGCTCGGAACCTCGAGCCTGTTTCGGAGTCTGCACCTTTTCTGCTTGTGCTTTATCTCTCTCTCAAAAATAAATAAACAAAAGTAAAAAGTTTCAAAAGCAGAAAGTACTGGTACAAAGATAAACTTGACCAATCGCAAAGCTTTGTTTAGAGCTAGCACTAAGTACTAAGCAAGAGCCTATGACTAGTTTTTCTATGGTTGTGTTTAGGGTCATATGAATCCTCAGGAGAATAAAATCACAAGGACTTCAATTTTATGAAGTAAAATGTCAAAGTAAGTATACACATGGTTCTAGATGGTGTCCTATTTAAACTGAAGTTGAAGAGTGTCATGATACTACACTCCCTTCATAAAATGCAAAAAACATTGTGAAGTAACACTAAAAAGGACAGATATTTTATAAAACCCTTTCTTAAAAAGATTTCATTTCTTTATTTTGAATTCTATTTCTCTGGAGGTTAATTTAATTTAGATTAAATTATTTCGTCAATGGAATTTTATTGCCAATTTCTGAAGTCATATGTGTGGGAATGAACACTTTCTTTCATAGGACATTCTCCCACATGAATTTCTTAGAAGACATTGCTAGTAGAGACTGAGACACCTGTTTATTTCTTTTCCTCATTTTCCTATTTAATATTACAGAAATAAATATTTTGTGCATTGTCTCATCTCTGGAAAGCCTACCAGAAGGAGCCCCCTAAAAACGATTTGGCATCGGCCAAGAAAATGTAAATAAGGCAGTGTGTCATAAGAAAGAATACAACGTAAAAAAGAGACATAATAGAGTTCAAAATACTTTGTGGCTTTGTGTATATCCAGCTGAAACCTAATCTCATGAAATCTGTCTGAAAGTCTTAGAACATTACATGTAGGTCTGATTTTTCTTAAGCCAAGTTTGTTTCATTTACAGAACTTACAAAATCCTCACTATGACATAAACTCATTTAGTTGTTATTTGTTTCTATGAATTTCTGCCAAGCTCCATTGAGACTTGGCCCTGATTCCTATATTTTGAAAGAGTCAGTTTATTTGAAGAAGATACATCCAAATTGACTGAGATTGAATAGCAGCATTACTTAGAAAGAATTCCCAAATGATCATTTTTTTCTTTCAATATTTAATTCTAATTCCAGTTGTTATGAGAATCACAGTCATTCTTGATGCTAATTATTCTTCCTAAATACATAAATATACTAGTCTGTCCGATTTTACATCTTTACACTTGGAGAATTCTACTAATTGTTCTCTCTTTGCCACTCTCCTCGCTTTATAGGAAATTCACACATTAGTTCAATTTTTTTATTTTGCTAGATCCTTCCACATCCTTGAAAACTCAGTATGGTTTCTTACTCTGGTTAGAGTATTCTTAAATGTACATTTGCCAACACAGATAGCCCATAATCATACATACAGTTGATAGGCTGTATCTTATTGCTATAAAAACTTCTTAAAATTTTCTTATCTTTTCTTAACGTTAAATCATCATCTTTGAAAACAATATAGAATATTGTTGAGCTTGTCAAAAATAATAACAGATCATCACACTTTCTGTCACTGCGAAATCATTTAACAAAATGTATTTATTTTCTGATACTGGTACAGATAGTCCTAGTATCCACAATTTTGCGAACATCTGCATAACAACATTTAGAGTGCCTTCTCAAGAGAACTAGAATTCCCTGAATTTATAACATAGCCCACATTTTATAGCATCTCCCATTTGGGAAAGCATATAATCAAATATATTCAAATTATTTTTATTTATAATATTAATTACATTCTTAGTATAAATGTTTTTTTATTTGCAAAATAGTATCCTATGCATATTAAATTGGTTCTTATAATAAAATGATTGTTCATAAGTACTTTTGTTTCTTCATTCCTTTGCTATTTCGCTGATTATTACAACACATCTATCATATTGGGCAAATGGGAACAATCCATTAATACTGTCTTGGAAAATTATGCACACTTTGAAATTCACATTCTCCCTGCAAGTGCAATCAAAATAAATTACCCTACTTAGCCTATAAGTTGATTTTTGGACCACTTGGAGGATTGTATCTCTAGGTTTTTATCACTGACTTTACAAGAAAAGAGCATTGCATTTAGATGTTAAGAGTCCCTGTCTTTACTCCATGCAATTAACACTCACCACACCCCCATCGTGTACTCTAAATACCAGAGCACTTCACTTTAATAGCACTTCAGTTTAACATGGCTCTTCATGGTCATTGAGGGAAAATGATTAAATTAAATCAGAAGCACACAAGCTTGAACTATATTAAAAACAAACCACTCGGTCTTCAAATTCTCTTTAACACATGGAAGTCAAGAAATTTTTTTTTAACTAAGGCTTTGGTGTAGACCATACAATGCCACAATAATGTGTGGAAAAAAATGAACTTAATATCATATAGTCTTCGCTGAACTAATGAGACAGATAAAGTATGAAGATGATTTATCATAGCAAAACTTAAAAATAATTTAGAATAATAAAAATAAGCTTTTGTAAAATTTAATTGTCAGTTTACTAGGGAAAATTGAATTTCACTCTGAAAAGAACAGTTTTATTCAACCAGTCAGTGAAAAAGATCTAAGTGTTGTCTGATTTTAAAGGAAATCTATTCTAATTACTCATTTGATCTTTGTACTATTATTGCTCTTTAAAAAAATCTTACCAAAGTTACTTTGCAATAGTAGTGATTCAGTACTTCCAAAGAAAGCTGATTTTATGCATTTAAATATGGTTTAACTATGACTATCTTTAGATAGAACAACTTAAGAAGAAAGCATTGTCTCTACACACCAGCCATTAAATACTAGTGAAATATTTATAAATTCTCATTTTTGCTATTTTATTATGTTCTACTTTCTATGTAGATCTGAATGGAAAAGATGCTGAAGAGTTATAAGACAAGTAGAATCTATAACTGTACAATCTTTCCTGTCTAAAACTAAGGGTCCTAGAAAGTCAAGAAATTAATATGGACCATTAAAATGAGGAAAGCTACAAGTGTTTAAAATGAGGTGCTCCCTCTTCCTACTTGAGAGGAAGTTTCTCATGATCTTTGCCCATGTCATGATATTTGGATTAAACTTTTCAGTTTTGTTGTTTTATATTTTCTTATTATCTAGTTAGTGCTGTGGAGTCATTGTTTCCTGACATAGCCTCCTAACTTGGAGATAAAATAATTAATTAGGAAGTCTATAACTAATCACAACAAACAAAATTTAAAGTAAGGATATTTGAAATAAAAAATTATATCAAAATTATATTTACTTGTTAATAAATGTTGAGGCCAACTTTTTATCTGTACTGTCAATGATGACAACAAAACAAAAGAAAAAGAAAGAACCCATAAAACACTGAAACATCTAGTAATTCTTTCATTTTCCATAAGTAGTTTTAACCTCCAGACCCATTCCAGGATTAGCCATGAGCGCCCATAGATGCTTAGTACATTTTTTTCATAATAATCACTGCTCAGTTCTCTGCATAAAAATTAGTTCTGTATGGCACAGAAAGAAACTGAGATATAGTCATCCACCTACTTTTAGATATAGCTAATAAGAAAATATTATACTCCAAAAAGTAGTGTTATAGGAAAATGGCTGACAATTATCAGAGAGCACAAATATTCAATTTCTCTATATATTAATTCTGTGAATGAGATGTCCAAATATAAAGTACTATTGCAAATAAATCTAAAAATATTACAATATGATTACTGGTAAGATGCATTCTACCTTGGTAGCAGAAATACATCTAGAAATTCTTGAATGAGTCCATGTTGTAATTGAAATTAAGTCATACACAGAACCATCTCTAGTGTATAATATATGAGAAAACTGCCACTACAAATCTGATAATCAGTAGTAATGAAATTATTAAACAGGAAAGAAACAGTGGAAAACAGATTCTGGACATCTAAATGTTGAGATTCTCACATTCTCTCTTCTTCTTTAGTTTAAAATGATAAATTTTTGTGGGATTATATTCCCCAAATTTTCAATTTTGGTTTAGAATTGGCTTCCTTATTTCCTTCACACCTTTGTGACATGTTGCAACAAATATTAACTGGAACATATTTACATAAAACTAATTCTCACTATACATTGACTATCATCATTACAAAAAATTACTAATTTAATATGGTAATATATAGTTTTCCTGGCATTTGCCATTCTCCAGAAATGGAGAAGTTAGAAATAGTATAACTAAATGTACTATTACTGTGTAAACACACAGAATTCATCATCCTGATGTTATTCTGTGTAGCCCACCCCTAAAACTAATCCCAGATGTTCTATTTGAACTCTAATAATGCTGATGATCAGAAGAAACAATTCTTTATCACCCAAAGAACAGTTCTGGTTGTCCTTTTTTTTTTTAATTTTAATGTTTATTTTTGAGAGAGACAGAGACAGAGACAGAGTGCGTGGAGGAGGGGCAGAGACAGAGGGAGACAGAATCCAAAGCAGGCTCCAGGCTCTGAGCTCTCAGCTGTCAGCACAGACACAGGGCTTGAACTCACAAGCTATTTGATCATGACCTGAGCCAAAGTCAAACGCCTAACTGACTTTGCCATCCAGGCATCCCTGATTGTCTTTAATTTAAGAAGGATTAACCAGAAAAAAAAGAGAGAGAGAGAATTAAATATCTGTTACATATTTTGACCTGTAGTATTCTATACTCTATTTCCAAATCCAGAAGAGAGTGCACAATGTATAGACTATAATGTCCCAAGTTTATTTGTAATTGAAACATATTGAAAATGATAGATTCAAACTTATTAAATGGCCATTCCCTGTACCCAGTTCTAATAGTCATGTAACTTTTCCCATCTACATAATACTTCAAATACTATAAAATTTATACATAAAAATACATATACACACATTACCTACATGTTTATACATATGTACATGTATGCATATACACATACACGTGCATGTGTGTATATATGCAGATACATATGTGTTCGGTTTACCTTAGTATTTATATACCTTTTGACAATGGCCATTTTTTTCCCATTTATAAATGAATTTGAACGAATATTTATTTAAAGTAAACATTATATCCAGGACTTTATTAGATATACAATTGAAGCATAATACATTTGAAAGATATAGTGCCCTCAAGAAGCTTTACATTGTGTGTGTGTGTGTGTGTTTGTGTGTAGATAAGACAAAAATATTAAAACAATAGTATGAATCACACAATAAATCCTTAAGTTGTTTACAAAAATATGTAGAAAAGCTCTGCTAAAACTAAGTGTAAAAGATAACATGGCAGTGCAATTAGCATGAGCTTTGGATTTCAACCCAAGTCTTTTTTTTTTTTTTGTAATTTGTACAAATTACCTAACATGCCTAGGTTTCAGCATTGACATTTATAGAGTGGTAATAAATTACTAAGGTCATACACTTGTTTTATGGATTATAAAATTGCTGTATACAAATCATTTGATAAAGTGCTAGACACATGATATGTGCTTAAATTTTGGTGACACTCTAAATGTTGTTAGTATTGAATATACTTAATATTTAATAGTTTGGAAGGAAGAGAATACTATTGATGTTAAGCACTAACATTGACACCACTTATAATGTCAATAATAGTAGTAATTGAACAAATTTGTTGAGCATAGATTCCAAGAGTTGCTTTATATTCCATCTCAATTCTGATAGAATTTATCTATATTAAATATGACTCAATATTTTAATTTAATTAAAATAAATATATCCCATTAATTTTGGAAATTAGCAGTATTTTAAAAAAAGAAATAAGAAAATAGCTTAAGAGGATTGAGAACGTGTTTTTCAACACTGATACCCTACAGAGATTGTTTTTTAATTATTGCTAATTTAGGTTAAGATAAATTGATCTTTTCATTTTGTTTC
The DNA here is from genome assembly GCA_028646485.1 of Cryptoprocta ferox. Lineage (NCBI taxonomy): Eukaryota > Metazoa > Chordata > Mammalia > Carnivora > Eupleridae > Cryptoprocta > Cryptoprocta ferox. The sequence continues at coordinate 143,456,603 of CM053567.1, forward strand.
TAAAAGCATAATCTTTCAAGGGAACAAATTATCCATTTTGATAACATAGTGCAATAACAGTAATTTATATATAAAAGATGTTATGTAAATATGGGGTTATTTTTAAGCTAGAATAAATTTTGGAAGTAGAAGTTCTTACAATAGAGGGGCCTGGGTGGCTCAGTTGGTTGAGCATTCAACTTCAATCAGGTTATGATCTCACGGCCTGTGGGTTCAAGCCTTGTGTCAGGCTCTGCGCTGACAGCTCAGAGCCTAGAGCCTGCTTTGGATTCTGTGTCAACTCTCTCTGTCCCTCCCCCACTCATGCTCTGTCTCTCTCTGTCTCTCAAAAGTAAATAAATGTAAAAAAAAAAAGTTCTTATAATAAATTAATATCAAATTTATTTGGTTTCTATGTTGTGATTTCTGAATATTATCCTTCAAATTTAGATATATACATCAAAGTCAAAGTCTCTAAGTCATAACATTATGAAATTTTCTCTCAGGGCAAAATAATAAAGTATGGATATTAAAACTATGAATTCCAATTTTATTCTATTCACCCCTAAATATATCTTCTCTAGTAAAACCGCATTTTTAACCTCATTCCAGCATATGAGAATACTAACTTACTCATATGGAAACCTACTAGGCATGTTCTCTCTTCCCCAATCCTGCTCCACCTGGACCTTCTCTATCCCAGTCAATGGCAGCCCCATTCTTCTGGTTTCTCAGTCTCAAAGAACAGAGTTGTCTTTGTCTATTCTTTTGCCCACTCTCCATATTCAATCTATGAACAAATCATATTGGTTTTATTTTCAAAATGCATCTACATTCTAATCATTTCTCACTATTTCTAACATTATAACCTTGGGTAAGTCCCGATTATCTCTTTCCTGGATTATTCCAAGAGTCTTCTGGCTGGTGTCCCTGATCTATGTCAAACCAGCAGCCAGAACAGTACTCTCAAATTTTAAATGGTATTAACACATTATTTGAATCAAAACATTCCTTAGCAATTCATTTTTCTCAAAGTAAAAACTGTTCAGTTGGGCTCCTTTACCTCTGTGACACCATCTCCTCCTACTCTAACCATTGCTTAAGGTGATCCAGCCACCCATACCCCACTCTTCTAATTTCTTGAATAACCAGATACACGTTGCCTCAACCTCTTTCCCTGGATATTCATGAACTTACTCTCTCCCCTCTTTCAAAATTTGACTCAATACCATCACTTTCTCAGTAGGCTCTGCATTGTTATCTTATCTATTATTGTAAACTTCAATCTTATCCCTTGATCCCTATCCTCATTGCTGCTTAGCACTTATCACCTTCCAACGTAATGAATTATTTACCTACTAATCATGCATACCTGTCTTTCTGTTGCTACCAAAATGTAAACTCCTTGAGGGCAGATTATTTATCTGTGGATTTCTTGTACCACAGCACTAGAAGTAAAGTCTAGCAATTAGTAGGTGTTGAATGAATGGATGAAATATGCAGGTAATTAATCTCATTTCTGTCTTTGATACAGATGAAATCAGTAATTAAGTAAATTGTAATCTATGTGAGGTAAAATTTCAGAGTCAGCAGGGATTCTTTGAAAGAGTCCATTTACCAGACTCTTTAAGAAAACATGCCTATAAACAAAGGAGCACATATATCAATTTTATAGATCAGGATGTTGATATATGCAGTCTGGGATAGTAAAGCCTCAGATACTCTATTCTTATTATACTTCCTTTTAAGCTTTTCTTTATATTTTCATACTTTGTTTTATGAAAAATCATAATTATTTTATTATGATTTAATATGCAGGAAGATCAAGGTATTTTATTTTTGTAAACAGTGACCAAATGAGAAAATGAGAGGTATGATACTAAAGCTATTTAAGCTCACTAAGCAAAGTAGCCTTAAAGAGCTTGTTTTAAGAACAATCACTTAAATCTCATTTTTACCTTTTCTATCTAAAAGTTGTATTATTATATTACATTATAAGGTATATGTACATTATATGTACATTATAAAAATCATAGGTAAATTTGCTGTTTAGGGAACCCTGAATCCATTATTTGTCTCACACATTTTCCAATACAAATAATCTGCTTTTTCATCCGTTCTATGGACAAATATTTTAACATAAAATTTACTTAAAGTGAGATGGGCATTTCAATTTGTTGTAAAAGGTTCAGCTACGGAAAAGACCTCTAATTTACATGGCTATGAAGTTACCATTATAGAAAGTGATTTTTTAAGTGATTTTTTTTTTCTCTTTCTCTTAAACATGTCAGATTCACTGCTGGAGGAATTTCTTTTTATCACATAGTAGAAGACTTCCATTTGGAATATCTGAATGAACATATTTTTTTAAATATTTTTTTTGATAGAGAGGGAGAGAGAGAGAGAATGCTAATGGGAGAGGGGCAGGACAGAGAAGGAGACACAGAATCTGAAGCAGGCTCCAGGCTCTGACTTGTCAGCACAGAGTCTGATGTGCAGCTCGAATCCACAAACTGAGAGATCATGACCTGAGCTGAAGTCTAACGCTTAACCAACTGAGCCACAGAGGCTCCCTGAATGAACATATTTGAATAAACTGATCATATTTCATGGGACACTTCCCCTTACACACAGACCACAATACAATATTTTCATATAACATATATTTCTAGTATATTTTATTAATTATATCATATATTTGGAGGAGCAGCGTTACTCCCAACAAATCAGATCAGTTTCAAAAGACTCCTCAAACCATGGTAGTTCAGAGGTCAGTTGAAGCACATATGAAGACTGAAAGTGTGATAGACTCCTGGCAAATACACATATGCTCAATACACATATGCTCATATAATGATAGACATCGCCTTGAAACACTCAATGGCAACACTAGTCCAGCACAGAATGAGTTGGGACAACTTATTATTAGAACTCTTCACTGTGAAATGATCTCCTTATAATTTCTTTAGAGTATCCTGTTTCTTAACAGGTTGAAGGAACCAGCTGCGTGGACAAAGGTATGAGAGCACCTCCCATACATCACTGGGAAGCTTCAATGTCATCTCAAAAAAAGAGTTTCACGGATTACAGAAGGTTTAAGAAAGAGATTACCATAGAACTTTGAATTTTCTTTTCTACTCCACCTACTGATACTACCAGCTCATAGAAATCACAAGGGTAGGCAAGTTGGAATACCTATCTGTATTGTATTTTGTTTACAGGCATGACAGAGAAAGAAAGCAAGTTTGAAAATGAGACCTAAAAGAAAAATTAAAAAGAGTGAGAATGAAAAATCACCACTATTTCAAAACTAATATGAGATGATTTTGATGTGGCTTGTCATTAACAACTATTTGGTATAATGCATAAGACTAAATGATTATTAAACTATTTCATAAAAAAACAAATGTTTAGGTCTATACCATGCTATGTGTTTATTTTTGTGTCAAATCTTATTCAAAATATTTTAGTATTTAACAAAGTAGAAGCTTGAGAAAAATAGCCTATAAACTCAACTCCTAAATATACACAACCTTTCCCTTAAACTTGCTGAAATGTTTTGTGAAATGTTAACAGATGGTTATTCTTGAAATGTACCTCTGCCTACTCAAACAGTAACACCAATTTTATAATGTAATTATGTGAAAAGTCTACTTTCCTTTATTAAACTTTTAGCATGTCAAGATAAGAATAAACAGATGGTGCATTATTATCAAGTTTTCTCAATACTCAGGTCATCTATATTTTTTATTAATCCCACTTGATACTTTAACCATATTAGGAATGATATTGTTGAGTGTTAGTATTGATGTTGTAGAAAGGTTTTTAAAAATAACTTAAAGTAGTCCTGAAGGAGCTACAAAATTTGTCATGTTTTCCTTTTTTATGAAGTAATCAAATAGATAAAATAACATTGTGGCAAGGAGAACTAAATGTCACTGAATATATTTACAGAAATAATGGTAAGTAAATATTTTATGATAGATGAATAGCTTCAGTATACTTTTTGTAGCTTCCAGATTTCAATTCATTTAGATAGTTAGGGGGAAAAAAAGAGATGTACAAAAGGATTATTTTAGTACATACATTTTATACTTACACAAAATTAAGACAGGGTTTTGTTAAATTTACTATCTAAGACTTATAAACTTTTATCTTTGTCATTTTTTCATTCAAATGTATTCTATTTTAATTATTCAAGCCCTTGATTACTTTTCACTTCCTTGATTAATTCTTCTTACACATTTTATTAATTTTTTAAAATTTTTAATGCTTATTTATGTTTGAGACAAAGAGAGAGAGACAGAGTACAAGTAGGAGAGGGGAAAAGAGAGAGGGAGACACAGAATCCAAAGCAGGTTTCATGCTCTGAGCAGTCAGCACAGAGCCCAGTGTGGTGCTTGAACTCACAAACCACGAGATCATAACCTGAGCCAAAGTTGGATGCTTAACCAACTGAGCCACCCAGGCACTCCAACTTCTTACCCATTTTACAAACGCTGGACTTATATTTACTTCTTTATGTAGACATCCCCATTCCAACATGACTTTTCTCTAAATATCCACAGTTAATGAGAAAAATATATAAAAGAAATATAATTATCATTATAAATAAGAAAAAAATTCTTATGCATTTCTATATAATCTGTCCAGGTTTTCTGGAATATGTGTTATTTTGTTTTAAAGTTATAGTTAAAAAATGTGGAGTCTTAGCTTATATCCATTTTCCTCCTCACAGCTCTTCATAAGTAGTTCATACATAGGCTATCAAAATTGAAATGATAAACCAGTATTAAGAACAAACATAGGTAAGGAGTCTTGGATTACATGTTCACTGTAAATCATACAACATTTCTGTCACTATATATATATATATATATATATATATATATTAGTTGGTAAATTCATTTCTAAATAAAGTGATTATGACCTCAGGTATTTTGCTTAAACCAAATACGATTGGTTTACCATTTTGTGATTTCATGAACTGAACATGATTTTAACAACATCAGTACCATGCAAAATTGCACATAGATTTTTCAGAATTACCTTGTGGAAATAATAAAAGCTCTATTCGAAGTATCTTAGACAGTAATGGGAATTTATTCCAATGGGAATGAGGACTAACTCACATAGCTACAAGTAAGGTAGTGTCTAGTGTGGGTCTGAAAACTAAATGTTTTGTTTTTAACTAGAACTAAAGGAAGAAATTCAATCCCTGAAAAGTGAAGCTCAGGGGCTAATAGTGGTTATATTGGTGACCAAAAATAAGAAGCATATGAGGGGAATTCCCTTGCCTTCTGTGATCCAATATTTATTTGATGTTCCTAATTACTCTCCTGGTTATTTTCCTATGCCACCTAAGTTAGCACATTCCCTCAATGTAGATATCAAAAGTTGAATTTCATAACTTTTTAAATTTCTTTTTTGTATTTTATTATCTACACTTTTCCTAAGAGAAATAATCTTTTGAATGGTTTCAATGACCCTCATATCCAGGTAAGTCATATATTTCTATCTTCAGCCCAGTATGTTCCACAGAGTTCAAAACACAAAATTCAACTATTTAATTGACACAGTGAATTACATATATCAAGGTGAACTCAATATCAATAGAAGACTCGTGGTATTTTCCTATACCACCATACCAAAACACGCACACAAAAAAGAAATCTACTGGCCATCTTTCAACAATCTTCAAGTCAATAAAGGGATTTGTCATCCATATGATGAAGCAACCGGAGTCAGAGAGTCATACCTGACCCTTCAATCTCCCTCACTAGAACTCCACACTCAGAGACATAAATACAAACATCTAATCCATATTGTCAAATGCCTCTTGAATAATCTGTGTGATTCCCCCAAATTGCTCCATCTACCCTACTACTACCTTAGTCTATCTTACATCAATTCTCAGTAATGTTGCTCAAGTAGATTTACTAAAACACTCTATGTGTGTGTATCCACATTTCCTCTTTTTCAAACAGTTCTCAAGACAGTGTTCATGATTTGCTAAAATGCAGATATTTTCATGTGACACCCATCCTTTGGACCTTTGTTTAAAAATGTTTGGCCCACCTTCCCCCATATCTCATAATTCCTAAATATGGCTTCCAAAGCCCTATACTAGTCAGCCACTATCTACCTCTCCAAATTTAAGTGTCATCCTGTCACACTTATGCTTCTCTCTACACAACCTGTGTATAATTCCCTCATATGAATCATAGTCACCCCCACTTTTATTGGTCTCTCCGTGAAGGTTGTTCTTTTATCATTTTAATATTTGGTTAGTTCTTATATCTTTAAGGTCTCAATTCAAATTTTAGATCCTCATAACCCATCATCCTGGCTGGGTCAAATTTTCTGTTACCATTGGCCCACTGTGCCACTCTGTCACAGCTCTTATGGTGAAATGTTGCATATATTTTTGTTGTTGTTGTTATCTAGCTATTGTCTTTCTTTATTTACTGGAGTGTGAGTTCCATAAAGGCAGCATATTTAGCTTTGTTTATTATTGTATCACCAGCTCCAAGCAAGTACAACATTATTTTGTGGCTTAGTTGATAATTACTGAGTTAATAGCCAAAAATAGAGTGAATGTCTACGTTTAGTTATAAGAAAATAAGGTATTTTTTCAAAGAGTAAAGTTTTTTTTTCTTAAGAGAAATTAACTACTAATCATAGTAGCAGCTCATTCATTTAAATGTACTAATTTATAATTTCATAGTAGAAAAATATAATAGAATATACATTAATCAAGGTGTAGCTATATGTAATCCCTATTCATTACCTCATTATGTCATCTTATTCCTTTTATTCTTACGATATATTAAAATGTATCTTTAACATCTTTGTGTGCCAATACTAACAGGTACATCAAAGTGAAATTTTGATTATGGACCTTATTTTCCTGCTTCTTTACATGTATAATAATTTGTGATTACATGCTGAACATTGTGTAACACATTGGGTAGAGTCTGAATTGCCTGACCTAGGTGCATGATTCTTTCTCCTAAAATATGGCCTTTCTGGAATCTCAACTCAATGTCTGGGATACATGGTAATTATGATCTCTCAACTCTGGCTTATAAGACGGGCAACATATCTCAACACTGCAAACTTGGGCGTCTTCACTTACCTCTCAGTTTTGTAATAAATGCTTTCTCCTACATCTTAGATATTCTCTGCATACATGTTGCAAACATTTGCAAAAAATATGCAGTGTCCCTCACAGCATCTGAGTCTTCTGCTTCACAGTCTCCTTCTCTATAATATGCCTCTACACAGATTCCAACCATTTTAGCCTCCCTCTCTGCCTTTTACCTCAAAATACTATCATGCTCTGCTTAGGTTTTATTTTCATGCACTCTGAATGTGCCTCTAGGAAGAAAGTAGAGGCAAGCACCTAGCTGTCACTACAAAAATACAGTTTATTACTTCCTATTTACTAATATCCAAAGCAATTAACTCATATTTTTTGCCTAGTTTTATAGTTACATCAGAAGGGCATATCTGGTACCAGTTGCTCCATCATGGCCACAAGCAAGTCATTTTTATTGATTTCTGTTGTAAAAAGATTGTAAAAGTAAAGGGACTATTTTTCTTCCATATAAAATCCTAAATAAAAAAATACACATCTATAGTTTAATAATATTTAAAAAATTCAATTTGGAGTAGGAGAACCCTAGAATCCCCCTGTCCGATGAATGCCACTAGATAACGATCAAATAATACTAAATACCCTAGAAATCAACCTCTAGACTAGCAGAATAAACTCCACAGCTAACGATAGAGAAGAGGCCACATTAAAAAAAGGCAGGATGTGCAGAGATGTGATTTAGGGAGAAATGAATCCTGGCTGCTGCAGAGGTGAGGGAGCCACGGTCATGGAGAAGAGCAAGAGAGACAAGAGCACATAGGGGAACACATAAGGAAAACATTTCCCCCTAGCCATTGGTTTGTGAAAGAGGCTGAACTTCATGAGTTCTTGAATAAAAAGCAGGATTAAAGCCTATAATTTTAAAGGTCAGCAGGTTTGTCTGGGGTAGAGCCATGACGACACTGTGCTGCTCTTGGAGAGAAGTCAGGCAAACAACCTGCCCACACTGGGCAGACAGTGTGGAAACAGCCATGTGAACAGAACTTGGGGCACACAGTGGGAAGATTCTTTGCTCTTCTAAGAGCGCATCCCTGAGAGGCAACATTCAGGGGGATACCTCTCCAGGGACAAAAAAGCTGACCAGTGCCATTTCCCTCCCCTGACCCTCAGCATAAACAGAGCCACTTGCAAGAACCAGCACAGTGCCAACCCCTGGCTGTCTAAATTGCTTACGCTAAGCCTCACCCCACACAGACAGTGGAACTAACTTTCTCAATTAGACTTACATAAATCTCACTGTGGCAGACTCCTGCCCCAGAAAACCAGCACAAACCCCTGCCCATACTGTGTCTCCCAACCAGAGATTTTGCAGGATCATGCTCTCATAGAAGTGGTGAAGGTCTCATTTCACAAGCAGATCAGAGCACATCTAGTTAAAATGTGCCACATTCAGGCCAGGGACCAAACACTGCCCATAGCAGACAAGGAGAGCCTCTGCAGATGAATGGCCTGAATGACGGAGGAGCCAGAATATAACAGCAGATTGCACACAGCACACACAGGAGATACGCCCTGAAGCACAGGTCCTGGGCACTATATGACCTCTTCTTCATAATGCCATACTTTCAGGAGCAGGAGATATAACTAGCTTTTTTAACACAGAGAAGAAGGCAGAGACAGATAAAATGAGAAGATGGAGGAATTTATCCCAAAAGGAAGAACAAGATAAGTCCATGGCTAGAGATCTAAGTGAAACAGACACAAGTAATATATCTGAGGGGGAATTTAAAGTAATGATCATAAGGATACTCATTGAACTTGAGAAAATGTTAAAAAATTTTAAAAAAAATAAAGGAGTTTGTGATTACAAAACCAGCCCTGCAATAAATATAAAAGGGGACTCTTTGAGTAGAAAGAGACCAAAAGTGACAGTATATAAGTTGGAAACACAAAAGCAGTAAAAATAAATATTTCTGTTAAAAAATCTGTCAAGGAACTCTCTCTCTTTCTCACACACACACACACACACACACACACACAGAGAGAGGATATACAATATAATAGCATATACCTAAAAGGTGGGGATGAGAGGAGAAAACAATGGGTTCAAACTTAAATGACCATTGACTTAATATAGACTGCCATATGCAGAAGAGATTATATACAAACCCAACAGTAACCATAAACCAAAAACTACTAATGAACATGCAAAGAATAAAGAGAATGAAATCCAAATATATCACTAAAATCAGCAAAATGTGAGAAACAAGAAAGGATCAGAGAAAACTCCAGAAACAATGACAAAATGAGTATCAAAATGGCAATAAATATGTATATATCAATAATTATTTTGAGTGTAATTGGACTAAACACTCAAATCAAAAGACATAAGGTGACAGAATTGATTAAAAAAACAACAACACAAGACCAATCTAAATGCTGACGACAAGAGACTCATTTTAGACCTAAAGGCATCTGCAGAGGTGCTTGGGTGACTCAGTCAATTGAGCATCCAACTCTTAATTTCAGCTCAAGTCATGATCCTGGGGTTGTGGGATCAAGTCCTGTGTTGGGCTTCACACTGAGCATGGAGTCTGCTTAAGATTCTCTTTCTCTCCCTCTCCACTCTCCCACACTTTCTCTCTCTCTCTCTTTCTCTCAAATAAAATTTAAAAAGACATATGCAGATTGAAAGTGAGAGGAGAAACAATTATCATGCACAAATATGTTAAAAGAAAGCCAGAGTAGCAATACTTACATTGGAAAAATATAGACTTTAAAACACAAACCATAACAAGAGACAAAGAGGGCACAATATAATAATAAAGAGGACAATCAAACAAAAAGACCTAACAATTATAAATACTTATGCACTGAACATGAAAACACCCAAAAACATAAAACAATTAACAACAAACATAAAGGAACTAATCAATAATAACATAATAATAGTAGGGACTTTAACACTGCATTTTCATCAATGGACAGATCATGTAAACAGAAAATCAAGAATAAAACAATGGGTTTGAATGACACACTGGACAAGATGGACTTAACAGATACATTGAGAACATTCCATCCGAAAACAGCAAAATACACATTCTTTTCAAGTGCACCTGGAATATTCTCCAGAATAGACCACATATTAGGCCACAAAACAGACCTCACTAAATTCAGGAAGATGAAATTCATACCATGCCCCTTTTCTGACCACAATGCTATGAAACTAGAAGTCAATCACAAAAACAAAAACCAAACAATAACAACAAAACAAAACAAAAACAAATCCAGAAAGACCACAAATGCACAGAGGTTAAATGACAGGCTACTGAACAATGAATGGGTCAACCAAGAAATAAAAGAAGAAATAAAAACTACATGTAAATAAATTAAAATGATAATGCAATGGTCCATAACCTTTGGCATGCAGCAAAAGTGATTCTAAGAGGGACACATATAGCAATACAGGTCTACCTCAAGAAGCAAAAAAAAAAAAAAAAAAAAAAAAAAAATCTTAAATAAAAAACCTAACCTTACACCTAAAAGAACTAGAAAAAGAAAAAAAAAAACTAATGAAGCCTAAACCCAGTAGAAGGAAGAAATGATAAATATTATAGTAAAAATTGATATAGAAACTAAAAAAACTCAATAGAACACACCTATGAAACTAAGAACTGGTGTTTGAATAAATTAATAAAATTGATAAACCTCCAGCTAGATTTACCAAAAAGAAAAGAGAAATGACCAAAATAAGTAAAATCACCAATACTAGAGGAGAAATAACAACCAATACCACAGAAATGCAAACAATTATAAGAGAATATTATGAAAAATTATATGCCAACAAGTTGGACAAACTAGAAAAATGGATAAATATCTAGATATATATAACCTACCAAAATGGAAATAGGAAAAAATAGTAAATTTGAAAAGACTGATAACCATCAAAGAAATTGAATCAATAATCAAAAAACCCAGAAAACAAAAGTCCAGGGCCAGATAACTTTAGATGTGAGATTTATCAAACTTTTAAAGAAGATAATACATATTCTTTCAAACTATTCCAAAAAATGCAATCTATGAGTTCAGCATTATGCTGATACTAAAAAGAGATAAAGACACCACTAAAAAAGAACACTACAGGCCAATATCTCTGATGAACATAGATGCAAAAATCCTCAACAAAATACTAGCAAACCAAATCCAACAATACATTAAAGAAAATCATTCACCATAATCAACTCCAATTTATTCCTGGGTTGCAAGTGTGGTTCAATATTCACAAATCAATCAACATTGTACATCACATTAATAAAAGAAAGGATAAGAACCATATGATCATTTCAATAGATGCAGAAAAAGCATTTGACAAAGTACAACACCCATTCATGAAAAAAACCCTCAACAAAGTAGATTTAGAGGGAACATACCTCAATATAATAAAGGCCATTTATGAAAAACCCACAGCTAATATCATCTTCAGCGGAGAAAAACAGTTTTTCCTCTATGGTGTAGAGCAAGGCATGGATATCCACTCTTACCAATTTTATTTGACAAAGCACTAGAAGTCCTAGCCATAGCAATTAGACAACACAAAGAAGTAAAAGGCATCCAAATAGGCAAGAAAGAAGTAAAACTTTCACTATTTGTAGATAACATGTTACTATATATAGAAAACCCAAAAGACTCCACAAAAAAATGCTAGAACTGATAAACTAATTCAGTAGTCACAAGATACAAAATCAACATACAGAAATCTGTTGCACTTCTATACACCAATAATAAAGCAGCTGAAAGAGAAATTAAGAATTAAATCCCAGTTACAATTGCACCCAAAATGATAAGATCCTTAGGAAAAAACCTAACCAAAGAGGTGAAAGACCTGTGCTCTGAAAACTATAAAACACTGATGAAAGAAATGGAAAATGACACAAAGAAATGGAAAGACATTCCATGATTATGGATTGGAAGAACAAATATTGTTAAAATGTCTATACTACCAAAGCAATCTACACATTTAATATAATCCCTATCAAAGTACCACCAGCATTTTTAACAGAGTTAGAACAAACAATTCTAAAATTTGTATAGAAGCACAAAAGACCCCAAATAGCCATAGCGACCTTAAAGAAAAAAAAGCAAAGCTGGAGGCATCACAATCCAAGACTTCAGGTTACATTACAAAGCTGTAGTAATCAAAACAGTATGGTACTAGTACAAAATAGACACAGAGATCAATGGAACAGAATAGAAAACCCAGAAATGAACCCACAATTGTATGTTCAATTAATCTTTGACAAAGGAGAAAAGATTATATGGTGGGAAAAGTCTCTTCAACAAATGGTATTGGGAAAACTGGGTGGCCACATGCAAAAGAATGAAACTAGATCATTCTCTTTCATCAAACTGAAAGTGAATTAAAGACCTAAATGTGAGACCTAAAACCATAAAAATCCTTGAAGAAAGCACAGACAGTAATTTCTCTGATATTGGCTGCAGCAACTTTTTTTTTTCATATAGGTCTCCTGAGGCAAGAGAAACAAAAGTAAAAATAAACTATTGGGACTGCATCAAAGTAAAAAGCTTCTGCACAGCAAAGGAAACAATCAACAAACTAAAATGCAACCTAGTGAATGGGAGAGGATATTTGCAAATGACGTATGTAGTAAAGGGTTAGTATCCAAAATATATAAAGATCTTGTAAAAGTGAACACCCAAAAAACAAATAATCCAATTAAAAAATGAGCAGAAGACATGAACGGGACATTTCCCCAAAGAAGACATACAGATGGCCAATAGCCACATGAAAAGATGCTCAATATCACTGATCATCAGGGAAATGCATATCAAAACTACAATGAGATACCACCTCACACCTATCAGAATGACTAAAATAAAAAACACAAAAAACAACAAGTGTTGGAGAGGTTGTGGATAAAGGGAAATCCTCTTGCACTGTTGGTAGAATGAAAACTAGTGGATCCATCATAGAAAACAGTATAGAGTTTCCTCAAATAGTTAAAAATAGAACTATGCTATGATTCAGCAATCACACTACTAGGTATTTACCTAAAGAATACAAAAATACTAATTCAAAGAGATACATGCAACCCAATATTTATAGCAGCATTATCTACAATAACCAAATTATGGAAACAGTCCAAGTTTTCATTGATTGATGAATGGATAAAAGGTGTGTGTGTGTGTGTGTGTGTGTGTATACACACACATATACATACAATGGACTACTACTCTGCCATAAAAAGAATGAGATCCTGCCATTTGCAAGACATGAATGGAGCTAGAGGGTATTATATGAAGCAAAATAAGTCAGTCCTAGAAAGACAAATACCACATGATGTCACTCATACGTGGAATTTAAGAAACAAAACAAAAGAACAAAGGGAAAAACAGAAAAGAAAGAGAACAGACTCTTAACTATAGACAACAAACTGATGGTTACCAGAGGGGAGATGGGTGGGGGTGGAGGTTTTAAATAGGTGATGGGGGTTGAGGAGAGCACTTGTCATGATGAGCACCAGGCAATGTATAGACGTGTTAAATCCATATTGTACACCTGAAACTAATATTACTCTGTAATATAACTCTGTATTTTAACTAACTGAAATTTAAATAAACACTTAAAAAGTTAAAAATGAAAAGTAATTTCATCCACTTGCTCTTCATGTTTTTACCCTTTATAAAATAATTTTGAAGGAAGCAATAATTCAACAAATAGTATTATAAAAATTCACCAATTATTAATATTTTGCCATTTTCATTTTTTCTAGATAACAAAACAGATATGGAAATGTGTGGATGTACTTGGTGAGTCCTTTCAGAGTTCTGAAAGCCACCATCCCTCTTTCTATAAAAAAGAATGTGCACATATACAGACATATATAACATTGCTAAAATTTCTTTTAATGGACTACATAGACCCTACATTAAGAGCACTTTATGTATATTATCCAGGCAAGTTGACTCAAATCTCTCTCTTCCTTCACATGATATGTGAACAAAAAAATAAAAAAAATAATAAAACCACTTCAGTTAAAGAAAAATAAATTACTCTATGAGGTTTAGTCTTTCTACAGATTTCTACTGTTAAAAAGCTTTTCCTTCAATTGAACTGAGATTGATTTCCTAAACAAGGAACATACAGTTGTATCATCGATGTCTCTTTATTGAGATCTTAAAATACCTATTTTTAATCTTATATTTAATCCTCATTCATGAAATAGCCTTTCAAATACTTGAAAGCATCTCTTGGAAGTCTCATTATTAGTTTTTTACAATTACTTACATAATAATATTTTAATTTCCCTCTTCTATTTATTTTGCAGTTTGTGTTTAAATTCTTATAAATAGAATCTTCACACTTGATTCCAAAAATCTAATAACATGTTATAAGTACACTCCCATATTCTGGAAATACTGATTAATTTTGTTTGACTGGGAATATATCCTCTACAAAGGGGAATAGTAAGAAATGAATCTAGAAATTACATTGAGGTAAGCTCCTGGAGGGGCTTTCATGCTCTCCAAGTAATTTATATTTTATTCTGTGTCTAATAAGAAACCATTTTTGCTTTAAACAGGATTTTCTTATGATTACAGCCACACTTTGGAATAATTACTTTGACAGTGGTATGCAATTTGGATTGGAAAGTTTAGAGAAGGCACTTAAAAACTGCTGAATGAAGAAAGTCAGGCTGAAGTTCAATTAAGAGGCTCATATAATTGTATTAGTGAAAAAGAATAAAGTTCTGAACTGTATCAGTGATGATGGAAATATAAATTACACACGAATGATGGAGATATCAAAAACAGAAAGTCAACAGTTAGTTGGTTGAAAATAAAAAATGAAATAAAATAAGAAATAACGTATATTTTCTGTGTTGTTACTGACACCACTAACAGAAAAGATAAATCAAAGCAGGACTGAGTAAAGAGAAGAAAGATGATAATGTTTGTAATCATAACAATAACCATATCATCATTAACATGCTCAGATGTGGTTCTAAGTACTTTATCAGGATTAAAGCATGTAAAGTTTACATTTTGCCTTGAGATAAGTACCCTTATTATCTTCATTTTACAGATGAGGAAACTGAGGCACACACTTAGGAAATTTGCTGAAGTTCTTCCAGGGAGTAAATCATAAAAGCAAGGTTTTAAATCCATACAGTGTAGTTCAAAAGTCTTACTCTTAACCCATTCTACCGTACCGTCTCTAGATGATAGTTGAGACTATTGGTTAAACAGCTTCCACAATTAAAAAGAAAAAGCCTCTAATATTCAAGAATATATTTAAGGCCTCTAAGAAAATTACTATGGCCACAATATAAAATTATAATTAGAAGCTTTATACACCATAGTGTACCCCTGGCTCAGATCAATGTTTCTCTTTAAACAGGGTTAGTAGGTGGAGATTCACCTCTTCAATGATGTGAGTCAAATAACATAATGAAGTTATGAAGGAAAGCAAAATTTTCCTTATTCCATGCAAATCAGCAAAGTAATTCTACTGTTTTTATTAATCTTACCCACAAAATATTAGTCCTTTTTATAAGGTATATTATTAATTTCCTATTCTTACCAAATATCCTAAAAATATTAATAAAAATTGACAATTAATACTTCCCAACTATCTGAGCTAATGTATTGACAGAGTTCTTGGCAAGTGGAAACAACAGAAAATTATTAGAAATATGTCCCAGACCAAAGAAATATTTCATGAACTGTAATCGATATTAATTCAGTAATATGTTGATCTCATATTTTGTGTTAGATCTATGTCAGCCCCAAATCTCTATGAAATGAGGTGTAGAATATTTTACATAATGTAAGAAACAAATAAATGTATATTTGAATTAAGAAGGTGGCTAGAAATCAGTTCCAAAATTTTGGAATTGAAGAGAGTTGAGAGAGGTAGAATCTAAATAATGTTAAGCATATGGATATATGACCAAAATTAATCCACACACTGACTGCTAAATTAACTAAAATTTCAATCTTCAATTCATTTCTCAGTAGCTGTATATTAAGTGCATTACATGCACTATCTCATTTTATGCCTAAAATTAACAAATGAGTTATGAAATTATTAACAGTTTCTCATTGACACATGATGTGAATGAAATGATTTCATCCAGATGAAAGCCAATATTGAGACAATACAGTAAAGCATGGACTGGCCCAAAGTCTTAAGGGAAGATAGGAAGTTAAAGGGGGTGAGGGAACTTGTTTCCTCTTTTTCAGTTTTGATGAGACAATAGCTACTATAGCCACAGTCCAGGCCAAACATTTATCCCAATACTACAAAGCTTATAGTTCAACATATAGCTTTTTTTTTTTTTCTGTACTTTGTATTTGGGACAGAAAGCCTGTTAAAGTTTAGGATGATGAGAAATGTAAAATGTAATCTCAGTTAGTATTTGAAGCTTAGCTCCTTTTTTTTTAACAACTGAAGAAAAAATATTACTTCTAACTCAAATGTAGGCAATTTCTGAACTGAGATAACATATGGGATGAGAGCCAGAAACATTAAGTAATAGTATATAGCATATTGCCCTTTAGAGCTTACAGTGCCACACTGAAAGCATCCAAGTTTTCAGGAATGAAATAAGAGTGTTATAATTGCATTATGTGCATCAACTTCAAAGACTCAAGGTAAATAAACAAAACATATGCTCTAGTACAGGTACTGAGTAATTGAAATAATATTGAGTTACAGTATGCTACATTTTTGGGAACTTACAGATATTTTTGTTTGGTGTTTTTTTTTTTTTAAGTTCAGTTTTGCATTTTAACCCAAAGAGAAGTTGCTTATTCTGTATCTAAACCCTAAGAGAAGTTTCAAGTCAGCACGTTTCCTTTCTGCTTAATTTAAAATTCCAAAATTCCTTCTGAAAAATCCACAATGTTTATTTACCTATGAGCATTTCTCTTCAATTTGCATTAAACAAAATAAAATTAAATCCATATATATGATTAATTCCTCAAATATAACTTTATGTTTAACAGACTTCAAATTATACAAAATTATAAGAAAAAATAAAAATTGCATAGTCCTAGTCTTCCATCTCCCAGAAACCTAGATTGCATAAGTACTCTGAATTTTATTTTCTATCTACCATCTATCTGTCTACCTACCTATCTTTCTATCTATCTGCTCAAATATATCCTTTAAGTTGGAGTAAGAGTGTAGAGTGACAGGGGCACCTGGGTGGCTCAGTGGGTCCAACTTCTCTGCTCCGGTCATGATCTCACAGTTTGTGGGTTCAAGCCCTGCGTCGGGCTCTATGCTGACAGCTCAGGGCCTGGAGCCTGCTTCAGTCTGTGTCTGGCTCTTTCTCTGCCCCTCCCCTTCTTGCATTTCTCTCTCTCAAAAGTAAACAACATTAAAAAATTAAAAAAAAAAAAAAAAGAGTGGAAAGTAACAAAGCCACTATCAATTCCCCTAGTTTTCCTGTTAAAGGAATCTTAAATTTGGGGAGATAGAAATTGATCTAACTCGGGGCGCCTGGGTGGCTCAGGTGCTTCCGACTTCAGCTCAGGTGATGATCTCCTGGTTATGATCTCACAGTTTGTGGGTTTGAGCCCCGCATTGGTCTGTGTGCTGACAGTGTGGAGCCTGATTGGGATTCTCTCTCTCTCTCTCTCTCTCTCTCTCTCTGCCCCTCCCTAATTGGTGCTTTCTCTCTCTGTCTCTCTAAAAAAAATAACATAAATAACTAAGCTAACTAAAAATTCATTTTTCCAGGCCACTATGTTCCAGGGACAGAGAGGTTTAGGGAAGGAGGAATGTGACATAATTCTGGCTAGTGACATGTAGAGAGTATATTGGGTATTTCTGTAAAATCTTTGTTAAAAGTTGACAAATGTAGGGGGCACCTGGATGGCTCAGTAGGTTAAGACGCAGACTTCGGCTCTGGTCATGGTCTCACAGCTTGCGAGTTTGAGTCCCACTGCCGGGCTCTATGCTGACAGCTCAGAGTGTGGGGCCTGCTTCAGATTCTGTGTCTGCATCACTCTCTGCCCCTCCCCTGCTCACACTCTGTCTCTCTCTTTCTCTCAAAAATAAATAAACATTTTTTAAAAAGTTGACAAATGTAAATATTGCTTTCTTTTCCTTCTCCTCCTTCTTGCATTGAACATGGATATGATGGCTCAACCTACAACAACCACCTTAGAATCATAAGGGCAGTAACAACCAAAATTATAATAAAGTAAATATTTTAAAATAGCAGCTTTTAAGAAAAATAATGAAATACTAGGCAAATGCATATCATTTATATGACAAAATTTTTGTCAAGGAAACAGTCACATTATATGGCAAAAGTTTTAAATGATGTACAAAATATTCACAAAGATAGGACCATTTTGTAAATATATGAAGAGGAAAGAGAGACATGTATAGTCTGGGTATTCCCTAACAGTGGAATAAAAAAATAGGGATGATAAAAAATGGTTTCTACCAGATGCAGACAATTATGGGGTTGTGTTCTCAATTACAGTACTGAAGAACAGTAATAAAGCTAACCAGAAGCTAATAAGGAGTTTATTATTAACATATTCCAGCCTGCTTTTCTGTTTGCAAAAGATTAGAAAACCTGGAAAATATGAATATAATAAAAAATGTCATTTTTAATCATTTCACCAACTTTCCCCCCATTTTTGTCAAACCATTTCACATAAAGTGACTTAAAACAACAATTTATCATTGTTTTATTTCAATGCTATGTGAGCTAAAAATATGAGAATGGGTCCACAGGCTTATCTCACCTCTACAATATCTGAGGCCTCTGCAGGGATAATATGAATGGCTGGGGCTACTGGAGCTTCTCTCTTACTGTCTCTGTCTCTCCCCCACACCCTTCGTGGTCTCTCCATGAGGTTACCTTGAGCTTTTGTATGGGCCTGCACACAGACTGGTCTGACTTTTTAAATGAAAGTTCAGGGCAGAAAGAAAGAAAGAAAGAAAGAAAGAAAGAAAGAAAGAAAGAAAGAAAGAAACAAAGAAACAAAGACACTAAATCAAACTGACGCCTCTTTTAAAAGTTTTTTTTTTTAATGTTTATTTTTGAGAGAGAGAGAGAGAGAATAGCAGGGGAGCGGCAGAGAGAGGGAGAGACACAGAATTGAAAGGGGGCTCCAGGCTCTGAGCTGTCAGCACAGAGCCCAATGTGAGCTCAAACTCACAAATTGTGAGATTTTGACATGAACCAAGGTCAGATGCTTAACAGGCTTAGGCACCCAGGTACCCCAGAAACTGACAAGCCTTTTCAAGGTTAGGTCCGAAACTGGTAAGCATCAGTTCTGTCATGCTCAAAACTTAGATTCAAGGGGATGGGATACAGCCTCCACCTTTCAGAGGAAGGGATGTCAAAGATTTCCTGGCCATTTTTTTAATCTGTCACAATTTTTATGTATGTGTTTGTGTACTTGATTAAATGGCCAGATATCTTTCAATTGAAATGAAACTCAATGTAGGTTAAGGAAAATATATAACTCTAAATAAAAAAAAGAAACAGTATATAATAAATTATCAAATTGATAAAGAAGATTAAAGAGAGACGGTAAATATATTGGCTAATTTAACTGAAACATCTAGTCCATTGTTAAGCAAGCTAGACATAGTGTTCCAAACATATTCTCTCTCTTTTTTTCCACCTGCTCTTTCACTATGGAATAGCTTGAATGGACAGACTTTGTCATAAGATAACACCTAGAACAAATTGTAGCTTGGAATAAAAGGCTGTCTGGTTAGCCAGCCTGAGCCACATAACCACCCCTGTGGTAGAGAAATGGGGCCATGTAGTTTAATTGCCAGCTCCATAATGTGGGAGAAGTATATTTCTCAAAAGGATGCATCAGACCTTAGTTATTATAAAAAATTATGTTCACTTACTTTAAAAGGAATATAGGTATTGATACTGCAATAATATTATCAATAATTTAAGGATATTTTTACCATCTACATGTGCTTCTTGTTTGTAATATTTGTATTCTGAATTAATAACTGCTATTAAATAGAATTATAGTTACTTTAAATATAAGAAAATTAACAGTACTCATTGCATTTTAAAAAATAATAACTGTGACTTGAACACATCCCAAGGAATTATATCTCAAGATTTTAAATAGAGTAGTGATTTTTAAAATACATTTTAACTTGTTAAATATGCACAGAGAAGTAAATCATAAGGATAGAGAATCACAGAGTACAAGGTATGTATCTCCCCATCTGAGCCTTAGCCCAGGTGGTCAGACAAACTACTGACTTTTTTTCTAGGTCTGCCTTAAAATAGTCTGTCACTGGAAGGTTAAAAATCACTCCGTAACAACCATCACCCATCAGCACCAACATCAAGCACAGGAGGAATGACTGTTGAAATGAACGTCTTCTGATAGAACGAAACTTGCTGGGATACGAATTACCTTCAATATCTCCCCTGGATGGATAACTATATAAAGTCCAAGGGTGGATCAGGCTTCTGGGTCCAGTCCAATTAGCATTTGTGTCGCATTCACTGTTTCCTACATCAAGGAGACCTATGTGCTAGAGAATTTCCAGAAATATCTCTCATATGAAGGGAGGTCAAGAAATAAAATGTGGCATGCCTGAGTTTGTCCCCATAACCTATATGTGGGTTTCTGTTTTAAGAATCTGACAGTTTTGGTCAAACTCAAATTTAGCAATACTAGTGAGTATCAAAATTTAAGTTTTCATTAGTAGTTAGCAGCTCATAAGTGGGATACAATGCTGTTAGGATGGTGCTGGGGAGAAAAAGAGTGAATTGTTACAATAGAAAAGAATAAAAAAGCAGTTCTAGGAATGGAAGATAAGATATTACTGATGGAACATGTCATATGAGCCATTTACCCAGTTGAAAACAATCTTCAATTGTCATTTAGATCAATGCTTTTCAAACTGTGCTACCAGGGTCCGGGCTCTTCAGCTGTTGAGAGGAGTTAAGCAAGAAGGTGCTGAGTGATTGGGATTTTTCACATACACATCAAAGCCCAAAGCAAATCCATCCTAATCAAAATGATTTTTTTCATTAATGTATGTGGTTGGAATTCCACTAAGATTTTATTTGAAAGAAAGAGTCCATAGATATAAAAATCTAGAAATTACTGAGCTGGACCAGTGGTCTCTTCAAATACTAATATGGATTTAGTTATAAATGTCATGTCATTGTAAATATTATATGTATTCTAATGCATGTATTTCAGATACAGATTTTTAAAGATGCGGGTGCCTGGGTGGCTCAGTCGGTTAAGTGACCAACTTCCGCTCAGGTCATGATTTCACAGTTTGTGTTTTTGAGTCCCTGTGCTGACAACTCAGAGCCTGGAGCCTGCTTCAGATTCTGCGTCTCCCTCTCTCTCTGCCCCTCCCTCCCCTGCTCATGCTTTGTCTCTGTCTCTCTGTCTCTCTCTCTCAAAAATAAATAAACATTAAAAAAAAAGAATATATAATATATTTCAATTTTAATTATTAAATAAGTTTTTAGGCCTCATTAAAGTCTGGTATTACTAACATTTTAATGAAAGAAATGTGAAGAAAAAGAAATGTGATTGATAATGCATCTCTATATTTGATCATTTTTATTTAGAAATTTGTGGTTTAGCAATTTATGAACCTTCTTTAATATAACTATGTTTCACAACTATGTTTTAATAACTGTCATACCTGAAAAATATACCATGAAAGATGTATAGATTTAAAAGGAAGAAGGACATTAGTGGCTGTGATGATTTTATGCTGGTCAGCATATTTAACTCAAACAACCAAATGTTCACAGATTTTTACTGAAATGTTGCTAATAAATATTTGAGAACTAATGGAATGTTTTTTTTAATTGTTAGTAAATCTCTCCTGATTTTTTCATTTAGATTTTTAAAGAGATAACACATTTATATTTTTGTTTTTAAGTTTATTTATTTATTCTGAGAGAGAGAGTGTGCAAACAGAGCAGGACCAGAGAAAGAGAGATAGAATCCCAAGCAGGCTCCACACTCACAGTGAGTAGCCAGATGTGGGGCTCGAACTCATGAACCGTGATACCATGACCTGAGACGAGATCAAGAGTCAGACATTTAACTGACTGGGCCACCCAGGCACCCCAACACATTTATATTTTCAAAAATCTTTTTATTTTTACGTGCATTATATAAAAAACATTAAAAGTATGACTAATCTTATTATGACAATAAAAATCACCTAACTGGTAATACAACTCCAAACACCTATTTTCAAAATGACACTGTCCATGGCACAAGTTTCTTTCGAAGAGCATTAACTTTCTCACTCATTGTAAAAAGGTCACTTTTATGTTGAAAGACCAGAACTTTTGTAGTTTCAATTTTATAACAGCTCATCAATAGCTTATTACTGACAGTCACTTGTCATTCAGCAAAATGTCAACTAATTCAGAGCAATGGTTGGTTTTTTTTGTAAAAGAAAAACACATAATTCATCTTTAACATTGACAACTTCTCTTTTAGAGATTACATGAAGGTAACTAGTAAAATGTTGAGCTGTATAAGGTTTTTATGATAATTTATCTGGATAGAAAGTATAATAACATTTTATAATTCAAATATGTTCTATTATATCACTAACCGTATTTAGGATATGTTGGTACACAAGTATAGTATATTGAATAAACTGAAAGTCTATGCCAGTGAAAGCCAAGTAACAAAGCCTCTGCCTCCCTGAGAACACGCGCTCTATGAAATGAGCAAGAGTTCCAATGTATTAAGTTGTAAAAACTATATCCTCTCATGATTTAGGTAAAATTTAAATGAAGACATTCTAATATTTCGTCCTGTACCCTAAACAAAACATGTAATAAATACACAGATATATATGCTTGGCACTGTGTAGACAACAATATTCTGCCAACAGTATACACCTATTTGATCGCTGTTAGAATTCAGCCTGGATGCCATTACCAGAGAGAGTAAATCTCATTAAGTCAGTGCTCAAAAAGCTTTATGTGTTCCCCTCGGCTACAGATAATGTGCAGATGACTCACCATGACAATCATGGCTTACTATTTTCATATCTAAATTGTCCTTTCCACGTGATCTTCCCCAGAAAAATGAATTCTATGCATTGGTCATATTGAGAGACTTTTAACTGGATATGGTGTGTGTTTTCCTTAGGGCCTGTGTTATTTTAATTCCTTCTGCCTCTCTCTTACTATCTTTACTGCTTCTACAACTCCTACTTCCCCCTGCATCCATGACTCTTACTCATTTTCATTCCCCTGAATTGGAACTATTCCACATGTACCTGTATGCACGTGGCTGTGCGTGTGTTTCATCAACACAGGGTATACCGTCTTTCATTTTATATGACTGTGGGAATATGTCTTTTCTCTACTATTTTTTAATTTTTTTTAATGTTTATTTATTTTTGAGAGAGAGAGAGACAGAGAGACAGAGAGAGAGCACATGAGCCGGGAAGGGGCAGGGAGAGAGAGGGAGACACAGAATCTAATCTGAAGCAGGCTCCAAGCTCTGAGCTGTCAGCACAGAGCCCGATGCGGGGCTCGAACCCACGAACCGTGAGATCATGACCTGAGCCGAAGTCGGTTGCTTAACCAACTGAGCCACCCAGGCACCCCATTTTCCTTATTATTTTAAGAAGAGGATCATGACTTGCTCATGTTTATATTCTAATATCCCTGATTGTCAGTAAGTAAGGAACAACTTTGCAATTTTTAAGCTTTCTTCCAGTACAGGATCAGGAACAATATTAAATTGTCTTTCCATGTTATTTACTTTTTAATAAATTATTATTTTATATATAATTATTTTGTATAATGTTAATATTGTTTTTATAACTTAAAATCATGATTATTATTTTTTCTAAATGGATTATAATAAGAAACTACAAATATTTTAATGATAATGTAAGATCATAAAGGGAAAATGCATAAAAATCTTTAATTACAGAAGGAAATGGTCAAGTATAGTATTTATATACACAATGAGGGAAGCATCCTGTAACATAATTATTAAGCACTGTTAAGTTCAGTACCTAATTTTACTAGTTATCCAAGTATTTAGAATAAATAAACCCTGAACTTGACATTCCAGAGACCTACTTACAAAATCTTAGAAAATAATTTATGTTTAAAGCCATTTAATAAGCATTCAGCCATGTCTCTTTTTTGAAATAAGATTTTTCCAATTAAACTGGAGAAGTGAAAATGGTTTATGCTTTTATTTGATGTGATAACCCCACATGTCAGAGTTATGGCATACAATTCCAGATAACACAAAGAAATAGACTAGCTCTAGGGTATTTTTTTCGGATATACAATTTTTTGATTATAATAAATATTTCTTTATTAAAATCTCATGTTATCTGTTGATTAAAAGTACATTAGTTTAACAGCAGACACTGAAGGCACTGCTGTAGATTTTAAATTGGGTTGTTATAAAATACTTCACTGACATGAGTATTAAATTTAGAGAATTGCTTAAGAAACCCATTGAAAAAATAATCTTTACAACAATTCTGTCCTCAAGTGTCTCATAATTTTTATTAAATGGTATCTGTTATTGACTATTATTATTGCCTATTGACTTATTATGTCTAAGGTCAGGAACTAACATTCTGAAAAGTGAAAACATATGAATAGGAATGGAATATTTGGCCTCAACAATGGAATGGAGTTCTCCTTGTCAAAAGTTATCAAAATGTTTAATTGACCAGAAAAAAGTGACTTGTTCAACATGGGCAGTTGTGTCTTGGTTTCCTGAATCATGGGTGAGCATAAAATGAATCTTTAGTGGACTTACTGCTCAGGACAAAAGATCTGAGTTCTAAAATCACGGTTGTAACAAAATCTTCACCTCTCAACACTGAATGCACTTGTCTGAAAAAAGTGTATCCCTAGAAATATTACTAAATGTGTAAGAAGTCTTTGTAAAACTGCTTTTAAGTGCATATGTGTTGAAACTTACCAAAGTAATTTATGGTTGAGGCAACTACTTTAGTTTCTCTTACTTCTTAAGACAAGATTAAACTGTACAAAATAAAAAGGGTGAGCATATTATTCCCATTTTCCTATTCAAAATTTCCAAACATTTATAATGTGCGTAGACCTTCTGCTCCAGTGGGAAATATCAGAAAACTTTTCTTTGGCATATTTGACTTTTTCATTTACTTATCTTTTAAATAAATATCAATTGAGCGTGTGACATATTTAGTTACAGGGCTTAATTCTGGAGATAAGTCTCATGACCTAATTTCAAGGAACACCAGTCCTAGGGGAGGAGATAAATGCAATGATCACAAATGTGTACAGAGTATGTGAACAGGAAGAGGGGTCAGCTATTCCAGACTGAAGTTGGTCAGAAAAAGCTTCTCAAAGGAAGTGACAGACTGAATTTCTGTAGGGGAGCAAGGATTATTTATTTAGACTCAGAGAGAAGAGGATATTCTGGAAATAAAAGGCAGTAATATATGAATCACTATATTGTACACCTGACACTAATATTACACTGTATGTTAATTGACTGAAATTTAAACAAGCAATTTAAAAAAAGGATAGTAAATGCTAAAAAAAAAAAAAAATGTTGCATATTGTACCTGGGGGGAAACCAAACTAAACTAAGATGGGATTCAGAAACATAAAATGCAAGTCACAGCATGACTAAAGATGTGTCTGGGAAAGAGTCAGAGGGCATATCATGGCGACAAGGATGTTATGTAAAGTGCTTTGTAAGTGGTAGAAAATTCTTGAAAATCATTGAGTGCTTTTAAATTGCATTTGAGAATGAAATGGTGTGGCTTTGTAAACTGTGAATTTGAGTGGAGAAAAGAAAAAGCAAAAAGACTACTAAACCAGATAAAAAAATTAGGCCCTATGGTTTTCTGTGTTGGGAGGGGTGTGTGTGTGTGTGTGTGTGTGTGTGTGTGTGTGTGTCTATTCCAAAGAAATGATTATTAAATGATTACCAACACATGACTGGCTATGTCCTACTAGTGACCTTTCAAACACGGTATCACTGTAATCTTAATAAATTTCAGAAGTAAAAATAGACAATGTGATATTATTCAGAAAAATCTCTCTCTGCTTCATAAAACTGTGTACATGCAGTACCAAATTAATTGACATGTTGAAATCAGCAAAAAACCGTGCCTCTTAGCTAATCTAAAATACACATAAGTTATCAAAATTTAAAGGGCTTGCATGTATAATCTGTAAAGTAATGGCCTTCTTTCTGGAGATTACTGCATTTAATAAGGACAGAAGTTATTCACGGTCATGATTTTCTATCCAGGGACCCCTACTCACTGGCCCTGTCATTTATGTCTCAATCCTGGGAACAAGTTTCTCTTTTTTCCCAGAGGTTCTTTTATGTCACAATCACTTTCAGAAATCTCTGCATAGAAGAGTGTTATCAAGGAGGAAAAAAAAATTGTCAGTGATTTGAAAGGCACATACAAAATCATACATATATATTTTGATGTACATCATTCATATAAATGTGTTAATACCTAAAATATTGAGGTATGTATCTGTAAGCAATATTTAGCATTGCATTTCATACTTTCTAAACTTTATATAAATTGTATCAGACCTAAGTATCCTTTGACAATTTACATTTTTTCGCTTTTTTCGCTGTTTTGCAAGATTTGTCCATGTTGATCCTGATCACTTCACAATTTATTTATTCAGTTTCCTGTTGATGGACATTTTGATTGATTCCAATAGTTTTCTATTACAAACTATGCTAAAATTAAAATTAAAATTTTTTTTATAGTTTACTTTTGAGACAGAGAGAGACAGAGCACGAGCAGGGGAGGGGCAGAAAGAGAGGGAGACACAGAATATGAAACAGGCTCCAGGCTCTGAGCTGTCAGCACAGAATCCGACTCGGGGCTTGAACGCCCGAACCGTGAGATCATGACCTGAGCTGAAGTCGGCCCCTTAGGCGACTGAGCCACCCAGGCGCCCCTTAAAATTAAAATTTTTGTAGATGTTTTCTCATGCATATGTATGAGAGTTTCTATATAGTTCATGGCAAAATGATTGTTGATTTCTAGGATATACATGTCTTTTTCTTATTTAAAAAAATGTTTTTATGTTTATTTATTATTGAGACAGAGAGAAACAGAGCATGAGTAGGGGAGGGGCAGGGAGAGAGGGAGACACAGAATCCAAAGCAGGCTCCAGGCTCTGAGCTGTCAGCACAGAGCCAGACATGGGGCTCGAACTCACTAACTGTGAGATCATGACCTGAGCCGAAATCGGACGCTTAACCAACAGAGCCACCCAGGCACCCCAACACGTCTTATATTTAGTAGCTGCTCTCCAAAAATTGTATTTAAGTAAAAAAATCCAAACGTTATATCAAATGTCACATAATAATGGACTTATTAAGTACACCTGTTTGTGGAGCACCATGTCATATGCTGTTAATATTTTACATATTATCATCGAATCCTCAGGAAAGATCTGGGTTATTATCTTCCATTTATATGTGTGAAAATGAGGGCTCAGCGTGATGGGACTGTGCAGGAGGCTTCACTGACTAAAATTTGTTGAGTCATGAATCAAATGTAAGTCTGAGATCCCAGACCTCTTTCTTTTGTCTGGTTACCTAATCTGCCCTAACAGTCCCTCTGCTAAGTATCTTTGGAGAAAAATAAAAGAGGAAAGTCATTTGAAAATCTTACAAAGTACAAAACAGAGTATTAATATAGAAAATGAATTTTAGAAGATAATACTGGAGAGGCTCTGTTTAGTAATAGAAAGAGCACTGGTTTTTTGAGTCAGACATATCTTAATGAAATTTCCTCTTCCATTAGTTAGATGAACTGTGTGAATAAGGGAAAACTAGTCACTCTGGGCCTCAATGCTATCATCCACAGTTACATATGAGATTAAATATGAAATTGCCTATAAAGCCTCTAGTGCAGATTAGGGTAACGGGTGCTCATTAACAGGTTAATATTATTGGCATTGCTAAAGGTGAGCCAGAATCATAAGTGAAGAGAATAAAAATATCAATATTGATTTCTTTTCTAAAAGCAACTTGTAATTAAATTCGAAAATAATACTTTCAAACATGGGGGGGTGCGTGAGTGGCTCAATCGGTTAAGCTTCCGACTTCCAATGGGGTCATGATCTCACAGTTCGTGAGTTTGAGCCCAACATGGGCTCAGAGCCTGGAGCCCGCTTCAGATTCTGTGTCTCCCTCTTTCTCTGCCCCTCCCCCAATCATTCTCTGTCTCTCAAAAATAAATAAACATAAAAAATTTTTTTAAATACTTTCAGACATGGGCTTCACTTCAGTAATCTTTCACTAAGGAATTCCTTTGTTTTTGTACATATTTTTAATATTAGAAAAGGTTTATTAGAAAATCCGCACCCTGGTGTACCATGTGATGTGATACTACTATTTATTAAAACCCACTGGAAATAGGTTTGATTTTGAAGTGGTCCTTGGACAAAATGCATAAAAAGCAGTTTCAGGGGTAATTTGTGTTCTGCTCCTTGACATGTCAAAGTATCCCACCAGTAGCTATGGGTACCCATTTTAAAGATGGGGAAACTGACGCACCAAGATGACTATTAATTGCACCAATGGTTATACACAGTGCAGTGGTTGTTAGAAGCTGCCTTTCTCTGCTTGGCCTGGGTGGGAGGTTATGGGGGAGAGGCTGATGAAACGCTGGGGGCGAGTCTGTATAGTGTCTTCCCCAATCTCTGAATCCGAGGAGGAAGGTGCTCCGGCAACGACTAACAAAGATGTTGCAGATAAAGATGACATAGCTGAGCACCGTGGCTCACAGCTGCTCCTGAGCCGGGTACTCCTGCTTCAGCCAGTTGAGTCCCCACCAGAAGGCCTGCTTGCTTGCTCTCAGCCTGAATGATGGTATGCATAGCGCATGGGCTCCTCTTTGCTGAACACACAGTCCTGCAGACAATGGTTCACAATCACATTGGCCACTTTCTCCAACTCCACGGCACCTGGATCTTCGTGCGTTGTGTTCAGCAGGTCCTGAGTCTCTGCATAAGAAGCCTCGATTTTTTTACTCCTCTCTACCAGGTCCCCAGCCACCCAGCACCGGCCGCTCTTTATTGGTGCAGGACACTAACGACAGCACCTGCAGGACCCGTGCTGAGAGCGTGCCCAGAGTCCACTCTGCATGGGCGCATCCCACTCTGCCTCACCACCACTTAGGTCGTTTCCCACTATGGTGCTAGGGCCTGTTTTACATGTTTTTGTTTTGTTTTCCGTTTAATTTATAAACTGAGGCTCAAAAAAGGAAAAAATAAGGAGATTTGAAAGGGACATAAAGTTGACCAGCTCTCTATCACTCTAAAAAAATAGTAATTGTGATTAAAATGAACACAATGTCACTAAATCAAATTGTAATCGATTATTATAACTCTATACATGTATGAATATTAAGGACATTGTTTTGAAAATTAGTAAGATATTCCTCAGAAAACTATCAATAGAACTCCCCTATGACCCAGCAATAGCACTACTGGGGATTTACCCTTGGTATACAGAAGTGCTGATGCATAGGGGCACATGTACCCCAATGTTCATAGCGGCACTTTCAACAATAGCCTAATCATGGAAAGAGCCTAAATGTCCATCCACTGATGAATGGATCAAGAAGATGTGGTTCGGGATTTGCAAGTGGGGGAAAGAAGAAACAGACTCCAGAAAGAAGACAACCTCAAGGTTCCTGAGTGAGTGATTGTGATCTGGGAAATTAGGGGACGGGTGGGTCCCGGTGGTGCAGGGGGAAGGAGCCCGAGCCCAACACTGGGAGAGCGCGCTGTGCCTTGGAGAGACCAGGGGAAGAGAAAGAGAGATGAAAACGCACCTAGAACCATCTCTAAGGGAGGAAAAACTCGCCTGTCTCCCCATATATAACTGCCTGGCACGGGAGAGAAATCCGTCCCATCTGGCCGGCGAATTCTTCCTTGGGCGCAGCATCCATTCCCAGCAGCACCGCGAAAGGCGGCTGCACAGATAAAGGCGGAGAAGGACAGATACCATATGTTTTCACCCATAGGTCTAACAGGAGAAACCTAACAGAGGACCATGGGGAGGGGAAGGAGGAAAAAGAGTTAGGGAGAGGGAGGGAGGCAAATCATGAGAGACTCTTGAATACTGAAAATGAATTGAGGGCTGAAGGGGGAGGGGGAAAGGGGGTGATGGTTATGGAGGAGGGCATTTGTGGGGAAGAGCACTGGGTGTTATATGGAAACCAACTTGACAATAAACTATAAAAAAATAAATAAATAAAAAGAAAATTAGTAAGATAAAAAGACTGAGTTTTTGCAAAATATTAGATGAAGAACTATCGTTGTTTTATATTAGCACATACAAGATGAATTTATGGGATTGAATCATAGAATGGAAGCAGTATGGAAGAATATAGGAAGTGATTATTCTAACTTAGTATCTTCTTCTGCCCCCAAAATTGATCTCAAAGGTTTAACATTCTGATAAACGCTTTCACTAAGACCTCACAGCAATTAATCATTCCTGCCACAGGTAGTAACACTGTCACTTTCCCACAGACAACACTTCCTGGGTCACGTCAGTGTCTCCAAGCAACACCAACATCACTTGTTGGTTCTGTTTCCACGCTAAAGCAATGAACTCAGGGTAAAGGCAAAGCTACTATTGATAATTGGCAAGATATATTCAAGACTCAGAAACTTACTTTCTGGATTAAGACATACATCAATGTCTCAACCCGTCCTCCCCACCTGCCTCCCCTTAAAAAAAAAAGTATCTGAGAGGCCAGAATTTTTTGAATCTTTGACATATAGAAACGTACATAATTCAAAAAAAATCATTTTAGTCCTTCTTCCCTGATTTCTTTGTCACTGAATTTTTTAAAATGAATTGGCACTGCGATCCTGAAATTTTCACTTCATATAATTTTAATTTACTGTTTTATTTGATGTATTTCTATAGAAGAAATAATAAGGGAGTCCTAAAAATGATTAAATCTTTGTTCTATGTATATAAATCATAAATCAAATGAACATAGTTTTATCTAATCCTTGAGTAGTATACAAGAGAAATTCATACCTGTGCCCTATCACAGTAAGTAATACACACACACACACACACACACACATATTCATACACATGGACAAACAAGCACACGACCATCTCCATGAGAACATAGAAAAGGGATTCAGAAGTATCATAAGGCAGAAAGTTTCTTTTCAGAGAAGGAATATATTTGAGTAACACTCTTGTTTAAACAACCTTATTGTCATTCATATTACTGTTTATGGAGAAGGTTAAATAGATTTCAGTATTTTCACCTGGTTTTAATATTAGTAATGCATATTATTTTTATGGAACTTTATCATGCATAAAGTATCTTTACAAATATCATTACTTGTGATCCTCATAGTAACCCGGAAGTAGGCAGGGTAGGATTATTCTTTCTCTGTGCATAATGTACCTGGGGTTTATACAGTCATGTGGCTGGTAGCAGTAGGGTTGAAATAATGATCCAGCCCCTCTGATTCTCACATCACTGCTCATTTTCCTTTACCCGCTGTTCAACTACAGTGACCTTTCAAAATACTTCCTAAGTCAAAATATATAATATTTAAAAGAAGAAGAAAATTCATAATGTCAAAACAAGAATGTTTCAGACCCTGAATGAAACACCTGAATCCAAAGGTGAGTGGAATAAAA
This sequence comes from Cryptoprocta ferox, assembly GCA_028646485.1. Taxonomy (NCBI): domain Eukaryota; kingdom Metazoa; phylum Chordata; class Mammalia; order Carnivora; family Eupleridae; genus Cryptoprocta; species Cryptoprocta ferox. The sequence continues at coordinate 143,488,413 of CM053567.1, forward strand.
TTCAAGTTTTCAGTAACTTTAAGGTCTAATAGAAGGGAAATTTTATTTCAAGAAAGGATTACAACACAATATATTTAAGAAAATATCACTATATAGGATGTGTCTCATAGTGACAGGATGAGAATTGATGCATAGCCAGAACATAGACCATGGAAAGACTTAAATGCCAATGCAAGGGATTTTTTTAGCTTACAGGTAGTATAATACAAATGAAATTTAAGCAGGACAGTAACAAAATAAGACTTGCATTTTGAAATTTCATATCAGTAGTAATACAGAGAATATTGGAATGATATGAAGAGAAAGTTCAGAGGTTATTTTAAAAATATGGAAGGGAGGGGAGAAAAATTAAATAGATATGAAAAACACAAAATGGGGAATTTATATAATATATAACCAATTAAATATTAGACATAGTGAATGTTTCCAGATTATTTGGATGAAGGTACCATTCAACTAAACATAAATGTATGATAGAATAAGAGTTTCATGGAAGGCTGTGAAAGAAAAGTGTTTCATGGCATCTGGTCACTCTGAATTTGAAGGGCATAGGGGAAGTGAATCACAAACCCCCATGAAAGCCTGAACTAGGGAGATAATTATTACTGAGAGAATGGCTTTAATAGAATTAATTGCAACCTGAAAATCAACACGTGTCTAGAGTTTTGGCTTTTTTGTTTTTGTTTCTTTTGGTTTTTTTAAGTCAGAAATGTAAGGAAGAGTTTGATAAGTTCTTTATATATTTTGGGTACTAACCCTTTATCTTCTCCCATTCCACAGGCTGCATTTTAGTTTTGTTGATTGTTTCCTTTGCTGTGGAGAAGCTTTTAACCTTGATAAAGTCTCAGTACTTCATGTTTGCTTTTGTTTCCCTGACCTTCTGCAACATGTTTAGTAAGAAGTTGCTCCATCCGAGGTCAAAGAGGTTGCTGCCTGTGTTCTCCTTTAGGATTTTGATGCTTTTCCATCTCACAGTTAGATCTTTCATCCATTTTGAACTTATTTTTGTGTATGGTATAAGAAAGTGGTCTAGTTTCATTCTTCGGCATGCCGCCATCCAGTTTTCCCAACACCATTTGTCAAAGAGACTTTTTGGCATTGGCTATTCTTTCCTGCTTTGCCGAAGATTAATTGACCATATAGTTGTGGGTCCATTTCTGGGTATTCTATTCTGTTCCATTGATCTATGTGTTTGTTTTTGTGCCAGTACCATACTGTCTTGATGACTACAGCTTTATAATATAGCTTGACATCTGGAATCATGATGCCTCCAGTTTTATTTTTCTTTTTCAGGATTTCTTTGGCTATTAGGGGTGTTTTATGGTTCCATACAAATTTGAAGATTGTTTACTCTATCTCCTCAAAGGATGCTGGTGGTACTTTGATAGCAACCTCGACACCCAAAAGCCGAACAGCCCATTTAAGAAATGGGGAGAAGATATGAATAGACATTTTTCCAAAGAAGACATCCAGATGGCTAACAGACACAGGAAAGATGCTCAACATCACTCATTATCAGGAAAATACAAATAAAAACCTTGATGAGATACCACCTCACACCTGCCAGAATGGCTATAATTAACAACACAAGAACTAACAGGTGTTATAGAGGATGAGGAGAAAGGGAAACCCTTGTGCACTGCTGGTGGAAATACAAACTGGCACAGCCACTCTGGAGAACAGTATGGAGGCTCCTCAAAAAACTAAAAATAGAACTACTCTATGACCCAGCAATTGCACTACTCAGTATTTAACCAAAGATACAAAAATACAGATTCAAAGGGGTACATGCACCCTGATGTTTAGGGCAGCATTATCAACAATAGTTAAACTATAGAGAGAGCCCAAATGTCCATTGACTGATGAATGGATAAAGAAGATGGGTATATATATATATATATATATACAGATATAGATATAGATATAGATAGATATAGATATCCTATATATGTTTATATACATCATATATATGATGGAATATTATATAATATATATAATGAATATTACTCAGCCATCAAAAAGAATGAAATCCTGCCACTTACAATGATGTGGATAGAGCTAGAATATATTATCCTAAGTGAAATAAGTCCATCAGAGAAAAACAAATACCATATGATTTCACTCATGTGTGGAATTTAAGAAACAAAATGATAAACATATGGGAAAGTAGGGAGGAGAAAAGAGAGTGAAGCAGACCACAAGAGATTTTTAATGACAGAAAACAAACTGAGGGTTGATGGAGGATAGCGCGTGGGAGATGGGCTAGGTGGGTGATGGGTATTAGGGAGGGCACTTGTGATAGGCACTGGGTGTTGTACATAAGTGATAAATCATTGAATTCTACTCCAGAAACCAATATTGTACTATATATTAACTACCTCAAATTTAAATTACAAAGAAGAAAGGGAAGGATTTCCAACAGTCTCCCCAAGTGCGAAAACTACTTTAAGTTTCAAGCTAAGCATATTTTCATCTAAAGCTGTTATTTAAAACACCAAATAGAACACAATGGAGCGGAATCAGTGTTTTAGGATTCTTTGTTATTGGAATATATTTGTTAAAGAGAAATATACACATAGAAAATATGTATCAATATTTTCCTAATTCTTTTGGTAGAATTAGAATTAGAATTAGAATTAGTTGGGGCTGATGGATGACATATGAAAAACAGTGAGTGAATTTTCCTTTACCATAAACAAGTACTTAAATTTACAACCTTTAACATTTAGTATGGTAAAGTAGCCACCTAGTATTATCACTATCTAAGATACCCAGTAAAAAATTGAAAAAGCATGAGTTAGTTGGATCCTTCATGATATCAATGAAGACAGATTAAATTTCTTTTTCATTCCCCCTACTCCAGAACCCCAAAAGATCCAACTTATTTTAGAGGAATCTGTGTTCCACTATACATAAAAAGAATATTATACAACTAAAAATTTTTGCTGCCTAAAAATATATATATACTAAACATCTTATAGTTAGCTTTTTATATGGTAAAATGTAATTTTCTCAAAGATAGAAATATGACTGCATTCTAGAAGTTTAACTGGTTAAAATAAATTTTACATAAAAGATACCATTAGCTATCTAGTGTAGTTGGGATAAGCTAAAGTTAAAATATGAAGAACTTGATGTAGACCTAAAGCATAACCATTTTTATAATGTATAAAAATAAAGAAGAGGGGAATGGCTATCCCAATGTGTTATAAAGGTGATTGATTAATTGTACAAATTGGAAACACCTCATATTTTTATAACTATAGGCAGCTGGAAAAAGTAACATGGTAATTGGTTTCAAGTAAATTGCCAAAATGACTAACATGATCAAACATATTAATGTTTTCTATCTTACCAAGTTAAAATACACAGAGATACAAATATAAGATTTTGTTTGAAACCAATGGCACATTTTAATTCATATAGATGAGGAAATAAATAACAATGACTCTGAACTCTAATTATGCAAGATGATTTGAGTAAAATTCCATTAGCTAGCTTCCCATTAATGAATTTTAAAACTACTGAAAACAAAATTTGAATTTTTCAAGCAAAAACTTCTCATCAGTGGTCAGAAAAACCAGCTATAATCATGGGGTTTTACATAAATAAAAGTTTACATAATAAAAAGAGTATAAATGTTTAAATGAACTCACACACACATGTGAATTTATGGAATCCTATTCCAATATTTAGTAGTAATGAGTGATTAAACTATCTTACATTTCTCTAAAACTAATTTTATCATCTGTTAAGAAGGACTAGTAATATCTACTTTGAAAGGTTGTTATGAGATAGGAAAGTAGAACCCAAGCAAATCTCCTGGTACTTAATATACTCTCAAAACAGAAAATGCAGGAGCTTCACTTTCGAGCCTTGTTCTGTCATAAACAACACACTTCCAAACACACTTTACAAATGGTTTGTAAATAGCAAGTTGTGTGATGCCATAAAATACCCTTTTTCTATCAGGCTCTTTTCATAAACGAACATGAAAAAATCAATCACATTCCTTAAATTTTTGTTCAAAACTTACCTTATCAGTGCTTACCCTGGATTAAAAAAACTCACTTTCATAATTTGTGGACACTAGTGTAGGTATTATACTTTCTCACCCTTAGTGTCTATCATCCCTCTTAAGTTGGTCTATTGTTTTTCTCTCTTTATAGCAGTAATCTCCTTTTAACATACAACATACCTATTTATTATATTTATTAATTTTTATTTACATTTCTTTCCTAGAGTGTAGACCACAAGTAATTAAATTTACTCAAAATACAATATATTTATTTATTATATTTATTAATTTTTATCTACATTTCTTTCCTAGACTGTAGCCCCCAAGTAATGAAATTTACTTTGCTGTTTTTGTTGTTGTTCACTGATGTGTCCCAAAATTTAGAATAGTGCCTGATATGTGATATGAATTCAAAAATAATTCCTTTCAAATCAATATGATAAATTAGATAATCCCTGATTCTAAACTAAAGAAGTAAAGATATAGTTTTCCATGAATATTGCCCAAAATAGAAGAAATGGAAAAAAATGCCCCTATTCCAACATTTACAAACTAGCAAACACCAGGATGATAACATTTCTAAAAGAAGGGAAAAATAAAGCATATTAATCTACTTTGGAATTGGATTCCAAAGTAGAATTACATTGGAATCTAATTCCATTAGAATTAACTGGTAGCCACTTATGCAATATTACTAGGTATTTCCAAAGATTTTACCAGTGCACTGATTGTTTTTTGAAACTTATTTCTCTCTACAAAATTATATTTGGAGATACTATTTAACATGTCAATCACTCTTATCCATAGTTGTTCAGAGTACATTTTTGTTAAATAGAATACTAGAACTATTTTCAAGACAAGAACTGGGTGTTGAAAGCCAGATATAATGTTATAAAAGGCTTCACATATTCAAATGCAGATATTCATATTTATCTACCTTTCCAACTCATCTGTAGGATATAAGATCTGTAGTCTCCTTGGATTCCATGGAATTTATTTTATTTCTTTTTAGCATAGTGATATATCTCAGATAGGCATTCTCTTCAGTTGAAAGGATACCACACTGGGATGTGTTTTGCATTTACATAATGCAGGGAAAAGGAACACTTAAAACTGATGGGGGCATCTCTATTTAGGACTCTTCATCAAATATTGGATTTAGGATGGCTACATGTCTTATCCTTGACCCTTTCAAACTGGCTCAGTGTACATTTTAGGTCTGGAGAGATTAGTTTCAGCTAAACCACAGACATATTTCTTAGAGAAACAAATGGTTCATAGAAGTCCCAGAACCAACAGATCTGAATCTCTTTATTCTCTGAAATCTGACAGTATTCAAGTTCAAAGACATGAGAATAAAACAGATTGTTTTATCGAGCATAACATAGAAGTTGATGTATGTCTAGTTTATATATGATAACTATGATCACTGAAATCTAAAACAACCATTTAGACATTTTAATTTCTTGAGTTCAGCTAAACATAACCAAGTTTATAATAATGTAGGTTATACACAAAAAGCTTGATTTGTTAAAAAATAAATAAATAAAAGCGAATGCCTACTACACACAAGACACACCTGCTGTTCCCAGAGAATAAAAACTTGAGTAAGAAAAAAAAAGTTGAGAAAGAAACAATCCTCATCCTCAAGAAGTTTACAGTTTTAACAAACTAAAGCCAAAATTAGGTTGATAGGGAGTACCAAACAGAATTGCTTCATTCTGACTCTATGGATGAGTGAAGGAGGATGCACTTAATGAGACATTGAACATTCTTTGTGATTTTGCTGAACGACCAAAGGATTTTAGATAGAGTAAATAACATAAAAATGGCATACAGGCAAGAAATTGCTCGAACTCTTAAAGGATTTCATAAGATATTGTTTTGAACAGAAGTTTAGTGTCTTGAGAAGATCCACCAGTAAGAAAAAGTTGATGAAAGAAAACTCAGAGAACTATTTAAAGCCCTATATTTTCTTTTCTTTTTAAATATTTTTTAAAGTTTGTTTATTTTTGAGAGAGAGAGAGAGAGAGAGCAAGCTTGTTTGTGCAGGAGCAAGCAGGGGAGGGTGGGAGTTGCAAAGAGAGAGAGAGAGGGGGAGACAAATGATCTGAAGCAAGAACTGACAGCACAAAGCCCCTCTTGGGCTTGAACTCACAAGCTGTGAGATCACGGCCTGAGCTGAAGTGGAATACTTAATTGACTGAGCCACCCAGGTGCTCCTAAAGCCATATATTTCCTGAATCTTAAATTACTAATTTAAGAAAATAGATTTTACTTTATTTGTCATGAAAATTTGAAGCCATTTGAACAGTCTCATTATTTAGAAAGGTGTTAGTTATTTTATTTTTTAATTTTTTTAATGCTTATTTATTTTTGAGAGAGAGAAAGACAGTGTGAATAGAGAAGGAGTAGAGAGAGAGGGAGACACAGCATCTGAAGCAGGCTCCAGGCTCTGAGCTGTCAGCACAGGGCCTAACACGGGGCTCCAAGTCACAAATCATGAGATCAGGACCTGAGCCAAAGTCCGATGCTTAACCAACTGCGCCACCTAGGTGCCCCAGAAAGATGTTAGTTATTTTAGACAGAAATGTAATGCTTAGAGACTGGAGTATTAATTAAAATTTAAAATGAGTCTCTCTGCTCCTCCCTGTTTGACAGACAGCTGCATCTTCAGGTGTAGTGTGAGCCACATCCCAGAGACAAGATGGTAAAGGTCAGAGTAAATGGATTTGGCCACATTGCGACCCTCGTCACCAGGGCTGCTTTTTACTCTGGCAAGGTCATCATTGTCACCATCAGTGATCCTTTCATTGACCTGAACTACATGGTCTACATATTCCAGTATGATTCCACCCATGGCAAATTCAACAGCATAGCCAAGGCTGAAAAAGGGAAACATCATCAATGGAAAACCCATCTGCCTCTTCCAGATGCAAGATCCAGCCAATTTCAAATGAGATGATTCTGGTGCTGAGTATGATGTGGAGTCTACTGGGATCTTCACAGCTATAGAAGAGGCTGGGGCTCACTTAAGGGTGGGGGCAAGAGGGTCATCATCTCTGCCCCTTTGGCTGATGCCCTGTTTGTAATGGGCATGAACCATGAGAATTACGACAACTCCCTCAAGATTGTGAGGAATGTCTCCTGCACCACCAATTGCTTGGCTCCTCTAGCCAAGGTCATCCATGACAAATTTGGCATTGTGGAGGGACACATGACCACAGTCCATGCCATCACTGCCACCTAGAAGACCATGGATGGCCCCTCTGAAGTTGTGGTGTGATAGCTGAGAGGCTGCCCAGAATGTCATCCCTGCTTCTACTGGTGTCACCAAGGCTGTAGGCAAGGTCATTCCTGAGTTGAATGGGAAGCTCAATTGCTTGGCCTTCCCTGTCCCCACCCTCAACATCTCAGTTGTGAATCTGACCTGCTGCCTGGAGAAAGCTGCTAAATCTGATGACATCAAGAAAGTGGTGAAGAAGGTATTAGAGGGCCTCTTCAAGGGCATCTTGGGCTACACTGTGGACCAGATTGTCTCCTGAGACTTTAACAATGACACCCACTCTTCCACCTTTGATACTGGTACTGGTGTTGCTCTCAATGACCACTCTGTCAAGCTCATTTCCTGGTATAACAGTGCATTTGTTTACAGCAACTGGGTGGTAGACCTTGTCGACATGACCTTCAAAGGGTAAGAACCCCCTAGACCACCAGCCCTAGTGAGAGCAAGAAGAAGAGAGAGACCCTTGGCTGCTGGGGAGTCCTTGCCCCAAATCATTCAATACACTGAAAATATCTTGACCTCCATAGTTTCCATCCCAGACTCCCTAAAGAAGGGGAAGGGTTTGGGGAGCCCTAGCTTGTCATGTACCATCAATAAAGTATACTATACCCAGCCTAAATAAATAAATACATACATAAATACATAATATTTAAAATGAATGATATGTTTGCATCATTACTTATGTCAGGATAGTAATAGTGGTGATGATGTCACATTTTTCATTACTAAATTATGGCCCAAGAATGATATTCTTAGTACATAAACCTATCACTAAAATAATCTAAAGAGTCTGTATTTCTGATTTCAGGAAACTAGAGACATACTTTGGTTAAATACTCATGTAAAGCAATATTATTGAGCCATACCTAATGCAAAAGACTAAAGGCCCCAAATAGATTAGGTAAAGTTGTATATAAATGTACTAAGAACAGAGAGTTTTTCAACTGGAATGTTGGTAACTTTTAATGACAGTTTAAAGATCTGCAGTATAAAATCAGAGTTAAAATTAATTTACTGAAAAATATTTTGTACAATAGAAAAAAATACATGCAATCCTTAGGAATAAATGAAACAAAACACAATCTCTAAGGACAACTAGAAACTTTTTTCAGAGTAATTAAAGAAAAGCTAAAAAGCCTGGAAAAGACAAATAATTGCAATAAAAAACCATGTTTACGATTATGTCTCAACAGGGTAAAATATCAATTCTTATAAAATTTATCCATAGATTTAATGTAATCCCAACCAAAAGATCAGTATAATCTTTTGTGGAACTAAAAAAAAAACATATTCTAAAATTTAAGGACAGGAAAGATCTTTCTAGCAATAAAAAATGGAAGAAATAACTCTACCAGATTCCCAGATTTACTATAGTAATTTAGGCAATATATAGGCAGAATAATGTCCCCCTAAAGATCCACATGCTTTAGTTCCCAGGGACTGTGAATATGTTACTTTATATGATAAAAGGAATTTTGCAGTTGTATTTAAGGTTAAGAATCTTAAAATAGGAAAATTATCTTGTATTATCTGCTTTGACCTAATATAATAAGGAGGTTATCCTGAATTATCTGGGTGGACCCAGTCTAATCACTGACTCATAAAAAGGGGGAAAAAAGTGTTCAAGAAATGTGATGATAAAAAAAAAGGCAGAAGAGATTCAGTCTGAGAGGAACTCAACCCAACACTGCTACCTTTCAGGATGGAACCAAGGATTGCAGATGGCATCTGGAAGCTAAGAACAACTCTCAGTCCTACAACCACAAAAAAATTCAATTCTGCCATTAAGCTACGTAAGCCAGCAAATAGATTCTCTTCTAGAAATTCCAGAAAGGAAAACGGTCTTGTCAACATTTTGAATTGAGCCCAATGAGACCAGTATCATATGTGTGACCTATAGAACTTTAAAAGAACAGTTGGGTGGTTTCAGCCACTACATTTATTGAAGGAGGAGGGGAAGAAAAAGCTTCCAATTCTTCATGGAAGGAGCTTAGAAGTCACTACCCCATCCAGATTAGTAAAAGCTAAACAGAATGAACTATCAAAAAGTTTTCTTGACTCTGTAAGAAAATGGAGGACACAGGGCAAACTGTTACACCTGAGATTGCAGAGACACACAGATGATCACAGGAGTCATGACTTAGCAGAGCAAAAAACTCATGAATAGAGTCTGCCTTTGGGACCAGTACTTGAATTGTAATTGACTAATTGCTAAAGGCTTGGCATGGTTAATTCTGATAGTTAAAAACTTCAGGAGAACCCAGTCATGGGAGGAGGGGGGCACACTTTTATAATTTTTACCCTCAGTAGCCTGACAAGTTTTCTCACAGTAAATATTGGAGAAAAACTCCCTCTTCTTCCAAAGGAAAAGGCAAAAAAGAACCATTTTGATATATGGTTCCTAACAAAGCCTGCTCTCGGGTGAACTAGCTAGCCAGAGCCTAACATTGGGGTAGATATTATCAGAACCTAAGTGACCTGGAAGAGGGGAGATACTTGATTCCAGCTGTCCCCAGCCTTCCGCATGGAGGAACAGGAATATCAGACGTCAGCCTCCTCCATCCATCCTAGCTCACCTAAGTGGGGAGAAAAAAATCTGAGAAACTCTTGTGGAGTTCACAGTCCAGAGGAATAGTCTCACTAAAGACTGAAACCTAATTATAAGTCTATAGATGATTCTTTTTCCCTACTTCTCACTACCACTTACTAAAGACCTACTTATTACAGTTACTTTCACCCAGTACATTATGTCCGGTTATCAAGAAAAAAAAATTACAAAGGTATAACAAATGGTAAAACACACACACACACACACACACACACACACAATTTAGAGGCACAGAACAAGCATCATAAGCAGACATGGCAGGGATGTTGGAGTTATCAGGTTAAGAATTTAAAACAACTATGATTAATACGCTAAGGACTCTAATGGATAAAATAGCATACAAGAATAGATGGGCACTGTAAGCAGGGAGATGAAAATCCAAGAAAGAACCAAAAGAAGTGCTAGAGATAAAAACAAAGCAAAACAAAACACTGTAACAGAAATGAAATAGGCCTTTGATGGGTTTATTAGTAGACTGAGCATAACTGAGTAAAGGATCTCTGAGCTAGAGGATATATCAATAGTAACTGTGAAACCCAAAAAAACAAAATGAAGACTGACGAGCACAGAATAGAATATCGAAAAACTGCGGGACACATACAAAAGATATAACATACACATACTGGGAATACTAGATGGAGAAGAAAGAGAGGAAGATGAATTATTTGAAATAAAAATTTCTGAACATTTCTTTCAAACTAATGTCAAACACCAAACAACAGATTAAGGAAGCTCAGAGATAGCTAAATAGGAGAAATGCTCCCCCACCAAAGACTATACATAAGCACCTCATCTTCAAACTACAGAAAATCAAAGATAAAGAAAAAAATCCTGAAAGAAGCCAATAGGAGGTGAAAAAAAACTACCATTACTTAAGAGAAATAAAGGTAAGAATTAATTTGACATCTCAGAAATCATGCAAGAAAAGAATGGAGTGAAATATCTAAAGCGTTGAGAGGAAAATAAAACAAAACAAAAAACAAGCAAACCAAACCCCACCAATCCAGAAATTCAACCACAGAAATTTTCCTTGAAAAGAAAAGGAGAAAAATAAGACTTTCTCAGACAAACAAAAATTGAGGGAATTCATTTTCAGTTAGATGGAAGGGAATGATATAATTCAGAAACTTAGATCTACATTAAGTAAAGAGTATCAAGGAAAGAATAAACAAAGGTAAAGTAAACAGTTTTATTTTTCTTATTCTTTACTGAGCTAACATATAACAGTTTGCTCAAAATAATACCAATAATGTGCTTGACTTATGTATGCTTGTGTCTATATCTTATGTATGTGTATTTGGTTATGTATACTTATATATATATAAAATGAATGACAGCAATTAGCCTAGAGATAGGAGGGAAGATTTAGGATTATTTGGTTATAAATCACTCACACTACCTGTGAACTGGTACAGTGTTATTTGAAAGTGGACTTGGATTAGTTCTACAGGTATACTGCAAACTCTAAGGCAATAAATAAAAATAGTAAAAAGAGAAGGAAACTGATATGCTAAGAAAGGAGAGGAAATAGAATTATATAAAATGTTCAGTTAAAATCATGATAAAGTCAGGGAAAACAAACAAAAAAAGGAACAAAAAACAAGGACAACAAATACAAAAGAGCAATGGCTATGGTAAATATTTCAATAACCACTTCAAATGTAATAATCTAAAACACACCAATTAAAAGACAGAGTTTGTCAAATGGATAAACAAAAATAAGAGTAAACCATATGGTGTCTACAAGAAACCCACTTTAAATATATGGACACATACAGATCAAAAGTAAATGGATACCAAAAAATAGCTATGCTAAAACTAATCAAAAGAGAGTAGGAGTTGTTCTTCAGATTGAGCAGACTTCAAAGGAAGATAAGCTATCAGCAATAGAGAAGGAAATTATAGGGGCTCCTGGCTGGCTTGGTCGGCTAAGCATCCGACTTCGGCTCAGCTGATGATCCCACGGTTCGTGGGTTCGAGCCCCACAACGGGCTCTGTGCTAACAGCTCAGAGCCTGGAGCCCATGGAACTACCTTATGATCCGGCAATTACACTACAGGGCATTTACCAAAAAAATACAAAAACACTAATTCAAAGGGATATTTGCACATCTATGTTTATTGCAGCATTATCGACAATAGCCAAATTATGGAAGCAGAAGCAGCCCAAGTGTTCATTGGTAGATGAATGGATAAAGATGTGTTATATGTATACAATGGAATACTATTCAGCCATAAAAAGGGATGGAATCTTGCCTTTTACAACAATATGGATGGAGCTAGAGAGTGTAAAGAAATAAGTGAAATAAGTCAGTCAGGAAAGACAAACACCATATGATGCCACTCATATGTGGAACTTAATAAACAAAACAAAGAGCAAAGAAAAACAGAGAGAGAAACCAAGAAACATATTCTTAACCATAGAAAACAAACTTATGGTTACCAGAGGGGATGGTGCTGGGGAGGTGGGTGAAATATGTGATGGGGACTAAAGAGTACACTTATCATGATTAGCACTTAATCACTGACTAATGTATAAATTTGTTAAATCACTCTATTTTATACCTGGAAACACTGTATGTTAGCTATAATGGAATTAAATTTTTTAATTAAGAAAAAACATAAATAGATAGATGATAGATAGATAGATAATACAGCAGTCAAAGAAGCAATCTCAATAGAAATTTTAAAATATGTTGAACCAAAAAACCACAAAACTTCTAATTTGTGAGATGAAATGAAAACAGTGCTTAGAGGGAAATTTATAGCTTTGTATTCATTATTAGAAAACAAAAATAATCAAAAATCAATAATATAAGCTTCCAGCTTAGGAAATTAAGGAAAAAAAAAACAGTAAATCCAAAGTAAGCAGAAAAAAAAGAGGAAAAAAGAAGAATTAAAGTAGAAATCAATTAAATTCAAAGGAGGAATCTAATAGAAAAAAATGAAACAAAAAACTGTTTTTGTTTTGTTTTGTTTTGTTTTTGAAAGATCAACAAAATCAATAAGAGTCTAGGCAGGCTAAGAAAAAAGAGATAGGATACAAATGATTAAAATTATAAATGAAAAAGGGGCTATAACTATAGATCATAAATATTAAAAGAGTAATAATAATAACAAACTATGCACAACTCTATGCCCACAAATTTGTTAACTTAGACCAATTCTTTAACAGACACATTTGTAAAAATTCACATAGGAAGAAGTAGACAAACAATAAGCATATATCTATTAAATAAATTAAATCAATAATTTTAAAACTTTCAAAAAATAAAGTAGAAGGCCCAGATTGATTGCTGATGAATGTTTTACCAAACATTTAAGGAAAATTTTATACTAATTCTCTATAGTCTTTTTCTGAGGATAGAAACAAAGGGAATACTTTCTAACTTGTTTTATGAGTCCATGGTCACCATGTTACCAAAACCAGGCACAGACATTACAAGAAAAGAAAACTACAAACCAATATTTCTCATGAACATAGATGTAAAAATCCTCAACAAAGTATTAGCTACACTGTATAATACACAGACACACACACACACACAGCCCACTACTAAGTGGGATTTATCCCAAGTATGCAAGCTAATTTCAACAAACAAAATAAATTCATGTGCAAAAATCTGAATCGAAACACAAACCTTATTTTATTCACAAAAATTAGTGCAAAGTGGATCACAGACCTAAAGTAAAATACAAAATTACTACACTTCCATAAAATAACACAGTGGTAAACCCAAATGACCTTGGATATGGTGATGACTTTTTAGATTCAATACCAATGGCACAATCCATAAAAGAAACCATTGGCAAGTTACACTCCATTGAAATGAAAAACTTCTGTTCCATAAAAAACAATGTTAAGAAAATGTGAAGACAAGGCACATTGGAAAAAAAATTTTGCAGAAGACATGTTAGATAAATGGCTATTATCCAAAATATATGAAGATCTCCTAAAACTCAATGATAATTTAAAAAAAAACACTCGATTAAAAAATGGGCCAAAGATATACAGATGACAAATGTGCATATGAAAAGATGTTCCATGTCATAGACTCTGGGCCTGGAGTTCTCTCTTGCCCAGCAAGAGAGCAGATGCAGGATTAAAATATAAGAGAGGTTAATGTCCCAGAGAAGACAAAAGTCCTGAGTAAGAGTCCTTGCTCCTTCTTTATTAGGATCAGAAGGCTTACAAGTGTGATGGATGTGCACAAAGAGACAATGAAACAGTGAACATTAAGTCATGTGTGTGAGGGAAAAAGCGTTTCAAAGATATCAGGTGTTAGGGGTTTGGGTCAATACAAAACAAAATCCCAGTGCTGAGCAGATGGCTGTTAACAGCCAGAAAGAGGCACCACATATGTTTATCTTAGCTAGCCAGGGGTTAAGACACAGCATGCTACCTCAGGGTCAACAAGGCACCTTTCATTTGCTAATGAGCTCTGCTGCTTCAGTCTATAGCCTTATATACCTGTTTACCAAATTTGGTCCCTCCTTCCTGTGAAAACAGCTTTCTGCTATTGTACTAAATTGGGGGGGGGGGGGTGATTCTGCCCTGAATACCTAATCTTGATTATCTAATCTTGGATGCTTTCATCCTGAGGCTTTTCATTCCTATACCTTTTTTCTATACTGGGGGCGTTTCATCTTGTTGACCAACTCTTGTTTACCTAATCTTGGAGGCTTTCATCCTGTGGCTTCCTATTTCTTCATGCCTTATTAGTCCATCGTGCAAGCTCAGGGAATTCCTAAACTTATTCCGCACAGTTCCACATCCTATGTCACCAGAAAAAAATCAAATTAAAACAATGAGAGGGGCACCTAAGTGGCTCAGTTGGTTGAGCATCCAATGCTTGATTTTGGCTCAGGTCATAATCCCAGTGTTGTGGGATGGAGCCCCATCGGGCTCTACATTGAGCGTGGAGCCTGCTTAAGATTCTCTCTCCCTCTCTCCCTCTGCACCTCTTCCCCCCGCCCACACACACTCTCTCTTTCTCTCTGAAATAAAAATAAATAATAAAATAGTAAAATTAAATTAAATTAAATTAAATTAAAATGAGATATGATTACACATTTACTTGAGTGGGAAAATCCAAAACTGACAACACCAAATACTGATGATGATATGAAACAACAGGAAGTCTAATTCATTGCTAGTAGGAATGCAAAATGGTACAGTCGGTTTGGAAGACAGTTTGATGATTTCTAACAAAACTAAACACACTCTTAAAATATATTATAGCAATCACAGTCCCTGGTATTTACCTGAAGGAGCTGAAAACATGTCTACACAAAAACCTGCACACACATGTTTACAGCAGCTTTATTTATTATTGCCAAAATCTGCAAAAGATAAACTCTGGTATGTCCAGACAATAAAATATTATTCACCACTTAAAAGAAATGAGCTATTGAAGCCATGAAAAGACATGGAGAAATCTTAAGTGTATATTACTAAGTGAAAGAAGCCAATCTAGGGGCACCTGGCTCAGTTGGTTAAGCATCCGACTTTGGCTCAGGTCATGATCCCATGGTTCCATGGTTTGTGGGTTCAAGCCCTATATCATTTCTGTGCTGACTGCGTGGAACCTGCTTTGGATTCTCTGCCTCCCTCTCTCTCTGCTCCTTCTTCTTCTTCTTCTCTCTCTCTCTATCTCTCTCTCAAAAATAAATAAACATTAAATAAAAACAAATTTAAATAAAAATTTAAAAAAGAAAGAAGCCAATATGAAAGACTACATGATCCGATTCCAACTATATGACATTCTGGAAAAGGGAAAAATAAACACCATAAAATGATCAGAGATTGCCAGAGGTTAGAGGTGAGAGGGATAAATATGAAGACCACAGAAGATTTTAGGGCAGTGAAAATACTCTGTGTGATACTATAATGATGAATACATGTCATTATACATTTGTCCAAACCCATAGCATGTACCCCAACAGGAGTAAAACATAATGTAAACTATGGATTTGAAGTGATAATGATGTTTCAAAGTAGGTTCGTCAATTGTAAGAAATACACCATAGTGGTGGGAGATAATGGCTAATGGGGGAGGTTTTGCATGTATAGGGGCAGGAGATACATGGGAAATCTCTGTATCCTCTCCTCAATTTTGCTGTGAACCTAAAAATTCTCTTAAAATGCAAAACCTTAATAATAAACAAACAAATAAATTAACCAACAGAGGTCATAGTCAATGAAGTTTGCTGCAAACTTAAAAAAAAAAAAGTGCCAAATATTTTTGAAGTGGAGCAATTGTCTCTTACTTAATACTGGTGAGAATGTGATTGAAAATCGCTTTGTGAAACAGTTTGTCAATATCCATAAAGGTAAAACTACATACTCTGTGGACCCTCAATTCTACCCTTAGGTATTAGCTATTAAAAATACGTGCTATGTAATCCAAGATACATATACATAATTGCCAATAGCAGCATTGCTCATAATATTCCCAAACTAAAAACCTTAAAAATGCCTATCAAAATAGAAACAATAATTATTAAATCTGATTTACAGAGCAATGCAAAAGAACTAATTCCATCTATGTATTTCTACATGAGATGGAGTTTTTCTTTAAATGTTGAGTTAAAGTAATTGGCATAAAACAATATGGAGAGTGTTTAATTCCCCATGCACACAAATTTCAAACAAGTTCATTACAATGCTTAGAGACACACATCTATTTGGTATACCTGTAGAGCAAGGAGATGATTACCATAAAAGTCAAGATAATGATTATTCAAAGTGCAGGAAGGGAGATTTTCATTCAAAAGGGAGTCAATGGCTGTGGGGAATCTGGCAAAATTCTGTTTACATAGGTTTTTGCAGTACAATATAGCAATTACATGTCATGTACTTTTTATTGTTCATGTTTTGAATAGTTTTGTGTAGTGTATTGCCTTCCACAACAAAAATTTTGAAACAAATGAAGTTAAATGATGTCTTTTTCATACTGAAAGCCTGCAATGACCAAGTTTCACTTACAGTTAAGCCCAAAGTACTTGCAACAGCATACAAGACCTTAACTTATCTGGACAGCATTACCTACCTGATCTCATCTCCTACCCTGCCTTGCTCATTCTGCTGTCCACACATTGCCCTTCTTGCAGTTTGTTGAACACTGAATCCCATTTTAGGGCTTTATCACTTGTTTATTCCTCTGCCTGGGACATGATTTACAAAGGTATCTTCATAGATTTTCCCTCACATGCTCTAGGTCTTTGCTAAAGCTTCATGTTCTCAGTGAACAACCTATTTAAAATTGTAAAGTACCACTGACCCCGATCCCCATTGTAAAAACCTCACAACACCTCCCTTTCTTTATATTTCTCCATATTTCTTATGACCATTTAGCTTACTACGGTTTTTACATATTTATGTGGTCACTTGTTTGTTTGTTTTTCATCATCTGTGTAGAAATGTTAGCTTCATGAGAGCAAGGGATTTCTATTAAATTAGCAAATAAATTAATTGAATGAATACTTACATTACATAACTTTCTCATGACTTCAAAGGACTTTACCTATGATGAACATAAATTTGATGATCATCTTGCATTTATTTTCAAGTCTCACAACTTCTGTGTGACAATATTTTTTTATTTTTATTTATTTTTTTAATTTTTTATGTTTTTTATTTTTGAGAGACAGAGAGAGACAGCGCAAGCAGGGGAGGGTCAGAGAGAGAGGGAGTTACAGAATCTGAAGCAGGCTCCAGGCTCTGAGCTAGCTGTCAGCACAGAGCCTGATGCAGGGCTCGAAACCACGAACTGTGAGATCATGACCTGAGCTGAAGCCGGACGCTTAACTGACTGAGCCACCCAGGTGCCCCGACAATATTTTTTTTAAAGAAGTGTTTTTACGTGAGATTACTTTATAATCAATACCTTATTTTTAGAGTGTGGATTTAATCATTAGTATTCTGAATCCCGGCTTTCATTAAACCACAAAGTCTTTTTTTAATGCTTATTTATTTATTTTTTAGAGAGAGAGAGGGAACAAGCAGGGAAGCAGCAGAAAGAGAGGGAGGTAGATGATTTGAAGCAGGCTCTGCACTGATAGCAAGTGAGCCTGATGTGGGGGCTCAAACTCATGAACAGTAAGATCATGACCTGAGCCTAAGCTGGACACTTAACTGACTGACAGACCGAGGTGACCCCAAAAATAAAGTTTTATTGTAAATAAACCCCTGGTCCTTTGAAAAAAAATGTTTACCATGGCATAATTGTGATACTGTACCACAGAAATATGACATCTCAGGGTTTACAAGAGTGAGAATTCCAACTGATTGATCTTCTCCCAGAGAAGCCTGTATTTTGAACACAAAGTGAATGCCAAATATGCAAAGAAAACTTGTTGGTAATATTTTAAACAGAAGGAAACTTGGCAGATGATGCCTGATGAAGGAAACTGATATCTTGATATTTTACAGTTGACTCATCTATTCCAGGTTTGATATGAGCAAAAGAAAACATAAGATGAGAAGACCAGGAATAAAAGGCAAAGATAGTCAAAGAAACACTGAAGAAAAAGACTGGAATGATGTATGGAGATCTGCAAAACTATAAGTTAAATTATGACAAAAGACTGGGAGACATGATAATTATGTAACGTATAAGAGTTAAAGGTTAAGAGGAATGCAATAAATTGTGAACCAGGAAAAGTGAATTTATAAAGGGGTTAATTTTTTTGTTCAAAGGCACATTTGGATAAAAATATTAGTGTTAGAGAAAAACTAGTCGAATCAGAGAGTAAACACTGGCTTGGCAGGAAAAATAATCAACATCTGTCACTTTCCTCCTTTTGGAGTGATATGTAAGAACAGCCACAATAGAAACAATAGCAGAAAATTCCCTTAGGTGGCAAGTTATAGACAGAACTCTGAAATCTGTGCTTTTGGGAAGAGTAATATAAAAGTCAAATGGACAAAAAATATCAGCAGAGAGAAATGGTCTAAAAGTGGCAATTTTAAAGTGCTATCGAGGTTAACATCATATGGCTTGGGAAAGGTCTAATGGAAGATAAGGAAAGTAAACTTTGCCACTTGGAAAGTGAATATATGGATAGCTGTGCTTGGAATAGCTATTGGCTGATATGAAACTGAGAGAGATCAAAATAGATTTTACACATACACACAGAGGATGGCCATATATATGTGTTTTTTACCTATTGAATTCTCTCTTTGAAAGATAGCAAAAATCCAGGAGATAATGATGAAAAAAGTACCAGATTATAACAGCTTAAAATATCAAAAGGCAATTCTCTCATTTAAAGTATAAAGGAAAAGTTTAATAAAAGGAAACGTAACTGTACAAAATGTTGAGCAAAACCTAATATGAAGACACATTTACAGAATTCCATGATGGGAGCCGTCACACTCTCCATATATATATACTGTTAGGAAGACAATAGAACAAGGTAACTTAAATGAAATTATTCCAAAAAGCCAAAGTTAAAGTTTTAAAAATTTAAAACAATTAAATTTGAATGTCATTACAGGTTATGAAGGAGCAATATTAAATTAGTGTAAACCAGAAGAAAATATTATTGACTTATTCTATGATTAACATCCAAAGTTACAACAAAGTAACTTTGTTCACTTTATTATGAAATGTATTTTATAATACATGTACGTATTAATAAAATGTCCTAAGTTAAAATATTGTGCATTACTATTAAATACAAAAAACACAATAATGTTTTATGCCTTACTTATGGTTATGTAAGACAATGTGATGGATGTCATAAAATAGAAAAAAGTGACTCATAAGTGCGGAAGGAAGGGCTCCTGGGTGGCTCAGTTGGTTAAGCCCCGTACTCTTGATATTGGGTCAGGTGGTGATCTCCCAGTTGTGAGATTGAGCTCCATGTCGAGCTCTGTGCTGAGTGTGGAGCCTACTTGGGATTCTTTCTGTCCCTGTTCTTCTGCACCTTCCCTACTCACATGTGTACTCACATGTGTGTGCTCTCTCTCTTTCTCTCAAAATAAATAAATAAACATTAAAAAAGAAGTATGGAAGGAAAACGTGTGTGTGTGTACACACACATAAATGAACTTATAATTCATTGAGTGCTTAATAAGTCTCAGGAAGGCTTACATTCTTTCATGCAAACACAAACACCTCTATTAAAAGTAGAGTTCTAAGTGCATTAAAGTGATATCCTAAAAGAGAACTATGAGAGTTCAGAAAAGGGAGACATTTCTCTTGGCTGGAGTTTCTTCAAAAATGGTGTCCTGTGATAACTTGCTTTAAAGGTGGGCCTTGAAGAAGAGGTAGGTTTGGATAAATAGACAGAAGAATATAGCATTCTATGTATATGCAATATTGTCAGTAAAAATATAGAAATCGTCAAACAAGGGACACAGATGAAAAAAGAGGAGTTCAGCAGGAATGTGCAAATGTGGGTGGTGGAAAATAGTGAGAGAAAAGAAAAGTTAGGCTGGTTCTTGTTTGCCATATTCTAAAATAATATATGAGGTCATAGAACTAAATTTCTTGCTTTTTACTGATGTCTTTGTGATTGATGGTGGTATTTTGAAATCTATGTCCTTATGTAGAAAGTATTATCATTAACATTCTCGTTTCTAAAAATAAATCAGGTGAAAATATAGTTAATACCCTTTATTCATTAATTATACATATACACATTTGTTAAATGTTTAATTATAAGCAAAGATAAATATGTTGTACTGCCCATCATGACTATGTCTTTACCTTATCCTTAAAATTTTTGATACAAGTAAAACTTACAGGTTTTTCATAGAAGAAAATGACTCTTACGAAAATTCAGAGTCAGGACTCATTCTGCCTATGATACAGTTTCTCCTAAAATAGCTATAGTGGACACAACATACTGTAACCTCCAGTGACTCAGAGCCTTGTATAATCCCTTCTTCTTGAGTGGGATCACAGCCTGACTTGCTGCAAGCCAACAGAAGCAAAGATGAAGGAATTTTGCAGATATAATTAAGGTCTTAAACCACTTGATTATAAGTTTCTCAAAAGACAGATTATCCTGATTGGTCCTGACTTAATCAGATTAAAGCCCTTGAAAGAGGGACTAGTGCCTTCTTTAAAATCAGAGACTCACTCTCCTCCTGGCCTCAAAGAAGTCAGCTGCAATGAGTTCTACATCCACAAGGACATAAATTCTACTAGCTATCTGAGGGAGTTTGGAAGTGAGTTTTTTCCTAGTGGAAACTCTGATGAAAATGTAGTCTGGCTGAAACCTCTGTTGCAGACTCCAAATAAGACTATTAGCAGAGGATCCTGCTGACAAGATGCTCTCCTTGACCAAACTTTAGTCGGATTCTTCTCAACTCTCTCCTCAACTAGGTTTGACCATTGAAACTTCCTTGTCCATTTTTGCATTGCCCACTTTAAAAATCCTGCCGAGTCAGTTTAGCAAGATTCCTCACTCTTGATATCTGATCACCTTGGATATCTGATCAAATTTCTTATCCCCCTCTCCACTCCTTTGTATCTGATCACCTTAACCTGCCTGCTTCAAGAATTCTGTTGAGCTGATTTAGCCAGAATTTCTCCTTACCCTTGATGGTTCCTCTTAGTAATTTTCCACTCACTGACCCCCAACTGCTCCTGGGTATAAATCCCCACTTGTTCATGCTGCATTTAGAATTTACTTAGTTATATTTTCCCTCATTATAATAGTCCTGAGTAGAATCTGTTTTTACTGCTATAACTACTATTCAGTTCTGGTTTCTCTTTAACACAGCTAAACTTTGCCTGGACTCCTGACCCTGATAATTAGTGTGTTGTTTTGGTCCACTAATTCTGTGGTAATTTGTTATATCATAAGAAAAAAAAAAACTAATGCAAAAGCCAACATAAATATATATTTTCTTTTCAGTAATGAGAATGAAAATTAAAACTCTATATCTGATTACAGACTCCCCCTTCCAGGAAAAAAAAATGAGTACAGAATTAGCATGTGAGGACTACACAATGCTCTCTTAAGCACATATCCATAGAACACTGATTACCTCACATCTTTTGTGGATCATGGAGTTAAGTAAATGTATTCCTTATGCTTCGTCTTAGAGTCTTTTCAAAGTATTTGTAAATAAAGAGTGAATAAGTGTAGCAAAGCAAACAATTAAGTTGCAATCAAGAGCGTTTGTTTTATGGGTGCTGGGGTAGCTCAGTGATTTAAGTGTTAAGTGTCTAGCTCTTGATTTTGGCTCAGGTCATGATCTCACAGTTCCTGGTGATGAAGTTTTGGTGTGATGGTGGGATGGTCTGGAGCTGATGGCCAAGAAAGAATTCTTGAAGATGTCTTTGGTGCAAAAAGGTGATTTTATTAAAGCATGAGGTCAGGACCAATGGACAGAAAGAGCTGCACTGGGGTTGTGGTAGGTAACTGATTATATATCCTCAGATTGGGAGGGGGTTAGGATAGAGTAAGTCTCTAAGGAATTTTGGAAGCAAGGTTTCCAGGACCTTGAAGTTTCTAGGGAAATGACATTTATTACTGTTTAGTAAAACTTCAGTACCGAGACCCTTCAGATATATCAGGGGGCCAAAAGCCTGGAGTGTGATTTCCAGCATATATCTTGGGGGAGTTGAGGTAAAGGAAGTTTCCAAATGAATTTTTATATAAAGTAGACACAGGATCCTCAAGGTTGGGATAATGTTAAGCTAAGATTCCCTTTTGTCCCTAGTGAAGTGTCATCATTAAGGCAGTTGAGCTGCTAGAGGGAAGTCACTCTGTGGGTTTCAAGGGCTTATCAATCAGCTGTAGGTAGTAAGGGAATTTAAGTTTTCATTTGCCTTATTTCCCATATCACCATGGCAAGCACTTAAACCCCTTTCCTTTGTTCTTGGGTAGCTAGGAGTGTCTGAGGAATATCACACATATCCCATGGTGGGGGGAGGGGGTGGCTGCTGTTAGCCTGTACTTTGCCCTCAGCTTGGCCCATACTTCCCCATCAGTTGGATCAAGCCCCACGCTGATAGGGACCCTGCTTGGCATTCTCTTTCTCTCTCTCTCTCTCTCTCTCTCTGCCACCTGCCCCTGCGTGCTCTCTCTCTCTCTCTCTCTCAAAAAAATGAATAAAATAAAATAAATTTTAAAAAGAACATTTATTTTACTAAAGATATTTTGATAATGTGGATAATGCACCTATGGAAATTTGAAAATTGATTGTACAGATTTGGGGAGATAAATTCTAACATATTTCAAAGAACATAGGAATTATTCACAAAGCCTTTGTTTAGCCATTAAACTAAAAAAAAGGATTTAAACTGATAAAATCTCAAGCTTTTAATGCTATTTTTCTTGACATGTACATTGTCTGATTTTGTTTTACCTGGAATGAACCGTTGACAGTTAAATATTCCTATGGAAGTATGTTAACTCCAAGTGTCAAGGGACCCCAGGAGAGTAGTGAATAATAAATAACAGCATTTCTTCTTTGTTAGCTTCTCACATCTATGCTTATGCTTACTGAATATCATGCTGAGTATCCAAAGAAAGTGTGTATTTTTGTGAAACAGAAGCAAGATACTATAGAGCCAACTTCAATCTAACTTCAGAGGATCTCTTGCTGTGCTATCCAGACAATTAAATCACCACATTCCCTTGGTGAGTTACCTGGAACACAGAAGTGCCTAGAAAATTAAATTGAATATATCTTGTTTTTAACCATTTTATTAGAACCATTTCCACTGCGATTCTAAAGGATTTTTAATGATAGTTTGCTTACTCTATTACATTTCATGAGGTGGATTTTTCCAATAATGGCATGTAATAAATAAAATGAATAAATACTAAATGGAACTGTAATTAAATAACTGCATTGATGAAACACTGAAAATAAAATAGAGTTTTAATGGGCACATAAGAAAGCGCCCTGTAACATTAATTGGCCACTGTGACTTCACAATCTTATGATATATTATGGCTACGATCAATGAAAAAGTGAAACCAAACAACAATGCTGAAATAATATCCACGTATTATAAAACTGAAAGTAAGAGGTCAAACGTAGAAAATTGAACTCCAAATATAGGAAAAGAAATCTTATATCTACCATTAATGCCAGATCTTAATATTGATTAACATTCAGTCCATAAGAGCATCTTCCAAATATGAAAGCAGTCTGCTATCCTTTTACATTGGGTAAACCTAATGAATTGTTTTTCCAATAATAATGTAAAATCTCATTTACAGAAATATATTTTAATAATGATGTGAAGTGTATTATCAGTTCTGTTTTTAAACTATCCACATTGCCTTGTCTCCATTCTTTTTAAATTCAATTGAATCATACAATTCAAGAAAATAATAGTGTTTTAGTTAATGGGAAAAACTAGAAAGACAAATATAATTTAATTATTTTTTGTTATTTAAAATATTATTTTTATAACAAGACATGTCTTTCCTATATTCCTGCATTTACCATGTATAGATTATTCTATTATATATTGATATGCTAAAATATGACTTCATAATATCTCAGCTGGAGTTATATTTTGATTAATGTGTGTTAAATACCTGCCAATGTTCACAAAGTTGCTCAGAAAATTCCAATTTTCTTAGAATATGCATATTAGCAAGTTAAGGTGTTAACTTCAGTTGTTATGGTCTGAATGTTTCTGTATCTTCAAAATTCATATGTTGAGAATCTAATATACAAGATGGTAATATTAGGAGGTGGAGCCTTTGGAAGTAATTACCTAATGAGGAAGGAGCCCTCATGAATGGCATTAGTGTTATAAGAGTTATAAGAGAGTTTCCTTCCCCTCTCTGCTCTCTGCCATGTGAGAATACATTGAGAAGTTGGCACTCTGCCACCCTAAAGAAAATCCTCACCAGAATTCAGTCATGCTGGCACCCTGATCTCAGACTTTCAGGCTCCAGAACTCTCAGAAATAAATTTCTGTTGGTTATAAGCCACCCAGTGTGTGGTATTTTATTAAAGTAGCCCTAATAGACTAAGACAATTGTCTACATGAATGTTTCATTATTTCTTATACATGAGTTATATTAAAGGATGATAATTGTGACAGATTGTATTTTCCAAGGAAGATCACAATATTATCTCCTATCAGACATACTTATCTGTAATATGACTTAGTCACTGTCTCATTAAAAGACAGTCTATCTCTCAATCCCTTTTAACCTGTTTGACTTGTAACTGCATTGACCAATAGAATACAACAGAAGTGATACTGTGCCAGAATCATGGGTCAACATTAACTGGCTTGGAATCTTCTAAAGCTCACCACTTGGAATCTACACAGTTTTATGGAGTGCAGTTACCCTGGCAACACCATGCTGTGAAAAATATCAGATTTAGGTTCATGGAGGGGGAGCTATCCTGTGGAGAAATGGGGGGACGGGGGGAGTGCAGAGACAGAAACAGAGACAAAGAAATCGGGAAATCTGAATCATCAAGGTGCCAGAGATTTGAGTAAAAAGCCATTTGAAAATGAAATCCTGGGGCGCCTGGGTGGCTCAGTCGGTTAAGCGTCCGACTTCGGCTCAGGTCATAATCGCACGGTTGGTGGGTTCGAGCCCCGCGTCCGGTTCTGTGCTGACAACTAGCTCAGAGCCTGGAGCCTGTCTTCAGATTCTGTGTCTCCTTCTCTCTCTGACCCTCCCCTGCTCGCCTGTCTCTCTCTGTCTCTCAAAAATAAATAAAAAACAGAAAAAAAATTTTTTTAAAAATAAATAAAAGAAAGTGAAACCCCAATCCTCAGCCATCTCAACCAACACCATGTAGATCAAAAACAAGCCACTAAAAATAAACTCTTCTAGAATCTCTGCCATAAAATTTAGGCAAAATGAAATTATTTTTACAGAGTTATATTTCAGTGTGGTTTGTTACTAATTACCCATAAGGAACTTGCTAATTAAAAGCAGGATGCTGCCGTAACAAGGCAGCAAGAGGAAGCCCACAAGAAGTTTGGGAAGATAGTGAGAAAATCGTATTCAGACTAGACAAAGTTGATTGTGCTACATACTAGTGGAAAGGTTAGTGAAACATGGAAAATAGGTAATGTTTTTAATGAACTGTTAGACCCACCAAAGACACCAAGCAGGAAGTTGAATGTGCCAACTGGTCTCTTTAATAAAGCTATAAAAAGCCCAAGACACTTGTAGAAGTCCTAGAAAATGAAATTACATGGGAGGAGAGAGATCAAGTCCAAGGAGCTCCAAGAAATCTGACATGTAAGCAAAAGGTTACCTTGAAAGTGGAACTTCCAGCTTTAGTAGCCCTGACAGATAACACATTCAAATGCAAATCATCCAACAGCTCATCTTCCAAAGTCTCATGCTTTAAATTGTGAGCCAAATAAATTGTTGTTTTAAGGCATTAAATTTGGAGTGGTTTTGTTATAAGCAATAAATAGCTGGAACCTCATGACTGATT
Source organism: Cryptoprocta ferox (assembly GCA_028646485.1). Lineage (NCBI taxonomy): Eukaryota > Metazoa > Chordata > Mammalia > Carnivora > Eupleridae > Cryptoprocta > Cryptoprocta ferox. Next base: position 143,514,726 of record CM053567.1, read on the forward strand.
TCCCTATGTGACTATAATTTAAATAGATTACTCCATTAATTTTTTTAATTGTAGAAAATAAGTTATAAGACTGGTTCTAAATGTGCCATTTAAGGTTATAGAAATTTCTAAGTTATAAATAGGATCTAGATTTAACAGCTGGATAATTGGAGTTATAGAATTGTATTTTCTCGATAATTTATTACTATATGTATGGATTTTTTAATGTTATTTTCTTCGCTTATGTTTTCTTTTATTTAAGGGAAGCCAAATCAAATATTCAGTCTAACAGTTGACACAACCAAAAATGATGCTGTGTGCCTGTATCCATGTTCATGAATGTTTTTTTTTCTCAGTTCTTTGAATTTAATAATCCATTGGCATCTATTTTTGTTGATGACAAGTTTGTTTTCAGACCATTTATCATGTCTTTGTAGTCAATTTTTCCTTTCCTCTCTCTGATAGCTTTAAAGTTTTTTGTTTTGTTTTGTTTTGCTTTTTCTTCACTATGTTCTACAGTATCACTATGTGGTCAAGAATAACTGCATTTATCCTTTCTAGAAGTCTGTGTGTACTTTCAATCTGAAGGCTAAGGTAATTCTCAATTCAGAAAAATTCGTATGTATTTTCACTTTAGATAAGCTTTTCCTCACACTGTTCTCTCACATTTGGTATGGTTGAGTCACAAGTATATTCTTTATGACTCCCAATTTCTCTTTCTAATTTTTAATTTCTTTATCATTCTATGCTGCATTCCAGATGAACCACTTGGTATGTCTTCCTATTCAATATATCTTTCTTTGTGTTTGAAGAATGTGGTGTTGTAAGGAGTTTTTTTTTTTGTTTTTTTTTTTTATATCAGTTACTGTATTTTAATACAACCTATAATTTGATTTTAATATCCATCAGTTCTTAGAGGAGCCTGTCTCTCTTTGTTTCATAATTTCTTAATGATTTTAGGGTTATTATTTTTTTCCATTTTCTCTTTTAGTATCTTCAACATACTTTAAAGTCATTTTGAAATTGCCCTAATGTTTGCATTTTATTTAATTGCTTTTACTTTTTTATTGTTGTTCATTTTGCTGATCAATTTTTTAGTGTTAGCATTTCTCACATACTTGGAATATCTGCACAAATCTCTCATGGGAAACCCTCCCCCCAATACCTCTTCTTTAATCTTTGTCCAGTGGTTTTACATTTGCCTCTACCTGGATTCCCAGACCCTATTCTATTCTGGAATGAGGAATTATACCAACTCTCATACTGTAATGACTCAGGACTATTGTAGATTTAGTTGCTGAGTTAACAAGTAGACAGGGTCTGGGATGATTTCTTCACCTTCTTCCTTTTTTCAAGACAAGCAGCTTTATAAAAACCATAGCTCCTAGAAATTGTCACAGCTTTTTTAGTCTATTTTCTTGAATAAATAAGGAGTCTTATTCCAGTCCTCATTTTCATGTTGAGTGGCTGGTTCTTAACCTATGCCCCAGTTTTGCCATCCAATATTTTATGTCATAGGAATTGAAATACAGTCCCCCTACTTACTTAGAGTAGTATGTAGTCCTTAATACAAGCATACTCATGGGACTAGCCACAATTTGTGAAAATATATGCATTTTAAAAATTTTAGTTTTGTCATGTTTGGAAGAAAAGAGGAAGCTTGAAGTATTTACAAAGTTATCTTGACCAGAAATCTCTTGAGAGCTCACTATTGCTATTGTTTCCCATTAGTATATGTTCCCCATCCTAATCTAGACATCAAAGCTTTTACTCTAAATATCCAGGAACATCTGTTTTTCCAGATACCTATATGCTATAAAGGATCTTTAGTCAAGGACCATATAAAGACAATAAAAATATTCACTAAAAAGGAAAGAGTTTAAACACAGTTACTGAAATGTAAAGTTCACTGTATAAATAGATAAAATTAATAATAATGATTAAATACACTTTAACAACACCTTAAATTTCCTCCTTATCGAGAAACAGAGGATAGAACTAAACTAAACTAAACAGAGGATAGAGTGTGCTTTAGACTTTGACTTGTCTTCATTTTGTCTACATTTGATTCTGTTGTTATCCCTGGTTGCCTGGACATATGTTTTGCATATGTCTTCAATCTTTGAGTCTTTCATCATTAATCTCAGATAGTCATTATTCTTTTCCATTTTTTAAATGTTTATTTATTTTTGAGAGGGAAAGACACAGAAAGTGAGTAGGGGAAGGGAAAAGAGATGGAGACACAGAATTGGACACAGATTCCAGGCTCTGAGCTGTCAGCTCAGAGCTCGACATGGGGCTCGAACTCATGAACCATGAGAGCATGACCTGAGCAGAAGTCAGATGATAAACCGACTTAGCCAATGAGGTGCCCCTCTTCTCATTCTTAACCTTGGTAATTGTTACATAATACTTTTTACCTTTTCTTTCTAATCAGATTCCATGAAGTGTATTTCTCTCAGTGAATTTATGTTTCTGTTCTGCTTAGGATAGGTAAAAGATTTTTTATAATGATTATTTAATTATTTTGAGAGAGAGAGAGAGAGAGCACAAGTGAGGGGGGGCAAAGAGAGAGGGAGAGAGAATCCCAGGCAGGCTCTGGATAGTCAGCGCAGAGCCCCATGTGGGGCTTGATCTCACAAATTGTGAGATCATCAAGAGTTGGACTCCTAACTGACTGAGTCACCCAGGCAGCCCTAAGTAAAAGAATTTTTAAACTAGCTTTGGTGGAAAAAAAAAAAGTTGACGTGTTTTTATCTAAGGAGTGATCTCCAGTGACAAATCAATGTAAACATCATGAGTCTTTCCACATAACACAGTTCTGCTGGGAATCAGTAGTTTGCTCTGTATTACTGTTTAGTTACTTCATGGCAACATATCATAGGGCAAATAAATATATAATGTCCAATACTGAGAGTATATAATGAAAGGTATATTTCTTAAATTTAAAGAGTTGCAATCTATTTGGAAAGGCAAAGAGAAAATTTTTCAATACATTAATTTTGTTCTGTGCAGGTTAGATTGTAAGAAGAAAATGTGATCAACAGAGAGATTAGATAGGGGAAAATTGGAATGGAAGTATGAAATAAGACGGGTCTAAATCATAATGATGGCATAGGGATGAAAAGAGCAAACCAAGAAAGACAGCAAAAAGGAGTCAACATACCAGGAGACATACCAGGAGACAGGACCTGAGAAATACAAGAAAGAGGAGTGAAACATGATGATCATAATGACAAGAATAACACCTGCAAGAAAAAGAACAACAGTTTATGTCTGCTAAGTACTGACTGAACTATTTCAAGTAGAGGAAAATAAAACAGTATTAGTGCCAAAGACAGAATGTGGAAAAAGCAATTTTAATAAGAAAAATATTGTTTTAGAAGTTCCAGGCTTTATGTGACTGTATGACCTTCTAAAGGAGAAGCCTTAGATGCAATTTTTAAAGGAAGTAAGACAAGGTGGAATAGAGTCTTGAAGAACACTCAAGAAACAATAAAATGAGAAATACAGAGTGTAATTTATCTTAGAAGATGTAGTTACTTTCATCAAATCTACATAAGTTCTGAGGACTTAGATGGGATTTTACATTTTATCACTTCAGCAATTAAATAATGAAGAAATGTCTTCTATATTACTTTTTTTAATTTTTAGATCTTTCTTAATATGAATATTTATGCTCTAATTGTGTTGCCTAATTGCCAAACAGCATCTCTCTACAGCATCAGATCCCTGGGGTAAAAGTTACTACAGAAAACTAAAAATTGCACTGTTTCTTTCTGTAAATGTGTTCTCATTTTCATCTGTAATTTAATTCAAAAGAAAGCTATCATTTTAGACATGCAGGAGTATAAGGTATGCCTGAATCTACAATGGCCTCTGGAATCATCTCTTCAGAATACCTTAAAGTGCTTTGAAATACACAATGAATTAATAAAACTGTAACTGTTTTCCTGGATTTTTTTTTTTCAAGCAACAAAGTTCCATAAAGAGAAGAACTATGCAGCTCACATACTGTCATTTGTGTCCCTTTCCACCTTGGCACAATAGCCTACTTTGTAGAGGGCTCCATAGAGAATTCTATAACACTGGGTGGCGCTATATACTAACAGAAAAAATATTTATTTAGCATGAATATAGGGTTTTCTAGCTTCGGTTCATTTTTGCAATCTTGGTATCAAGTGTTACTAGATATTATTTTGCTGGTCATTCTGATATTCCACTCACACAAATGTCTGGTGTAAATTGGTCTATTAGCAAAGAAATGTCAGCCATGTTGCTCCAACTAGGTAATATTTCATGAGAAAGCATTATGACAAACGGGAAGAAAATAAAACATTTGATAGAGAAGCATGTTTCCCTCATATTGATGACTGAGGATATTTGTTGGAGGGAAACGTTAAACAAGTCACAAATTTGCATAGCCAGTTAATTCCAAAAACCACATTTTCTACAACGTGATTGTTTTGAAACAATGATTTAATAATTAATCAGATATAATATTGAAGTTATCTAATTCACTCACCTAGATCTTCCCAGAGTCATTTAGACAAATAAATTGAGCCATCCTTTTTGGAAAATTGGATACCAAGGCATTTATATTCGAAAGAGATAAATATGAGAGTTTTCTATTAAGGTTCTTAACAGAACATTAAATACATTTTTGAGGGCAGGTGCTTTTCATTTTTCTCTTATAAATGATGTATAACTAACATGCGTTTTTAAAAATTATCAGATAAAGAATAGTATTAGCATGCGAATGTCCTCTCTTGCCAGCACCCTCCCTCCTCATCTACCATTTATATTCCATAACTCAAGATAAAAGTTGGTATTCCATCCAGTCCTTTTTATGTGCATGAAGTACATTTAGGAATATATATATATATATATTTCCCCAATACCCAGTTTCCTATTTTATGCTACTAGGATCATACTATGCATATGGTTTGACAACTTGCTGTTTCAGTAAAAACAGATCTTAAACATCTTTCTGTGTCAACATAAAGGTCTAATTAATTGTATTTAAGCAGCATGGATATGCCATAAATTCCTTTACCATTTTTCTAATCGAATTGTCAGAGTGTTTTTCCCTTTATTACAAACAATGTTGCAATAAACATACTTTTACACACATCTCTGTATATATGTGTATTTCTGTTAGGAGGATATTAGAAGTAGAATTACTGAGGTGAGGTAAAGAAGGGGGTGGGGGGGGAGGGAAAAATAGAAAGGGAAACAAACCAAAACAGACTCAACTATAGAGAACAAACTGAAGGTTGATGGAAGAAGATGGGTAGGGGGATGGGCTAGATGGGTGATGAGTATAGTATTAGAAGGGCACTTGTGATGAGCGCTGGGTGTTTTATGTAAGGGATAAATCACTGAATTAATTCTACTTCTGAAAACAATAAAGCACTGTATGTTAACTAACTAAAATATAAAAAAGAAAAAAAAGAAAAAAAATTGCTGAGGCGAAAGGAATACACTTTCTTAAGTTGGTCTAATTTTGCATTCTCTCTGATAGTGCTATTCCAACCTTGTTGGAATCCCAATCCAGTTCTTGGCAAAAAAAAATGAGCAGTCTGAATTTTTTTTCTTTTTTCTTTTCTTTTCTTTCTTTTTTTTTTTTTAACTTTTCCCACAGTTAAATGTGAGATGCTGTATCTTACTGTTTTCACTGATAAGTATATGTGAAATTGTGGGTTCTTTTATATTTTAATTGGAGTCAATGGACTTTTTCAGAGTTGCACATTTATACCACTTTTATACATTTTCATACAATGTTAATTCTATGTTTTTGCATAGCATTATAGGAAATTTTTATAACATGCATATTTACTGTTTGTTAATAATAGCCACTCTAAATATTTATTCTAGCCTCTCATTTGTCTGCTGGCATTGCTTATACCATCTTTGATGAATATAAACTAAAAATTATTAGTTATCTATATTCGTCATTTACTTTATGAATTCTTATTTGTGTCTACTTAAGAAAACATTTTCCACTCCAAACTTTTCAAGAATTTGTATTTATTTTTTATGAATAGTTTTATAGTTTAGACTGTTATATTTTTCTCTTTATTTCTTCTAAAATTCAATTTTGTGTACAGCATGTAGGAGGGAATCAAGCCCTTTTTCTCAAATTTAGCCAATTTTCCAGACCATTTATTTAAAACTTCATTTTTCCCATTGATTTGAAATATTGCTTTAATTATAAACTCAATAAATCATTTTTTAGGTTTTGAATAGATGTTTACTTTTTGTTTTATTGTTTACACTTCATTTTATTTTCATAAAACTTCTATCATTATAATCACATTATATCAATACCATTCATAAGCTTATTTTTAAAATAAATAAGCTTATTTGATTACAGAGGGATGTTATTTCTCAAATTACTAACAACTGAGCTAAACTAAACAAGATTAAAATTCTCCTTCAAGATACGTTAAAATGACTGTTTTTATATTTTTAATTTTTTCATAATATATACAGTGATTTTCTTTAATATTTATAAAATACTATTTTTCTCAAGAGATTTAAAAAGAATTATCCTGGACCCAGAAACTAACAATCATATATTGACATAGATATGAAACAATTTATATTGGCAAGGGGAAGAGATACGATTTTAGTAATTTTGCAATTATTATGTCTGTATAGCTTGACTTTTTTTGGAGTGTAAGCTGGACAAACTAAACATTTTTCTTAGTAATATAGATGAAGACTTTTTGGACTAGATTTTGGCCTTCTGGTACATCTTCTAAAAATATGATTGTATGATAGTTTTTAATCCAAGGTCCCTTTTTTCTTTTAAAACATCTTCAACAGCGAGAACAGTTCTTTACATCTAATTCTTGATAATGGTACAATATTTACATGCATATAGTGTGAACGGCTATGAACTGTTTTTGGTTCACACCGTTTTTGTCATCAAATGTGTGAGTTTTTCCTCACATCAACCAATTCTCCAATGCTCTGGACACCACGTGCATATCTACAATTCAGTTGACCTCTGACACTAACCATCCAGAATTAATGCAGACTCCAAAAGTTGAGGATTCAGTCCCACAAAACTGCCTTTGCACTGCAGATGCCAATCACAACTCCCACGCCTCCTGTACTTCTGATTGATCACTATAAATCCATTTGATAATTTGTTAGAATGACCCCTGGAACTCAAGAAAGTGCTTTACTAGTACTAGTTTATTATAAAGGACAAAACTCAGGAAGAGCCAAACAGAAGAGATGCAGAGCACAAGGAATGGGGGAAGGGCATGGAGCCTTTATGCTCACTTGAAGCATCACCATGCCAGCATCTCAATGTATTCACCAACTCAAAATTTCTCCAATCCTCATCACTTAGGGTTTTTACAGAGATTTCATTACATAGACATGGTTGATTAAACCATTGGCCATTGATGACTACCAGTATTCAGCCCCTCTGCACTCCCCAGAGACCAGGGATAAGACTAAAATGTTCCAACCCTCTAATAATGCCTTGGTCTCTCCACAGACGAGAACCTGTCCTGAAGCTATCTAGGAGTCCTCTAAAAGTCTAAGGGTCACCTTATTAGCATAAACACAAATATGGTTGAAAAGGGATTATTAATAACAAAAGATGCTCCCAGTATCCCTGTCACTCTGTGTAATGTTTTAGAAACTCTGTGTCAGGAACTAAAGACAAAGACCGAAAACATATTTTCTTATTGTATCACAGAAGCTTACACAATAAATAAAATGCAATTTCTAATAATATATTCAGATTTCTAATATTTATAATAGAGTATATAATACTGATTTTTATAATTTTAAGAACTATTATATATAATACATAATAATAATACATATTACATATATGTAATGTATGTATATGTAATGTACATATATGTACATTAATACATAACAATAATACATATATAATACATAATAAATATGATTTCTTATTAATAGAATTTCTTATAAATAAAATTTCACTGTAGTCATAATAAAACAATGTAATAATCTTTATGGTAAAATGTACTGATTAAACAATGAAATCTAAACATTCAGTATTTTTCAAATATAAAACATATTCCAACATTACTTCATTGCATTTTTAATTAGAACTGTTAAGCTCCACATTTAAAATCATGAAGATGTCAATCAGTGTGTCCTAAGAAACCAAAAATAGCCATTTTATGAGGTTATTTGTATTCAACTAAACACATTGTTTAGAATATGTCTAAATGAAAACAGTAATTACTTATATCACATTAGTGCTTTTTTTGGCTATAATAATTGTTATTTTCTTAGATGTTATGGGACCTCTACACATAGTTTTCAAATATCAACAATATGAATTATTCAATTTATTTATCATAATTTTATTAATAATTATTTTCTAAACTAGTATGTATTTAAGATTATTGTTAAAACTCTACCCTGTCTTCATCCCACATAGGCTTTTATAGAATATGGACTGACTTTGTTTTAACTTGTAAGTCAGTATAAGACCATTCATATTTCTTCATAATAATATCCCTTATATTCACTCTGTCTTGAATGTATAAACTTCCAAACAGGAACATTCTAAAACTAAACTATTTTAATTCATGTACTAACAATTTAACTTAATAAATAATTCTTATTTCATAGGAAAGGAAAGAGATAAGATTGTTAAATTATTTGTGTTAATTTAGCTTTGGCAAATTAGTTTTAAGACAAATTAAGATTTTATTTGTCTTTTGTTATTTTGTTTGTGAGTAATATAACTACAGATGCAGATAATATTTAAGTCTAATGTAGTTATTATTTTTCTCAATATTGATGACTGTGAAGGTAGAATTAGGAGAATTGTGTGACATTTTCTGTACATATAATCAGGTTTCAAAAGGATTTAATATTCACGTATTTGAAGAAAACACAAGGCACCTACTCTGATGTGACTATATTTACACTTGATTTTGGTGAAGAATTACAATAGAAATTTATAACTTCTGCTAATATGAGGTTTAAGATTATTTAAAAGACAATTAGGAGATTATTATGAATGTACTAAAATTTAATATTTTAAAACTACATCTTCATCTTTAAATATGCAATTTCTTACAGGAGTATATTTCAAAACAATGCATTTTATAAAATGAAAGATATAGATAATATAGCCATATAGACTCCCACTGTTTCCAACAAAGATTTCTTTAAAAAGATTAATATGTCATTGATACTCAAATGCCTTTATCTATATTGTCTAAACCAGTTCTATTGCTCTATCTACCCTTCCACTCTGCTTCTCCACATATCACATTTCTAACCACCTTGTAAAGACCTGAGAATGTCCTACCTACCATCTGGTGTTGCCTTGGGTGTTTGGGTGTTAGTATACTGATGTAACTGAAGCCAGTTTTGTATCTACACAATTCCAAAGAGTTAGAATGCTGGATATTAGTATCCAGAGTCCTTAAGAAATTAAGTTAAATTGAGAAGTCTGTGACAGAAACTGAACAGGAGCCTGTTTGCCAGCCTCAGGTTTCTTCTCCCGTGTCTGTGTTAGGTTTATCACCTGTTGCCTTAAAGGACTTAGGTCTGGCACTATTCCAATTACAGAAATATACACCTAGGCATATGATGTCAAGCAAACATATTCCTTGGAGTATGTAACATCAAATCCAATATTTGGTTACAAATTGGGGTGATGAGAAAATGAACATAGATATATGTATGCTTTATAACATTTCCAGCTAGTTTTAAAATCTTTGAAGTCATGAGTTGTTTCTTCTATTTTGTTTTTAACCCAAAAGACAAAAGTGTTAGATAAATGCCTGCCTAGCTTTAAGAATTATCAAATTAGCTATCTCATGGAATTGTAAGATTCAGATGATTAATATATGTAAAATGATTAGAATACAATCAAGCATGGCACATAGTATTTTATATACTTAGCATTTTATAGAAAGAGTAGCTGCCATTATTGTGAAAGATATTAAAGTAAGAATTACTCAGACACATTTGCTTGTGTTAGGGAGCAAAAATTTTCTGTGCCCTTCAAGGTGCTTCTAACTGGGCTGAGAATCAAATTGAGATGAGACGGATTAACAGGAGAAAATCAAATTTAATTTTGTACATATGGGGAATTCACACAGACATGGAAATTCTAAACACGGTCATGCAAAATGAGGTATATATGTTTTTCTGAACTAAGAAGGGGCTAGAGTCTGGAACTTCAAAGGGAAGCAATGCAATTCACAGGAAGATGAAAAAGTAAATATTTGGTAAACAAATGTTTGCTGGTCTTCTCAGAAGCATTGAGACATAGAGGACTTTGGTCAAACAGGTTTTGCTAGGTTCCTTTCTGTCTACCATATCTAGTTTATGCCATAATGTAGATATTTATGGTGATAGATAAATCTGGAGCTGTTTCTCTGTCTAAATTCTTTTCAGGCAGTTGGGGAGGGGGAAGTAAAGAGTTTGTCCTGATTCTGCTGGGTTTAAATTGCTTTATAACTCAAAATAATCTTCAAAGTGGCCCATGTTGGAGTGGCCTGTACTTGGACTCTACACTTGCCTTAAGAACACACATTTCTCATTAAAGAATAAAATAAGGATTGAATTAGCTTTGATTAGTTTTGGTTTTTAGATTATGTTTCCCTTTGAGTACAAGGGTTAGTTTAGTTTGGACAATGTTGGTCCCAGGTTTTATTCAGGTTTATTTACAATAACCAAATATTCCTGATAAAGAGAAGCAACTTCTAAAATAGTTAATTGCAGTAATAGAAGAACAATTTGACAACAACCCCCACCCCTAAAACAAGTTGGGGTGCGGCAATGAAAAAAATGTAAATAGAAACAACTTAGAAATATCACCCATACCTGAAGGGTTTATAAATTCCTCAGGTTTTATATTGCTACAGTCTGAGGACCTGTAAATATTCAGTTAGGAATTTAATCAGTCTCTCTTCAAAGGAAGAGTATTCAAGAATAAATTATGAGATAGCATATCTGAAACTAAAGCGTGGTTCTCTCAGTAATGGGGGTAAGATTTTAAACAGATTGTATTTTAAGAAAGGTATTTTACATTCATTAGGTTAAGTTCATATACTCATTTATTTGACAAATATTTGTTGTTATATGTCCCAGATACTGGTCAAGATGCTCTGAATAGCAAAGTGAATGTTACAAAGAGCAATTTTGTTCATGGAGCTGACAATCTAGCAGGACAATTTGACAATAAACAAGTAAGCAAATAAGTAATAAGATTTTAGATAGTGATAGTATCATGGAAAGAATAAGTGATATAATTAAGTGATGCATTGTGATTGATGGGTGTGGTCAACAGTTGGCAACCTTAAATAGCACAGTAAATAAAGATCTTACTAAGGAGTGATATCAGATTTGAGACCAGAATGAACGGAAGGAAGTCACCACTCAAAGGGCTGTAACCAGAGAAAGAACAAATACAAAGAGCTGGAGGAAGAGGTAGGTACTTTAGAGGAATGGAATGAAAGCCAATGTGGACACAACAAATTGTAGGAGAATAAAAGTGGTACAACTGGGATTTAAAAGTTAAACAGCTCAGGTACAGTGTCATAGCATAAGACATGAGAATCATTACAATTACATTTTAAGAATGTGAAACTATTGGTTGATATTTAAAAATAAAGTAATGTGGTCTTAATTACATGTTTAAAACAGAAGTTAGCAGCTGATTGAACTGTGAATGAGAATGTATGAAATAGGGAAACTAGCCAGGGAGGTATCAGAATTGTCCATGTGACAGTTGGTGGTGGTTCGTCCTAAATGGTAGCAGAAGAGATGGCGAACATAGAGGTAGAGCTGCCAGCACTCACTGATAGGATGGATGGGAGGGGTAAGGGTAAAGATCAAATTAAGGATGATTCCAGGGCTTTAACCTAAGAAAGTAGATGAATATGGTAGGTCATTAACTGAGGAGCAGAAGTACCTTTGGGTACATCTAGTTAAGGCCACACCCTATATGTATGAGGTTTTATGAAAAAATGCAAGAATCATTTCAAGGCTATGATGATGGAAAATGAGCCCAGGTTATGCACAAGACTACAAACAAAAGTAACTATGTCTTTCTCCATTTAAAATTCTTCATTTTCTAAGATCACTTGCTCTCAAGTCTACTCTTTCATTGCTGAAAGCTCTTCTAGTCTATAGTTATCCCAAAGTAGTAACACTTAACTTGTTGGGTTATTGTGAGAAATAAATCAGACAGGAATAAATTTTGTATGGTCAGATTATATAAATAGCCTTTTATGTAAATATATTGGCAAATCTGTATGTTATAATATAGTAATATGTAAAATGATGTATAAATGTTAATATCATTAAGTAGCATTTATTGAATAAATTTTAATTATTATTTATTATGCACTGAAGAGAAAAAGACAGATGATAAGTATCCCACTCTCATGGAGTATTCATTAAGAAGTCTGTTAAGTTTAAAAAAAAGAAAAAAGAAGTCCATTAAGTTTAGATAGAAAAGCAAAACAAGTAAATAATATGTAAATAAATAATTTGTTCAGCAAAGATTTATTGAGCACCAGCAACATTCTAGGCGTTGCTATAAAAGCAAGAAATATAGAAGTAAGCAAAAGACACACAAATCTCTTCTTTCATGGAAATTACATTCAAGACGGCAAACAAACAAACAAAACAATAAAACAGATCAGATTAAATCCTGAGACAAGTTTTATAATAGAATGATATGATAGATTTAGTAGGTGGCAATTTTGATTGGTTAAAAAGCAAATCACAAGTTTTATAGGGACTCACAGGGATTTATTAGTAGTCTCCTTAGAGTGTGTCTACCACAGTCCCCAAACACTGAGACCATAAGGTTGCATATATTTCTTTAAATTTTTTAATTATTTATTTTTGCGAGAGAGAAAGAGAGAAAAGGAAAGAGACAGAGAGAGACAGAGTGTGATTGGGGGAAGAGCAGAGAGAGAGGGAGACACAAAATCCAGAGCAGGCTCCAGGTTCTGAGCTGTCAGCACAGAGCCCATTGTGGGACTTGAACTCACGAACCTTGAAATCATGACCTGAGCTGAAGTCAGACGCTTAACTGACTGAGCCACCCAGGAGCCCTGTGGTTGCAGATATTTTAAAACATTCAAAGATGTTTAAAATGTTGATATGTTTTCAATAAAGTTTTAATTTTTATATAATTTTCACAAATAATATACAATGTGAATCTTAATAATATTTAAGGAAATTGGATTTTAGTGTCCTTTTCTAAAGGAAAGATAATATTCACAATGATAATAATATATTGTTTTAGAGTAAAATATCTAACATTTAATATGATGAAAAGTTATAATGTTAGAGAGAAAATTAATTCTTTCGAGTTTACCTAAACAGAAATCACACTATAAAAGCAAGAAAGATCCTGAAAGTTTATTAGTGACTCATTGCCATTCATTTCTTTAGAAGACTAAAGGAAGCATTGCAGCTAATACCTTATCCATTTTACCAACTCTCTTTCTGCTGACACTGTTCTAATGTCCCAAGCTGGTGCTGCCTAAGTCTCTCCACTGAAGGCCACTTAGAAAAATCCTCAATCAATTACGTGGTGCAAGTTAATATAATCTAAGTCTCTTTCTCAAGAGGAGCAGGATAAAATAATGGAAAATGAGTGGACTTTAACATCAGATACATGTGATTGGAATCCCACTTATGAACTGAGGGAATTTGGTTAAATTCTTGAATCCTACAGAAGCTTAAATTCCTCATCTGTTAAATGTAGATAACAGTATTTGTCTTACAGAGTTATGGCAAGCCTGGAATGAGATAATACATGTAATTCATTGAATACAGTGTCTTACACCTAGAAACCCAGCTCAATAAATTTTAGATTTTCTCAGAGTTAATAAAATTGTCCTTTTACCCACATTGGTCTCCATCCTACTATATCCTTAACACCAGAAAATTGTGATGATTATTTAATTAGCAATTTTACTATTGGCTGATAAATCAGACACCTTATAATATGTCATCATTTTTCAATTATTATAATGATAGCTTTTTAAATGAATGGTCATTTAAGATAACAATTCTTTTGTTTAGGTGCTAAATTTCAAAATAAATGGCTTTCCACATTGTTCTTAAAAACTTAGCAGAGGGGCACCTGGGTGGCCTAGTCGCTAAGTGTTGGACTGTGATTTCGCTCAGGTCATGATCTTAAGGTTCCTGAGTTCCAGCCCTGTGATGGGCTCTGCACTGACAGTGCGGAGGCTGCTTGGGATTTGATCTCTTCCTCTCTCTACCCCCCTCCCCTGCTTGCTCTCTCTGTCTCTCTCTTTCAAAATAAACAAATAAACCTAAAAAATATATATATATATATATATATATTTAGCAGGTAACTCTCCTCATCAAATGGCCCTGCCCTATTATTACATCAGTAAAAACTTTTTATCATTCTTTTGCAGTCATGACATTTTCCTCATTGTGCCATCACTATCTGTACCTCTGAGAAAGCTACCTCCTATCCCCGCCACTGCTGCCTACCTCTGCTTCAGCTGTAGGAATCCCACTCTGCTCCATGTATGGTGCATATGCCAATCTGCATTCTCATAGTACTATCCGCATTTGTATCTTACAGAAGAACGTGGATCAGGAGTTCCTTGAGATCAGGGTGGCATTTCCCCATCTCTATCCTCTCCTGTCTAGGATGGAGGCTGACTTTTTTGCGCTAAATAAACAGTGATGAAATAAGAATAAAACCCAAAACTTTCAAATTAAAATATAGAGATATCAGCTGACACACTTTACTAGCATGTAGGGTCACAAAGAAATGTTGAAATCTATTATGGACTGATGTTTGTGCTCCCCTCACCTCATATTCATATGGTGAGACACTAGATCCAATGTTACTGGACTGTATTTGGAGAGAAAGTGATAAGGGTTAAATGGAGACATGACGGTGGGCATCTAATGAGATAGGCTGATGCCCTACAGGAAGAGGAAAAGACATCCAAGCTGTCCCCTCTACCAGGTGAGGATACAGCGAGAAAGCAGCCTTCTCTGCAAATCAGGAAGAGAATTCTCACCAGGAACGAAATTGGCCAGCAATTTGAACTTAGATTTACCAGCCTCCAGAATAGTGAGAAAATAAGTTTCTCTTGTTTAAGCTAGTCTGTGGTATTTCGCTATGGCAGCTCAGGCTAAGACAAAACTCAATTACACTTTATATAATATGGTGGATTTTATACTTAATTTTATATTTTTTAACAATTAAACCCTAACTTGAATAACCCTGCCAGTACAATATGTATCATTAATTTACCAAAGCAAAATTAATATTAATAAATTTGTGGAAAACATACTTGTGCTTGGCATTTGAGATTTCACTAAATGATGTGCAGATTTAAATGTATAGATTCTATTAAAAATTTCACTGGATGCCAAGAATCCCAGGTAGAGTTGAGCTGCCTCCAGTTTTATACATCCATTATGGAAGTAGTTCTGCATAGGGTATGTTAGCTAAGAGTGTAATTTTGAAACCCAAATTATATCATTTAATAAAGCTTTGAACTGTCGGAAACATACTTGCAGCTTCTCTAAACAACCCACAGTGAAAGCAGCATGTATGAAGACACTTCTTTCATGAATCTACTCTGAAATTGAATCCTCCTAATATTTTATTGACATAAGACTTTGGACTCCAAATTTTAAAATATACTAACAAAAAGACTCTTAAGTAGTCAGCAAGAGTTTTTCCAGCAAAATAAATCTCTACTTTTTAATCTTTACCTCCTTACAAGTATGAAAAAATATTGTTAATCTATGATTATCTTAATCTATTTTAGTTCATCTCCATATTTCTTGAAATAAGCAGGCCAGCATTTAGTCTTCTAGCTGATTTATTGAAGAAAACATTCTTTTTCTTAACTTCTTATCTAAGATCTGGACTTAAAAGAAACTTTTGAAATATGTAAATGGAAAGTACCCTCATATTTATTCAGGATAACTTGGAGGAAATTATATAAGGTAAATTTTCTCATCTCACCCTTAACACCCACCCTAAAAAATTAGCATTACCCTTGTTTATAAACAAAATGTGGAGCAAAGAATTGACAAATAACTTGCTCAAAGTGCTATTTTCAGTAAGTGTTAGAGATAAGATTTTAAAAACAAATTTTTAACATTTATTTATTTTTGAGAGACAGAGAGAGACAGAGCATGAGCAGGAGAGAGGCAAAGAGAAAGCAAGACACAGAATCCAAAGCAGGCTCCAGGCTCTGAGCTGTCAGCACAGAGCCTGACATTGGGCTTGAACTTAAACAGGGAGATCATGAGCCGAGCCTAAGTTGGACGCTTAACCGACTGAACCACCCAGGAGCTCCTAGAGATAAGATTTTAATTGTAATTCCTTTAGAAGTCCTGATATTTTTTACAAAATTGAGGAATAAATGATAATGTTAAAGATACAGTAAAGCTCTGATGATATTAATGGATATATAGTCTTTCACTTGAATGTTTAAAAGCAATTCAAGATGTTTACAAAAGATATTAAGTTATGAGTCCATAAGTAAAATACAAAATCAAAGAAGGGAGAGAAAATACACACTGCTAAAGCCATAGAAGAGTTCCCAAGCAAAAACCATTTTTTTTTTGTTTTTTGCATGTTTATTTTGCATCTGAAACATAATAATGACACGTTACATGTAGAGTATGGGTATTTTTCCTTGCAGTCTATAATGCCAGAATTTGTTAAATATTAATATTTTAAGTATTACTTTAATCCTAATTTTGAAAGAAAGAAACTGAGTTTAACATCATTGAATGACTTATCCAAGGTCACTTAGCCAAAAGATGTCAGTGCTGGATCAAGAATCTAACATTTTTATGCCTGTTTCAGAAAAAAAATGTCCTTAAAATTTTCAATACTGAACAAATGTCACTTTCTCTACCACAAAGCTGTCCTAAAATTGCCTTCAAGCTGTAAGTAATACATACATCTTATAATAAGAAATTCTAATATTCATTAATCAAAGTACTTATTTATTGGATTTGTTATCTAAGTAAAAACACACTTTCAGGAAAGAGGATCCAATGGAAAAAAGACAGCCTTTTTAGCAGGTGGTGCTGGGACAACTGGACAGCAACATGCAGAAGAATGAAACTAGACCACTCTCTTACACCATACACAAAAATAAACTCAAAATGGATGAAGGACCTGAACATGAGACAGGAAACCATCAAAACCTTAGAGGAGAAAGCAAGAAACGGCCTCCTTGACCTCAACCGCAGCAATATCCTACGCGACACATCCCCAAAGGCAAGGGAATCAAGAATCAAAATAAACTATTGGGACCTCATCAAGATAAAAAGCTTCTGCACTGCAAAGGAAACAATCGAAAAAACTAATAGGCAATCGACAGAATGGGAAAAGATAGTGGCAAATGACATATCGGATAAAGGGCTAGTCTCCAAAATCTACAAAGTACTCGCCAAACTCCACACCCGAAAAACAAACAATCCAGTGAAGAAATGGGC
>CM053567.1:143532709-143560640 GCA_028646485.1 Cryptoprocta ferox
TAGGTCTAATAGGAGAAACCCAGCAGAGGACCATGGGGAGGGGAATTGGGGAAAAGATTTAGGTAGAGGGAGGGAGACAAAGTACGAGAGACTCGAATACTGAAAACAAACTGAGGGCGGAAGGGGGAGGGGGAAAAAGGAAGGGGGGTGATGGTCATGGTGGAGGACACTTGTGGCGAAGAGCACTGGGTGTTATATAGAAACCAACCTGACAATAAACTATAAATTTAAAAAAAAGAGAAAAAAACACACTTTCAATAAATATTTAATTTCCTCCTAAGGGAACCAGACAAATAATACCATTCATCTTCTATCTCTTGTAAATACAGGCAAGAAAAGGTTAC
Organism: Cryptoprocta ferox; assembly: GCA_028646485.1. Taxonomy (NCBI): domain Eukaryota; kingdom Metazoa; phylum Chordata; class Mammalia; order Carnivora; family Eupleridae; genus Cryptoprocta; species Cryptoprocta ferox. The sequence continues at coordinate 143,533,054 of CM053567.1, forward strand.
TGAGGAATAAAGGGTTTGCAGGGCTCACTATGAGACCGTTTAGATTTACAAATTTTTGGTGGTAGCAATGTTAGTAAATATAGCCCATTTGTCACTTTTTATTTTAAACTCAGAATGGAAATAATATAATCTCTCACTCTCACGGTACATACTGAGTTATGAAACCAATAAAATTTAGATCAAATATTAAGTAAAAGGACTGACATAGACAGAACAATGAGCACAGACTAATATAAACTTAGTAAAACTTTAATTTGAAACAAAATGCAAAGAAAAAAAGGTACTAAAACTGTTTAACACTTTCACAGAGCAATCTCATTTTCAGTTATATCATCAACTATAGGACTAGCATAAACATGCAGCATTAATGTACTTATAATAGGTTTTAAAGATATTTGAAAGAGGCATTAAAGTCTTATATGGTATTGATGGCTTTAAAGTCTTTAAAATGTCACCTTTTTGTAAAAGAAAGTTGCCTTTTTGTTTTGTGAATGAAATTTTTCAAATGTAGAAATGGTATTACACATTGTACAATCTAATGATTACTCATATTGCTTGTAAGTTGGAATTCTCTTTACTCATTAGGCAAATACTGGAAATAATTAGTAATTAGCGTACCAATAGTGTCACACTGCTTCCATTCCTGTCTTTCAATAAATTCACATTTTGATTAATTGCCTGTTCCTTCCTCTTGCTTCTATTACTGCCCATAAGAATGTGTCTTGTCATTATGTATTTCCAAATAGAAGCAGACTAAGAGGAATTCATTAATGTCTTTCTTTTACAGGATAATATTTGTAAGTTTGAATAACTTAGTTACTGATGACAGTTCAACACATTAGGTTAATTATAAGACATAGAAAACAGGGTTTAATTTGATCTTAGCTATCTATTGCCAAAGCTCATTGAGTTAAGAGATACATTTAATGAGTAATAATATTCGAGGCTGGCAAGACAACAAATCCTGGAGTTCATTAAAATCTATTATATGACTATTTTATTTTAATTTTTTTATGAAATTATAATTAGGTTGACATGTTTTTCTTTGTATTTATATATCTAATCTTTTTTTTTAAAATTATAATTGTATCTTCCTTGGTGTTCAAGGAGATTTAACCATTAAATATGAAAAACAATAAAAATCCAGAAATCTCATCTGATTCTTCTATTTGTAGAGAGAAGGATATTGTCATTCTAAAAGGATTTTACATATTTGTGTGCAAAAATAAGTTCATTTTAAGAGTGGTTACTAGCTTGTTACAGATTCTACTAAATTTTCTTCCTGGAACTTAATCTATGAGACTTCAGGTTTTCTATATGTAAAATGGTGAAAGTTAAAAGCATTCAAACTAAAAATCTCAAACAACCTAACTTTACACCACAACAAACTAGAAAAAGAACAAAGGAAGCCCAAAATTAGTAGTAGATGGAAGGAAATAATAAAGATCACAGCAGAAATAGAGACTGAAATGACAATAGAAAATATCAATGAAATTAATAGCTAGTTCTTTGAAAAGATAAACAACGGTGCCTGGGTGGCTCAGTCAGTTAAGCGTCCAACTTTTGCTCAGCTCATGATCTTGCTGTCTATGAGTTTGAGCCCTGCGTTGGCCTCTGTGCTGACAGCTCAGAGCCTGGAGCCTGCTTTGGATTCTGTGTCTCCCTCACTCTCTGCCCCTCTGCTGGTCACTCTGTCTCTCTCTTCCAAAAATAAATAAACATTGAAAAAAAATAAAGAAAAGATAAACAAAATGACAAAACTTTAGCTAGACTTACCAAGAACGAAAGAAAGAGGAATCAAATAAATAAAATCAGAAATGAAAGAGGAGACATTTCAACCAATACCACAGAAATACAAAGGATCTTAAGAGACTACTATGAAAAATGACATGCCAGCAAATAGGACAACTTAGAAGAAATGGATAAATTTCCAGAAACATTCAAGCTTTTGAGACTGAATTATGAAGAGATAGGAAATCTGAACAGACTGATTACTACTAAGGAGCTTGGATCAATAATCAAAACACACAGTCTAGGACCAGGTAGCCTTATTGGTGAATTCTACCAAACATTCAAAGAAGAATTAACACCAATTCTCAAAGTGTTCCAAAAATAAAAGGGGAAGGAACATTTTCAAATATAGGTAAATATCTCTGATAAACATAGATGCAAAAATCTTTAACAAAATATTAGTAAACTAAATTCAACAATACATAAAAAGAATCATATACTATGATCAAGTGGTGTTTATTCCAGGGATGTAAGAATGGTTCAACCCCCACAAATCAAAGTATGTGACACACTATACTAACAAAATGAAGGATAAAAATCATGATCATCTCAATAAATGCTGAAAGAAAGTTGACAGAATTCAACATCCATTTATGATAAAAACGCTCAACAAAGTGCATATACAGGCAATGTATCTCCACATAGTAAAGATCATATATGATATCCCATAGCTAACATCATACCCAGTAGTGAAAAGTTGAAAGCTTTTCCTCTAAGATCACGTACAAGACAAGGAAACCCCACTCTTGCCACTTTTATTCAACACAGTATTGGAAGTTCTATCAAGAGTGAGTAGGCAAGCAAAAGAAATAAAAGGCATGCAGTTTAGTAAGGAACAAGCGAAACTGTCATTCTTCACAGACAACACAGTATTATATATGGAAAACCCTAAAGGCTTCACCAAAAAACTATGGAACTAATAAATAAATTCACCAAAGTTACAGGATGAAAATTCAATGCACAAAAATCTTGTTCCCATATTAATAAAAAAATATGAGAAAGAGAGTAAGAAAACAATCCCATTTACAACTGCACATAAAAGAATGAAATACCTAGGAATAAATTTAACCAAGGAGGTGAAAGAGCTATACATGGAATATTAAAAGTCAGTGATGAAATAAATAGAGGAAGACACATAAGTAAAAAGTTATTGCATGCTCATAGATTAGAAGAATTAATATTATTAAAATGTCTGTACTACCCAAAGCAATCTACAGAGTCAATGAAATTCCTATCAATATCCCAGCAGCAATTTTCACAGAAATAGAACAAACAATCCTAAAATTTATATGGAATCACAAAAGACCCAGAAGAGTCAAAGCAATCTTGAGAATGAAGAAAAAATATGGAGGTATCACAATCCCTGATTTCAAACTATATTACAAAAGACTAGTAATCAAAACCATATGAAACTGAGAGATAGGAAAACAGACATATCAATCAGTGGAACATAATAGAGCGCCTAGAAATATATGATCAATTAAGTTACCACAAAGGAATCAAGAAAAGTCAATGGGGAGAAAAACAGTCTCTTCAATAAATGGTGCTGGGAAAACTGAACAAACACATGCAAAAGAATGAAACTGGACTGCTATCTTATATCATATACAAAAATTAACTTGAAATGGATAAATAAAAGTGTGGGGCGCCTGGGTGTGTCAGTTGGTTAAGTGTCTGACTCTTGATATCAGCTCAGGTCATGATTTCATGGTTTGTGAGATCAAGCCCTGCATCAGGCTCTGCACAAACAGCACAGAGCCTGCTTGGGATTCTCTCTCTCCATCTCTCTCTGCCCCTCACCCATTCTCCCAAAAATAAATAAATAAATAAACATATAAAAAATGGAATAAAGGTTTAAATATTTCACATGAAACCATAAACTACTAAAAGAAAACATAGGCAGTAAGCTCTGTGACATCAGTCTTGGCTCTGATTATTTAGATTTGACACCAAAACCAAAAATCAACAAGTGGGACTACATGAAACTAAAAACCTATTGCACAGCAAAGAAATCATCAACAATATGAAAAAGAAACCTACTACTAAATTGGGCAAAACAGCTGCAAATCATATATCTGATAGGAGGTTAATATCCAAAATACATTTTTAAAAAACTCATACACCCAATAGCAAAAACAAACAAAAAACCCAATCTGATTAAAAAATGAACAGGTAATCTGGATAGACATTTTTCCAAGAAGACATACAGATGGCCAACAGATACATAAAAATATCCTCAACATCACTCATCATCAGGCAAATGAAAATTAAAACCATAGTGAGATATTACCTCAAAGCTGTTAGAATGTTCCTTATCAAAATGCCTGGAAATAACAAGAGTTGATGAGGATGTGGAGAAAAGAAACATGAATTGTTGGTGCAGAAAAGAAACATGAATTGTTGGTGGGGTTTTAAATTGGTGCAGCCACTGTGGAAAACACTATGGAGGTTTCTCAAGAAACTAAAAAATAGAACTACCGTATAATCTAGCAATCCACTTCTGTGTATTTATCCAAAGAAAGTGAAAATACTAACTTGAAAAGACATATGTATCCTCCCTCTATTCATTGCAACATTACTTACTTGGCTAAGATATGGAAACAACTTAAGGGCCCATCAGTAAATGAATGGATAAAGAAAGTGTGGTATATATATATGCAATGGAATATTATTCAGCCATAAAAATGAAAACTTGTCATTTTTGACAACATGAATTGACCTTGATGGCAATATGTCAAGTGAAATAAGTCAGACAGAGAAAATCAAATATCACATGCTCTCATTTAAATGTGGAACCACCCCCTGCCAAAGAAAGAAAGAAAGAAAGAAAGAAAAAAACAAGCTCATAGAAACAGGAAATGGATTGGTGGTTGCCAGGGGTAGGGGTGCAGAGTGTCCAAAATGAGTGAATGAATCAAAGATACAAACTTCTAGATACAAAATAAATAAGTCATTGGGACATAATAGTCACAAGGCAACTATAGTTAATAATGCTGTACTACTGAATATGTATATTCGAGAGTTGCTGAGAGTAAATCTCAAAAGTTTTCATCACAAGAAAAAAATCTGTAACTATGTATGATAATGAATGCTAACTAGACTTATTGTGATGATCATTTTGCAAGTATTTACAAATATTGAATAATTATGCTGTACATCTGAAACTAATATAATGTCACATGGCAATTATACCTCCTTAAAAGAGAGAAGGAAGGAAGGAAGGAAGGAAGGAAGGAAGGAAGGAAGGAAGAAAGGAAGGAAGGAAGGAAAGAAGGAAGAGGAAGGAATGAAGAAAGGAAGAAAAAAGCCAAATCAATGAAATTCATTAGAGAATAAGTATTTAATACACTTTCAGTATTTTCTTTTTTATTTTAATTTTTTAGAGAGAGAAAAATGTGTGCTCACATGAGCAGGGAAAGGCAGAGGGAGAGAGAGAGAGAGAGAGAGAATCTTAGGCAGGCTCCAAACTGAGCCAACATGTAGCTCAATCTCACAATTGTTAGATCATGACTTGAGCCAAAATCAAGAGTTGGTTACTCAACTGATTAAGCTACCCAGGAACTCCAGTATTTTCTATTTGCATTCTTTGTGAGTCAAAATTATTTTAATCAGAGATCACTTTCTATGTAAAAAGGACATTTGGTTAATCTATGTCTATATTAAAATTTCAACAATTTTACTTCTGCTATATTTATTATTATTTCTTTGAAGTCAGACCTTCTCTGGCTAGATTGAGCAGATTAAAATGCTATGAAGATTTTTTGTTTTCATTTATAGTAGTCAATGATAATTTTTACTCTTGTAAGAGTGACCTGTTTTATAGATTATAGCAAATGTATTTTGTCAAATAATTGTTTTATAGTTTTTAATGTCACTAATTAGGTGAAAATTTTGTCAATTTTTTATCCTACTAGGAAGTTTACCATTGGGATTTTAAGATTTTCCAGTGTCATTTTGAAAAGCTTAAATCTTATATGAAATGGTTAATAGTTTTTGTGCATTTGGGTGAGGGTCATATTTTATTTCTTGGGTAAAAGTTAGGATCAAGGCATAATCAAAAAAGATAGTACAAAATTCTGAGACATTGCTGTTTGTCTAGAGAAAGCTTAAAAGTCAATGAAGAGTTGTTTTCCTTTGTATTCTGATTTAACCCAACCCATTAGTCCAAATTACAGATGTAAAATATGTCATTTTATCCTCATTACTCTTATTTTTTTGCAGACTTGAAAAACTTCATGTTTATTCAAAGTACCCCATTAGTATGCATATAATCCATAGAGAATCCAAGCTGACCCTTGACAAAAATATTAAAGTTAAAAGGACTAATTTTCAGGGCACTTTAAATTTTCCACCCATGCAACTTATTTCACAACTTACATTCCAACTGCAGTTACAAACACTCTTGTACTATTTCCTTCCTCTTTCTTACCAGTGATTTTGAATGAAATTAAGTCAACTTGGAAATAAGGACATTTTAATTTAACATATACATGTTGCTCTGGAAAGTTGGTATTATTACTATTCTCATAAGAAAAGTAGTTGCCAAGGAGACACAGCTGAACAAACATTTGAACTCAGGTTTCTCTGAGTCATTTTACTCTAACTAAAGCCTTGATAGTTTTTTGTTCTTTTAAAGAAATGCCTGACATAATCAAATACACAGGATAGAGACTAACAAGTCAATCTGCCTCCCCCTCGCCTCTCTTGATATCCATAAACTACTACTAACTAGTCTGTGGTTGCACACACACAATCCTAGAAAGGAAGCATTCTTGTTCTTTTCAAAGTACAGTAAAAGCTAAATAACAGTAACTATTGTATCTCCTTTTTATTTTAAATATACTTGGACAAGCCAGTTGTTGACTCATTCATAAAAAACTGAATGCCTGAAACTGAGAAAAAGTAGTAGCTGAGTTTTCATTAGTTTGCTAACAGGTCTAGTGTTTACATTGTGACTAACACCGTGAAGGGAATAAAAGGGACTAGAACTCATTGGAGAATTGACTAATTCCAGAACCGGGAAAGGGAGAGAACAAGATGATCCTGAAACATCATCTTGCCTAAAGAATGAATACAAATATTTGAAAGACACTAAAACTAGCTAAAAGGTGATCCTACCAGTCAACTCTTTGACAAATTTATCTGCAAAGTGTTTTTAAAGTAGCAGTTGATCACTGGGTAGTATTCCACTGTATGTATCTACCACATTTTCTGAGTGATGGGCATTGAAGAGGGCACTTGGGATGGATACTGGCTATTGTGTGTAAGTGATGAATCACTGGGTTCTACTCCTGGAACTAATGCTACATTGTATGTTAACTAACTTGAATTTAAATTTAAAAATTAAAAATTAAATAAAAATAAATGTTTAACCTGCAAAAAAATAAAAATAAAAATAACAGTTAATGGTACAATGAATAAAGTTAGAATATCAAAATTTATTTGAAAGCTTTGGTAATCAGGAATGTGTTTTATTGGTGCAAGGAGAAGCCAAATAGATTAATGGACCACAACATTTAATTTATGTCAAATTCAGTATTTCATGACAGTAGGAAAACTTTGATAATAAATTGTATTGCACCAATGTGATATACATCCATTGATATGTAACTCATACCATACACACACAGAAAAGCAATTATATGTAAATAGCACATATAAAATTGAAAGGTAGAGCATTATGCTTCTAGAAAACATCAATAACCAAATAAAAGAATAATAAATGGGTGTACACAATAAATGTACACTAAGGGTGAGAATATCAGTTTCATTATGGTATAATTCACATATAATAAAATTCATCCTTTTAGGTGTACAGTTTTATGAATTTTGAAAAATGTGTTTACTTCCAAATATCACAACTTTTGTTAACTTTCAGGAAAATCACATGGTAAACTGGGCTGCATTAAAATTTATAAAATTCTGCTTATCAGAAGATATTATTAAAAAGTGAAAAATCCAGCCACAAAGTAAAAAAAATAATTCATATATACTACAAAGTAGTTGAATATTGAAAATATATACAGAGCTCCATAAGTCAAAAAAATGAAAATGCTATAAAAATGTATATATGAACAGACATTTCAAGTAAAATGATATTCAAATGAAAAACAAATTAAAGTATGTTACAACTCATGGGGAAATGTGCTTTCATATTGTACTTTTGATCTCACTCTACACTCACCAATACAAAAATAGATACACCAAGTCAAGTATTAAACAAGGATGTAAAGGAACTGGAACTTTCATTCATTGCTGATGTGAGAATAAGATAATACTAATGCTTTGGGAAGTTAGTGATATCTCCTAAAACTTAAAACATGCATATTCTATGACCTAGTAACTCTACTGCTAGTATATACCCAAGATAAGTCAACCCAAAATGGGTGAAGAATGCATATAATATTATTATTCATAACAACCCAAAACCTTAAAATTACTCAATTTATCCATTCACAACAAAATTAATAAATAGATGAAAGGTAGTGTGCTCACACACAATGGCCTGTTATTATAAAATAATATCAATAAACATACTATATTTATATCCAGAGACTTACATGAACCTCTAAATATGATTTCAAATGAAAGAGGTCAGTCATAAGAGAATATACACTTTTGTATTCCATTTAAATAAAAAACAAAAGAGGGAAAATAATCAATGGTTTGAGAAGTAAGGTACTGCTTACCTTTGGAGAGACAATAGGGCCACTGTGGAGAATGGGCAAGGTTCTGTCCCATACGAGTTAAATAGATGGTTCACTTTTTAATAATTTATCAAGTTTTACACTTAGGATTTGTTTCCATTTCTATGTGTATAGTATACTGAGATAAAACATTTACTAAAGTTGGTTGGTTCTTCTAGTCTGTCCTGTATTTTTAGTTGAAATATAACCACACTAAATTTACTGACATAAAAGAAATTTGGCATTCCCATATTATGCATCAGGTTTATTTCACAACTTTGAATAATTTCTAGAATATCATTTCTGTTCTCCCAAAATTATATATAAAGCATGAGAAGATGGTAGTCAATTTATTTCAGAGAATCAAAACTTGCTAGCTAATAATATAACAGCATAGAGCAGTAAATTGCACTGGGCACCAATTCGAATGTCAGTCCAGACTTCTTTACTGAGAGTTCCCCACCCACAGGTTTGGTTCCTTGTATCAATGTGTTTTTTTCTATGATTCTACTTCCCTGGATGCAGGTGATTGAATATAGGTAGAAAAATCACCTAAACTGGAACATCTTGATTCTTGAATATTTGAAATTTAAATATAAATATAAATATAAATATAAACATAAATATATATCCTTTTGTTTTTAATAACAAACATCATCTATGTCATAATTTTATCTCGGATATTTTGTATTTGTATATGTGTGCATGAGAATTAGAAAAGAAGAGCAATGTAAGTTTTCCCAAGGTGAATCTATTTATTATGGGAGAAGATGTACTCTGATATCAAGAAATTTGGATTTTAGAAATTAGGGTATTTTGGTTAACTGATTATCTTATACCTAATTAGAGATATGGATCCAAATCAAAGAAAAACTTCTAAATGACATAAATTGCAGGCTTATACATAGAATAAACTACAGGTAAGGCTATAACTATTTGCCTTCATTGATCAATAATGTCATCTTAATTGTAGATTTACTCTTCAGCAGACCATTATATTGTGTTGGAAATTTTTACCAACACTAAGTGTTTGTACAGAATGCATGTTCCTGCAATGTCTTCACAAGCCTTTCATTACTGTGTATAAAAAGCACCCCCTTAAAGTGACTTATAATTTAGCTGCAATTTTTAGTTAACAAACAATCTTAATGACTGTGTATAATGCTAACTATAAACATAACACAAAGGTTATAGAATAATGTGCATGTCACAGTAGCAAAATTATAGTAAAGACAACCCATTCTTATTTTTGTACTTTTAAGAACTATAAAACTCTACTTTTTTAGAAATTAAAACAAAACAAAACACTTCTGCATTTAAGGAAGGGATTAAAGATGGTGTGCAAGCGCGCACGTGTGTGTGTGTGTGTGTGTGTGTGTGAGAACAAACTTGCTTCAGAACACTATTTAAAAAAACAAAATGAAAAGCATTCTTTATTAAACAAAATTATTGAGTAAAGCGCTCTTTTACTAGTTTCTTGTAGAAAGTATGTTCAACAAAGTAAATTACATTGAATTGCCATTTTAACTCTGATGCTATAAGTCACTAGGTAAACAACAAAAACTAAATTTCGGTGTTTTGCCTCCTTTGGATAAATTGCGCTAACAGCTAATGGTCATTAATGGCTCAAATAGAAATCTTCTCACCCTTTCTGCTTTGCCATCTTTTAACAGAGCCAGTGTTAATTTCATATGCAATAATTGCATGCTTAGATCCAAGTCAGTATGGTTTAAAAAGTGCTGAATATGTTGTTAGATTTGGGGTCATATCCTTTCTCTGTGATTGGCTAGCTGTATGACAAAAGATAAATTACAGTTTTTCTAAATGTTATTTTCCTACTTTAGAAACTGAAGACAATACTTCTTGGGAACGACTCTTAACAACTACTAAAACACTAAATATAAAGTTCCTGACATAAAAACGTCTGTACATAATCTTTTCTTATTTGCAGAAATGCATCTTAGATCCTGATAATATTGTCATCATTCATGTAACATTTTCAAATTTAGGTTTCAGAAATATAATGGTGAACAAAGTCTTGTTCTTTTGAAATGTGCATTATAGTCAGTAGAAAACTAAAAACATGAGTTTTAATTATTTATGATAAATTCTGTAAAATTATAAATAGGGCAAGGTCATAGAGAATGAATAGTACAAGATAATCTGGGATGGCCTTCCTGAGTAAATAATATTTGAAAGGTCTAATAATGAGCTACATATATGGGGATTTTGGAAAAGAAGAGAAAGGAACATGTTGCCTAATTGATGTAAGAGAGAAATTGGAATAGGTTGTTGAAAAGATCTAATATCAGTTTATGTGGGGTCTTGCAAGCCTCATTAAAAATTCTGATCATTTTATAAGTGAAACAAAAGCATTTGAAGATTTTAAGCAGAAGAATAGTATGGTTTACAAGGCTCTATGCAATCTGTGTTTGCTGTGTTGATGCATTAGAAGAACCTGAATAGAAAAGGAGGACCAGTCAGAAGATTATTGATGTATTCTACTGATAACATATGTATTACAGTATTAGAAGGCCAGAAATATAAATACCCCAAGAAAAGGTTAAAAAAATAAACTCAATAAATTCAACCATTTGATTTCTTCTTGTCAGTACCAAGAAGTCCAATTTTCTTAGAAAAACTCACAGATAAACAATAGAGAGCAAACGTACTCTAGGTTATCAACCCCCATGGACTCTCTCACACTTATCTACTGCACAGTAGCAATTTGAAACCTGACCAACAATTCTAAAACAGTGACTCCATAAAATTAAAGCCAACAAATCAGAACTCTATAATCTTCCTGATACCAAAAGTCTGCATCATTCTCTTATGTTATATATATTCTTTATTCTTTGAAACTATTCTGCTTCTCAACTCCATAATTTCACCAGGAACGTTTTACTATGTATTAATCTCTCTTATTTTTGTAGTAATCCCGGTAGAAGGATATTTAGAAAGTACAATGGACTGAACTTGACAAATCCAGAAGCTGAAAGAGAGGAAAGGTGGTAATGCAATTCAATGTCATAGGTGATTCTGGAAGAAAAGCCTTAAGGAAATATCAGGGGCAGAAAGAGTACAGTAAGATAAAGAATAACACAAAGTAGAGAGAGGAGAAAGGGTGAATGTAACTCTTGCAAGAAGTTTGGCTATAAGTCACAGGTAAAAAGAAAGTACAATGTGAAAATCAATAATACGTAGTCAGAGTGGAGTTTTGAAGGGAGATGATGGTTTGTTTTTATTTTGCTGGCATTGCTAATCTTTGGTGCATTTATGTACTTGTGGGAAAGAGTAGGGTGAGGGAGAAAAATCAAAGATCTGGGGGAAGTAAAAAGAAGTAATATCTTAAGGAGCCACAATCATGGTGATATACACAAGGCTTCCAAAGGATACACAAGGAGTAATTCCCATTCCACAGTAAGAGGAACGTCTTTTGGGTATTAAGATAAGGAAAGAGAAAAATATGAATGTCAGTATAGCCATTTGTTATGGAGAATGGTGGAAAGTTATAAAGTTTTCAATAACAGATTCCCGTATTATTAAAATCGAACTTATGATGAAGATATCACAGATGATGTTAAATCAATTTCAATTTGGACAAAAAGCAAATTTTGGATCCTCAGTTCAAATTATATGCTACACAACATTACAAATAAAATAATGAAATAAAAGATGTAAATAGAAAGAAATCAAAATAAAGAGAAATTGTGATGACTATAATACAAGGAATCATTGGAATGAGGAGTTTCATTTCATTCTTAAAGCAATAAAAACATTACAAAGGAATTACTGATACATGTGATCCTAAGATTTAAATGTCTACGTATTACACAACTCCCTAAACAAAACTTAAAAATCAATATATGTATTTTTTTCCAATAAACATTTATACAAGTGTTAATATCTTCAATATAAACATTTCATTAAAAATCTCTGTTAAGGAGATGGAATAAAATGGCAGCTGGGTTCTTCTGAGCAAAGTATTTGCATGTATGAGCAAAACCAATTTGAAAATATCAGTCAAGGATGTAGAGAGAGAAAAATGAATGTTAGAGTGATTGAGAGAATTGATATCATACAAGAAATTAACATTGGTAGCCAGGTAACAGTCAAGAGGCTAGACCTGGGTCTGAATCCAGTTCCAACAGCATATGACCAATAATGTCATTTTTATCTTTTTTTGAAGGAATTTTGGGTGGGTTTTAAACTAACAAGTTTTACATACATTTACAAATTTCGTTCACTGACTATTCAGGAAATTGCTTTATTTAAAAAATGATCAATATTGTATTTTTTAAATTTATCTTATTTTCTCTTAGCTTTTAGGTGAGTCCTTTTTAAAAACTGTATCTTCTAGGGGCATCTGGGGGGCTTAGCTTGTTGAGCATCCGACTTTGGCTCAGGTCATGATCTCACAGTTCGTGGGTTCAAGCCCCGCATTGGGCCCTGTGTTGGCAGCACAGAGCCTGGAGCCTGCTTCTGATTCTGTGTGTCCCTCTCTCTCTGCCCCTCCCCTGCTCATGATCTGTCTCTCTCTGTCTCACAAAAATAAAGAAATGTTAAAAAATTAAAAAATATTTTAAAAATAAATTAAAAAATAAAAACTGTATCTTCTTGAAAAAGTTCAGATCAGGTTAAAAATGTTGGTGGTGGATGAAATAAAAGAAAGATTCTGGGAAAGGGTAGGGTGGAGCTAGATAGACATGGAGCTTCATAAGTGAAGCTTAATTTCCATAAATGGAAATGTAAGATTTACTTACAATTTTTTTTTCTGAAAATAATTTCTTATATATTGGGGGGAAGTTTGGGGCATTATCTTACAGATAATGTGTGAAATTTCCTTAAGTACTTAGTGAAACTACAAATTTTAAATTATCTGTAGTTTGCTTGTGAATAATATGTTTCAATAAGATCCAAAGCTGGTCCTCACATTATTCAGGACATGTATATGGGGATTTTTATGAAAAATATTGACTAAAATCTAGGTATGGTGCTATGAAATTGATTCATATTTTGAAAATATTGAAATTATATGCTAGGCTATTATACATAATATCAATTTTTCAAAATTAGAAATCCATGTTAATTTTGAATTACTACCAGAGCAAAGGATACATAGCTTCAAGTAAGCTTCAACTCTAACAGACTAGAAGTTCTCCATGTTCTCTTTTAAACTCCGGTGTCTATAATCCCAAACCTGCATTAGCTATTTGAAGCATTCAGATTGCATAGACAGACATTACTGCTTCTGACAATGAGTTCTCACTGGGTTGAGTTTAAGAAATGTGTGGACAGAAATTTTTTGTTTCCCAAAAATCTATGGTTGCCTCTAGTCACCCTTAAGCAATAGCCAGTCAGAAAGAATGGCATTAGATAATTAGGGATGCATTTTAAAGCTTAGCTACCAGGTACGTGAAACTTTGCTCTGTTCAAACTTTTGCCCCATGTTCAAATACAGGGTAAAATATAGAGGTTAAGAGAATTACATTTGAATTTCTACTGACCTGGACTTGAATGCCAGGTCTGTCATTTAATAGCTTAAGTTTGCCACATTTCTCAAACTTTTAAACCTCAATTTTCTTATCTGTAAAATTAGGTAAATATTGACCTCAGTAACAGTAAATATCTACCTCATAAATAAATAAAAGGACTGCCTTAACTGGGATGATGTGTACAAAATTCAGAGTAAATATTTGATGGGTAACAGCTAATACTGAAGTGGTAGTAGTGGTAGTAGTGGTAGTAGTAGTGTTTCATTATTTTGAGATTTACTTCTATCATACCTGAATGATGAGCTATTTATTGGACCAATAATAACCTGTTCTAGACTATGCATCACCATGGTCATAAGAAAGTAATATGTATAAATTTGATTAGTAGAGGCAGGTAGTTAAAGTGAATCATTGAAACAAGTTCACTAGAAACCTATTATTTAATAATAAAAAAAAGTAAAACTAACCTCAGTGAACACTAACGTGTGAAGCATGACAACTTGACATGGTGACAATAGATAAAATATATGTTCAAGCCACTTAAAGAAACTTCTGTTTTCTCTACCCTATGGTCATGAGTTTCTAATTGAAAACCAGTGAAAATAAAAGAAGAAATTCCTCAGCAAGAAGGAAATTGAGTTCCAAACTGTGTAAACTCATCTAATGTAAACTTTAGGTGACATCCAGGACCAGGAAATCATTCCAGAATCAGTGAAGAGGGCTGCCAAACCACAAAGGTTAAGATCAAAATAGTTTTTAAAAATTGCACTTATCCCTTTCAAATTTGCATAGAAGCCACAAGGTATCCTGGAGAATTGAAAAGTGATCACTGTTGCTAAATGATCTGTAAATAGTAACTAGATAAGTATCATTATCTTAATCAAAAGCATTCATTAAACCCACATCTAAATTGGCTGGTGGTGCAATGTTGGGCATTGTGAACAAGGCAGCTTAAAATGTACTGATTCTTACCCTGGGGAAAGGAAAGGAGATGAAAAACTGTATATCTGGTATGAAAGACAAATGGAATAGCATTTAGCAAATACATTAATAAGAAAAATATATGCATTAGGTTTAAAATAGAAAAAAAAAAAGAGGATTCATCATACCTCTAAATGATTCTATACAGAGAGTAGTTCTTTCCTTGCTCCTTTAAATAGAGAAATTCATCAGTTCACTTACATCACAAGACTGATTTAATCCTGATTTTAAAGGTTACAGCAATTATATATATTGTGGTACATTTCATAGATATCATCTGAGCACACTTGCAAAAGCCAGACGATGTAGCCAGTGTAGGGTACACTGAGCCACCCACAAATCTCAAAACTGTCACCTTCATAATTATCGTGATAGAAAGATCTCTCTATATATGTTTTTCCATAATGAGTTTTCATGTGATTGGTTGCCTGTATTATATCACATTTTAACTAATGTGTAACATAATCAGGACACTGTATCATTCGTGTACGCCCCTGCCATGCCTCTATTGTAGAGAGGGATGTTGTATCAGTGTACCTGAGAAAGAGAAAATAATTACTCAGAGCGTTCAGAAGTCTGCATCCTGAACCCTGCACTTAAGCACACCCCTCAGTCAAGTGCCAAACACCACATGGCATAAAAAAGCTATGTCTACAAGAATTCATCAAAAATCTTCATGAATTCTTTAAGAATATTCTAATTAAATTTGGAGAATACCTACCTTACCTCATTTACACACATTAGTTCTCATGTTGTGCATTGAAAGCATACAGAGAGTGTGCAGATGTTTTATAAATGGACATGCTTTTTGAAAAAAAAATGTTTCTTTTATCCTCAGGTAAAGGAAAGATAGCATCAACCAATCAAAAGAAGCAGCAAGAGCAATTCAAGGAGAGACTTTTTATTTTTTGCTAATTTCCAGAGGGAATTAACCAATTTTCTGTATTACGATAGAATCAGCATATTGAGGATTGGACCTATAGATAATGTCAAAGCAGAAGAGGTGCTTTCAGCTTTGTGTGCCTGCTGAATCTTAAATATGAACAACCGCTGGGCTTCTGTTTGCTCCACGATTTCCGGTCAGGTTTCATCAGATTGGAGCCTGCTGTTTAAGCTGTATTTAGGACATGACCCTAGCAGCTGGCTCCAGTGAATGAGCCACTTCAAGGTGGTTATTACTATGCATGTAATAACTAAAGAATTTGGAAGAGCTAAGAAAAACATGAATCCTGGGTATTCTATTGAATATTTTGGTAGATATGAAACCCAGCTAAGCAAGGAGCATACGAAAAATAAAAGTATGGTAATTGATACTAAAAATAACTTTAATATTACCATCTGGATGAGAGAAAATGCCATATGACTATGTCAGAGTAAGAAGAGTCTGTATTTTTTAATGCCCACAACTTAGAGTTCAAAAAGTTTCATACATTTACAAAAGCATTATTTAAATAATTAACATTTGAATAGTATCTTGCAAAATGAAAAAGGTCAAAATTCATTTCCCTTTTTTCTTTAAGTTTACTTATTTATTTTGAGAGAGAAAGAGAGCATGAGTGGGGGGTGGGGCAGAGAGAGAAAGAGAGAGAAAATCCCAAGCAGGCTTCACGCTGTCAGCACAGAACTCAATGTGGGGCTCAAACTCACAAACCATGAGATCATAACTTGAGCCAAAATCATGATTCAGACACTTAACTGACTGAGCCACCCAGGGGCCCTAAAATACATTTATCTTTATATCCAATGTTTATAAAGTTGAAGATAATATCTTATTCAATATTGTATCCCTGTAGGAAATACCATATTATATTCACCAATAAGTGTTTCTTAAATAAAAATTGTCTACTTACATTTAAAAATAAAAATGACAGCTTTGGAGAAGATCTAAACAAACTTAAAAACCACCAGAAAATGCACATTTTGATATGAAAAATGCTTAAATGTCCAGGCGAATTCAATCTTGCACTTTCTGTGCCAAAGACTAAAAATGAAAATACAGGCTAGTGACAAATGTTGTATTTCCAATTTTATAGATAGAGATCATGAAAGAAAAGTAATGAGTATATCCTTGCTAGGTTTTTAATATCTAACTGATTCCAGAAAATACACAATGCAAGAGCTGTATCATTTTTTTCACAAGGTGAACAACTTGGATGTGGTGGGTAGAGTCATTTACCTAAATATATTGGTTACCAAATACTTATATAACTAGTTACCATTACCAGGGTTACCAAGTTTGTTTTAGGTCAACAATCTAGGGTGGCCTAAATACTAAAATATAAAATACTCCAGGAGAAATTGTGGCACTAGAATCCTTCAAAACCCAGAAACCAACCAACATGTTTAATGAAAAATTAAAATGTTGGGTTTGAGGGCATGAAGGCTTAAATGAAGAAACTTCATCTGTGCCGAAACTGGGATAAGGTATTTAATACATTTTTAACATTACAACATACAAGATAGTATTGTTTTTACCATTTTAATGAAGAACAACCATAGAATTTAAAAATATTTTTCTTGTCTTTTTCCTAAGGCATGAGTAAAATTTCCCCTATTGTCTTTCATTCTTCTATGCTATCTGAATGACATACTAGAACTAGATTATATATGATCAAAAGTTGTATGGATTGATCTCCGATGGCAGGATCCAGTTCTGGATTCACAAGTATCTCCATGACTTTATTCTCATCCCCCTCTAGCCTATTACACCAGCAGGGTCACACAGGGCAGGGATATCATAACCCCCCTGTAGGGGACTACTTGATACAAACATTTATCCCCCCATGAAATCTGAGGATAATCTTTTAGGTTGTATAAAGGTAACCTCACTTTTGGCCTTGCCTAGAAATTTAGGAATGAACATGTCATATAGTTACATAAGTACATGTTTTCAGTTAGGGCTTCTGTCTATTGACCTGTCTCTGTTCCACAAAGACTTAATGGATTCATTTTGCTTTCACTCGATTCTTTCCTATTCATTCCAAATGCTTAATGCAATTGCAGGCCATTATATTGCAATTACTCAATAAGAAAATACTTTTAAATGGGAGCTTATGAAAACATTTCATAGTATTTCAATTGAAGCCAAAAGAAAATGCAGGTAACAGTTTTTATTTTAAAAATACAGCAACCAGCTACACAGTAAATAGAAAAGCTAATATTAGATATTTCTCCACATGTAGGTTGCTAAAGCTGAAATATGGAGAGTTAAAGAATATTACATTTTATGGCCTCTTTATATTAGTTTAGATGTGAAGAATTTGGTTGGGAGATGACCATGAATTCAAACTCATTTATTCCACTGCATTTTCAGCACTTATGTATTAACATGCCTGCATATATTACACTTTTTTAATTTCACTAGAAAGGTATAAGAATAGATAATGCTTTTGAAAGTCACATTTTTAAAAGAAAAAATCATTCTAAAATGTATGTATAACATTCAGATTTTATAAATTACTATGTTTAAATAGTCTATACTTAGAATTCTAAAAATATATAATGGCTTTTTACATTACATATTAGAATTACTATAATGTATAATTATGTATAACTTCACATGCTTCTGCATAGCATTTGCAAACATGATAAGAATTTAAAAAGTCATAATATTATAAATAAGAACAAAAGGCGTTTTAGACTTAAAGTACCTAGTATTGGAAAGAACTCAAAGTAATCAATTTCAATTTTTTTACTTTACATAGGAATTTTCTATACTATCCCTAACTTCTCATACTTAAGTATAAGCCATTTCAAATTATTACCGCTATTGAATGTTTAGTTTTCACGATTTCAGTACTTATAAAGAAAAAATAATAATTTAAGTTGTTCACCTGTGCAAGTCAATCATCAAACTGTCAAATTTGCAGTCATTGTGTCTTATTCTCCTTCTTTCAACCCCAAAAGTTTTTAAAATGGCCCAATTTTTGGTTCCTCTTCTAACTGAAGAAAACCTCCTCTAGGCAGTTATCATACTAGAACAAAAATAATACTTAGACTAAAATAAAACAGTAAATGGAAAAGTGCTATGGTATAAAATAAAGTCACTTCTTAGAATGACATATATGGAATGCCATATATGTAGATAACTTGAATTAGTATTGAGTATACTTTGAAACCACAGTCAAGTAACTCATCTTTAACAATTCATTTAAAAGTCATTCAGAAAAATTTGGAGCAGTGCTAGTTGCTTACTTAATAAGGTTGAATCAGTAAAGCATGGGTATGATTGCTTAGTTCTTAGTTTTTATTCCACATAAGTTTGTTACATCAGTTAGCTACTTACTCCAATACATAGATATAAAATCTGCAATATAAATTAAAATAAGTTGAGCAAAGTACAAAGTAATATATTTTAAATCTATGCTTTACCTTTTAAAAAACTATGGTACCTACAGTTATATTATTAGAAAAAAGAAGCAAAATTTTTATAGTAGCCAGAAGCTGCAAAGAGCTATGTTCTTTATCTCTTTAATACAAACAACTATTTTATCCCATTTATCTACTTCATTAGAGTTCATTTAGGAAATAAAAACATAATAATTTGAACAGAAAAAAATTAACATAAAGAATTATTAATTATAGCAAGAGATTGGAGTAACAAGGGATTAGCTAATAAGACAAAAAGAGAAATCTGAAAAACATAGGCATCACAGATATGATGAATAATATAATTACAAAGATAATATCAAATAATATATAATTACCACTGTTATGGACTAAATGCTTTCCCCCAACTTCTCCCCCAAATTCTTATGTTAAAACCTTACCCCCCAGTGTGATGGTATTAGGACGTAGGGACTTTGGGAGGTAATTAGATGAGGTCATGAGGGCAAAGTTTTATGAATGGAATTTGTGCCTTATGAGAATCATGAGAAAGATTGCTTCTCCTCTCTACTCTCTGCTAGGTAAGGGTCCAAGGAGAAGTCATTAATCTGCAACCTGGAAGAAGGCCCTTGCCATAACCTGACCATGCTGGCACCCTGATTTCAAACTTCCAGCTTCCAGAACTGGGGGAAGTAAATTTTCTCCTGATTAAGCCACCCAGGCTATGATAGCCTGTCAAAGCAGCCTGGACTGAGTAAGAGAGTTACTACCCGAATTGTTGAGATAAAGCACCCAAGATAGTGTTCCCTCCTTACTTGCCCTCGCCCACAGCCAGGGACAGGATCCAGACCTCTTGTAGAAGGTGTGGCCATGACTCATCAAATGACAGAGATGTTGATGGTGCAGGTCTCTGTGAACTTGAAAATCCTTTCTCCGGAATTTTCTAGGAACCTCTCCTTTGGGTGTCTGGCAAAGCCACCCACTGGGAGGTGCACTTCTCAGAATTTGCTGTGAACCAAACAAAAAGGATGCCAGGGAAAACTGCTTGTTGCTGAGGCCTGCTGGCTGCCTTGTACTTCAGAGCCAGGAGCTAGAGAAGCTACAAGCTAAGAGGAATACATTAGAACCAGGAAGAGAAAGCCCCTTCCTTCTCCAGCATCTCTACTGGCAAAGCACTTTACTGGTAAAGCTTAACATTAGTTCAGCTCACAAAGGAGAAATAGCACAGCTGAGAGGCAATATATTGATCACTGTCACAGTTATTTATCTTATCAATGAGTATGTCTCTTTTACCTCCTCTCCTAACTAGATTTGTAACACCGATTCTGTTGCTTTGTTTTCCTTTCTTAACAGAAAATACAAAAAGAATCAACTATAAACTCTTGCATCTTTTTAAAGCAATTCCTATCCAGTTACCCGCATTACTGTTAACGGAAGAAAGGAAAGCTTTACCTTTATTACGATATTTTTCAATCTTGAGCAAAGTTAATTACCGTTGACAATCACAAGACTAATGTTAAGTCCCATAACTTTCTAAATCCTTCATTTTAATAATAATAATACATACTTTATAGCACTATTTGAAGTTAATTTTTTTTCTTTTGCCTAACTTATAAAGCAAACAGTAAGATAGAACAAGGTGCTAACTCCATTATCTGGAAGATAATGGGAACCAGTCCATCCTGTGCAATTCTGCACACTTGCAATAGGTTCCCCCTCTCCCCAAATACTGTAATGTTAGAATTACACTTAAAAAGTTATGTTGCTTTCTTTCTTCTTAACAGAATCAAATCTAAACTCCTTAATTTAGACCTCCGCATTTTGAACTCAACATACTTTTTCATTCTTTATTTCCTTTTAATGCATCACACTTACTATTCATTCTTAAGACACAATATAGCTTTCCTTTCCTCATTAAGTCATATGCCTTTATGGCAGATACATTACTGATTATATTCCATTTCTTCTTCTGGCTCAAACAACCAAAGTTAATAAGCAGAGTAATTATGTCCAGTTGGTGAAACTAGAAGAACCGTATTACTTTATTACATTGAAGTACAGTAAGATAATACATGTAATGTGTTGAGAACATTGCCTAGCACATGTAAGTGCCCAATAGATGTTACCTCTTTTTTATTATTGTTTGCTTAACTTCAGTTTTCTTGCCTCCAGCCATTGGTGAAGTGGCTCTATTAGAAACACTGCACACCCAAATTTTCCTGCTTTGGGTGTGAACAGAAATTAAAAAAAATACTGAACTTTATATTGTAAGAAAAATACCAAGTCAATTGGTGAGTCCCAGGTCTAATTCCCCATGGCCCATGGTCTAATTCTCTTCATTGTTGCCATTGCTGCAGCCTCGCCATTATTGCCATTGTCATATACAAAAGAAAAACACAACGAGTCACTGTGGTCAAGTATTGCAATGTTAAAAGGGACCAGTTTGAGCAATACCATAACCCTAGATCTATTGAAAATAATAGAGCTTAGTGTAAGGTTGGAAGCAGACATGGCCCATCAGGGAAAAGTCAACATACTATCCAAAGAAAGGTGGTGAGTACTGGAATGAAAACATATGGTGCCTACTACACATAACCATCAAAACATTATCTCTTTTAAAGAATTCTAAAGTAATAGAACACCAGAGATAGATTGAAAAATTCAGGTGCCTTGGTAATAACTTCCAATTCCATTACTTCAGAGACAAATGTACTAATGACCCAGAGAATGTGTATTTGGTCCAAGGTCAAACCTTGGAAAACATCAGAGCCAGGAGTAGAACCCAGTTATTTTAATTACGTTATTGCTTTCACAAAGAGTTATTCTCTGGAAAGGTGCTTTAACATAACAAGCTAAGAAAGGCAACTAAATTAGAAGCATCAGCAAAGAAAACTAATAATTTGCAAACTGCTGCATACTAAATAGCAAAGAAGGAGCATTCTGCTGAATATTGTATCAACCCTTCAGATCTAACCAAAATTCACAAAATTCCTAAGAATGCATTTTTCTAACTTTTCTCCAAACCCATTATTATATTAGCTCATGGTTTCATGTTTCCCATTAGCTGAGTTATTACTTTAGTGTTGTGCAGATTTAGCATATCTGTTAGTGCTCTGCTTTTCAGCACTTCTAAGGAATGCTGATGTTCCTTGCTTCCTAATGGCCTGCTCTCTATTTTGACATTGACAGCCATGTTATAGAAGCTGTCTGAGCCAAACAAGTAGTCAACAATCGAGTATTATAGACTCATAAGTTCTCATGGAACATCCCTATCAATTCAGTTTCCCAGGGTAGGTCTATAATACAGAGGCTAACATATTTGCCTCAAGATGCATAAAATCCGAGTTCAAACCCCAACTGGAATTTAGAAACTATGTGGCCTATGACAAGTTACTAATACTTTGTACCTCAGATTCCACATCTTCAAAATGAATATAAGAAGAAGGAAATAAAAATATGTAAAGCACTTGATGTATTATCTTGCCCAGAGAAATCACACAATTAATGCTGTGATTGTTGTTGTGACTATTCAAGGTCTGTGCAGTAAAGGTAAGGAGTTCCAAAACCTGTAGGGGAGGCCAATAGTCTCACTGCAGACAGAAAATGAACTGATAGATAGGGATACCAGACCTTATTAAAGAGGATGAAAAGGTAAACATCCAAACGAGACAAGTATCAAGGCCTAGAAGGCTGGAAAGGACATTTATTTTAAGGAATGCCTCAAATATGGATTCATTTCAGTAGCTAGCTTTGGACACTCATCTCTCCTAAGCCTTGGTTTCTTTATATTTAAAGTGACATTTGCAGCTGATACTCATGAAGGATACTCTTTGCCTGCCGGGCAATGTTCACATCTTCAAAACAATCACTCTTACAAGCTCAATTATTATACTCCCTTCAGAGATAAGCAAATGGCAACCAGAGAGGTGACATCAGTTGTTCAGGATCACCTAAATTTACTGACAGAGCAGAGCCATGTAGTTTAGTTGTTCATTTCCTCGAACTCTTGGTGACTTGGTAATTCTGCCCCCCGTCGGCCAGCATGGGAGCTACTTTATAAAATCTGTCTAAAGATGAAATGCGAGGATGCATGTAAAACAATAATCACAGACAGAGCCTGTCACATAAACCACAATCAATTTTAGCTATTACCATTAATATAACACTGTTGAAATAAAGAATTCACTGGAATCTGACAGCTTTGTTATGCAGAAAGCACTTACATGTATTTTTCCCTGTAAAAGTGAAAAAACTAATTTGATAGCTAAATTTGTGATTCAAAGTAAGTGTGTTTATGTGGGTGAATGGCTAAAGAAGCAACATTCTTCAGGTTTTTATATTTCTTATTATATTTTATATGGTTATACAATTTTCTATCATATACAGCCCCACTCCGTTTTTGTGTCAAAGCGTATTTCACTCATAAGAATAATAAAATATATTCAATTTCATTAAGTTAAAATATAATAATCACACAAGCTTTTTCTTTATCTGATCCTAATTAGAGTGAGTTAGCATAAATTTGTGGCCTTACACATCTGATTTACCCTTTTTGAGCTTGTCTTCTAAATTCTATAAAATAGAAATCAGAATAACTTGCACATGTGACATTGGATGTAAAAAAAAAGTCTTACAAATTGTCATTTCTTTTATAAATGAAAGATTTTATCTGTTTTCATTTTTAGCAAAATGACTCCAAAAGATCTATTTCAAAAAAAGAATTCTAGCCTACGTCTCCAATATAAGTTTGCAATTCAGTGGAATTCTTCCATTATGCCATTACATGGCATCATTTCCTTCCCATTAAACCAGTACTTTTTTTTCAACCTGTAGAAAAGTGTAGCATTACAACAGATAATAAAAGTTCAAAGTCATGGTAGATTCAAAGAAACCAGAGCCCAGATCTTCAGACTTTTTTTTTTCTTTGAGAGAGAGAAAGAGAGAGCAAATGAGTTAGGGGCAGAGACAGAGAGAATCTCACAAGGGGCAGAGAGAAAGTGAGAGAAGCAAGGCTAGAGCTCACCCAATGCTGGGCTTGTGCTCACTTGGTGAGGGACTCAAACTCACAAACTGTGAGATCATTAAGTCAGATGCTTAACAACTAAACCCCAGGGTTCAGACTCCTAATTCAAGATACTTCTAGTTAATTGCATGTGCGTAGATAAGGCCAAATAATGTTAGAGAAAACAGTATAACATGATGTTTAAGGTATTCTGAATCTGGAATACCTGGATACGATTCTTTGATTGCCACTTACTAGCCCTGTGACTGCAGACAAGTTACCCAACCTCTTTGTGCCTCTGTTTTCTCATCTCAATCCTTTATTCTTCAAATGGCTACTATGGAGACTAAATGTATTATTTCATGTAAAGTGCTTAGAAGAATCTGACATACATTAAATAAAGATGAGATAATATTACATAATATTTGTAGTCTGAACATGCTGATTAATCATTCTTCCTCCCTTTCAAGTTCTGATCAAATGGTAACTGACAAAGGCATTCAATTGGGAATTCATATGCAGTTATCAATTCTTACTTGTAGAGCTAGGTTAGAATGACATAACACTCTTCCATCATAATACACTCACCTCTCCACCCAGCCTGGAAGTTTTGGACAAAGAATAAGAATCAGAGAAGACACTTCAGAGGTGAAAGGGAAATATAGTAAGAATGCACTGATAGAAATGGCTACTTTGAAAATGGGAACTGATGTGAAACTCAGAAATCATAAAGCCACTCAGCATCCTAAAGGGAGGATAGAGTGAGGTCATATAAAGATGGCCCATAAGTGTTTACTGTGTTATTTCTCTTTTGAGAAAAGGAGGTGAGCTTTCTTCTCCTTTGTGGAAAACAAGAATGAAAAACAAAAACATGATAAGGAAATAAGCATTCTCTGACCAAAGGTTTCATATGGCTTGGGACATCCACTATGTAGAAATGCTTTCTGCAAGTACTTGTTCTTTCAACAAATACTGATTGAAATCCTATTATGTGCCAGCCATTGTGCTGGCACAGATGAAAAAGGAAGCTGAGATTACTGGTCAGATTCAGTACTGTATGGATTTTAGGTCTCATTAAGAAAATTAGGAGAGGATCCTGTTTAGAATCTCTGCAAATCATGTGCTCCACAAAATATAGGTAAGAATATTTCCCCAAATATAGTGTCCAACATAAATTCTTTTAATATACCAGACTACATACTTTTTAGCATTCTACAGGGGTTTGATCTAGTGCTAAGGAAGCTGGGGTAGATAAATGATTCTCAAATCTTTTGTTAGCACACATTCTTTTAAGCACATAAACTCTTTTTTAAAATTTATTTATTTATTTTGAGATAGAGAGAGAGAGAGAGAGAGAGAACAAACATGTGGGGTAGGGGCAGGGGCAGAGAGAGGAAGAGAGAATTCCAAGCAAGCTCTGCACTGTCAGCACAGAGTCTGATGTGGGGCTCAAACTCACAAAATGTGAGATCAAGACCTGAGCTGAAGTCAAATGCTTAACCAGCTGAGGTACCCAGGTACCCCTAAGCACATAACTCTTTTTTTTTTTTTTTTGAGAGAGAGAGAGAGAGAGAGAAACAGATGGACAGAGCACCAGCAGGGGAGGGGCAGAGAAATGGAAACAGAATCTGAAGCAGGCTCCATGCTCCGATCTGTCAGCACAGAGCCTGACTTGGGGCTCGAACTCACAAGCATGACCTGAGGATGCTCAACTGACTGAGCCACCCAGGAGCTCCATAAACTCTTATTTAAAATACAAAAATATAAACTAATTCAAGAGTGTCTGTTTTCTCTTTTGTCACCTGCAGCTTCTCCTGAGGCACTCCTGAAGAACTTGCATCTCCAAAGGACTTATTTGAAGACACTATACCCATGAGCAACAAGGAGTTTTCCAGTTATTAAAATGTTCATTCTAAGAAATTTATCTTTAATACGCATAGCCAGAAAGCCTAAATGAAAAGACACTGCTAGCAGAATCCTCTCTCTCAAAACATGCTTTTCTTTAAAATGTAACAACAACACACAGGAAAAAAAAAATCTACATGTTTCTAAGAATGTCTTAGTAGCCATGTACTTATTAGATGACTTACAAGAAAAAAGTTATTAATTATAAGGATAATACTATACATAACATATTGTTTTTGCTCTAAACTTAATCAATATGTGTAGTGTTTTAGTAAAACACATTCATGTAAGAGGCTGTTTAGCAAATTTTCCTTCTTTTAGAGTTTTCCTGTGTCAACTTCTTTGAATTTAAGCTATTGTAATAATTCTCTAATATATTTCTACATATGTCTAAGTATTTACAACAAAATTTAAGCCTGAGTATGACTATACATATTCAAAGATACGTGTATAAAAATATGTTTTGTAGAGTATTATTTGCCCTCATACATCTCATAATAATATATATTAACTCAGTGTTTTGTAATGACAGCTCTAGCTGTTTCCTTTTTTCTGTGCCTCTGTTCTTCCTGCTTCTTTAAAATACACATATTGAGAAGAAGTGAAGCTATCAGAATACCCACTTTATATTAGCACCTCATAAGAGGCAGTAAAACTGAATGAAGAAATTGGCAAAGAATAAGAGCTTGACAGGGTTTTTTCTGTTCTTTGCTATTTTTCCTGGGCACATGCAGATGGCTGTTTAAGAATGGGCACAGTGTTCAGCCTGAGCTTTGCCAACAATGTAGACTTAGAAGGTAGAATAAAGAGTCATCAATGAGCACAGTAATGGCAGGAAATGGTTCAAAAGAGAACCCAGTGTTGCATACAGAAATATCCTAAAAACCTGAAAGTAACACGAGCAATCATTATAAAACCTAATTATAAAATTAGGTTTCCAATTTTGGCAGAATGTACATAGCAGAAACAAAAATGAAAACAAATCAAAACCAAAATGAAACAATAGCAACAAAAAAATGGAGCTGAATAATATAGTTATCTAAAAACTTTTGGAACCTAATCTTTATAACTAGGATATCATTAATCCATTTACTTTTGGCTTGCTTTCTCTGCACTCTGGAAGTTTTACCTTTACCACAACCCCTGATGGCTCATTTTGGAGGCTAGCCAAAATGCCGAAGCGAAAGAACTCTCCTCTAAAGAACTCCAGGAAGAAGTCACAGCCACAGAACTGCTCAAAACAGGCTTAAACAACATGACTGAACAAGAATTTAGAACAATTGTCATAAAATTAATTGCTGGACTTGAAAAAAACATCAAAGAAGCTATTGATAAACAGACTAGGGACCTTCAAAATAGCTGTGATGAGTTAAAAAAGGCTATAAATGAGGTGCATAACAA
>CM053567.1:143561140-143661053 GCA_028646485.1 Cryptoprocta ferox
AAGTTGTTAATGTGCAGCAAACACTTTACTGGGAGCCAGAGACACAATATTGGGTCAGACAGTGTTATACTTTCACAGAATGTTCACTCAAGCAAATTGGACATTCAGTTAAACACACAAATCTAATTAAGAGTGATATGTCCCATAAAGTATTTTTTCTAGGGAGCTGTATGGTGGATGACAGAGACCATGAGCTTTGGAGTTGCAAGTAATTGCTTTCAGGATTCTCATTCAGACACATTCTAGTTTTATTATCTTAGAAAAATATGAAAATTGTTTGCATAACTGAACAATAGCTATGCTTGCTTCAAAGGTTTGCCTCAAATATTAAATGAAATAGTTAACATCAAAAACATCTTATGTAGCACAATACAGATATTTAGTATTTTATATTTGTTGCCCAAAAATTTCAATAATAAAAGTAGAGATTAATGAAGTCTTGACAATTATCTCAATTATTCTCAGAGAAATCCTGTGGACCATTCCAAAATTATCACTGTAGTTATTGTGACTACTTAAATTTTTTGGCCTGTGTAATGCTATTCTAAGAGAATTAATTTTATTATTTCCCTTTATTGCCTCTTGCTTTAATTTTTTGCCTATCAAATTAACATTTTAAAAATTAATTAATTAATTAAAAAATAATGTTTTATTTATTTTTGAGAGAGATCGCATGAGCAGGGGAGGGTCAGAGAGAGAGGGAGACAGAATCCGAAGACAGGCTCCAGTCTCTGAGCTGCTTGTCAGCACAGAGTCCGACGCAGGGCTCAAACCGACGAAGTGTTAGATTATGACCTGAGCTGAAGTCGGATGCTTAACTGACTGAGCCACCCAGGCGCCCCTTATTTATTTTTAAATTTATATACAAGTTAGTTAGCATATAGTGCAATAATGATTGCAGGAGTAGAATCCAGTGATTCATCTTCTATATAGAACACCCAGTGCTCATTCCAACAAGTGTCTTCCTTAATGCCCCTCCCCCCATTTAGCCAATCACCCCACCCACAAGCCCTCCAGCAACCCTCAGTTTGTTCTCTATATTGAAGAGTCTTTTATGTTTTGTCCTCCTCTCTGTTTTTTATATTATTTTTGCTTCCCTTCCTTTATGTTCTTTAATCTCCAAGTATTCATTGACTTTCCAAATTTTTTCTTGTGGTGGATTTTGAGTTTCATAGCATTGTGGTCTGAAAATATGCACAGTATGATCTTAATCTTTTTGTACTTGTCGAGGGCTGATTTGTGTCCCAGTATGTGATCTATTCTGGAAAATGTTCCATGTGCATTCGAGAATGTGTAATCCGCTGCTTTAGGATGAAATGTTCTGAATATATCTGTTAAGTCCATCCAGTCCAGTGTGTCATTCAAAGCCACTGTTTCCTTGTTGATTTTCTGCTTAGATGATCTGTCCATTGCTGTAAGTGGGGTGTTGAAGTCCCCTACTATTATGGGATTATTATCAATGAGTTTCTGTTACGTTTGTAATTAATTGATTTATATATTTGGGTTTTCGCATTGGGGGAAAATGTTTACAATTTTTAGTTCTTCTTGGTGGATATAATTCCCTTCTTCATCTCTTGTTACAGTCTTTATTTTAAAATCTAGATAGTCTGATATAAATATGACTACTTTGGTTTTCTTTTGGTGACGATTAGCATGGTAGATGGTTCTCTATCCCCTTACTTTCAATCTGAAGGTGCCTTTAGATTTAAAATGGGCCTCATAAACAGTATATAAATGGATCTTGTTTTCTTATTCATTCTGTTACCCTATGTCTTTTGATTGGGGGAACGTTGAGTCCATTGACATTTAGAATGAGTATGGAAAAATATGAATTTATTGGCATTGTGTTTCCTGTAGAGTTGGGGTTTCTGGGGGTGTTCTCTGGTCCTTTCTAGTCTTTGCTGCTTTTGGTCTTTTTTTTTTTTCTTCTTCTTCTTTTCTCCTTTCAGAGAGTCCCCCTTAAAATTTCTTGCAGGGCTGGTAGTAGTCACAAACTCATTTAGTTTTTGTTTGTCTGGGGAACTCTTTATCTCTCCTTCTATTCTCAATGACAGCTTTACTCGATAAAGAATTCTTGGCTGCATATTTTTCCAATTCAACATGTTAAATATATCCTGCTACTCCTTTCTGGCCTGCCAAGTTTCTGTGGATAGGTCTGCTGCAAACCTAATCTGTCTTCTATATGTTAAGAACATTTTTTCCCTTGATGCTTTCATAATTCTTTCCTTGTCTCTGTATTTTGTGAATTTGACTATTATATGTCTTGTTGATGGTTGGGTTTTTGTGAATCCAATGAGAGTTCTATGTGCTTCTTGGACTTTGATGTCCAATAATTCAGATGTTATTCCTTTTTAATGAGTCACTGAGTTTTCTAATTCTTATATGGTGCTCTTTTGCCTTAGTTTCCCTCTTTTTTTCTGCTTCATTATTCTCCATAATTTTGTCTTCTATATCACTGATTCACTGCTCTGCTTCATACATCCTTGCCACCATGGCATCCATTCAAGATTGCATCTCAGTTATAGCATTTTTAATTTTGTCCTGACTAGATTTTACTTCTTTTATATCTGCAGAAAGGGATTCTATGCTTTTTCAATCCCAGTTAATATTCTTATTATTGTGATTCAAATACTAGTTCAGACAGCTTGCTTATATCTGTGTTGATTAAGTCCCTGGTTGTCATTTCTTCCTGTTCTTTCTTTTGGGGTAAATTCCTTTATTTCATCATTTTGGAGGAAGAAAAAAGAATTAACAAAATAGAAAATAAAAATTAAAAAATTAAAAACAACACAAAAAATCAAATAAAGGAAACGACATCCTAGGTGTGTTTTGTTTTTTCTTTGTTTTGTTTTGCTTTGTTTCATCTTTTTTTCTCTCAGAGAGTTCCCCTTAAAATTTCTTGCTTGTTGGTTGTTGAAAGAAGCTTGACAGAACAGAGAAAAAAGGGGAAAAAAGAAAAGAAAAAAAAAGAAAAGAAAAAAGTAAGAAAACGCTTAAAATTTTTTAAAAAATGTATGCAATAAAATAGAATAAGATGAAATGAAGAAAGTAAAATACTCTTTTAAAAAATTACAAAAAAATATATAATATAATTTAAAAATTACAAATTTTTATAAAAAGGGAAAATATAAATATTTTTTTCTCTTTCTGTATCCAAGAGTAAGTAAAATAAGAAAAAGGAAAAGGAATGAACAGATGGACCAGTGAACAGAAAAAAATCAAATGAAATTACATTCAGTTTCCCCTAGAAGTCAAACTATGAAGCACTTTATAATCCATACACTAAACAGGCAGAGAGACCTGTGGTAGTCGTCTAGGGTTTGGTTGGCACAGTTGGACTACTGAGGGCCCTGCTTAGCTTTCTTGGGTGGATCAGTGTGGGACACGTTTTGATATATACACATGCGTGGGAGAGGTGAAAATGGCATCACCCAGCTTCCCAGCCTCTAGCGCCAGAACTCTGCACTCTCACCGACAAGCAATCAAGCACCCCTCCTTTGTTTCCAGGTTCCTTGCACTCCTTACTTCTACACTATCTGTGTCCAAGATGTCAGCCTGCCAGGCAGCACCTCCATCCCAAATTTTATCTCAGATGGAGCTGTGTTTACTTTTTAAAATTTTTTAAATGTTTATTTATTTTTGAGAAAGACAGAGCACGAGTAAGGGAGGGGCAGACAGGGAGGAGGACACAAAATCAGAAGCAGGCTCCAGGCTCTGAGCTGTCAGCACAGAGCCTGATGCGGGGGTCAAACCCACCAACCGTGAGATAATGACCTGAGCCAAGGTCATATGATCAATCAGCTGAGCCACCCAGGCACCCTTATGGGGTTGTGTTTCCAAACTTCTCACTTCTGAAGGCCTTGGGGTTTGGACCTGCTCCAACTTTCTGGGGGAGGGTCTTGCTGGGCAATGGCTGGGTGCTGGCTTGCTCCCAGGGAATGTTCATGTGATCATGCTGCTCTAGAGGCTTAGAGATTGTGGCCAGGTGCCAGCTTGCCCCAGAAAAAGTTCATGTAATTGTGTAGCAGCAGAGGTTCAGAGATTATGGTAAATCACAACATACAACTGGCACCAGGTTTCAGTGCACCCTAATGTCTTTGTTCCAATACCAGCAAACATGGCTGATCTCTGGGGTCCGCTGGGACCTTTGCCTATGGGAAGGCCATAAGGCCTCTACGAATACCCTCCTAGCAGGGGAACCACTTTTCCCTACATAGTCCATGGACCCTTTGGACCTCACTATCTGCTCCTGAATATTCTTCCTTCCCACCAGAGCACCACCAGGTATTGAGTTGCGGAATTTATGACTGTGCTCCCCCTATTTATAGAGTCCTAATGGTATTGAAACCCTCTCCTTTCTCCTTTTACCCTTTCTAGTTCAATCACTTGTGGGTGTTTCCACTCTTTCTCTTTCTCTACAGCTTCTTTTGGGGGGAGGGCTTTTCCTGTACTCTCCCTGCTTTCTCTGTCCTCTCTCTGCAAAAATAGCTCCCTACCCTGTGGCTTCTCTCTCCCCAGTTCATCTCTCTGCACTGTGTACCTGCTGAGTTCTATGGGTCAAGTTATGCAGATTGTTGTGTTAATGCTCAGATCAATTTTCTAGGTGTGCAAAATGGTTTAGTGTTGATCTAGTTGCATTTCAGGGATGAGAGAAGTAGAGAACTTCCATGCTGTTCTGTCATCTTGGCCCTAAGAACTCCTTAATTTTTCCTATACACAAATATTTTTATTTACACAACCTAAGAAGGAATACTAAAAAGCAGAGTCAGTCAACCCTCATTATTCACAGATGCTGTATATGCCAGTTTGCCTAGTGGCTAAAGTTCATTCGTAACCGCTAAATCAATACTCATAGTGCTTCAGGGTGATTCACTGACATGCATAGAGCAAAGGGGGGAGTGGAGGTGGGGGATTAGAGTTGCCCAGCTGCCATGTTCCTATCTGAGTTATATTGCTCTCATTCAGACGTTGCTGAAGGATGATAGGGGGCAGTGTAGTCTGGTATAAGAAGCTCCAACTCTGGAGCTAGTTGGATGGGGTTCAAATCACAAATCCCAACTCTGACACCTGTTAGTGGGAGACCTCAGAAAAGGAATTTACTTCTGGGTCTGTGTTTTCTCTTTTGCAAAATAAAATAAAAACTACCAGGATGAGTTGTTTTTATGATTTAAGATTATAATCGATCAATAGATCCTGTTTCCTAGGAGCAATGATTCAGTGTTTGCTAATTCAGTGTTTGTGGAGATTTTATAATGCATAACTACCATGAATAACAGAATCGACTGTAGTTTATTTATTATCTCTATTTCAAATTTTATTTTCAAGTCTGTGTTCTATTAAAGTAATTACCAAATAACAACTATTAGGAAAATAACCCAAATACTTTGGTTAATTTTCCTTTGGAATAGAAAAAGACACTGATGTTAGTTTTAGGTGGCAATGAGCTTCCTACAGGAGATAGAGAAGGTAACACTTTATTGTAAAGTGATTAAATATCTCCCTATTTGTGGCATAGTAAAGCAATTCAAAATGTGTTTATTATTTATATAGATAGAGCTTTTAAAATAAAATGATAGTAAAATTTACAGTTACAATTTGTGAAAACAAGAATTATCAGGCTCTGCCACATTTCAACTAAAGTAACTGAATTAGGTAATCAAAATCATAAATTAAATTACAATGAACATAAAACATCCTCAGTAGCCTATCAGAATATATTTTGTGGAAATAGAGACGATCTGCATCCCTATGTTTAGACAGATTACCAATAAATGTAATTATATAATTAGATATAACTAATGCAATCTTTTTTAAAAGTCCCATTATTTGAAATCAAATATTATTTAAAAAGTCATATAAGGTTTCTATAAGTTAAAAAAAATACACTTATAAATCTGAAATATAGCTGAAAACAATACTCTCACTTTAGCCTTTATGATCCAAATACTTCACAGAGAATATTCTAAACTTAAGCTCCAAGTTACTCAAGATTTTGATCTCACACAAGATTCTGCAAAGTAAACCATGGTAATTCAAAAACAGTTTTTTGTGTGTGAAGAACAAAATTTTTCTTTCAGAAAAAATTTCAAAGAGATGTGTCAGGCAATGCAGACTGCAGGAGAAATTATCTCAAAATATCTCAAAGATATGCTAAGCATAATCAGCTGCCCAGAACTAATGTTCATATATATTATTATGTATGTTAAGTCAAGTTCATACTTAAAGAACTGATAGAAGAAAAGAAATTTCAAAAACCAATCTAAGTTAAATACTTCCCTTTTAGACAAAAATAGCTTCACATTTGGAGTGTCTTGCCAGCATAAGATCTATTTTTATTCTTTTTCTCTTCTACATCAGTTAACTAATTTATGAAATCCATTAAAATATGGGTTGTATATATGAGTGCCTATGTGAAAATAAGAGAAAATATTAATGGTGAGAATATGGATCCTACTATTTCTTGGAGGCTAACCTGAAGTAAATTGGCATTTTTCTTCAAAGACTACTACATGATAGTGTGACCTTGATTTTACCAACTCATAATATATTTAGCAGCCTAGTATGTAGGTGCACATCTCTGAAATAAAAACTTGAAAGAGCTTAAAGTCATAATTATAATACAATTCTAACATTGTCACAAAATAATGTCTATAAAAAGACAAAATTGAGTAGGCAGATAACTAAACAAAGCTAAATAATTTTGTCAAGGTCATGTAAGATGAGCATAAACCTGGATTCCTTTATTTATTTATTTATTTATTTATTTATTTATTTTCATCTAGATACAAGTTGTTCAGGGATCACAGAGACTTACTTCTTTTCTGAACTCAATCACACAAATAGAACTCTAAGGATATCAATGCAGGAAATATAAGACAGCATGTTTAAAATAACATGAACTAGGTCCCTGGATTTGCAGATTTGTCACAGAATTAGACAAAATGGAAGTGAGAAGAAAACATCTTAATATTAAAAGAGAATACTATATATTTTAAGGGAAAATTCAGCATTAGTAACTCTAGCCTCATTAATAGTAAAAGTAACTAATAGCTTATTTCCACTCTGGTGACAGATTATTTCTACTATGCTACAGTGCTTCAGTGCTTCTTTGAAATGGCTTTGAAACACAACTACATCCTTCATAAATATATTAGCACTCCATCAGAGCTGAGTTCATTATTATACGTACTGAAATAAACTTTAGATCGAATCATTTTCCTTAATCTTAACCTCCACCAAAAATGCTTTATAAGTAATATAAGCCTACAAGGTGAGCATTCAGTTTGTACCTTCAAATCAGTAGAATTACAGACAATATTACTCTTCATAATGATAGGCTAGGAAAATATCAAAGAAGACACCAAAAGTATTATACTTCCATAAAGCTAGAGTAGGTAAACTATGCTGTGATAGGCAGAATAATATCCCCCAAATATATCCACATCCTACTCCCAAGAACCTAGGAATATTTTACCTAACATGATAATGACATTTTGCAATGTAATTGAATTGAGGATATTAAAATATTCTGAGTTATCTATGTAGGCCCCATATAATCACCAGGCCCCTTATATGACTGAAAAGAAAGAAGAAACAGAATTAGAGATGGTAATGAGAAAAAGATTCAGTCCAATCTTGCTAGTTTTAAAGATAATGGAATGGAGCCAAGAGCAAAGGAAATGCACTGGCCTCCAAAAACTGAAAAAAAAAAAAAAAAAAAAAGGCAAGATAAAAGATTTTCTTCTAGTGTTTCCAGAAGGAAAACAACTCTGCCAACATCTTGATTTTAGCCCAGTGAGACAGACTTTGGACTTTGAACTTCTAGTGTGTGTGTGTGTGTGTGTGTGTGTGTGTGTGTATGTATCAAAGCAGATTATTTTGGAAGTGATGGAACTGTTATGTACCTTGATCGTGTTTGTAATTAAGTGTCAGTATTTGTTAAATTTCATAGAATTGTACACTGAGTACTAAAATTTACTGTAAGTAGATAAAAAGATTTTTAAAAGGTAACGTTTCATTAACTTTGAAGAAGTGTTTCAAATTTGTATTTATAAAATCATCTAATCTTCCTTGTTTCCTATGAATGTTATTTTGTCCTACCTTAATCCTCAAAAAGCAAATTAATATATCTTTCTTCATTAAATAACTTTGGAATATTTGTATCAATAGAATTGAAATCTTATGTGTGACTTTTGAAACAGTTTTAGAAGAACAGAAAAATTATAATTCAATTAATGATTCCTTGTGTAAAAATTATTATGTTCACTCTGTGCACTAAAACAGGGTTGAGACAAGCATGGATATAAAGGTCATGTTAAATTTCTGAAAACGTTCAAAAGAGAACTCAGAAAACTCACAATTTAGGAATGGTAGTGTACTACTCAATAATGCAACATTCATAAAATTCATACTGTCTGGCACCCAATCAAAAATGACTAGACATGCAAAAAAACAGAAAAAGAAATCTAACACAGAATAAAAATTAATACAAGGAGACCACAAAGTGACAGAAATCATGAAATTAGCCAAAAAGTATATCAAGCATCTGTTATAAATATCAAAAATTTAAAAGAAATGTAAATCAAAATATTTCTGAGGATGGACTTCACAGGTTACACAATGCAGAAGAGGATAATAAATATGAACAGAAGAATCTGATAAATATGAACAAAGTCAGGGTGATCTCTGGGACCATATCAAGCAATCTAAAGTGCATGTAATTTAAGTCATAAGAGATGAGACAGGGGAATGCAGACAAAACATTTGAAGAAACAATGCCAAATGTCTTTCAGATTTATTGAAAAATATAAACCCACAGAATGAAGAAGCTCAAAAAAATTCCAAGAAGTATAAACACAAAGAAAACTATACCAAAATATCTCATTCAAAATTTTGAAAACTAATGATTAAGATAAAATATTTTAAGCAGACGTAAAGACATACTACATCAGAGAAGGAAAAATAAAAGCAATCACTTTCTTTTTATGTAAAATAAACCAAATCAAAAGTCAATAGAATATCTTTAAAGTGTTGAGAGAACAACAACAACAATCCAAAAAAACCATTCTGGAGTTCTACATCTCATGAAAATATTCTTCAAAAATGAAAGCAAAGTCATTTTCAGAAAATGAAAAGCTAAAAGAATTAGTCACTAGTGTATATAGTATAAGAAAATTTGAAGCATCTTAGTTTATAGAGACTCAGTGGAAGGACAGTTAATACAAATAGTGGACGGATGAGAGAAAAAAGTCATTCATTTTGGCTGTAGTGAATAATAGGTAAAAATTGGATTAAGGTAAAAACAGTACAAAAACATGATAGTTTTGATTAAGAGTAAACAGAATTTTATTTTATTCCATAGGTTTTATGGTTATGTTATTATTAATTTGTTTAAAATGAACAATCTGGCAACATTGCGTAGAATGTATCACAACTGTAAGAAATGATTACAAGAATAAAGGCTGTGAAGGTGAGGTTTACTAGCACATGTATGAGGTGATAATGACATGGCCTGGAGTGATATTGATGGCAGAAATAACAAATGTTCAGTTCTTTTAATAAAATTGTGTCCATGATTTCCTTAACAACACATTAGTAAAATGTCTACTACAAGCTGAGGGAGTCAAAAATGTAGATTATTACAACAAAAGTGAAAAAGTGTTATAAAAAAGATATTTGCGGGGCACCTGAGTGGCTCAGTCGGTTAAGTGTCCTACTCCTGATTTCGGCTCAGGTCATCATTTCAAAGTTTGTGGGATCGAGCCCAGTTAGGGGTCTGGGATGACAGAGCAGAACCTGCTTGGGACTCTCTCTCTCCTGCTCTCTCTCTCTCTGCCCCTCCCCAGCTCACACTCAGGCTCTCTCTTTCTTTCTTTCTTAAATAGAAAAGGCACTTGCAAAATATGATTTTGGGGAGACAATTCATATTTCTGTATATAATTAATAGTCAATTTGTTCCAGATTACCTCTTCAAGAATGTCTTTATAAGCAAAGAGACTTTGATTGATGGTAGTGTCTTCTACATTCCTCAGTCAGAGAGATATATCTCCACCACTCCTACCCAGGTTTGTTTACATTCCAGGATAGTGAAGATAGAGATGCCTCTCTCTCCTCATGTAGATATTCTTTCTCTCCAGTTTGATAAAGATAATTTTCTCTCCATTGGCGAGGTTGGGCAATT
Organism: Cryptoprocta ferox; assembly: GCA_028646485.1. NCBI lineage: Eukaryota > Metazoa > Chordata > Mammalia > Carnivora > Eupleridae > Cryptoprocta > Cryptoprocta ferox. Next base: position 143,571,321 of record CM053567.1, read on the forward strand.
TTTCCAGCAGCCCTTCTATAAGACTGAGGATTCCTAATCTCAGAGTTTCTCTCCTATAGAGGGAAACACACCAACTACTCTGCATGTGTGGGAAACACTAACCTTCTTTTCATCCATTTGTGGGAATTGGGGCTTAGAGAACCAGCACAATATGTAACTCTGGCTACTGTGATTGCAGTGAGTAAGAAATATTCTTGTATGTTGGACCCAAAAGTCTTGTGTTTTCCTGATATAATTTATGAAAGGTGATAGGCTGCCTTTGTAGCTTGAAGTTGGGGACATCTCATCGTTTTCACAGTTTCTGACTTACCAATAAGAGCATAAGGGAGAGAAAGATTACTCTACACAGAAAAGTTAGCTAAAACTTCATTATTACAATTCACATTACACACTGTATATAAAGATGAATTAGAAATGTCTGATCTTGCAGGCAGGGGGCACTGCTTACCTTTTAATTGAAAGTTTTGTGACCTGTAGGGTCAAGGTCCTATTTTCTTTCTTTTTTTAAGATTTTATTTTTTTAAGTACTCTCTACACCCAACGTGGAGCTCGAATTCACAACTCTGAGATCAAGAGTAGCATGGTCTACTGACTGAACCAGGCAGGCATATTTTCAATCTGGTAATTAATGATTAATGCTTAGTTAACCTGAAGAACAGCAAATTCTGGAATTGAGAGGATTTTTTAAAGAAAGCATAATCCTCTCCATAAGTCCCAGAAATTCAGCTGTATAACTTCAACACTCCTCTTCTTGCCTCTATGATTAGGTTCCAAATCTTTAGAATCAGCAATAATGAATCAGTCTTATAAATGTGGTATACTTCATTCATATTCAGATGGAGAGATACAGTATTAAAGACCAATAATATACTGTATTAGTAACTTCATTATAGGAAGGTGGTTTTAAAAAAATACAAAAGAAAGTTTATAAAGTCTGAATACAAATAAGATAAATTGACTATTCAGTCACATTGTTGACTTGCAGTAGAAGATAATAGCATTTTCAGCAAGGGAGACTGCTTGGTATTTAACTTAGGAAATGTTTTTATACCTGTAAGGCTAGTGAAAGAAAACATTACAAGCACAGTTTATCTTTGTTTTTAATGAATTTTACACTAAAACGTTACAAAGTATTGTATACTTCCATTATACAACTGGCAGAAAATACTAGGTTCTTAGTTATATGAAATTAATGTTTTCCAGGTATCAGCTGGGAATCTCCCAGTCACGCAAAATCCAAGTAGAATTGACTTATTCCACAAACTACTTCCAAGTCATTTCCTCTCATTGTGGTTGTCCAATGTCCTACACAAGATTTTCAGCCAATTCCTCAGAAGCTTCCATTTTTATATAAGGTGCTGCTTCTGTACATGTAGGAAAAGTTACATTTTATTTTTTAACTGGAGAAAGTTTCCTAAAAAGAATGACAGTTTTACTATATTTAATCCAAATTACACATTACTTTACAAAACAGGGAAATATCTAAAAGCTAAATAAAAGTTAACATTGTTCCCATGTTTTCAATATTTTTTTAAATTATTTTTTAATTCTTATTTATTTTTGAGAGACAAAGTGTGAGTGGGGGAGGAGCAGAGAGAGGGAGTCACAGAATCTGAACATGGCTCCAGGCTCTGAGCTGTCAGCACAGAGCCTGATGTGGGGCTCAAACCCACAAACCATGAGGTCATGACCTGAACTAAGTCAAACGCTTACCCTGAGCCACCCACCGGCCCTGCTTTCAATCTTTTCTGTAAGGCTGAAAACTGTCCTCAAGTTGGTCTCTCTGCACAACTAAAACAAATCATTGAATAACAATGTTTATTTGATCATTTTCATAGCAAAACATGGGCATGTCTTTGAGGTGGCCAGCAAGAACTATTGCCACAATTATCAATATCTTCTACTTGGGACAATGGAACACAGTAAAAAGGAAGAGATTACACAGGTACTAATAGTACACACATTGATGAATGATAGCTTTATGGAAAGTTTCTGGTTTAGTACATTGTCTAGGATAAAGAGTTTAATCAACAGGTAAAACAATTCCAGAAAGAATCTGTGGTCCAACTACTCCAGCACAAAATTTTCTGCTTAAACAATAGCGTCAGATATATTAACATTTAACGCTGTATAAAAAAAATAGATAAACTCTTTTTAGAGCTGCTGATTGTTCAAATTAATGTGAGGCAGGTGCTATGGTATGTAATGGTGATGCTTTCCAGAAACTTAGCAATTGGGGAAGATACTCTGGCTGTATTTGCTGAAAGAAATAATCAAGAAATGAATTATTAGTGAATTGTGTCATTGAATATGTCATCACAGTATTTTCTATAGATGAATTGTACCTCCCACCCATAATTCATATGTTGAAGCCGTAATCCCGAATGCGACTGCAATTGCAGATAGGGTCATTGGGAGGTGATTAAAGTTAAGTGAGGTCATAAGGGTGGGGCCCTAATCCAGTAGGGTGGATGGCCTCATGAAAGGAAGAAGGGAGAGAGATCATTCTCTCTCTCTTTCTCTCTCTATTTTATTTAATTTAATTAATTTATTTATTTTGAGAGAAAGACAGAGAGTACAAGTAGGGGTGAGATAGAGAGAGAGAGGGAGAGAGAGAGAGAATCCCATGGCTCTCATACTACACTGTCAGCAAAGAGCCCAATGAGGGGTTCTAACCCATGAACCATGAAATCATGACCTGAGCTGAAACCAAGAGTCGGTTGCTTAACCTACTGAGCCACCCAGGCACCCTGAGAGATCATTCTCCCTATATCTGTGCACTAATGTGAGGACACAGCAAGAAGACAGACACCTATTAGCCAGAAAGAGAGCTCTCACTAGGAACTGAATCAGTAGGCATCTTGATTTGGGACTTCCAGCCCCAGAATTGTGAGAAAATAAATTTCTGTTATTTAACCTATTCCGTGTATAGTATTTTGTTATGGTATTATGGTATTTGAAGCCTAAGTAGACTAAGACAATATTTATTTACTATGTCTTAATCTGCTGCCTGATAGACATGTATATCTCACTGAGTTTCATACTAAAAAGATCATATTTTTTATGAGCCCATGGAAAAGAAAATCATATTTTTTAACTAAAACTGAATTCATAGTATTTTAGGAGTTATTGTGATGGCTACATTCAGTGTTCTGTTGCCTTGGATAAATTTTCTTCTCATTCTCTCAAATAGGGAAAATAGAGATTTAGGTAAAGTTTTCTTGTTCTTTCTAATCCAATATTCAATTACCAAAAGATAACTTAGATTTGTTGCCTTAGAATCTGGCTCACATATTAGCTCATATCTAGAATGATGTCCTTATTCATATTATTCATATATAAGACATTTTAGAAAAATAGGAGTTATTAAAAGGTATAAAATAACATTTTATTTTCACAGTAAATAATAATTACTTAGAAATGCAGCATTTCATTTGATGATGGTCAAAGATCCCCAAAATTGGTCATTCGAAGTGCCATAAAAATATGTATCTATTAATAATAAGGGTACAGGGCTCAATTCAAAGTGGGGATATATTCTAAATTCCTGTTACCAATTTTCCATAAATTCCATATTTGGAACAATGAAAAAAATTAACAATTGCAGAGCATTTTCAGTGTCATATATTTTGTATATTTTTATGGTTAAAGATAAAACTCAGAAGCCATTAGTTAACATAGAAACTTTCTCTTCATAATTTTACTAACTTTTAGTTATTAAAAATGTTACTCTCCATGAAAATCTAGGCCTGATTCTGCTTGTAATACCCAATAAACTATCTCATTTCATGTCATTTATTTTATTTTTATGAAGATGGTGAACTTTTATTTCACTAATGTAGCTAAAATTCATAAACTCTCACTTAATCAAGAAAATTATGTTATATAGGACAGATATTATATATTGTGAGAGTTAAACAAAATATCTATATTAAAATATATATAAGTGCAATTCCTAATGAAAATCATCAGCATAAAACCAAAATGTTTGCAGTTTCCTAAGTTTTCTTTCCCATCAGAAGACTAAATCAGGAGCATTTTTCTCAATGCTCCATAAAAAATGAGAGTCAGAAATTAAATTTGTAGGAGAAAAAACCTTCTTTTAATACTAACAATTATGATTTTTATAGAAAATGTAACATATTTTCCCTTAAAGAAAAGAAAATTGAGACAGATACTGGAACACTGTAGCATTTTAAAAGCAAGAATATTGGGGCACCTGGGTGGTTCACTCGGTTAACGGTCCAACTTCAGCTCAGGTCATGATCTCATGGCTTGTGGGTTCGAGCCCCGTGTTGGGCTTTGTGCTGACAGCTCAGAGCCTGGAGCCTGCTTCGGATTGTGTGTCTCCCTTTCTCTCTGCCCCTTCCCTGCTCACACTCTGTCTCTCTCTCTCTCTCTCAAAAATAAATAAACATTAAAAAAATTTAAAGATAAGTAAATATATACACTAACCAACATCACATTTCCTGTTCATTTTTTACCCAGGTTAAAACTTAAAAAGAATAGCTTTCTCTTCTCTTGTTTTATACAACATATATATAGTATGTTTTATACAAGCTACCACACCCACTCTTGGAGTGAGAACAATAACTTTCTTGCTTTTTGAGGTGGCAAGAAGCTTATTTTTTTTTCCTAAGCTGAATTATTTCTCCATATAAATTATAAAAATCAAGTGATGTTCAAATTGAGTCAATTGTCTATTTTTATATATGTACCTTTATATGGTCATAAATAACATGGATATTCACTCCTCATTTTGTTCCTTATCCCCAACAATTCCCTTCTTTTTGCTGTCATCTATTATTCTTTTCTGTGCTTAAAACCTATTCCTAATAAACTTTTATTCCTTTTTTAAACAAGATTTTTTAAGTTTATTTATTTATTTATTTTGAGAGAGAGAGAGAGAAAGAGAGAGAGAGAATGAGAATGAGTAGGGAAGGGGCAGAGAGAGAGAGGGAGAGAGGGAATCTTAAGCAGGCTCCATGCTTCAGCACTGAGCCCAATATGGGCTCGAGCTCATGAACTGTGAGATCATGACCAGAGGTGAAATCAAGAGTTAGATGCTTACCCAACTGAGCCACTCAGGTTCCCCTAACCAACTTTTATTTTTTACATATTAATTTCTCTAGAGCTTCAGAAGGTCTGAGATCTTACTCTACTTGCAAGCTAACAAGTTAGCCTGCCACAATTTCATGAATGGTGGAAGAGGACGTGAGACACCTGAGTCAGGGACGAAGTATTTTATTACTCACAGCACACAGACAGCACTGGCTTCCTATTTGCATCAGGTCCTCTTGCCCTCTAAGACCATTGGTTATCATGGAACAGTCAAGGTGAATGTGCACACAAAACGAGTTTGTGGTACTTCTATGGCACCTCAGAGTTAGGGAATCTTGACACATTATAATGGAATGGGCTGCAAGGAAACATGCCTGACCTTTTACCTAGAGCGAGATATTATCCTTATTATCCTGTACAGTAAGTGAACATACTCTCTGCTCCAGAGGAAGATATGATCTGTATCTTTTAAGGTTTTTTGCTACACACAAATACTTGAAAAGGTGGTCTGGGGATAAAGCTGGCAGTGCCTTGGCTCACAAAATATACAGGAATGTGAGTGACCCAAGTAGAATTTTCTTCCAATATAATCCCTTTCCTTCTTAAAAAATGTATATATTAATAAATTTAAAAAATTAGAAGTAACCTGGCCTAAACACACACACACACACACACACACACACACACACACACACACATATATATACACAGCACACAAATGTCTTGTTCTTTTATAATGTTTAACTTACATTTAGTATCACTGTAAAAAAATATGTAGGATAGCACATAAGAAGGTGCTTGGTAAAGTGCAATTGATACAAATATAATCATCACTCTCTAAATTTAGCTATCATTTAGATCTTCTTCTTCAAGTTCACTTAATATTTCCACATAAGTAAACACTCCTTAACAAAGGTTATGCCTTCTCTCAGAAGTTTGCTCTATATTAGAGGATAGTTCTAAATAAACAAAGTGACTTCTGAGATTTAGAAAATTATAAAAGGATACAGAATATATGACACTGGACATATTTCATGACTTTTATTAAATATTTTAATTGTTCCAAATAGCTTGTGAAAAGTATTAGTAGTAAATAATCATTATATTAATTCCTTTCATTTATAGATAAGGACTGAACTATATTTACCTAGGACAGCACTATCTGATAATTATATAAACCACATAAGTATTTTAAATTTCCCAGTCATTACATTTCAAAAGGCAAAATGAAAAATGTGAAAAATGTTAATAATATTGTTATTTTATCCAAAATATCTAAAATATTGCCATTTAAACATATGCTTAATAAAAAAGTTACTAAGATCATTCCCATTCTGTTTTTCATACTAATTCTTCAAAATCTGGTGTGAATTTTATAGTTTCAGCACATCTTAATTCAGATACTAATTTTATTGGATATAGTTCAAATGTATTTATATTTGAATTTTTCATTTCATCTAATTTTTATTTCAAGTGTTCAATAGCCACATTCAGCTCTTGGTTATCCTACTGGACATTCCAGACTTAGAAGCTACTAAACTGAAGGCAGAATTTGTTATTTCTCAAGTCTACTTGTTAGATTCCTTCCCAACATATTCTATTTTAAAGGTGGCTTGGCTACATAGATTACTTTTTCACGTTTGGAGAACCGATTTCAAAGAGACTGAATATAAAATACATTAAAGGTTTTATTTGGGAGCATAATTCATTCCAGAAAAAGCTTGTAATCCAAAGCACTTGTATAGCAAAGCAAATTTCAAAAACCATTGGCTCAATTTTGATCATGTGACATTTGGCATCATGTACTACTCATATTACAAGACATCACTCGTTTATCAAGTTAAAATTTATTAGAAATGTTTGCTCATCTTACAGAACAGTCACAAAACAAGTTACTCACAATCCAAGGTTTTACTGTATTTGCAAGACAGTGCTGCTGAAGATCAGGAAATGGAGTAAAACAGCAACAGGAGGAAACAGAAACCATATCTGGACTCAGAGTAGAAAGAAAGGTATCAGGAATAATAAAAGCAAGGGCACAATTTGAATAATGTGGCTGATATATATCAAGAGTGAAGGTAGGGAGGAAACAAAAGAGTGAAGAGAGAGGAATTAAATAAGATATTAAGAGACAAGGAGATGCTTATGATATGATATGAGATTGAAATAAACTTAAATTATTGTGAGAAAGAAATAATTTAAGGATAGAAGAATCAGGGAAATTGTAAAGAAAGAAATAAGATAAGCATTTGAATTTGTGAACTCACTGCAATTCCCCAATCCACACACATGCACACATGTATACATGCATACACACACACATATACACACACACACAAAGTGAATGGAAAATAATTGGATAAGAACAAAAAATCTAAAAGGAATACAATTATAACTTTAATATTTTGTTATTATCTTGACAGTTTACTACTACAATAGTCAATATTGGGTTAACATTGTAATAATTACAATTCTGTATTAATACTATGTTAATATATTACAGCAACAAAGGAGCTTAAGTAGATTTTAATTGAAAACTGAAATGTCCCATTAATCTCTCATGATGTGTTATACATTGGATATCTAGATAACAAATTCCTAATATATTTTAATTTTAATAAAACCAACATAAACCAAATGTTTAAAGTATTAATATGAAGTCTAAGATGTACCACTGAACATAATTTTATCTTTTAAAATTCCCTATTGATTGACCAACTATTTTCTTTATATACAAAATTCTTCAATTTCCTAGATATACAAAGAATGTTAAAGATACATATTGCACGGAGACAATTTAGCGTAGACTCATGACAAGTAGATTTACACTTGATTTAGCCAATTGCTTAAGAAAGAAAATTTATGTCCTTTTCAAGATATTTAAGTGAAAGAAAAGATACAGCTGAAATGAAACACTGAGGTTACTCTTTATTTAAGTAAATATCATGAAGTGTAAACACTATAATATGAATATTTTATCACATACAGCAAACAGATTTATCAAAACCCTTGGGAAACATGAACTCCAACCTAATGAGAGAACACTTGCAAAGGACAAGGCATATGATTTGGAATACTTTGAAAAGAAAACAGATGCAGGGAAATTAGTGCTATATCTTTTTATAGCTCCCATGATGATCCTTAGAAGCCATGGAATGCACCATTGATCTGTCAATATCTGTTAATATCATTATACATAAAACTGTATGGGAACCCATGCAAATTTTAAAGCTACTGAATGTAATTTTTTATTTGGCTTCTTTTATTTCTCTGGGAATTTGTATCCTTGTTATATGCTCTCATTTTTCCTTTATTTGATCTTCCTTTTTTTTTAAAAAAAAGGTATTTCATGCTGTCAGAGTGACTATGGAATAACTTTACAACATAACTGTAAAAATATCTCATTGTTTAGACATGCTCTTTCTTAGTATTCCCAAATTTAGTTTTTGTGTTTAAGAGACGATGATATCAGCTAAAGGTTCTCAAAGCTACATCTTTGTGACATTATCTCATGATGGGAGCACAGAAGAAATACAGAATGTTTTATTGTAGTTTTTTTCTATGTAACTATGTATCAGACATTTTTCCTGGAGACAGTTCATTAAAAAGGCCTTGGCGGCTGTTTTCTCTCGTTGTGATGGATGTTATGCTCATGTAAAGTGGGAAATAACTGCTATTACTTTTTGTTATGTCCCCTGGAGGTTCTTCTGCTTCAGAATCGGTACTTATTCTGGATTTATCGGGCAGACCCCTCAGATGTGCCATATTTAATTGGGCTACATGGAGGCATCCCTAATAAAATAATACACATTGCCGTGAGCCTGCAGGATTTTCCCTTCTGATTGTCTTTGAATGTTCCATGCTCAAGGAAGACTGTGATATACAGCAAAGATAACAATACTTTGTCATAAAATAATCTTGTTAAATCACAGGACTACAAATAAACTCAATTATGTTCCACATGATTCAGCTTCTACTGCCTTCTAAATTGTGCTAATGGGAGGCCCTTCTCACACCTAGCCTTATATCGTCTTTGCTCTTTTCAATGCCTAACTTACAAATAACTCACTTTTGTCTACTATCTGAGACATGTGCTGTTGATCAAAGGAGTCACTGGATAAGTGCAGGCAGGGAGATAAGTAATTTATCTTACTCAGGAAAATAAAAAAAACCCAGGAAGTAAATAATAAATCATAAAAAAGTAACATAAAGCAAACCCAAAGTCAATTGATTCATCTTTTATGCAAGAAATATGTTTTTCTTTATTATACTTGCCACTATGTTGTTTTAGCCATCTTTGGGTAGAAAAACAAAACTTAGTATGATGGCTGACCAAAATATCTTATTCCCCAGTACCTCTTTAGAGTTTTCAAGACATATAATATCATTTTATTTTTCCTTAAGCTATAATAATAATACACTTATTTTAATAAGAGTATTTCACATATATATTTATTGTACAAATTATTACATGATAAGCATTAGGCTATGTGACATGCATACATGGTTTCTAATCTTTACCATAAACTTATAAGGTCTCAGTTACACTTCAGATAAAGAAAACGAAGCTTTAAGAGATTAAGTGACTGATTGGAAGCTTACAGAATGGCTGTTGGGACACTAAAGACACTTCAAATGTAGAGTACTTAATTACTGAAGTGATTCAAGTGCAAAATGTAATTTTCTCTAAAAGAGAAATTGAGTAAAGCTACATAAAACATAAATTTCATGAAATAGAAATATCTATGAATATGCCAACACAAATTAATATATTGTATTTTCTAAAGTTTTCCATCCAATAAACAGGAAAATATTGAGAATTTCAGAATATTGCAATTATTTAAACTATGATTTTAAATATTAAATAAACTTTCTCTTTGTGCTACTTTGAAGTTGGGTCCCCATTTCTTACTTATCAACTTTGTTTAAACAATAATGACTAGTGAATTCATAACATTCTAAATCAAGTGTGTTTTTAATATTTCTACAAGAAAAAAATAAAAACTGGGGCACCTGGGTGGCTCAGTTGGCTAAGTGCCCAACTTCACTCAGGTCATGATCTCACAGTTTGTGAGTTGCAACCCTGTGTCAGGCTCTGTGCCAGGCTCTGTGCTGACAGCTGGAACCTGGAGCCTGCTTCGGATTCTGTGTCTCCCTCTCTCTCTGCCCCTCAGCCGCTCATGCTCTGCCTGTCTGTCTCTCTCTCTCAAAAATAAATAAACATTAAAAAAAAAGAAAGAAAAAAGAAAAACTAAAAGCCATCCAGACACACCCCAGACCAGGCAGCTACCAGGGATTTAATGGGGTCAAAGGTTGTCACTGCACTTAAATTGGCAGAAGTAATCATCCTGCCAATGCATATTTAAATTACTTTGTACTTTACTTCTTAATGTCTTACTTTTTATTCTAATATCTTACTAAAAGAATGTCCAATGCCCTGCTTTCTTTATCAAATTAGGAGGCATTTTGGACTTGTGTACTAGGAATAGAGGATAATATATCAAGAAACAAAAAGGTAAAAGCCATAAACTATTAATGGAGAGATGAAGATGTCTTTATTCTCCTAAGATCTCCCTCACATCAGAAATTAATCCAATAATTCAGCACTTTTGTAGTAAAAAATGGTATTGCAATGACCTTACTCAGAGGATTCTTTAGTATTGATACCATCCAGCTTTAAAACTGGGACACATACCTAAAATACTGGAAGCTTACTAGTATTTCGATCCTTTAGAGAAAAAGGTACCGTATCTCCATAATCTGACTTGATTAGTAAGTGGGGGTGTTTATTTAAGGGCAGTATTACATGAAGCTGCAATTGTGAAATAGCACATTCACAATTAGCACCAGGTTGGTTTTTCAAACAGGCAGTGATGCAATTTTAAGAGTTCCCCAAAGCATTTTAAAGACTCAGAAAACATTGGTGTCATTACAAAGCCATAGTTTAAAGCTTATGAGCTTTCCACCCTACTAAGAAAAGCATTTAAAACAACCCACAGAGGATAGGATAGCACAAAAATAGGTGGATCTGTAATTACTAGGAGCACTATGGTTCAGCATGCAAAATAGGATCACTGCTTTATCTGTGAATAGTTAATGGCAAAAGATATTTTCTTCAATAGTTAGCCACCAGTAGTCAGTTTTTTCTAAGTTTGCCATGCCCTAGAAATCTTGACTCTGTAAAACTTTTTTTGTTGTTTATGAGACAAATGAATTTAAATCATACGGTTCCTCTGAGCTTATTTTTACATCTCAAGTGTATCTGTGTCTACGAATAGTATTTCTGTTTTGGACAAATATTTACACTTCACTAAATAATTGGACCCAAATTCAACTATTTGAATATAACTTTTCTACTATCATTGTGATAGTTTGGATGATATATTTTCATTTGGACTCATAAGAGCTGCCTGGCCTCTGGTCTCTTCTTCCTTAAAGTCACCCTAAGCACTCCAAATAGAGTCTTCTTTATAAAATGCAACTCTGATAATGTCAAAAGGCGTTGTAACATAGGTATTAAGATTGGGAGTCCATATCTTGTTATTCCCTCATATTACCAATGTATTTTAAACCAACTATGGTTCAATTTCCCCCTTAAAGAATTGGGAATAATAATGTAGATAACCCACAGGACAGTTAAGGGGATTAAGAGTTAGCTCATATGAGACCCTTATATAAGAACCTGGCAATTTTTGAGCATTCAGAAAATGTTAGTTGTTAGCGTTAGTGTCATATTTCAAAAATCTGAAATTGTTCTCTCCTGGGTAGAGACTAAATCAGAGATTTCTGAATGGAATCTCCATAAATTGGTCTCAATCTACATTTCAAAAAAAATCTCAAAATATAGTCTGAATATTATACATACTATACATATATACTATACATATTATATTCTTACTGTAATACCAGTTTATATTTTTATACAGCTTTACTGAAATAGAATTTACATACCATAAAATTAACCTTTAAAAGTGTACAATACAGCAATTTTTAGTATATTCACAAATTTAAATAACCATCACAACGGCCTAATTTTGGAACATTTTTATCATCTTATGGAAAAAAAAACAAACTCATACTCACTGGCAGTCATTCTACTTCCCACTCACTAGAGCCCAACAGCCCTTAGCAACTCTTAATCTGATTTCTATCTCTCTGGATTTGACTTTCTGAACATTTTTATATAAATCATACAAGATCTGGTCTTCTGTATCTGCTTCTTTCACTGAACATAATGTTTTCCAGGCTTATCCATGTTTTAGCAGTGTGAATACTAGATGCCTTTTTATGGCCAAATAATTATCTATTCATTCACTTGTTGATGAACATCTTGGTTCTTTCCAGTTTAAACTATCATGAATAATACTGCCATATATGAATGTACAAGATTTTGTGTGCACATTTATTTTATATTTTGGGGGTATATACCTAGGACTGGAATAGTAGGATATGGTAACTCCATGCTTAACATTTTGAGGAATTCCCAAACTATTTTCCAAAGGGGCAGCACCATTTTACCATCCCACTGGTAATGGAGAAGGGTTCCAACATCTCCACATTCTCACTGGCACTTACTATTGTCTGTCCCTTTTTATTTTAGCCATGCTAGTGGGTAAAAGAATTATATTATATAATTTTTAATTCTGTATTTTTATTATCTCTGGCCATTTATTGCTGCTGTTCTCTATTTACAGCAGTCTCCTTTTCTCCTGCCTGATCTATTGAGGAGTTGACTCCTATTCTTCTTTGAAGTCACATTGAAAAATCTCCCATATCCTGGGGCACCTGGGTGGCTAAGTCAGTTAAGCACCCAACTCTTGGTTTTGGCTCAGGTCATGATCTCACAGTCTCTCCATCTCTCTGCTTCTCCCCTACTCATTCTCTCATTCTCTCTCTCTCTCTCTCTCTCTCTCTCTCAATAAATAAATAAATAACCTTTAAAAAATATCTCTCATATCCTAAGATGCATAATCCAATCTACCACTAAAAAATCAATCTCCACCTACTCCTATAGCATATTAATCTCTATAAGAAAAGCAAATGTTATATTTTTATCTATTTCCCCAAAAGACTAAAGTGCTCAAAGGAATTTTGTTTAATATAGTGTTTTGCACATAGACAACACTACTGTTCACCAAATTTACATTCAATCAGTCATTCATTTTGATAATTAAAGAAATGAGCACCCTTTTGACTAAGGAACATCAAATGTTTTCCAACAAAGTACTAAGGCTTTAAAAAATACAAATGTGCTCCTTAGATTATCTAAGGACAAACTTAATTGACACTTCATAGTATGTGTTAATAATGTGTTTAACTCTCAGAATCCACTTGATTCCAATTTTCGTCAGGATAGATATTGTTCCAGTGCCTAGAACAATTCAGAGCCATAGAAAGGATGTGGGTTTTTGTTTACTCCATCTATTGAATTATAGTGAAATAATGGTTATAATCTATGTTTTCTCTCTCAGCAAAGGACAGTGATGCAAAGGCTAAAATATCATTTATTTTTCTGGCTGCAGTACTCTCCCAAATTCAAGTATGAGTCAAAATAATGTGTCTTTTAGAATTACATTAGGCTTCTTGTGAAAACTTTGTAACCACTAATGGGGCTGCCATCCAGATATATTCACATTAAGTATAGCGATGTGGGCTTTGATTCAAATTTCTTGAGGAGAGAGAGAAAATAATTGATGACATATTTTTGACATTGGTTACTGCTCTTACTTTGCATGGAAAGCATTGATCTTGCAGAAATATAACCATAAGAGCCCTGGTCTTCAGATAGGACAACCCTGTTGTTCTACATCAAATATCCTCCAAGAAGAAATGTGCTTTGGGAAATTCTCTATTCATTATCCTCCTCTCTCCCTTCAACAATAATTATTGTGGTTACAGATTAATTCATTTCTTACTCTAGACCAAATGTAATAAGTCCTTCATATAGATGATCCCATTTAATATTCACAAAAAAACAAAGAGGTAAATAGTATAAATCATACCGTTATATTTACTTAGGTAAATTACTTAATTCTGTGTGTAACCGACACACAGAATTAAGTAACATACCTAAAGTTTCATGTAGTTAGTGGTGGAGCCAGAATTTGAACACAAGAATACTATCTTTCTTGAAAACACTCCATCTCCCTTTGATTAGTTCCAAATTTCAAAAATATCCAGAATATGAAATAAAAGCAATGATTCTTAGAATTTGGGGTAGCTCAGGACTCTGTGGTTAGAGCAACATTATCTTGTTTTCTGTTACCCAGATCTTCATTCCTCTCCTTATACCCAGATCTTACATTTTGTTTTTACATACTCAATAATTAAACTTATAGAGCTTTACAGTGTGAAATGTGTCAATTGATTACTCAAAATCATGGGCTATCTCAAAATCATGGCTAAGAATTACTTAAAATGTTAGAAAAGTACTTATGATATTATATAAAAAATACAAAATCTTCACATAATATTATGGACACATATTCAGACAGAGAAATAGAATTCTCTCCTAGGTGGTGTGCTTCAATAGCAGATCATGTTTTCACTTAAAATATAGAGTCACACACTGTAATCTGCTCTTTCCAGTCTTCTATGTGATAAGCTCCTTTGGCTTGATAAAATTCTATAAACTGCTTCACATAGAATCATTCTAGCTAGGAAATATTATTACTGGAAAAGCTAATAAAGTTGGCAAGGTTTTAAAAAAACGGTAATAGATGGCATTCATACATCAAAGATTTCTTCAAGGAATTCTATATTAAAATACATCATGGACAGGAAGGCTCAATTCTCACTTGATCTTTTACACTCAGTGTTTTTTATTTACTTGTTTGGAACCGTCAGTGTCACCACCAAGAACCATCGTCAGCTTGAATGCAAGGAATGAGCAATATGATTTTTTTCTCTCACAATACTACACACTGCAGCTGCATTTTAACAGAATCTTGAAAGAAATCTTTGGCATTCAACACCTATAAATTATATTTAGATATACAAATCCCTACTATAAAAATGATAGCATACTTTTTAGACATCTTAAGAAAAAAATCATACCCTGAATAGTGTCAGTGGCTTATCAATAGATAAATTTCAGTAAACTACACTAATTTTTAAAAACAGAACAATATACACATAGGAAGTGGATTAGTCTAGTCATTTGTCTCCACATGCTTTCTGAGTAGCCTTTCCCCCGCTGCATACACATTCATTATTTCCCTTTTCTGACTCTAACTTTCCCTTCCGTTATCCTACCAGAAGAATTTCTCCTGATTCATTTAGGTTATTCTCTAACATTAGTTTCTTCCCTGAATATCAAACAAACAAAAATGCCTGATGAAGATGAAAAGCAATAGTAAGCACTACCAATTCTGAATCCCAAAAATTCTTGGGATGCAGAATTGATTCATCATTCAATGCATTCATTCATTCACCAACCAATGTTTATTGGGAGTTCGACCTGTAATAGATATTGTAATCCCTCCCTGAAAAACACATAATCCTGTGTAATTTAGTAAACTGAATATTGCATATTTTTCCTCCCATTATCCTGACAATAGTTGTTCCCTTTGTTTCTAACAGTTATTCTTATTTCTCAATGCAGCTCTGTGCTAACACTCTTGTGTTTTGTGATCTAGAACAAGCAGGACATATCATTTGTAGAAACAAAGCAGTAAAAATTTTAACATAAAGGTTTTAACAGTTAAATCATTAAGATTACTCTTTTTTAAAAATAAAGTTTATCAATAACATTAGCACATTACAGTTACGTTATCAACTAATCACTTTAAAATAATACAAAAACATATTGCATCAGTCCCTGTTTTTTTCGGCGCTTAAAGTCCCTATCAACGGTATGTGTGGCATCATGACAGATGGTACATTTCTTTAAAGAATTTTCTTTTAATATGAAAATGTGTGCTAAATGTGGATAACCTGCTTCTTCTCTTTGAAACAACAATTTTATGAGCTTTCTGTCCAAAGTTTAATTAGCTCTTCTGCACTTTGTCCCTTTTTTAAAATTGCAGTTATTTTCATTTTCATCTGGGTTAAGAAAAAGGTTGAGACGTATGTTTAAAACATTAGCTAGTCACCAAAGAGTAGAACTGCCTCCTGAGTTCTGCCAAGGAGAGTAAATTGCTTGGAAAGATGTCAACACCGAAAAGCTGTCAATAACTTTTTTGGCTGCTGTTGTTCAAAACATTTTATTAGTATTTGATCTGTGTTTTTGAAACAGACCAAAATACACTCAGGATTTATAGACTTTGGGAACAAATAATTATATGTTAAGCCAAAATCCTTTCCCTTCTCATTATACTGTTTCTATTCAAATGTATAAGTCCATATTCGAAACTCTGGCATTACATATTTTTTTGATATGAAGTACTTTTCCTCTGGATCCCATCCAGAGAGGTTTAATAATTTAATGACCAGTGAAATATCTCATAATGTTGAGGAAAAAGCATACAATGAAGATTCAGGAGACTTAGATTCCAACCATGCACTCGTCAGTTCTGAGACCAACCAAGGTCTCAGTTCTCAAAAGAAAGGAGATAATTTCTGCTTTCTCTATTTTAAGGAATTTTTGTTATTACAAAATGAGCTAAAAATCTAGATAAACTTTTACAAATTAGGAGTATCCTCTAAATATAAGTGATTTTGCATTGTAGACACTTTATCAATACAAGTGTACCAAAAAATCTTAAGATTTATTTACTAAGTACAAAATTTATTAAGTGTAAAAAACATGGTAGAAATGTGTACATATAATGTATACTCAGCAATGCAAAAAATGCTTAGAAATCTCATAATATAAACACTAAAACGTTAATTATAGGTCTCTTTAGGTAAGGTGACTATGGGTGAATGCTATTCCTTTAATCTTATTCACATTGATTCCAATAGTGTGCATATATTAGTTTTATACGAAAAATATCAAGGTAAGATTTGGGAATTATCTTTCCTTTCACTTATACTTCACTTATTTTATTGATTAATATTGAATATAATATGTAGTCTTTATATCTCTTTTAATGACAATTTCTTTAAGAAATCAAGGTTGGGTCCAGTGCCTGAGTGGCTCAGTTGGTTAAGCATCTGACTGTGGCTCAGGTCTTGACCTCAGAGTTCATGAGTTTGAGCCCCATATCGAGCTCTGTGCTGACAGCTTAGAGCCTGGGGCCTGCTTTGGGTTCTGTGACTCCCTCTTTCTCTGTCCCTCCCCTGCTCAGGCTCTTTCTCTCTCTCTCAAGAATAAATAAACATGAAAAAAATTAAAAAAGAAAAAAGAAACCAAGATTGGGTTTCATATCCTGAAGTTTTCATAATCCTTGCCCTGGATCTCTCTTTCAAATTCATTATTTTCATCTCCCATCATTTATAAAATAAAAAGAAATCTTTTCTGTCTTACATAGCTTTTCAAAAATAATTGCCAAAATTATTTATTCTCTCCCTCTTCTATAATAGGTTAAAATTTCTACTCTCTTTTACTTAATTTTCCATGTGATTAGATTCTGTATTCTAGATTTTTTTTTTTTTTTTTTTGCCCCAGAGTGTGCCATGCTTCTTCAGCTCTCTGTGTCTTTCCTGAATGCTAACCAAGAGAGTTGCTGACATCTTCCATGCTCCTGGGATCCACGGACTAGGTAGGCTCACAATGTCTTTACTCCTACAGCTCATAGATAGTGATAGAATGACTCTCTTTCTAAAGAACAACTAGAAAATGTAAATTGAGATATCAGTTTTGTATATGATGCCCTTCTGAAAAGTAAGTATAATAAGTGTGAAATAGTTTCTAAATAGTTTTATGATATTAATAAGGTGAAAATTGAAATCATTCTGATTTCCTATATTATTTCCAGCTTATAATAATGTCAAACACTAAAATTGTTGAAATTAAGGTTTGGTGCTGTAGAATTTATGTCTTTTTCTTACAACCTTATATGAAGAGTTCAAGTTTTTAGAAGCTAACATTAGGCTGGGAAAGGGAATGTTTGATGGAAAGAGATCTATCAGGGAAAATATTTTAGCATAGTAAAAGGAAATTTAAATGTGTATCATGCACTTCTTTTATTAATGCTCCTCTTCCCTCCCATATAAGTTCCATGAAAGGCAGTAGGGTAACTCTCTCAGTGGTACCTGTGTTACCCACATGAAAGTTAATTGAACTCAAAAGATAACTCCTTCAATATTCCCATCTTATTCAAAGGTTATAAAGGGCATTGACTAATGAATGAATCAGGTACTTTGAAAACCATCTTAAACATAATATATAATTATCTTCCATTAGGGGAACATATCAGAAATTTTTCTTTCATTTTTTTAAACAGTTGAGTTCAGGCCAGTTTCTCATTTTGTTTCATTTTCCTCATCTTGCTCTGGCTTGTGTTCAGAACTCCCATTGACTTCCAGAAAGATCTTTGCATTTGGCTTAGCATCAATAGTAGAAAACACGATATTGAACAGACCCCACTGCTTCTGAATGTCTCTAAAATAACAATGTTCCACCTTCCAACTGGCTACCCCACAATGTATTTTTCACCATCAACATCAAACAGTACAAGTGCCACTGTACAAAATATTTTATAAAATGAGTTCAAAGAGTAAAAAGGAGCTATTTACTGTTTTGTGGGAATTTTTGTTTTCTGTTATTGTGCATAACAATTTCATGTGATCCTTATATTGTTTTGTGAAGTTTTTAGTAAAGCTATAAGTTTCTCCATTGTGCAGAGGAGAAAACCTGGGGTAGAATTGTCAGCTGTTTAATAGGAACTCCTAGGTCCATCAGCACTCTGTGTACGTCAGACATCTGACAGGTTGCAGCATTACTGAAGGGAGTTTTTTATAGATCATTCCAGTGCACTAAGTATTATCTATAGAATGAAGTATTTTCCCAGATGGTTCCACTATCTCAGCCAAAGACAGACTGAAATGACAAGAACGTTTCTCATTATAATATCATATCTTCAATAGCTGTGACAGTAACACAAATAATCCATCAGTATTAATGGGTGAGGAAAAGAACCAACAGGTTAGAATTCTCTAATTTATTAATAAAATATGGAAGAAACAATTCCTATTTTCACTTAAAACACTATAATATTTATAATTGTCTTAGAATTATGGGAGGAAAAAGATGACATATTAAAAGATGATAGAGGACAGGGCAGAATATGGAAGAAAAGAATTTTTAAAGGACTAAATAACAAATATTATGTGAAAGGAAGAGTAAAATCGAAGATCTAGCAGACCCTAAAAGAATATCTATGGATGAGATTAACAACAGGAAGTAAAGACAAACAATATTGAATTTATCTCTCAAAAAGAAACAATATCACTCTGCTTTCCCTTTGGATACAATGATGCCCACTCTTCTTCTCATCATAAATTTTATCAAATTGTTGATTTTTTTCTTACATAATAATTATTAGGTAAAAATGTGAACAAAGGGCATGCAAGGAAATATTTTGATGTTTATAGTATGAAAGTGCACTTGTAAAAACAGTAAGAAATGAATCTGACACTTCTCCCCTATCTCCTCTATAAAATAAAAGCCTTAATACGTGGAAGGAGGGGTGGCAAGCACTGTTGGCCATGGTGCAGGAGTGAAATCCCACTGCATCTGTGGAAGGGAAGAGAAAAAAACCACAAGCTCTTGTGGAGAGGAAGAATTAGATGGCTAGTTTCAGAACGATGCCTGGAGACTAAAAGTCACTAGTCCACAGCCCCAAGACTCGAAGATGCAGACTATCTCACAAAGAGGCTTCATTAGAACAGTAGAGAATGCTCACAAGTTCTCCCTCTTTTAGCAAGTATTGAGTACAGAGTAATTTGTGACACACAGATCCTCTCTGAGGCATAGTACAATAAGAAAAATTAAAGCTGAAAGGAAAACAGTCATTATCAGAAAATAAAATCTCTGGCAAACCATTTACCACACTAAACACAAAGTATCACTAGAGGAAGTTGAAGCTAGTGGTGCACTGGCAATAACCATAGAAACAACAAACCTCAGATCTAACACAACTTCAATTAGATTATCTTGCATCTTGCACTAGAGACAAAACAGAAGGAAAATGTTTCCAGATATAATATTGATATACTTTACTTCTTCCTGTCCTACAAATGATGTCCCGCCAGCTTTCAACAAAAATATGGGAGTCTATGGGGCACCTGGATGGCTCAGGTGGTTAAGTGTCCAGCTCCTCATTTTGGCTCAGTTTATGGGTTTGAGCCCCACATTGGGCTCTGCGTTGACAGTGCAGAGCCTGCTTGGGATTCTCTCTCTCTCTCTCTCTCTCTCTCTCTTTCTCTCTCTTTCTCTCTCTGTCTCTGTCTCTGTCTCTCTCTCTCTCTGTGTCTCTCTCTCTCTCTCTCTCTGTCCCTCACCCACTCGTGCATGCACACACACATTCCCTCTCTCTCTCTAAAAAATAAACATTAAAAAAATATATGAGAACTATTAAAGGGCAAGGAAAAAAATTAAGAGACAAATCAATAAGCAGAACCAGATTCATACATGTCACAGGTGCTGGAATTATTCCAGAGTGAACTTGATATAACTATAATTAGTATGTTAAAATCTCTAAAGGAAAAGATGAACAATATGCAACACTAGATAGGTAATTTCTAAAGAGAAATGGAAACCATAAGAAAGAATCAAATGGAAATGCTATGATTGCAAATAGTAAATGAGATGAAGAATGAAGACTCTCAAGACATTTTGCTATAAAAATATGCTTCAAACATCACAAAGACTGACAATCCTACTCCTCTAAGATGTGCAGAAATGACAAGCCCACAGTAGGATTATCTCCCCACAGTTCAAATTTGAATGACTATGCAATGGTTTTACATAGAGTCAAACTATAACCACAATATTATTATTTGTACTTTTCTGAATGTTTATAATATTTCATAGCTTAAAATATGCAATAGTTTTAAGGCAGTATTTAAGTTCTCCTATATTTCCCTAAATGGGGCAATAGTTCCACATCCCTCAGGAGCTCCACTGTCCAGTGCTAGAATTCATTTGGTGAGGTAAACCTGACATCCATGTAAGTATTTGATCTTGAGCCACTGGTGCTTGAAAACAACCTATATCAGTTAGCATCATTATGGCTACAATCAAAGAAGCAGGCTTTTACAACTTGAATACAGTTTTTGTAAGAATGTTGGTAAGTCACACCTTTGACAAATGACTGTGAAGTAGATCCCTAGGAACCAATGTAGCCCATGTGCCAGAAAGTAGAGAGAATGCTAAGTACATTTAACATCTTGCCCCTTTGTTCAAGATTCAAGGTTCTGATTTTAGCATGGGAGCACTGTTTTGATCTAGAATGGTTCAAATTACAACATCCAGTTATTCTCCATTATATATATCCAATAGAGAGGAGGACATTTCTCAAGCAGAAATGGCAGTACTCTTAAACTTAGTCCAGACAAAGAAACAAAATAAGACAAAACAAAAAACAGAAAGCAGATTTACGAGACTCACCCAAATAGTGATGAAATGGCAGTAGGAAAACAATATTATTAGAAACTTTGAAAGATTCCATCCCATTACTTTAAATACAATATATATATATATATATATATATATATATATATACACTAAAAATTTTTACTGTTGGTCTCAATTATAGTTTGAACTGTGGCTATTAATATCATTATATGTACAGTCTTCATATTAGAACCCTGGACTCCTCGTATTAGGATTCCAGCTCCTTCATTTTATTCATCTTTCTTGATCTCACTTATTAGAAAAAAAAAAAGCTGCAGAACTGAAAAAAATTATAAAATTGATTCCTTCTGAGTTTTACAATTGCATTGCCTCATTTCAACCTTTCTGCTGAGCTTCCCAGTTATCAGGATTTTCTCATTTACCCCAAACTTCCACACTCTTGCCTTGGTTTATCTCTCTAAAACCAAATCAGATCACATAATCTAGTACTTAAAAGGAAAAATATTTAATGGAATCTCTATTAATGATATCCATTCTGATATCCCTATAGCATATGACAGAGATCTACCTAATTTCTATATAATTTTTAATTTTTTTTACATTTATTCATTTGTGAGAGACAGAGTGCAAGCAGGGGAGGAGCAGAGAGAGAGGGAGACACAAAATCAGAAGCAGGGTCTAGGCTCTGAGCTGTCAGCACAGAGCCTGACGTGGGGCTTGAACTCATGAACCACAAGATCATGACCTGAGCCAAAGTTGGTTGCCTAACCAACTGAGCACCCAGATTTCCCCCCAATCTCTATATAATTTGAAAAATAAATTATTACAAGCAAAAAACTGCAGGTAAACCTACTTTAAATTTATCTAAAACAAGTCTAAAACAAGTCAATTAAAAAGCTAACTTTGAGAATAAGTAATAAGTAAAATAATATTTCCATTTTATCCTTGTTTTTTCTATGAGGTTATTTAATTTTACAACTGCAGAATAGTTTATTTAGAGAAAATGGCTTCTCTTATAAACACTACAAAACTAAATATGATGTATCCTTTAATCAACAAAGACTGCTCTGAAATAATAACTACAGAATTATCAAAAGATCTTATCAATAATCCTTGTTTCAAACTGTTCTTTCAAAATTTATTTCTTAATGTAATTAGTATGAATATTTATGTAAAAAGACAGCTAGATGAAATAGTATCATTGTGGATAAGGAAAATGTCCAAAAGTGCTTATCATCTATTTTTATTTCATTATTAAATATGTTATTATATTTGATTTAAGACTGTAATTTTAAAAAGCAATAAACATCATTGAAAGATAAAGTTTATAATAGATTTATATTCCAAAATACAAGACACAAACGTTTATTTTACATCAATTGCAACAAAAACATCTTCTACTTTATTAAAAAATTATTTAGCATATCAAGTGAATTTAATAAGATTTACCTGGCTCTAAGTTACTTAAGCAACATATTTTTTTTACCATGGTTTCTTTAAAAAAAAATAGATATAAAACTTCAGTCCCAAAGTCTAACTAAGACTATGTCAAGATTAAGTTAGATTGCCTATAATATACATATACAGTATTTTAAAAATGCAACTGTGAAGATGTCTTTTCCATTTGAGTATGTAGGAAGATGTGTGCAGATGCTAACAGTTATACATATGCAAAACTTATAAGACTGTTTAAAACTGTTTACACACCTGAGGCTATAATTTTGTGTTTTGAAGGATTGGCTGAAATCTAGTTATGATCATTTAACATTGACCTCTGAAACTTCGCCTTGGCACCACAAGAAGTGGACATTTTCTTTTTGTTCAAGGCTTTAAAAAAGTGTGACATGTTAGACCCATATATATATTGAGAGCCAGAACTTAATCCAAAACCACAGGTCATAGAGTACTAAGATTCTACTTTGTATCAAGGTAAGTTTACCAAAAAACTGAACCAGAATAATTTTTAATTTTGGTCAATCCACCCAGATGCAATTGAATTAACTGCGGAGTTCTATCTTTTCCATATAAAACAGGAATGGCTGCTCATCTATGTTAACATATATGAGTCAAAAATCTGTTGGGGAAGATACTGTATTCAGTTATAAGTTCTTTAAAGAGCTGCAATTTGGGACATCTGGATGGCTCAGTTGGTTAAGCAGCTGACTCTTGATTTTGGCTCAGGTCATGTCTCATGATTCATGAGATCAAGCCCCTGTCAAGCCCCAAGCTGGGCTCTGGGCTGAGCATGGAGCCTGCTTGAGATTCTCTCCCTCCCTCTCCCTTTGCCCCTCCCCTGCTTGTGTTTTTCTCACTCTCTCTCTCTCAAAAAATTAAATATATAAATAAATAGCTACAATTTGTTTATGCTGAGGTTAATATGGAATATATATTTTATTGGAAGGTAGATATCAATAAAAATACATGGTGCAAAAATGTATTAAAACCCCAAAAAGCAGGGGCACCTGGGTGGCTCAGTCAGTTAAGCGGCTGACTTCAGCTCAGGTCCATGATCTCATGATTCGTGGGTTCAAGCCCCGCGTCAGGCTCTGTGCTGACAGCTCAGAGCCTGGAGCCTACTTCTAATTCTGCATCTCCCTCTCTCTCTGCCCCTCCCCCACTTGCACTCTGTCTCTCAAAAATGAATAAACTTAAAAAAAAAAAAAAAAGCAGAGTGCCTGAGAGGCTCAGTTGATTGAACATCCGACTTTAGCTCAGGTCAAGAGCTCACAGTTCATGACTTTGAGCCCCATGTCGGGCTTTCCACTCTTAGCACAGAGCCTGCTTTAGGATCCTCTGTCTCCCTCTATCTCTTCCCCTCCCAGCTCACTCTCTCTGTGTAAAAAATAAATAAATATTAAAAAAAAAAACCTCCAAAAACCAACAAATATAATGATAGTATTCTTTTGGCAAGGAAAATAAAAATAAATATGAAGTATTATATATCTACTATGAAGTAGATAGTTAAAATGATTTTAATGAGAGTTAATTTTCTCATTCACTTATATATATTTAAGTATTGGATTTATTTCTTTTTTTTCCAGAGGAGTAGCTGGATGAGAACATGGAGATGGTGCCAAAAGGCTTTACTTCTGCCTATTTTTTTAACTGTGTAATTAAAGTAAAGCCATTATATAATGGTTGCAAAGACAGCCAACTAATTGTAGTTGGAAATAAAAGTCTACACAGACACTTGAGGTGCACTGGAAAGACAAATGTCAAGATCTACAGAATTATTTGTAATAATTTTATCTCACAAAGCACTATTCACATTAATATTTTCATTGTCTATGAGTAAACCATTTATTATAACTGTTAGTACATTTGAAATGATAGAAACCAAAACCAAAAGATTTCTATAATATTTTGGGGATTTTAAAAATCAATGTATACTTTAATAATGATTTTTAGAGTACATTTTAGAAAAAAATAAATAATTTAGAAGAAAAATTCAAACTAAGTATTTCACCATATGGAAAATTATGAATAAAATGAAATCTCCATCGAAATATACTAAATTGAACATTAAAACACTGTTGTTATTCATGTGAAAAAGATCCAGTTAGGGGTGCCTGGGTGGCTCAGTTGGTTGGACGTCTGACTTTGGCTCAGGTCATGGTCTTCAGCTCCTCAGTTGGAGCCCCACATCCAGTTCTGCACTGACAGCTCAGAACCTAGAGCCTGCTTCAGACTCTGCGTCTCCCTCTCTCACTCTGCTTCCTCCCGATCTCTCTCTCTCTCTCTCAAAAATAAATAAACATTAAAAAAAAAAACATGAATTCTAATCCCAATTCTGTCACAAAGTATCCCACAAAATATCCTAGACTCCTTGCACCTTAATTTATTCTCCAAAATTAGGGATATTATCTTTCTCTCTCTTTGTGGTTTTTGTAGGATCAAATGAGATAATGCAATGAAAGTCTTTTGTCAATCTGAGGTCATTTCCCCCCAAATGAGAGGATATGTGGGTTGAATTTAACTGAAAAAAGCTTTCTATAGTAGAGAACCGTCTTTAAGTCATTCTTGACTGAGACATATTTTTTTTAAGTGCCTTTTCTAAACACCATATGTTTGTCACTCTTCTTTCCACTGAACTTTAACATTCCAGTTATGACTACTATTAACCTATGCTAAAGTAGGCATAACAGAAAAAATGAAAAAGTGTAACATAGGTTAGGTTATTCTTCTTTAGTATTATATTAATTTAAATGTGAACATTTAAATAAGAAACAGCTCTGGATCTTGACTGGAAATTTCAACGAATCTTCCAATACTGAACCAAAGTGGCAGCGTGAAATATTGTTATCCTTATGGGTACATTTTTCTTAGTGTTTCCTGCCTTAATTTAGAGTATCATTTCTAGAAGAAGTCTGCTGGGGGAATAATTTTTTGAATTGTATTCCCTGAAAGAAATTTGGTAAGTGGTTGTACCATCACAGACCCACCATTCACAAAGTAGCATATATGTACAGAATAAATTCTGAACCTAAAAACTGAAGATTAGATTTTTAATGAGGCTTTATGCAAATCAGTAGGAATAATATACATGTAAAAGGAATCACTTGTATCCATTATCAAAATAACTACAAACAAGAGAGTGTAGAGAAGATAAAATGTCAAAAAAAAAAAAACTAACTCTAAAAAGTTCTGCATGAAGAGACACTAGCTATGCATAGTTCCTCTGGCAACCGGACAACTATTGAGAGGTAGAAGGAGAAAGCAGGACTTGGAAAATTTTTAGTAATGTTTATTGTAGCACTTTTAACAATTATTTTTACCAAACGCCACTGAAACTTGATGTAAGTTTGCTATGTCATAGACACAAATTCTACTCATCACTTTTGCTACTCTGCCACAAATTCTAGTTAAGTCAGTTACTGGTAATACCCTGCTGTATTCAAGGTCAAGGAGATCTTTTTGATTTAAGGCAGCGCTATCAATTCAAGTAGTCTTTTGCCATTCCAGGCCATCTTAATCCATTGCTGCTTATCTTTGACTCACTCCAAGTTCTTCAAGGTCCAGACTTGTTCTTTCTTTATTTTACCTGAACAGCGTCAAAGGGACACTCTCTCTAGGACTGCACTATATATTTATCTCCTCATCAAGCTACATCAGGGCAGCTGGTTTTTACCTGGAGTTTATAACTCCAGGAGTGTTATAACTAAGTACCACAAATGGAGGGCTTAAAACAACAGAAATTTATTGTCTGACATTTCTGGAGGCTTGAAGTTGTCAAGATGTTGTCAAGGTTATGCTCCCTCTGAAACTTGTAAGGAAGAATCCTTTCTTGCCTCTTCCTGGCTTCTGGTGATTTGCAACAACCCTGAGCATTCCTTGGCTTTTTCCCCTATAGCATTTCAATATCTACCTCTACATCACATGGCATTCTCCCCTCTTTACTCTGTCTCCACATGGAATTTCCATGTCTTATAAGGGCACCAGTCATATTGGATTAGGGCCCACCCCAATGGCTTTATCTTAACTTAGTAACATTTACAAAGACCCTATTTCCCAGTAAGATCACATTCCCAGGTACTGGGACTAGGATTTCAATATATCTTTTGGGGGGAACAATTTGACCCATAATAAAGGGCTAGGAACATTTTTCCTCAGCCCTTGGTAACATGTCCTTTTGGAGCTTGCAAACCTCAGTACTTATGAGACAGCCAAACAACTATACTCCTCAATTCTCCTCATTTATTTTGGGTTAATGGAAGGGGTTCTACTTTCTTTATATATAGTATACTTTCTTAATATATAGTATCTATATATAGATACTATATATGTATCTATAGTCTTTGCCATGTAGTTTTACAGGACCATCTCATTGTAGAGTACATAAACATTTTTGCCCCAATGAAGTAAGATTTGCCCATATAATTTGCTTGGCCAGTAAAGTTTTGTGGGTGTGTTACAGGTAGAAGACTAAACTGTATTTGCTTGATTTGGCTTAGTTCTTGGATTCCTCCATAACTCATGAGAAGAACATGTCCCAGGTAACCACAGTTCAAAGAAGAATAAGAAACATGTGGAACTGTTGGATCCAATCTTTAACCTGTAAATAAACTCAGTAACTCCCCAGATTAGAGCAAAGGTAATCTTGCTGATTCATAAAACTCTGAGCAAGAGAAATAAATATATGTTTTTATTAGCCACTGAATATTGGGGTAGTTTATTTCACAACATAATACTACTACTATATAATAAATACTACTATTTATAGTAATAGCTGACCAACATTTTCTGTTGTGTTCGGATGATTCAATATATATTCCCACTTTATCACTTTCTCTTTAAAATTTTCCTGATCAATTTTGCATGTTTTTCTTATTGAAAATTATGCCAGTTTTAATTTATTAGGAAAACTACACAATATTAAAAAGAAATATGTCTTTTTCTCTGCCATTTACTTCAGAAACTAGGCTTCTGATATTATTTGTTGTTAGGACACTTGGCCTATCATAAAGTCTACTGAAATTAACTTCCCACATGATGGGGAAAAGAAGATTCTAAAGCGTTGGCCATACATGAACTTTTAGGGGTCTCACATACTCTGGGACACCTCGGAGAATTAAAAGGGATGCTCTTACTAGTTATGCTGTAAGAAGGCATAAACCAGATTTTCTAAGTATACTGGCATGCATCATCACTGTTCTAATAATAAAACAACTCTAAGGCACATAGAAAGTTTAATGTTGGTCATTGTCTATTACAGCACTTTAATGTCTTGCATACAAATCCTGGTTAAGGTATTTGCATTTAGATTTCCTAGATGTTTAGCAATCAGAAAGAGTAACTTCAGAGAACTCCCAAGTTCTCTGAGAGAATTCCCAAGGGGGAAAAGTAGATCTTTACCTTTATGGATACAGGTTAACTGAGTCTGTACTTACTGTTAGAGTTATTCTTACTGAGGAAGATTCATGATAAAAAAAGTTTCAGAAAGAGCTCAGGCTGTTCAGGAAGCAGATTCATTTCCTATTGACATTTCTAATTCTACGAATTTATAGAACTAGTTTCTTTACTGGGTAGAAGGATAGCAAATCCAAACCACATGCCTTTTAACCTTACATGCTGCAATTATTCTCAAAGCCTTCGGCACTGGTTTTCAGAACAAAAAGAGGATTCACCTGTCTATTTTTCTGTTTTCCTACTCTAGTCCAGCAGTTCCCAAAGTGTGGTTCAGGACTCTTAGGAATTTCTAAGACTTTTTCAGGGAGTGGGTAAGATCAAAACTAACAAAAACAATACATAATAATACTAAGACATTTGTCATTTCAATGCATTGACATTATAGTGATAGTGGAAAAACAAAAGTGGGTAAAATTGGTGGGATCTCCGCACAAATAAAAGCAATGACTCAAACTGTCTGAGTAATATGACTAGTCATGCCTTCTTCAATACCATACACTAGTGATGAAAAAAATGCAAATTTTAACTAAGAATGTCCTTGAAGAAGGAGTACATATTTTTTTAACTTTCTGTACAATGATATGAGAAGTACTCACAAAACTTGCAGCTATATAATAAAGTAGAATAGTTGTCTCACAGGAAAGTAGTATGAAAATATGTATGCTTATGTGTCTGAGCCAAAAGCAAACCCATTTTTTCATGAAACACATTTTTTTTGAAAGGATGACTGACACACAAACTACATCTATTTAGGCTTGGGTTTTTGGTGGACATTTTCTTGAAAATGAATAAAATGGACCTGCCATGTCAAGGAAAAGAACTGATGGGTATGCTGCCAAGACTTTAAGCAAAAAGTTGAATCTGGAAAACTTCTACCCACTCCCATGAGCTTAAAAGTTCCCAATAGATAAAGAATTTCCTGAAAAGTAGAGAGGTAATATTAATGGTAATATTAATGGAATATTAATGGTGATATTTTGATATTTGATTTATACAATGAAATGTGCCAACATTTGGAAGATTTTCATAGTTTGGTGACTATATATTTTGCAAGGGACCGAAGTATGATGTCACAAATAATCCACTTGGAAATGAGGCAATCAAAACGCAAAATAGACAGTGAACTCTAAGGTAACAATGTACAAAAGTTCGTTGATACTGTTTAATGTTCTTTTTTTTAAATTTATTTATTTTGAGAGACACAGAGACAGTGTGAGTGGTGGAGGGACAAAGAAGGAGAGAGGCTCCCAAGCAGGCTCCCCACTGTCAGTGCAGAGTCTGATGTGGGGCTTGAACTCACAAACCCTGAGATCATGACCTGAGCTGAAACCAAGAGTCAGAGGCTTAACCGACTGAGCCACCCAGGTGCCCTACATTGCTGTTTAACATTCTATATAGCAATTGACCTTAAAGAAATTACCACACTGACTTTTGATGTAGAATTAATAAAGAATATCCCAAAATATCTGAAAAGATCATATTGAAATATGCTTTCCCTTTCCAACTACATATTTGTATAAAGCCTAATTTTCTTCATGTTCTGCAACCAAAATAACATATTGCAACAGGTTGAATTCAGAGATGGAAAAAAATCTCCTTTAATCTTCTGTACCAGACATTAAAGAGATTTGCAGAAACATTATAAAAAATTAATGTTTATTTATTTTTGAGAGACAGAAAAAGACAGCATGGGCTGGGGAGGGGCAGAGAGAGAGAGGGAGACACAGAAATCGAAGCAGACTCCAGACTCTGAGCTATCAGCACAGAGCCTGATGCATGGACTCAAACATACGAACCGTGAGTTCATGACCTAAGCCAAAGTTGGACGCCCAACTGACTGAGCCACCCAGGCACCCCGTATTTGCAGAAATATTTGTAAATGATTTTATCAGTAATTTTTTTATTTTGAAAATTGCAGTTCTTTTATTTAAAGTATAATTTTATGCTATCATAATAAATTTACTATTATTCGTAGTTTAAAATTTGGTTTTAATTTCCAACACAAGAAATATTGGTGGATATAACTCATGTAAATAAACCCTAATCTTAAAAAACTTTGAGTACCTCAAAAAGCAAAAGTTCTGAGTATCGTTGCTCCAGTCAAAGACCTTTTGTCTCTTCTGGATTCTTTTTCTTTTTCTTTTTAATTGATGAAGATACAGAGAGAAAAATCAACATTTATTTCCTAACAACATGGTTGTGCACAATCCCAATTCTAGTCAACTCTTGTTTAATTCTTATTTCAAGAAAAGCATTAATAAAACCTACACCATAAAATTATCTGTTATAAACCTTGCTCTGATGGTAGAAAAATCAATTTGTTGAGGTTTGTGTAAAGTACAGGCCAAAGTAAAGGGACAGTGATATGATTATGATTCTTCTGGTGTGTCTTTTTCATGAAGTATTACGTGAAATTAGAAGAGTTGCACTGTGGATTTCTTCTCTGGATGAGATTATCCTCCCATTTCCATCTCCTTATCTATTGTGAGCTGCTTTCAAATTGTTAAAGTAATGGGTTGCATAGCTAATGTATTTGTTCTGCAAGAAAAGAAATTGTTTTTGACATACATTAAGAAAAATAGTACTGATATTTTCTTAGGATTAAACTTAGTTTTTGATCCCCTAGTTTGTTTATAGTGATTTTTCTGTTTGGTTTTCTGTTTTGTTTTGTTTTGTTTTGTTTTGCCATTTGGGGACACAGTGCTTGTTTTATTATCTTTTTGGTTTTCTTTGTTTCTTTGGTTCTCAGTTTCTTTGTGTTCTGATTCAAAGTATAAGGATTTCATTGAGGAATTTACTGTTCCCAGATAACTTAGTACAGAGAAATGAAATAACTTAAGTTCCCCAATTTCAGGCTTATTTTATTCACTATACCCCTCACTTTATGACTCCCTGTGTTGTAAGTGTAAAAGACAAAAGGGCTTTAAATGACATTAGAAAAAACTAACTTAGGAAAAATGGGTAAAGTGAGTTTAAAAATACGACATTCTGAGATATAAAATCCAAGAACAAGCAGTGTATCCTTTGACAAGTTGAAAGGCTAAATGTGGCCGGGAGGAATCTTCAGTTGTGATGCTCTAAGAAAAGATCCTTAAGGAACAAGGGATTGCATGTGTATAGTCAGAATAACAGTAAATGATTTTTTTCATCCTATGACTCAAACTTCTAAATTATATTAGAAATTCTTATTTGCAAGTGTGTTCAAGATATGTTCTCTTCTATTTTTTATTCAGTATCTCCTAGAGTGCCTGGCACACTGTAGACCTGAAATGTATGTTTGTTGAATTATAATCCAGACTTAGTTCCATGTTAATTTTTTTCAATAAATTTCAAGATGCAAAAAAAAAAAAAACCTAAAAACAATGCACCCAGTGTTCCAACTATTTACTTTTCTACCAAGAAATCATTGCCAGTCCAACACTACCTCTGAAAACATCCCCAGTATCTTAATTTTTTCTGCTTTAATTATAGCTATTTGTTGGAAAAATTAAATACATGTGTGATCTGGAAATATAATAGCAATAAACTTTGGCTGCTATACTCAGACATGTGAGTGTTTAAGTCATAAAAGGTTAATACTAGACCAGAAAGAGCCAGGAACTCTTTTCTTCTTGCTTAGTATAGAAGAGTCAAATGACAGCATGTGGCAGAGTACAACTCAGAAGAAAATGTATGCCAGAGATTTACAGAAAAAAAATATCCAAAGCCCAGGTGTACGATAAAAGCTGCCTAGAGAAAGGGAAGGGGGACATATTCCCTCAAATTTTTTTTGAAATTCTGCCTTTTAATTCTTTTGTGGAGCTCTGGGCTGTCATAATGGCAAAGTAGACACAACATCAGGGGAAAATGATGGAAGAGTTGTATTTTATATCTGCACCTTGGTGTGCGATAGTAGAAGCTTTGGGTAAAGAGTGACTTCACAGCAGTGTAGGGTAAACATTGCTTGCTGTGAGGTTCTCACATTTCCAAGGTTGCGGGCAGTGAGTATTGATGTAATAGTGCAATGCTATAGACATGATGGGTGAGATTAGAATGGCTCATTTAATATACTCATTCAACAACAAACTGTGAAGGTACAGTTCTGAGTCTTGCAAGTTTACTTTTTAAAATAAGAAAAGCAATATTATATAGTTGATCCTGTCAGTGAGGTTGGGAACTTAGATCAATTTGCTCAGCTCACAGTGAAAAGATGTATTTCAGAAGGCCAGCAAATGCAATCTGAGGTTAGCCTTTGCCTAGTAGTGGTAGGCCTGGAAGGATTTCTTTGAGTACAGGAATAAAGAAGTATCAGGAAGTGCTGAAAGGAAAACCTGGAATCTTCAGAAGATAAAAATAACTTTAGCCTAAAACTCTAGGGCTAAGTTGTTTAAAATTCAAAAATCATCTGAATTATTTCCATTAATGACTATAAAGAATACTTCATGCTAACAAATATAGTCCACTTCAAAATTTCCACACAATTCTAACTTTGAAATTCTCCCTTTCCTGAAGGTTTCTGAGGAGGTTTCAAGACTATTTTTGTTTATCGCCATGTACTTTTAGTGACATGTTTCACTTCCTCTAGTTTTATTTTGCTTAGCCTACATCATCAGAGATGATATCTATCTTACATTTTATGAATTCTCAAAGTTTACTTCATGTTGTAATTGATAATATTATTTAAATGATTATAATTGGAAATCTATTTTAGTTTTTACAAATGAATACTAGGAAGAAAACTCAATCCAATGATAAGTCACTAGTTTCTCCCAATGGTGTACTTGACTGAGGGACTTATTTATATTCATAAACCTAATATTACCTAAATAATTATTTATCTTTAAGCTACCTATCATATTTATTATAATCTAAAATGTCTCAGTGCATATCGGGCAACACTTTGTTTTTAAAAAAATATTTATCCATATAATATATGCTAGTTTATAGATCCAGTCTTCAAACTTTAGCGTGTACTAGTAAATATTAATGACAATTACAGATACTACTATTATCATAAACAAGAAAGAAAGACTGGTATTTGTGGAATAGCTTTTACTGGACTTAGTTTCGTACAGATAACAAGTGTAATCTCTGGACAAGGAATAAAAGGCACTTCAGAGTGATCAAAATCAGACAGAAACTGGAGAGAATTCAATGATTGAAAGAAACTGTACTGGATTAAATCCATGTTTATCCATGTTTCCCCTGAGAAGATCCCCACATTTGAAGGTCAAGGAGTAGCTAAATCTTCTGAAAAAACCCCCACAGACTTATTAGGTTGCGATGTCATAAGACAAAGTTGGGGGCTGCCAGATTGCTGGGATTTAAAGGAAAAAAACTGAAAAAGAAGGGCAAACAGTAGGAAATACTAAGGAAATCCCAAACTTAATATATGTAAAATGCCCAGAAACTACATTAATGAAAAAGACTTTAAGGAGCCCAGCAGAAAGCAACATGTTGCTAACACCACAAGAGAGACAGAAATCAGGACTAATGTTTCTAAATGTTCCATAAACACATTGGGTTTTCCATTGAAATCTAAGACTGGCCATGCCTGTTTCTCACGTCTAAGGAATTTACTCTGGGACTAAAGGCAAAATAAATATAGACCACCTCAAGGAAGTTTATAACCAAGACTTCAGGCTTCTAAATTAGTCATCCAGGTACTTACTTATCATCTAGAACAACAACTTTTCAAAGGAATAATAATAACTAATGTCTTTCAAATAAATCATCCAGTAGTGCCTGGGTGGCTCAGTCAGTTAAGCATCTGTTCTTGACTTCAGTTCAGTTCGTGATCTTGTGGTTCCTGAGTTCAAGCCCCACTCAGCACAGAGCTTACTTGGGATTCTGTCTCCTTCTCTCTGCCCCTCCCACAGTTGTTCTCTATCTCTCTCAAATCAAATTAAAATAAAACTTAAATAAATAAATAAATCATCCAGATAACAGTAAAAAAATCATAAATATGAACAGGAATATTGAGCCCATAGTCAAGAGAAGCAACAAACAAAAACATAAATTTAGACAATACAGAGATTAGATTAATAAGAATTTCAAAGAAGCTAACATAAAATGTGCAAAGAATTAAAGGAAAATCTGGTCATGATAATGAGATTGATGGATAACTTCAACAGATAAATAGAAACTATAAAAGAAACAAATAGGAATTCCAGAGCCAGAAGTATAATATGTGAATTTAAAAATTCACTGTCTTCACAGAATATTAAAGTTGGCAAAGAAAGAGGACAAAGAGAGAGAATGCAAACATAATAGAAGGGAATTCATCTAATGTACAAAACAGAGAGAAACAAAATTGAAAAAAAATTCAAAAAACATATATGTATATAATATAAATATAATATTTATAGTATTATTCTATAACTATAAATACATATATTATAATATCTGTGTATATATGCCATATACATACACACATTCACATGCACACATATAATAGTGTATCCAGCAGGAGAAGAGAAAGAAGAAAAATAAAAAATAACCTTTGTAGAAATATTGTAAGAATATATAACTTATA
This sequence comes from Cryptoprocta ferox, assembly GCA_028646485.1. Lineage (NCBI taxonomy): Eukaryota > Metazoa > Chordata > Mammalia > Carnivora > Eupleridae > Cryptoprocta > Cryptoprocta ferox. The sequence goes on from CM053567.1 coordinate 143,606,264, forward strand.
GATCTAAAAAGCTCAGAGAACTCTAAGCTTTATAAATATGAAAAATCTCACATCTAGTCATATCACAAAGTACAGAAAAACCAAATATGAGAAAAATCTTGAACAACAGCAGCAACAAAAGACTTTATAAAAAGAGCATTGATAATAGTTCTGACTAAATTCGGATCATAGAATGTGAAAGAAAGAAGACAATGAATGGTATGATATCCTTAATTTATTAAAAGAATAAAATATCTATCAACCTATAAGTATCTATCTGGCTTAAATATCTTTCGAAAACAGATTTAAAAATTGAGTTATGGGAGCACCTGGGTGGCTCAGTCAGTTGAGCCTCCAACGTTAGCTCAGGTCATGATCTCACAGTCTGTGAGTTCAAGCACCACATTGGGCTCTGTGCTGACAGCTCAGAGCCTGGAGCCTGCTTCCGATTCTGTGTCTCCCTCTCTCTCTGCCTGCCTCTCTCTCTCTCTCTCTCTCTCTCTTTCTCTCTCTCTCTCTCTTTCTCTCTCTCTCTCTCTCAAAAATAAATAAAACACTAAAAAAAAAATTGAAATAGTATCAGATAAACAAGTGCTGAGAGAATCTATTCTCAGAAGGCCTGAACTACAAAAAATGCTAAATGAAGTTCTTGAGACTTAAGGAAAATGATGTAAAATGGAATCAAAGCTCTACAAGAAGGAATGAAAAACTATATAGAAAATAAGTGAATGAATATACAAAGTATATAAAAGACTATCTTAAGTTTTATTCCCTGTACTTCTTTAAAAAAGTATCTAACAGGTTAAAATTATAACATCATATAACTATATTTGTGTGTGTGTGTGTGTGTGTGTGTGTGTGTGTGTGTGTGTTTGTAAATGGTATTACAAAAGTTGGAGATATTGCATGAGTCTTGTATTTTATTCATTATATATTAGCTATCATTAAACTAATAAACTATGAATATGTATTATAATCCCTCAAATATCACTAAGTGTACAAAAATTAGAATTAAAGGGCAATAGAGGGACTAAAATGGACTGAAAATAGTATTTGATTACCACATAAAAGGCAATAAAGGAGAAACAGAAAGCAGGACAAGTAACAAAGAAATATAGACTAGTAGAGCTAAATACAACCACAAAAATAATTACAATAAATTTAAATGAATTGAACAAAAGGCAGTTTGTCAGATTGAATTAAAAAAGGAAGAATTATATTCTTTGCTTTAAATAGTAGGATCCTGTTGGTTAAAAATAAAGGATAGAGAGATATATACAGAGCAAACATTAATCAAAAGAAAGCTTGGGGTTCCAGGGTGGCTCAGTTGGTTGAGCTTCTGGCTCTTGATTTCAGCTCAGGTCATGATCTCTCCATTCATGGGTTCAAACCCCATGTTGGGCTCCGTACTGGAGCCTGCTTGGGATTCTCACCTTCTCCCTCTCTCTGTGCGCCTCCCCTGCTCACACACCCTCTCTCTCTCTCAAAATAAATAAATAAACTTTAAAAAGAAAAGAAAAGTAAAAGCTAGAGTACTTAGAGGTTAGAATGAGGAATATTATTAGGGAAAAAGAAAGACATTAATGTGAATAAAGGGTCAGTTAATCAATGGAACAAAACTATCCTTTATAAGCGTCATCTAAAAACAGAAATTTGACATGTATGAAGCCAAAATGCAAATAATCTATGGTGATAAAAATTAAATAAAAGTAATGTTTGCACATGTAGGTGGGTATTGACTGGGAAATGCATGAGGAATATGTCTACACTAATGGGAATATTCTATATTTAATTTGGGGGGTGGCTACAGTTTATATAAATTTCTCAAAATGCACTATATTGTATATTTGAGATTTATCTATTTGACCACATGTAAATTTTACCTCAGTGGAAAAAAAAAACCCAAAGGAACTAATGCATGTCAGACACAGTTGCACACAAGAGACAAGACTTCATTTATTATCTGTATGCATATTATGAGGTAGATATCATTATTTTTTTTAATATGATGGAACTTATTTTAAGAGAGATTAAATGATTCATTCAAGGTCACAGAATTAGTTAGTGGCAGAATCAATATTCAAACACAGTTTGGTATTCATTCCACTGTACCATACTCTAATTAAAAGACCTTACATAACATAAGCATTACAATCTCTCTTATAAAATCATAGATGTCTAATTTTGAGTTATGCTTTTCTATTTTTTTTGTTCTTCATTAGTGATCATTTTGTTGTAAATCACTCAGCTGCTATATGCTCAAAGGTTTCAGTCTTCAGCAAGGTCATTGTCAAGAGGATCTTTCTTTGTTAGGCATAGAAAATTTAAGATAGTCAGTGGTCACTGCTATGTAGACCATTTTGAGAATTACAAAAAGACCTACCAAATATCATGCTAATTTAACAGAAAAATCATAGGAGCAAGATAAGCCTTACACCAGCAATACATCCCAACATTACTTTTACACCAATATGTTGATAAAATTGTCTTCCTGTGAAGGCTTAGGGTATTTTTTCTTCCTTTTTTTCTGTATTTCTTTTTTTTTAATTGACAAAAATTCCATTTTTAAAGGATAATATATTTTAAATGTGATTTATAATTCTAATGTAAACTGAGTGAATTGAAGTCCTTGCCTTGTTTGAGATTCACCTTTTTCCTGGGAGACAACCAAAAATTAATTGGTATGATCAAGACTTATTTCTGAATACTATCACTCCCAAAGGGAACTTTCTGCTGCCTTGACTAGTAAGCATTGATAGTCCTGGATTTAGCAAATTTAAAAAATGTAATAAAATACACAAAAGTTAAATTATACAGAACTATCCTTATTGACTCAGAAAGCTCTTGAGAATCTTCTACAGTGTCGGGGTCAATCAGCATTGTGAACATTGTGATTATCATTGCCTATCATAGACTAATAAACTAGTCATTTGAACTTTAAATTGTTTTGAATTCTACCCAAAGAAAGTCTATTATGTTTATAGAAGCCTTACATTTGAATTCAACTGAAATATTCAGTTGCTTTGTGTGTATCATCACTTTGTATTCTTGTGTGTATTCTTGCTTTGTGTGTATCATCACTTTGTATTTAGCTTACCTTATAGTGTTTTAATTTATATTTTCTGAATTTATTGCATTACTTTTTACCCCTATCCTTAATTAGATTTATTCATTCACTAATTCATTTATTCTCAGATGATGGCATTATTTTTATTTCCAACACACATAAAGATTGGAGATCTGTCTCTTCAGGCCAAACACCAAATCACTCAATGAATCAGTAAATGCCCATATTTTATATCTGTACTCCAAATGCAATCAGCAATCACCCCCTACGAGCAAATTCAAGGACATTGCTCCTATAATTTTGAGATTCCTACTTTATCATTGCTTCACCCTTACATCTGGATCATAGCTTGAAGATATATCATGTTTTACATCTCCCATTTTATTTATTTTTTTAAGTATTTTTTAACTTTATTTTTGAGAGACAGAGAGAGCGTGCAAGTGGGGAGGGTCAGAGAGAGAGATGTGGACAGAGGATTTTGAGCAGGCTCTGTACTGACAGCAGAGAGCCCAATGGTGGTGGGGGGGGGTGGCTCAAGCTCACAAACCATGATATCATGACCTGAGCTGAAACCGAATCATACATTAAACCGACTGAGCCACTCAGGTGTCCCTACATCTCCCATTTTAAAACCAATACTCTAGCTATTTGGATTTTTTTTTTGGTTCCATATGAATTTTAGGATAGTTTGTTTTAGCTTTGAGAAGAATGGTGGTGCAATTTTGATTGGGATTGCATTGAATGTGTAGATTGCTTTGGGTAACAATGACATTTTAACAATGTTTATTCTTCCGATCCATGAGCATGGAATGTTTTTCCATTTCTTTGTGTCTCCTTCAACTTCTTTCATAAGCTTTCTATAGTTTTCATCGTACAGGTCTTTTACATCTTTGGTTAGGTTTATTCCTAGATATTTTATGGTTTTTCATGCAATTGTGAATGGGATCAGTTTCTTGATTTCTCTTTCTGTTGCTTTATTATTGGTGTAGAAAAATGCAACCGATTTCTGTACATTGATTTTGTACCCTGCAACTTTGCTGAATTCATGGATCAATTCTAGAAGGCTTTTGGTGGATTCGATCGGGTTTTCCATGTAACCCCGAATAGCCAAAGTAATACTGAAGAAGAAAAACAAAACGGGAGGCATCACAATCCCAGACTTTAGCCTCTACTACAAAGCTGTCATCATCAAGACAGTATGGTATTGGCACAAAAACAGATGCATAGACCAATGGAATAGAATAGAGAATCCAGAACTGGACCCACAAATGTATGGCCAATTAATCTTTGACAAAGCAGGAAAGAGTATCCAATGGAAAAAAAGACAGCCTCTTTAAGAGGTGGTACTGGGTGAACTGGACAGCAACATGCAGAAGAATGAAACTAAACCACTCTCTTACACCATACACAAAAACAAACTCAAAATGGATGAAGGACCTGAATGTGACAGGAAACCATCAAAACCCTAGAGGAGAAAGCAGGAAACAGCTTCCTTGACCTCAACTGCAGCAATTTCCTACTTGACACACCCCAAAAGCAAGGGAATCAAGACCAAAAATGAACTATTGGGACCTCATCAAGATAAAAATCTTCTGCACTGCAAAGGAAACAATCAAGAAAACTAATAGACAACCAATGGAATGGGAAAAGATAGTTGCTAATGACATATCGGATAAAGGGCTAGTATCCAAAATCTACAAGGAACTCACCAAACTCCACATTAGAAAAATGAATAATCCAGTGAAGAAATGGGCAGAAGACATGAATAGACACTTATCCAAAGAGGACGTCCTATCCAGATGGCCAATAGGCACATGAAACGATGCTCAGCATCACTCATCATCAGGGAAATACAAATCAAAACCACACTGAGATACCACCTCACACTGGTCAGAGTGGCTAAAATGAACAAATCAAGAGACTATAGGTGCTGGCGAGGATGTGGAGAAACGGGCACCCTCCTACAGTGTTGGTGGGAATTAAACTGGTACAGCCGCTCTGGAAAACAGTGTGGAGGTTCCTCAAAAAACTATCAGTAGAACTCCCCTAATACCCAGCAATAGCACTGCTGGGGATTTACCCAAGGGATTCAGAAGTGCTGATGCATAGGGGCACATGTACCCCAATGTTCATAGCAGCACTTTCAATTAATAGTCAAATCATGGAAAGAGCCTAAATGTCTATCAACTGATGAATGCATCAAAAAGATGTGGTTTATATATATATATATATATATATATATATATATATATATACACAATGGAATACTACATGGCAATGAGAAAGAATGACATATGGCCATTCATAGAAAAGTGGATGGACCTAGAGGGTGTCATGCTAAGTGAAATAAGTCAGGCAGAGAAGGACAGATACTATACATTTTCACTCATAGGTCTAACAGGAGAAACTTAACAGAGGACCATGGGGAGGGGAAGGGGGGGAAAGAGTTAAGGAGAAAGAGGGAGGCAAATCATGAGAGACTCTTGAATACTGAAAGCAAACTGAGGGCTGAAGGGGGAGGGGGAAAGGGGAAGGGGGGTGATGGTCATGGAGGAGGGCACTTGTGGGGAAGAGCACTGGGTGTTATATGGAAACCAACTTGACAATAAACTATAAAAAAATTTTAAAAATTAAAAAAATTTCACATGTGACTTAAAAAAAAAAAACCAATACTCTCCCTTGATCTCATATCCTTCTACAGACCCTGTCCTTTCTTTTTCACATCACTGTTATGAACTGAATGTTTGTGCCTCTTGAACCTCAAAATTCATATGCTGAGATCTAGTCTTCCCAAATAAAATCTTCAAAAGAGTTTTTACTACTCATTGTTTCTACTTCTTATTCTTCAATTCTCTCTTGAGCTCTCTCCAGTCATCACTTGCCACTACTTGTTCCCTGAACATTGGGGTTGTCAAGTTCACCAATAACCTTCTCCGTATTAAGTCCCATGGGTTCTTGAACCTCAGTTTTCATTTTAGCAGACCTCTCAACACCACTTGGTAAGTTTATCACTCCTTCCTTTTAAAATACTTCCTCGCTTGTCTGCAATACCAGTCTTTCTCAGTTCTTCTCTCTTGTTTCTTCTCTTTTGTGTTATTCTCAGCTATATCTGTGTTATGTAGGTACTCAGTAAATACTTTTTGAATTAATGAATAAATGAATACTTCTATTTGAAAGGCACTCTTTCTCTTCAACCAAAGGTAATTATAGAGTAGATCCAAATATGAGCATTAAGTAATGAATGTCAATTATTTGTCTTTTCTAACAGCATAATGTGAAATGTTTCTATAAAAATCCTAAATGTCATACAATTTTTTGTATGTTAAACCAGAACATTTCCAACAGTTTAATTTTAGTATTGTCTTTCTAATCAGAGTATCATTAACATTGCTTAGCATTTCTATAATGTTAATTTTAATGTATTCATCTACATTGTGTCCACAGATGTCACAAATATATATTTATCTCCACTTACAAGATTTCCTGAGTAAATCACACATTTATCAATAGCTTCTCAAATTAAATGATGAGGATAGATACCTACTGAGAAGCTTTCTATCTTAAGATCACTTCAAAATTTAAATTTTCTATTTAAAAATAATAATAACAGCAAATAAAAATAAAACTGTGCTTAGTGTTTAAGCATTATTAGTTTATTTAACCTGACCCCTAGAGTCACAGCAGCGTCTCTATAATAACAAGACAGGAAAAATACGACATTACTACATGATTTGGCATGTATATTTATATTTTTCTTGGTTAAAAATAGTTTACTATAACTGAGGAGATTATTCTAACAAGTGGAGGTATTACCATCTCAGAGTCATGAGATGTAAAGGAGATATCCTTATTTTATTTTCTCAGAACAGACATACTTGAAGTATGCTCAAGTAGTATAATTATATTATGCAGGACTGGTTCACTGTTCTACCTAGCAAACTTGTATCCTTTAGGTGAAAAAAAATTATCATACAATGATTATCAGACAGATGTAGTTTAATAAATATTTGAGAATAAAAGCACTGCACAATTTTAATGGATCTCTAATTGTAATTCCCAAGTATCTGTCCTTCCCCAACTAATTGGGTAATGACATTGCTAGAATTAATCCAAGGTCATCAGCTTGCACACAGTACAGATGGTTTCTCCACTTTACGGGTATATAGGGGATTCGAGATTACTGTTGCCTGCTGCTTTTCAAACTAATTTTTATTCTTAAAAAATCACATTTTCACTGCAGCTGAACAGCTAAGCCATATGTTGCTTTGTGAATACTTTAAAATATCTGGTGCATGTAATTATTACACTAAAACTAGCAAGCATTAGTACTTTTCAATTTTGTTGTAAGGAAAGGACACTTACAGTACTATGCCTTATGCATTTTTCTTATTTTTTGGTTTCTGTTTTGTTTTGTTTTCCTCTTAAACCAAGTTTTATTTTAAATTATGGTCCTAGGGAGAATTTTAACCCAAAATACATTGGTTGGTTGATCTGTCTCCTCATATGCGACATATCCCAGCATAGTTCAGAATTTACCTAATGCTATTTGAGATATTATGTTAATCCATTCTGCTGCAAGAAAGTTTGGCTTTGAATTATCTTTCCAACTTTCCCTATGGTAACCATGGTAAATAGGAGTAAGGTTTGTCTGTGCTTTTGTCACAATTCTGACAAGCCATTGATATGTTTGACAATTGGGGGATTGGAGAAGCCTAATTTTTAAGTAGTGCCAGGAGTGAAATGTCTTAAAAATAGTTTTATCAATAACACTTATTATTTGTTAATATTTAATAGTCATCAAATTATTTACATATGAAATATCTTCTTTATACAAAACCAAACTGGGGAATCAAAAAGCAGATTTATCATTTTACATATGAAAAAACTCAAACAATGATCTTAAATGACTTACTTAAGGTCACCCAGCCAGTAAGTGACAAAACAAGGTTAGGACTTGCTGCTACATTGGTTGGTCTTCCTAGAGCCTATTCTGCCCCAGTGGGTAAATCCAGTGTCCTGTTTTTTTAATTTTTTATTTTCCTTTTCCCCCATTTATAGGTTAGTAACTAGCCTTTCAAAGGCAGTAAGCAATGATGAGAGAGCTTGGGCCAAGCTGAGGGCAAAGTACAAGCTAATCCCCCCGCCCCCAGCCAAGGTGGGATACCTATGATATTCCTCAAATACTCCTGGCTGCCCAAGAACAAAGGAAAGGGGTTTAAGTGCTTGCCATTCTGATGTGGGAAACCAAGGCAAATGAAAAATTAAATTCCTTTACTGCCTACTGTTGCCTGATGAAACAGGCAGAGTGACTTCACTCTAGATGCTCAGAGGCTGGGATGATGACACTTTGCTAGGGGCAAAAGGGAATCTTGGTATAACATTATCCTGGCCTCCCCCCACGCCCCAGGATCCTATAAGTCTACTTTAATATCTAAAACTTCCTTTGGAGACTTCCTTTATCTCAACTCCCTCAAGATATATGCTGGCAATCATACTCCAAGTTTATGGCCCCCTGATATACATCTGAAGGGTATCATGACTGAGGTTTTACTAACCGTTAATAAATGACATTTTCCTAACAGCAGTTAGCCCCTCAAGATCCTGGAAACCTTGCTTCCAAAGTACCTTAGAGACTTATGCTGTCCCTAACCCTTCCCAACCTGAGGGTGTATAATCAGTTACCTTACCAGTCACAATCTCAGGGCAGCTCTTTCTGCCCACAGGTCCTGTTCTAGTCCTTTAATAAAATCACCTTTTTGCATCAAAGATGTCTTTAGGAATTTTTTCTTGGCCATTACCTCCAGATCACCCCACCATCACCCCAAGTCTCCTTCAGGCAAGATAAAGCTGGATTAGTGAGGGTTCTCCAGAAAAACAGAACCACTAAGTTATATATAGATGAAGAAATTATTAAAGGGAATTATTGGATTGTGATTAAAAATGCAGGCAAGTCCCAAGACCTATAGGGAGAATCAGCAAACTGGACATCCTGGAGACCCAATAGTTTAGTTTCAGTCTGCGTCTAAAGCATGAGAACCAGGAGAGCTGATCATATAGTTTCTAACCAAAGGCCACCAGACTTGAGATCCAGAAAGAACCTGTGTTTCAGTTTGGGTCTGAAGGTGGAAAAAGGCCAATGTTCCACTTTATTTATTTATTTATTTATTTATTTATTTACTTATTTACATTTATTTATTATTGAAAGACAGAGCACGAACGATGTAGGGGCAGAGAAAGGAGACACAGAATCTGAAGCAGGCTCCAGGCTCTGAGCAAGCTGTCAGCACAGAGCCTGATGTAGGGCCCGAACCCGCGAACTGCAAGATCATGACTGAGCCAAATTTGGTTGCTTAACTGACTGAGCCACCCAGGTGCCTGGCAATGTTCCACTTTATAGTTGGGCATGAGAAATTCTCTTACTTGAGGAAAGTGAATTCTTTTTGTTCTATTCAGCACTTCAACTGATTGGGTTAGGCCCACTCACATTAGGGAGGGCAAACTGCTTTACTTAGTTGGCTGATTTCAATGTTAATCTCATCTACAAACTCCCTGATAGAAACACACAAAATAATGTTTGACCAAATGTCTGGGTACTCCATACCCAGTCAAGTTGACACATAAAATTAACCATCACAAAATTAACTAGGTTTCTGCTATAATGATACTCTCTCCTATTCCACTTTCCTAATTCATATAAGCTTTGTTAAAATTAATCTCCTTAAATCATTTTGTAAGTAAATAGAATAAATATTTACATAAACAAAAACTATACACATGCACACATGCGCACACACACACACACACACACACACAGCCAACAGTCATCAACAAATTGAAGCAAAAAACATAAGTCTCAAAGTTTATTGCAGAAGTATCTATAAAGTATCTGAAAAGTATCACAGAAAATAGCTGCTCCTTCCCATTCCATGTGGAATACATCACAGGGCTTGACTATGGAAACAAAGTGTGACCTGAATTAGACCCTGAAATATAGGTTATAATCAGATAAATTAAATAGACAAAGAAAGCTATTCCAAGTCTAGGAAATAGTCTGAGTAAAGTGAAAAGGAACAAATTTGGTAACTTTTGAAGAATTTGTTGGGGACTACCAATGATCAAATAAGAGAGATTAATTAGCAGGGTTATGAATATTATCAAACTCCCCAAATAGGCAGGATTTCATCCAGAAAGAATATGGGATCAACTGATGATTTTGAGCCAAAAGGTAATATGATGAAAGTAGTTGGGTTTCTGAAAAATTTCCTTGAAGTGATGAATGAAATGGATTCAAAATAAAGGCATAGAGATAAAAAGAAAAATAAATGAAAACTCTTCATTCTTGGCACAATTTTAAGAATGTATATACCAGAGTAGCTGTGGAAGGATAACAAAGGAAGGAAACATTAGTAAGTAAAAATAAAAATAAATGTTTGAATACGTTTAAAAGGAATATTGATAAATCAAGATTCTAAGACAACAGAGATTAGGGAATGATTGTATTGCTAATCGATGCTGAGAACCAGGGACTGAGGCTTTGATAACACTATCATTTAAGAATATATGAGAACAAAAAGCAAACAATGAAGGGAGAAAAATAATCATAAGGAAGAGAGGATCAAGTTGTGAATCTTACCTGGAGATCTAAAGAGAAGAATGTGTCAAAAACAGCACATGTTCAAGGGAAAAATATATATATGGTTACACACACCTAGAAAACAAGGTGGTCTGGGGTTCCAAAAGGAAAATGACTGGTGGAACTGTGATAGCCCTTCTACTTGATGAACATTCTGTACAGTAATCAATTGCAGAGGAAAGCACTGTCACTGAGTTCTAATTGCCAACTTTCACTACTTAATCTCTCTGTGGAGATAAGAATTAGTTATGGAGTGTTTATGTAGATGACAGTCATCTTGTTTGCCACAAACTCATTTGCATGGAAAAGCACACATCAGTCAGACCTCGGTCAAAATAATTAGCTAAGCTTGAGATAAGGCCTTTTGGAGTACAGAATGTTCTGAGCATTAAATCTTTTTTTTTAATGAAACCAAATCAATACATTTTACAAATATAGTAAGCATTATATGTAATCCTATATTTCTTCATCATGTTACTTCTTCTTTGCTTTTTCTTATCTATTTAATAAAGTATCTGACTTAGTAAAATAAAACATTAGCAGCTGGTAATCACTGACATAATGAGAAATGGAATTCTTCTCACTGGTATCCCTCTCATTCTATGTTAGGCATTATGAAATTGAAATAAAATCTATTCCAATTAAAAGAGCTCTGTTCTCTTACTGTAGAGCTTGAAAACAGCATTACTGAATTCAGGCCAATCATAATTTAATCACTATGCATCCATCATCGAACACAAGGTTCACAAGAATATATCCTTTTCTCTTCCTCCATGGAGTAAAAGCCCAAGGCTGAAGTATGCTTGAAAGCAGCTTATTACTAGGGTCATTTTCTATTTGACTTCCCCTGATGATCCTCGAAAAGGACACAGAGAATCAGGGCTTGTATTTCTGGGAGATGTGATATGATTTGTTGATTTTTGCAATAAGTTTGTTTGAGAAATATTTAGTCTGATTTTTCTGTGAATTTACTGGCCTCTATCGAGAGTTTGCAAAAACTTCCTTCCATTAGTTACCATTTTGATGAACACATTTTGCAAAGGAGTTTGCAAAAACTTCCTTTCATTAGTTACCATTTTGATGAACACATTTAGTGGAACAATAATTATCTTGATAAATTAACTCCCCCAAATTCCATGTCTTCAGGCTATTTTAAAAGTTCAACAAACTTTTTTAGTATTTTTAATCCTAAATTCTATGGATATGAAGATGACTGAGAAGCAATTCCTGTCCTTAAATGTGCTCCACAGAGGCTAAAGCATTTACAATTAATTAAAAGAAAGAAGGAAAAAAAACTATTTGAAGTTCACTTCACACACAAGTGCTTGCCTTTCTTACTTACTTTACATAGGCAAAAACAGTCCTGAGCACACAAATGTCACATTCTTCTAATTCAAAGTGTCCTAACTTTGTCACTATTGACATTTTAGGCTAGATAATCCCTTGCTGTGGGGTTGCCCTCTGCATTGTGGGATATTTAGTGGCACCCTCAGTCTCTACTCACTAGATGCTAGTAGTCACTCCAAGGCATGACGATGAATAGTGTGTCCAGACATTGCCATATTGTTCCCACTTGAGAACCAGTGGTCTACAGGGGCACCTGGGTGGCTCAGTCAGTTAAGCGTCCAACTTCAGCTCAGGTCATGATCTCACAGTTCGTGGGTTTGAGCCCCCTGTTGGGCTCTGTGCTGACAGTTCAGAGCCTGGAGCCTGTCTTCAGATTCTGTGTCTCCCTCTTTCTCTGCCCCTCCCCTGCTCATTCTGTCTCTCTCTCTCTTTCAAAAACAAATAAAACATTTAAAAAATTTTTAAAAAAAGAGAACCGGTGGTCTACTTGGGTAGGAGGATACCAACACTTTTTAAAGGGAAATTACAGGAAAGGGAGTCCACACTGGAGACTCAAACAGAGCAGGCAAGAAATAGAATGGGAGGGACATTTGAGTGACTCAGTCAGTTAAGCATCTAGTTCTTGGTTTCTGGACAGGTCATGATCTCATGGTTGGTGGGTTTGAGCCCCACCACAGGCTTCTGTGCACTGACAACCTGCTTAGAATTCTCTGTCTCTCCCTCTCTCTCCCTCTCTCCCTCTCTCTCTGCCCCCCAACTCATGTTCTCTCTTTCTCTATCTCAATAAATAAACAAACTTAAAAAATAAAGAAAGAAATAGAAGGAGAAAGAGAAGAAGGCCTGAGAAGCCAAGAGATGGAAGGATTTCAAGAAGGAACCAGGTCAGTGGTGTTACATGCTGTGTCCAGTAATAAAGATGAAGTCCCAGAATGGAGTTTCAACTGAGCATTTCAGGAATGATTTACACATATTGTCCTTTACTGCAGAGTATCCATCTCTATCCCAGTTGTTCTTAAGTGGTCCTGTGTATCTGTGTCACCTAGACGTCTCTACTTCCAGAGATTCAAATATATATATATATTTACATATAATATATATAATTTATTATATAATTTATATATTATATAAATAATTTTATAATATATAACTTATTCCCTCTGTTATTTTCTCCTTGTCTTCAGCAGTGTGGGAAAGTATAAGGAATATTGAACTCACTTGTTCTGATCAGAGTTCCTAGTTCCTAATTTGACACTAAATAAATATGTTTACTGCACAAAGACCCATAAACTCTCAACCTCAGTTTAATCACCTGTAAAATTAGATTGGATAGTCTCTCCAACACGAATCTTCTACAACCAATCTGATAAAATAGCCACAGTAAACAGATCCCTGGTGGCAATATTAGCTGATCCATTCTAATCAGATATAAATATTATGTAGGCAAGTAGACTACAGATTACAGAACAGATCATACATTAAAATACAATGCAACAGGGACGCCTGGGTAGCTTAGTTGGTTGGGCGGCCAACTTCAGTCAGGTCATGATCTCGCGGTCTGTGGGTTTGAGCCCCCTGTTGGGCTCTGTGCTGACAGCTCAGAGCCTGGAGCCTGCTTCAGATTCTGTGTCTCCCTCTCTCTCTGCCCCTCCTCTCCTTGCTTTCTGTCTCTGTCTCTCTCTCAAAAATACTAAACATTAAAAATAATAATAATAATAATAAAATAAAATAAAATACGATGCAACAAGCACACAATTCTTGTATAATACTTTAAATTATATGCTTTGGACACAGTTGAAAAAAACAAAATAGTCTACAATATGCTCTATGACCAAGTAGGAAAAACAATTCTCAAAGCAATATTCTGAGTGATCGTATATTTCTATATTTTGAAAAATGTATTCTTGCATATTTGCTTATATTATGGATTTTTCTCCCACTCATGGGATCACTCCACACAGCTAGTTTGGAAGTTTGCTTCAATGTACAATTACTGTAGTTACTTTATTATTGTAGAAGTCATCAGGGTTTTTTTTAGTATTTATTTTTGAGAGATAGAGAGAGTGCAAACTGTGGAGGGGCCGGACAGAGAGGAGGACAGAGGATCTGAAGCAAGTTCTGCGGTTATAGCAGTGAGCCTGATGTGGGGCTTGAACTCACAACTTGTGAGATCATGACGAGCCAAAGTCAACGCTCAACCTACTGAGCCCCCTAGCTGCCCCTAAGCACCAAAAACACAACTGCTGAAAGTCAAGAAGCAAGAAGCTGCTGTGCTGCCCGCTGACACCACCCCCACCTCACAGACACATTGGGGAGGAGTAGAGGCCACCAAAGCTGCAGTGTGTGAGTTCGTATATATGAATGAGCAACAGTCACTGCCAAGCTTCAGCCTGGACACAGGGGAATGGATGCAGGAATGCCTGTGTCAGACATCTACACACTTTCAAACTTGGTTTTAAACAGCCAAGGACCTCAGGAAGAAGGGTTCTGCTTCACTGTCACCTTTCAGGACTCACACTAATGCATCTTATTAATGGAAATTCATCCATATTCCATAAACGGCACCAATTAGCTTTTAAACATCCCCCAAAAGAAGGAAAGCAGAATGGAATTTGAGAGAATCTAAAGAATGCTCCATAATATATTTCTGAATCTTCCTCTACTAATGGGGTGAAAAGAATAACAATAATCTTTTTGAGGTAGTAATTTTTGTTCTTGCTTCTGATGTCATATCAGCAAAAAGTTTGGACTCTCTTAAATGATTACTAGATATCAATGTGGTTGATGTAATTATTAAGTAATTAACCATAAAAATCATTGATGTAAACTGAAGGATAAATTAATTAAAAGTTCAAACTCCAAATTAAGATTACTGAACTAAAACCATAGCTGCCCCTTTAGCTAACTATGGAACTGTGTACAAGTTATTTGTTATTTAAATTTCCTGTTCTTCAGAGATTTTCCCATACATAAAGTGAGAGTAATAACATTGCCCATTTCATGTTATCATGAGGATTAAATGAGAAAATCTGTGGAAGACATCTAACTCAATGATTGACTTGGTATAAACAACCTAATGACAATAATAATTAAGTTAAACTCTTTGTGTTTATCATATTTACCAAGGCCATCTTGAAAGAATTTTTTATATTATAGAACCTGTCTAGTCATATACATCCAATCTGTTTAAAGGAATGCTATGTAGCAAATACTATGTGTTATATGTGAATGTGTGTATATTTTTTCTTACAACATTTTGTGGTTAGAATGAAAATCCCTTCGGAAAATTTTGCTTGACTTTACCTCTCCCAACTCCCAAGTATGTAACCAGTTTCTCCTCACAGTCCTGGGGCAGCTCTTCCTGCCCATGAATCCTGTCCCTGTCCTTTCATAAAATTACCTTTATGCACACACACACACAAAATGATGGCCATATTTTACAGCCTAAAATGAACTCTACTTTATTATATAACAGAATCTTTGGGAGGAAAAGCTCATTTTCCAAAAAAGATGACCAAAAAATTTTTTGATCAAAGTTCTACAGGCTTATGATATCTCTATAGTCAATTATATAGCTATATTCTGTGGCACTGTATTTGAAATTCTAAAACATTATTTGAATTGTTTAATGACTGCCTAAGAGGGGTAGTATTCTCCAGATTACTAATCCCTAATATGATAATGACATAATGACAAGTTCCTAGGAATGTTTTAACAATGTAGTAAGTTAAATATGTTTTCCTTTATTTACACAGCTTCACAAGGGCTTGGACAATGTTGAGTTCATCTTAGAATTAAAAACAGGCAGTGGGGTGCCTAAGTGGCTTAGTCGGTTGACTACCGGATTCTTAATTTCAGCTCAGGTCACCATCTAACAGTTCATGAGACTGAGCCCCATGTCGGGCTCTGTGTTGACTGCACGGAGCCTGTTTGGGATTCTCTCTCTCCCGCTCTCTCTGCCCTTCCCCTGTTCATGCTCTCTCTCTCAAAATAAATAAATAAATGTTAAAAACAAACAAACAAATAAATAAAACAGTCAGTGAATAATGTGATATGGTAGAAAGAGCATGATTTTCAAATTAGACTTTTTGATTTATTTCAAAATGCCTACAAATCCCTCTCTTCCCTATATGCATAATCCTTTGCAATGTGACTTTGTGTCTTCTTCTTTCAAGAGGTGGAGAAACATTCTTCATTTGGGTTGGGCCATAAGACTTGTTTTACTCAATGGGACATTAGAGAATGTAATGTAGCATCTTAAAAGGTATTTGAGTACTTGAAGTTTGCCAACCCTTATGTTAAAAACCTTCCACTATATGAACAAGCTAGAAAAAGCTTCCTAAATGGTGAAAAAAAAAACATGGAGTAAGGTCCCAAGTCCTTCTTCCCAGGCACTCTGTCTGTTCCAAATAAAAGTGAAGATTATTCAGTTTCTTTCTAACCAAACTGTTCTATACTGGAAGAACTGCCCGGACAACATACAGAATTATGAGAAAAAATTAAAATGTATTATTTTTAGCCATGTACTTTGGCATTCATTTGCTGAACAGAAAAAAAAATCTAACTGAAAGGGCTCATATTATAGTTTTATCATTTAATAAAGGTGTTTAAACTTGGACAGGTTATTTTTCCCCTTGAAACTCAATTACCTTACTTGAAACTGAGATAATAACTTCTGTCTATATGTGGTTGTGGTGAAAATCAAAAGAGATAACACATTTGAAACACTTAGCACAAAGGCAAGTACATGTTAGGGACTCAGTTACATTCCTTGACTTTCCTTTCCCAACAGTTTTGTTCATTGAGTGTATTTGCAGCCACAGTGTATATTTGTACAGCCTAAGGAAACAGTGGGATCTAAAGTCCATGCTCCATTTCCCAAACTATGTACTCAGATTGAGGATCTTTTCTGTCCAGAGGAAGGGGTGCTTTTCTATAGTTCACAAAGAGGTAATAGAGACCTAACTATAGCCTGGATTCTATGCTTAACAAATTTCAGTTGAACTAAATTGAATTAAATTATTCAGTATACAAAAGTTAAGTTTTAAAAAATAAATTAGCAAGAGTTATCTTGGCAGATTTCAGTCTTAAAAAATAGAGTCATCCAAAATCCATCTTCTTTCTTCTTTGATCTCTGGTTAATTGTACATCTATTTCATTTCAGTCCTTATATACATGGCTACATTCTGGGAATTATCATCACTTGTCATTTTTCAGCCTCAGAAAACTTAAAATATAATACATTGTACTTTGATTATAACTGTAATCTTCTGCTATTCTGACTTCCCTAATTGTACTACATTTGGACTTCATCTCTTTTGATTCCACCATTTTCTCCAACAGCCTCTTGCAACACTCATTTTTCTACCCAGCCCAGATTGTATTGTAAATTATCTAAACTACTTGCTCATAAATACCCTCAATTCCCTTCCTTTTACCTCATCTGCATTACAAAGAAAGCTCTAATGCTGGATTTAGACCAAGCCTCCTTTTGGCTCTTATACCTTTTTTGCCAAGCTATGCTACAGAAAAGAAAATGGCATAAACATACAGATGTTTTACACATCAATATTCTCCAGCCAGAGCTGGAGTTTAAACACTGCTCTGAAATCCTCCTCCATTTTCTTCTGCCTTTCCTTGAAGTAACCCTTTCAAATCTTCATCACACTTCTCAATTCCCTAACTCATACCCACTCACCCACTTATTTACTCATTAATTCAAAAGTCTGAATCAAGTTTCCAGCATGAAATACATATTGGATAGGACCTGGAAGTAAAACAGTGACCAAAATATTAATGATCTGTGTTGTCAAGAAATGTATATTTTAGTCAGGAAATGAGAAAATAAACCAATAAACAAAATAATTATACTTTTTGGTTTTATGGAAGAAATAAATAGAAAGGATGTTCTGAGAAAATTAAAATTTGGATGTTGAAGGAGATAGGTTAATCAGAGTAGAAGCTTACGGAAAACTTATTTGCATTAGAATTTCAAAGATAAGAAGACTATGAAGAGAAGACTCAAGAACAGCTATGAGAAGATGTCCAGGCAAATAGCACATCATGAGCAAAAACTTTGAGTTTGTCAAAATACAGTGTTCTAGAATCTGTCAGAAATTCAGTGTATCCAGATCGTGGAAAAACTCAGATATAGAGTGTAATCATGACATAGGAAAGAGTGCAAATGATTGATAGATTAGGCAGAAGGAAGGAAGGAAGGAAAGAAGGCAGGGAGGGAGGAAGGAAAGAAGGGAGGGAGGGAGAGAGGAAGTGGGGAGAAAGGAGGGAGGGAGAGAGGAAGGGCAAGAGAGAGGGAAAGAGAAAAAAAGCAACTTAACAC
The DNA here is from genome assembly GCA_028646485.1 of Cryptoprocta ferox. Taxonomy (NCBI): domain Eukaryota; kingdom Metazoa; phylum Chordata; class Mammalia; order Carnivora; family Eupleridae; genus Cryptoprocta; species Cryptoprocta ferox. The sequence continues at coordinate 143,624,627 of CM053567.1, forward strand.
AGCCTCCAGCAAATGAAAGCAATAGCACTACAGAAAGCATACCACACAAAAAGGTGCTAAGCCCACCCTACACTGCAGAACTATGCCAGTGAAGAACTTTTGTCACTGCTTCTGGGATCAGAAACCTCTTTTGGCATCAGTGATCCTGGGCACTGGGTGCCTGATTCTCTCTCATCAGTGGTCTAAAAGCCTGCACTGCCATCCTAAACAAAACATGAACTCTATGTGACACGTGTTTCCTCATGATGATCTCTTTTGACCCAAAGTTCACTGTAGATGCACTTAGTTAGCTTAGTACATGCTAGTTTACAATGTGTGCTTCTGTTGCAAAGCAGTCTAGGAAAGTGAATGCCTGGCTTCTACCTTGGACTAGAGGAATTCAACTAGTGAGTAATTTTCCAAACATAAGAAATGTGCGTGGCAGTGAAGTGTCATGGTGCTGATGCTGTGAAACATAAAACCCTAAAATCTCAGAAACTTGTAATGAAATTCATTTCTTGCTTATATTACATATATAGACTGTGAGTTCTCTGAGTCTCTATTCCATGTGTCTTCTCATTCTGGGACCCAGATGGAAGGAACGACAACTATACCAGTGTTCAAGAGGGAAGCTACTCCATGCAATCACATTTAATGCTTCAGTCTACCAGATAGCTCGGCTACTCATATTCATTTGGCCAAATTAAGTCTCATGGAAAGTTTAGAACAAAAGTGGAATGAGGAAATATACTTCTCCAGTGGCAGGGGTGAGAGAGGAAGGGAGAAGGGGTAAATATTTGTGAACACTAATCTATTAACACACCCTGATCTCTTAGTCACAAACATTTATTTCCCCTCCTTGTGCACAAAAAAACATACCCCAAGAATGACATCCTAAATATCTTATCCAATCATGACATCAAGACTGTAAATCCATCATTTTGGAATAATCTCAACTTTAAATGATGGCACTTCTCAGGCTCACACATCCATCATAGAATGGTGGAATATCCACCAAAAAAAGCATTAGTGTTTGAAAAGAGAATAATGAGAGACAGGCCACAATCAATCACTGGTCCATGGATGTCTGAAATTCAGCTAGACAAACACTACAGACCCCTCTTGTTCGTAGTAGATCATGTTCCTCAATTAGTCTCTGGTTTTGTCCACTGGAACAAATTCTGGATTCATTGTTCTCCGTGGGTCTAAGCCTTGCCTTCTGGGAAGAGTTTTCTTTTGATTAGCCTCCTTGGCAACATGTGGAGAATTTTCTGTCTTTTTCTTTCCAATGGAAAGGGGAAGCCAAAAGTTCACTTTACATATTGAATAGTCACAAACTCTTTTAATACAGTCTAGCAGTGATTTCAAAAGCACAAATTTCTTAAAAATAGGGTTGGATTTTTTAAACTTATTTGATGGTCAATATTCTAATAGACATGCAAATAATGATTTTTGAGATTTTTTTCTCTTTATGTTAATTATAGATATTTTCAGTATATCTGCCTTTTGTTGGCTCATACTCTTAACTTTATTCTGAACTATTTTAATCAACTAAAAAGATTTATCAGATACCATGTAATAACAAAGAAATTACATGAAATAATGATTGAGAGAGTTTAACAAAGGATGAAACCATGCTTATGATTTGTGTTTTTCATGGGAATGTGTCTTATTGGCTATGCCCATGATTTAGTCTTTGACCTAACGATGTATTTTAATGAGGCTTTGTGTATCAAAACACTTCTTAGGTTTATGTTTACTGTTTAGAAAAGAGAACCCATTATATTTCCTAGCCCCGTAAGTGTCAGATATTAAGAATTCTTATTTCCTTTTCATCATTTCTTGAAAGAAGCCGGGTGTTTTGTTTTGTTTTGATTTTTTTTCCTGAGCTCATCTCTTGCTTTTACCCAATGCATTGTAGCATTTTATCCAATGCAACCTAATTCTCACATTAACATTTATTTTCCAAACCTTATATGTCAAAATCACAGTTTCATTAGACACACTATTTTGCTTTCCAAATTACTGCAGTTGATAGTTTTATAATTTTTTTTCCTCAGTGCAAATGAGTTAGCTTTGACCTAAGGATTATAGGTGCACATTTTTGTATTAGTCAGCTTTTGATAGTCTATGTTGTATAACAAATAACCCCAAACTCTCAGTGACCAACAATAGCATAGGTTTACTTCTCACTCCATTTATGTGGATTGTGTGGGATGGCTGTGCCTCCACTGTAATCTGTGGGGCAGACTTGTATCTTCTACATTTGTTCTTTAATTCTATATGCCATAGTGAAGGACTGTGGCAAGCTAGGACATGACCTTTCTCATAGCACAGGGGAAAAGCAAGAGAAACTAAGCCAAAATATGTCATTTTACTTTAGCTCCTGTTCAGCTATGGCACATGATAGCTCTGCTCACATAAAGTTGGCCATGGAAGTCACTTGACCTATAGATAAAAAGTTGTAATCATCCATTGGGAGTTAGTAGTAAAGGAGAAGGAAGAATAAATAATGAACAATAATAAAACTTACCACAAAGGGAATGTAAAAACAAATCTTAGGACCAAGTCCCCAGGGGCTATAATAGACTATAATAATTAGAGTTTGAATAAATAAAGAGTTAAAAAAGAGAAAGAATCAGCTTTGTGAGATAACAGGAGAATCAAGGAAGTCTGAAATAATGCAAAGAATTAGAGTTAAAAGACAAAGAGCTAGAGGACACCTGGGTGGCTTAGTCAGTTGAGCGACTGAGTCTTGATTTCAGCTCTGGTCATGATCCCAGGGTTGGGGATTGATCCCCCCGTCAGGCTCCACGCTGAGTGGGGAGCTTGCTTAAGATTCTCTTTCTCCTCTGCTCATGCTTGCTCTCTCTCTTTCCCTCTCTCAAATAAATAAGATAACATAAAATATTTTAAAAAGACAAACAGCTAGCTCTGTCAAGAACTACTAAAGTTGATTAAAGATGAGGCCTGAAAGATGTCTATGAATTGAGGCAACATGAAGACCATCGTTGAACTAGATATTAAAATTTTCAGTAGAGCAGAGGAGCTATCATGAGGTCACAAAGCTACTTAAGAAAAGGAATACAAGATTTTGAAGTTTGAGAGACTGATAAATTACACCCTTTTTTTCCCTACCAAATTCAGAATACAATCATAAATCTACATAGGAGTAAGAGGTATTGAGATCATAGCAACAAATCTATAACTAGTAAAGTTGAACTGGAAATTGCAGCTAGACCTATGGTGAGTGTATGATTCCTTGTAGTTCTCTTTTCTTACAAAGCTTGGGATATGTCCGCAGGGGAGAGTGGGTCTGCAGAACAGACTGCATTTATCCAACCATGTGCAAGGGGGAAAACAACTGCCTCAGACACTTCAATCTCTTCATGTCAGTATGTAAAGAAATAGGTTTTCAGGAGTTTTTAAAAGATGCTAGGCCCCAATCTCAGCCTATTTTCTACATAGAGAGAATGAACAATAGAAGAACACCTTCACCATCCAGGCACATGTGGTGGAGACTATTCATTGTCTCTCACTATAGCACTTCCCTCATACCTTCAGAACTGTACCTTTTTGCCACTGAATTTTATACAGGCAAATAGATTCCTAGCTAGAAACCAAATTGCTCAGCCTTTCTTGCTTTTCCTATGGTGTAGATTAAGTGACAGATAAAGTGATAGGAACAAATTCCAGGTCACATCCTTAAAAAGAAAATCTTTTATCATCTGTTTTCTTTTTCTCTGTGTCTGAGGTCTGAGAAATGGAAACAAGTAGCACATCAAAGATGGAAATTATGCACACTGTTACAGTAACTCATGTTGCACTATAATTAATATATAATTCAGAACTTAGTAATGTCATGCTGTCATAAGAAAAATCTCAAATGAAGCATTGGCTTCTCAGGTAAGCTATGAGCCTCAAGCACATAACAATCTTAGTTTGAGAGCTAGCAACATTTATTACGTCATGACAAAATATTTGGTCTATCAGCTGCAGTAGTATGAAGGCAAACCGCAATCTTTCTAAGCCTCCATGTGGTTCTGAAAGGGTAAGTGTGATGCACTTGTATGACTTCACCTTGTTGCTTTTAGCAAGATCCTGAATGAGATAAATGCAGACAGGGTAGAATTAGCCAGGTTGTAAGCAGAGATGGAATGGAACACATTCTCCCAAAGGATTTTTTTTTTTTATTTTTTTTGTTCTGTGGCTTGCAATTTGAATCGACTGCGAGTTTAGTGTCTGGGTACCTAACAGTATTAGAAATGCTAGTTTTTTCCATATAACTGTACTCAAAGGAGATACAATTGTTTTCCATATTTTTTTTATAATCCATCTCACCAAGATTTCTCAGCTAGATATGGTAGATCATGTTATGGTATTTCTTTCCCAGTCAAGACATTGTTTTTCTATTATATAGCCTCATGTAGCCTCAGTGAATCTGAGAAAGGAAGAATGAACTCAACAATGTAAATAAATAGAAGTGTTAATCAATAAAAACAAATGACTATACAATGAACATGAAAATCTTCTAGAAGGCAAACCAAAAGTCAAGAGGACAATGAATAAATCAGACAAGAACCAAGGTCTAACTAAGGAAGTTTTTCCACCACTAGCTGAGAAAGTCTTTATAATTTCTGTCTAGCTGGAGTTCATCATTATTATGTACTAATGGCCATTTGCTATATGTTCTTCCCAATTCTAGATGGCCAAAAGGGTGCTTTTGTTGCCAAGACTCTATTTCATTACACTGTGTATTAGGGATGTGTGTTCTCTGTGTGTGTGTGTGTGTGTGTGTGTGCACGTACATGTATGTGTGTGTATGGTAGGACTAGAGAGTGATGGAAGTAATTAATCTATTAATATATATCTCACCAGACTTTGACTAGTTACATCCTGACTCCATGGAGAGCACTGCATATTACCTAGAGATGGTAAACTTTGCAAAGAATAGAACCTCGTGTTACCTTTTTGAAAAGACATGTAAGAGAAATGATATGCATTAATACTTGAGTGGCCAGAGAAGAAGAAACTGCTAATCACTCCTTATATCCATTGTTAACAACCTTCTTCTGCCTTTGATTTTGAACCATGACAGCACAAATATAAACACATTTCTCAGTTTCCCTTGTCACTAAGTGGTCTCAGTCTCAATTAATATCTGTGCAACACACAAGTAACATTTTGAAAAAGAAACTTATTGTCCTCTATTTCATTGCCTCTTTCCTCCTTTATGCTTGCTGGGAAATGGTGACAACTAGAACAACCACTTTAAATCAAGAAATAGAAGTCAGGTGTTGAAGATAATAAATGCCTGCTCATCCAGCATGCCTAATAGTCTTGAAACTTCTGTCTTCCTCTGGGCCCAAAAATGACAAAGAAATAAACTTCTGGGAGATCCAATGAAACTTTGCATCTTTTTTTTGGTTTATCTCTTTATTTATTTTATTTTATTTTTTGGTTTTGTGGTTGTGGTTGTGTGTGTGTGTGTGTGTGTATTTTTTACTGAAACTTAACTCATACCCTAATTCAATAAGCATCCATGAAAGTTTCATTCCTTTTTCCCCAACATCACCATTCACACAGATCATTCATCTTATGTAGTAGATCGAGTGAGAAGGACCAGAAGTATAATGAAACTTATCCTTACAATATTGTAGGCTTCTAGATATGAAGTAGAAATTCTGTCCTTCCTTAAACTAGGAGAAGTAATATATATTGGTTTTATAAGAGTACTAACAAGAGTTTATGAAAGGAAGAGAAATGAAGAAATGAGGCATATTTGAAATTATTAGAAGGCACTGTTAAAAGAAGATAGACTGGAGTATATTTGTAATACCATTATGAAAGGGATTCAGATAACACTATGGAACAGGAGATAAGAGTATAAAAAAACTAAAGGTATTGTTATTCCTTCCTGGATACACTAATTCATATTTGTTCAGGAGAGTCAACCAAGGGACAGAAAAACAATTTTTTTAAAGAATACAAAGAATGGCTCCAAATTGAGAAAGGAAAAAAAAAATTTTTTTTAATTTTAAATTCTGCTGACTCAGAGATCCTGAGTTTCAAAACTGAAATTTAAGTTTTACTGACATAGGAAGTTGTTGCTAATAGGCAGAATCTGGAAAGTGCCATTGAAACGATTGGCAAGACTTAAAATAAGAAGGGATACAATCCAACTAATGTCAGGCTGAGTTTCAATCACCTTAGGGACACAACCAGTTTCGGAACAAGAACCACGTTTCTATAACTAGAATGGCTACTCTTAATTTCCTGGGTTAGGTAAGTGAAGTTTTCCTTGATTAGTTAGTGCAGTTGCAGTACAAGTAAGAAAATTAAAAAAAAAAAATGAATAAATGCATGATACTGCTAATTTATGTAAGAACTATGTATAGACATAATGATAAATTTGGAATCATTGAGATTATATTCCAAGTGTCACATATCTTTGAAACTTTTAAGAGTAACTAGCATATTAAATTTTGATATAATAAATTGTGTACAAGTTTAAATGCAGGAAGTATTGAAAGTTTTCTTTTACAAAAAGAAGGCAGTGTGTGATGGGAATGAATAGAGTTATGATCTAGCAGATAGATGGGAAAGAGAAGAGACATGTATTTACAAAAACAAGAAAAAATAGGATTGATTACAAAAGTGGAAGAACTGGGCTTTGAGGAAGTGACACAATTTCACCTTTTTAGTAAAAATGAAGAAAGAAAATATGGTTGCATTTACAGGTTGGTTTATAAATTTGGTGATGGAACGTTGTTGAGTCCCATTTGATGACTTCAATTTTCTTAGTGAAGTCTGAAGTGAAATCATTATTTTGGAAGGAAGAAGAAAGGGGGAGACATGAATAAATAAAGAAGAGGAAAAATTACACTCAGAAGATGAATAAGCACATTTTCTAGGTAAAAAATAGTTGTGTATCTAGTAAGTACCAAATTGCCAATTGAGTTTATGCCCATATATTTGAAATGAAGCTGTGTAACCGTACCCGATGATGTTCTCTTATAGAATTCAGCAGCATGAGTACAATCAGAAATAAAAGAGACCCTTGTGTTGAACCAATATGTGTTTCCTACCAGGTACATGTGAGTGAAGCATAAGGGGCCTGGAGAGTTGAGGGTACTTTCCAGTAAATGATTTGAACAACATGCTATCAGGTAAGAATGGAAGTAAAGAAAGGAAGGGGCTAATGGATGATGAGAAAATGACAGAATCAGTGGACTGGAGATCTTGTTGAGATTGAAAAAAATTATATTATATGAAATAATATATATATTCATATATATACTATTATATTATGAAAAATATTATCTGAAATAGTATATATATTCATATATTACATGAAATAGTAGATCTTGCTTTTCCTGGGAGCATCTCATACCTCCTCCATAATTCTCACCTTCTAATGATTAATGTAATGCATATTTCTCTGGGAAGAGAAAGTTTCCAATCTTCCCAACTATCACCACTATATCTACCAGCTGGCCTGCCTCCATATATATACACACATATCCTATGAGTTTCCTCCTGTTGCCAGGATAAACTATTCAAAACCCTACCCAAGGCCAAACCCTGTACTTTTGCACTGGATCCCATGACTGATTTCCTGCTTTTCCTTTCTCTTTTGCATCATGAACTTTCTTATGACCTGGAACATAGCTATCAGCCAAAAACATGTCATTATTTCTTATATCAAAAAATAATCATTTTTAAAACTTTGACTTCATATCCCCTTCCAGATTCCTATCATTCTTAGTTTGTCTCCTCTCTTCTCTTGTACCCAATCCAACCATACTTTTATCCCAGCTAATTCACATTAACATTAATTGCTATCTTCAGTAACGCTAATGACCTCCAGACTGCCAAAACCAATAGGAAATCCATAATTCTCTTTTTAATCTATTAACTGTAATATTTGCCCCTTTTGCTCATTCACTCATACCTGATTTTTTTTCTTCCCTTGACTTCTATGATACATGTATATTTAGGTTGTGCTTGCTTTCTCAGTGTTAACTTTTTCCTAGTCTCCTTTGCTGGTTTCTCTTATCCTTCTTAGTTTCTAAAATGAAACAACATCTCAGTCTCCACTTTTCCTTCATCTCTACTCACTTCCTTGGTTATCTCATCCAACTGTATAACCCTAAATAACATCAACCTGATGACTAGCCCCACATATATATATATCTTCAAACTAGGTTTTCCTGATAAACTCAGGTCTCATAGCTGCTTTTTGACATATCCATTTAGATACCTATTAAAGACTTTAAATTCACTATGTCCCAAACCAAATTCCTAATATTCTACCCCAAACACTTTTGTGAATGATTTCCAATAATTGGAGGAAAAAATCTCAGTCAACCTTGATGCCTCTGTTTTTCCACATCCCACTTACATCAATATATCATCTATCTTACCTTTGTTTTTTAAGTTTATTTATTTATTTGAAAGAGAGAAAGAGAGAGAGTACAGTAGGGCAGAGAGAGAAGGAGAGAGAGAATCCTAAGCAGCCGACATGCGGACAGCACAGAGCATGACATGGGACTCCATCTAACAAACCATGAGACCATGACCTGGTCATGGAGTCACACTCTTAACCAACTGAGCCACCCAGGTGCCCCTCATCTATCTTAACTTTATACATTTAATTGAATCACTTCTTACAAAGAGATGTTTATACTCCTAGCCCAGTCTAATCACATCTCTCACTGAATAATCACAATAGATTTGTTTTCTCTCCTTCCATTCTTAACCCTACATAGGCTGTTCTTTATCACATATAGAGTGACAATTTGCAGATATAATGTACAATTCTATAGCTCATTCAATGGTTTCTACCTTAATCAAAGTGAGATTTTAAGTCATGGACTTAAATGGACTGTAATGGCTATTTAATTGAGCCTCCTACCATCTTGCTAGAGTCAGATTAATCCACTAATGTAAGGAGTTATGTCTTGTTTCATTTAAAGCGAAGATTTCCCTCATTCCTAAGCAGAAGGTTTAATCTACTTCATTAGGAAAAATAATAACATCAAAGTATGTTATACAATGAGCATGATCTATAAGCATGATCCTACTGATACACAAAATACATTGTCATCTGGTAAATGCTTATTAGAACAAAACATATACTATCATTATTTAATATTAAAAAAACTAAAAACAAATGTCAACCTCTAATTCCCTTCCAGTAAACTTCTCTGCTTTCCCTTGACCTACCTTCTTTATTCTTGAAGGTACTTTTATCATTTTATCTCAACTCTTGGAGGAAGGTAGATACCTTTTTGGATACTCTGTTTTTTATTTTTATTTTTCTTTCTTCTTCTTCTTTTTCTTTTTCTTTTTTTGAGAGAGAGAGCAGAGGAAGGGCAGAGGGAGAGACAGAATCTTAAGTAGGGTCCTTGCCCAGTGCAAAACCCCACTTAGGACTCAATCTCAAGACCATGAGATCAAGACCTGAGCAGAAACTGAGTTGGACACTTAATTGGTTGAGCAACCAAGGCACTCGTGGATACCCTGTTTCTGCTCAATGACAACAACTCTTCTACCCTTCTTCTGCTCTTTAACTTTCTTCTGAATTTCCTGTTTCACCTCTACTCCTATGGCTCAGTAAATTCAACTTGCTTGATCCTTTAAGCTAAGCCAATCCAAAGTTCACCCTTGGTCTGTACCACTAGCAACTGGTAATAAAGTATCACATCACCTTATTTTCAATTGCCTCCAGGGCAAACTTGAGAATGCTGTGATGATGTTTTCAGACTACATTCTGTCTAGCCAAAGGGTCTACAGGATGTTTGGCAAGTAATCAGTAGTTCTGAAGTTGGAGATCCTAGTCAATCTCGGCGCATTTATCAATAAACTTTGTAGCAATTTAATCCTACTGGCCACAGACCAAAGTGATTTGTTGTTGTTAGAAAATGCATGCCAACACACAGTGGTGCCTCTGAGACCTCCGGGGCCGTTGAGAGGGTCCTGGGAGGTTGAGAAGCTGGTTACCATGGAAACATTTTAGTTTCTCAGGAACAGAGAGAGCATTCCCTCTTTTGAAGAAGGCTTAAGAACTGTTTTCCTATACACAGAAGGACAATAAAAAAAATTGGATAGGGCTTCAAATTTTTCTAGGTCTATACTAGAGGGTATGTGTATGGCATATTTCAGATAGTTTGGGAAGATTTTCATGGAAAAAAGACCTTATGCAAAAATTAAAACAATATAATTTATAAAAAATGAAAAATTATAGATAAACCTCCTCCATAGACTACCAATGAATTAAAAAACAAAACAACACTACCAATAATAAATTCTCTTATAGCCCTGTCTGTTGCCACCCTCTGCCTCAGCCTGCAGTGCAGAAGAGAGAGGCAGCAGGAAAGTGTTCTTCTAACAAGTGCTTGGGGGAAGGCCCACACTTTCCCTTCTGGCTCCAGCCTGCCTGTCCCATCTTCTCACCAGATGTTTGCCATTGGAAATCAGTTGCTTGAGCCAAACTCAGTTATTCACCACAAATCCCTTGCTCTCTGTTGTTCCTGGAAAGTTGCCCACCTCCTGCAATACTCTCTCCACCTCCTCTCTGTTTGGATTTTCTTTTCCCCATTCTTTAAAGATCCAGTCAAGTCTTGTCATTTCCTAGAAGACTTCCCCAACTACAATTGCTTCTGCTGACACCCCTGAATTCTTAAAGCTCTGATAGTCTGTAAATAACATTTGACCCTCAGCAAAGGTAGTTATGTCTTTCTGATTTTTTTCCTTAATGTGTATCACTATCCTTCAAGGGCACGACTGGGTCAAAATTATCCTAGTCTGCACCTTAGTTCATAGCATAGAGTAGGTTCATTGCCAAACATAAATTAAAGGCAGAAGCATAAAAACACAAATAAATCAATAAAAATAAATATGATACAGAGCAATCACAATCTCCTTAGTAGAAATTTCTATACCTACTGGTAATTCTCAAGATCCAACATGGTTCTTTATGATTTACTTCTGATTTCATATGGCCTACTCAAGAGCCATAGTTTATATGCTGTATATTCACCTTCATGTGAACATTTTTACCTGTGGCCTCTTTTTACTTTTCTATAATAATCTGGAAGTGTTAATCAAAGACCAAGATTCATAGGTAGAGTAACACAGATCTTGAAGAATTCAAAACTCTTAAATTGTACATGGAGAGTATCTAGCAATATATATTTTTTCATGGTAATTCCTTTGGGCAAAATATAACACCTCTTGTAGCAATATATAATCACATTGCTTTGAAAAATATATGCTACAGAGGTATTTATATTGAGAATATAACACTTTGTAGGTATGCTTTGTTTTCTGACCTCAGTCGTTTTATTACAGTTTAACTGTGAACTATTAACACCTCAGCAAGTATGCAAGCAGCACATATCATTAGTTTTCTTCCTACCCTCACCTGAATGTGGCCAGTCTGGAGATTTGAAATTTCCAGGGACATTTCAGAATCCCTGAAGTGTTTTTTGATCACACTGAACAAGTCTTTTACTCTCTTTGTCATGTTCAGCCAATGTTTGGAACTATTCCACTAGTGTTAAACAAAGTTCAGTGTTTTCTGCCAAAAATGATGTTTGAGTAATGATTCTGATAGAAACTTTGCTGGGTGGTTCTTGTATTTCAAAGAGAAAAAGGGATATTCCAAGTATTTATGGCTGGCCAAGAAAAATTTCAAGGCTTTTAGTATGGAAGCTTACATAAAACAGGCAGGTAACGTGACTATAAACAATCAATCAATTCAGGCCCATTTTCATTTTTATGAAAACTATACTTATGGCTATATGCAATAAGAGCTATTTGGGTAGAGAAATTCAAATTGAAAAAAAGCCACGCTTGTACTTTTGTCTATTAGCTGGACTTTATTGTTGCTGATATGGGTTTTAAAAAAAAAAACAGCAAAAAGTAGCAATTTTCACAGCTAATACAGATAATTCCAAAAATACCTGCAACATTATAAGTACCCAACAAATTACAGCATTTATTTTCCTCTAAAAATCAGGACAAAAATTCCAAAATGTCATTCTATTATTTAAACGCCTCTTGCATTAGCCAGAGATAAGAAGAAAAAAGCCATTTCTATTAATCTATGGATAAAAACAAATAGTATACTATTGAGTGAGCAGTATTGGTAAGAAAATAATGTATTGTATTGGAGAAGAGAAAGACATCAACTTTAGTGAGTAGATAAAAGTTGGTTAGGTTAGTAAATTTAAAAGAACGTTCATATCAATGTGACCTTTGTGCAGAAGCAAGGAAAATAGGAAAAGAAACAGAATTGTATTACATTTTACATTCTTTAGAATGCAGAAGGAAGGAGACTCAAGAGCATAGGTCTGGTTTAAAGAAGAATTAAGGTTTCCATAACACTAAACAGTGTAAACATGGCTGCCTGGTGAACAAACTTCTCCTATTCACATTTTATGGGAATTATAATGAAAAAGATTACATGTAAATTAAGTGAATATTACTCATGTGAAAGAAAGATGTGCCTGGTTAGTTTCACTTAAAAGAAAGTCTGTTTAAGTGAAAATGACTTTGAGACTTTCTTTTTTAATGTCACGGCATATATAGAAAATAATGTTTGTATGCACACTGGGGTGAATGGACAAGGTGGACAATTAGCACAGACTCACGGGCTCCTCAGGCCTTGGACAACTTCTTTGTGGACTGAAATCAGCATTTTCTGGGCACTTCTAACCCCTTCCCTGCAGAAAGTTACAACCTGGCTCATCTTCAGACACTGGTTGTTATCAGTAGGAAAAAAACTTATGTTTAGAATAAAGGGGTTAAATTAAGCCTACGTGCACTTGAGTTTCTGGACCACATATGTAGTATATCTTATTGTTTAAGTTGCAAATAGTGTGAATAAATCTAATAGTTGCATATCTACGTTGCATGACCTGTATAAACTACTTACATTACCCATGTATGGAATGGAATTTGGGATTGAAGAATAAAAGTCACCTTTCCGTGTATTTTGGCTCACTATTGTAGACAATGTAAAGCTAATTTTTTGGATTGATTTCTCTACCCTATGGTATCAGCCAAAAAGCTTTAGTTGGCCTAGAGCACCAGAAGAAAAAGGTACCGAAAGTTATATATAATATAATAGCTACTTTCAAGTATTCATTTTCATAACTTTCCAATATTTAAAAAATATGGTATGAATTCTTTTGAAAATCAGGATTTTTTGCTTTAATTTTAAAAGGTGAAAAGTTAATATTTACACTTAGTAAATTTTCTTTGCAATTTAACAAAGCATAGATAAGTACAATGTAATTTAAGGAATAAAATTATTAAAATGGATCATCAAACATTAATCTTTTGCCAAGTTTAGTGATACACAGGAAACACAAAATCTTTATTTTTGGCAATAAATGTTTGAGATACCTTGCCTCAGGCTGAACCCTCTGGCTGACAATGTTTCAGAATGCTTATCAGAGGGTAGTTTCCTCTTTCTTCTAAGCTTATATAGAAAGATCAGGCAGTTGGTAAATAGCAAAATCACCTTACTAGAGGTATTTAATTAAAATCAAACTATTTAAGAGGTGCCTGGGTGGCTCAGTTGGTTAAGTGTCTGACTTTGGCTGAGGTCATGATCTCACTATTCATGGGTTTGAGCCCCTCATCAGGCTCTGTGCTGATAGCTGGGAGCTTGGAGCATGCTTTGGATTCTGTGTTTTCCTCTCTCTCTGCCCCTCCCCCTCTTGCTCTTTCTCTCTTTCTCTCTCTCTCTCAAAAATAAACATTAAAAAATTAAAAAAAAAACACTGTTTAAAAATATCACCAAATAAGTAGGACAGATTGGGTCAAATTAATGACCAACAGCCTGTGTAGTCACTGTTTTTCAGAGCCATGGTACACTGGTACCTCCCAGAGGGTGATGTGAAAGTTCACTCCTCTGATGTGAAAAGCATAATCTGTAATTTAGACACAAAATTTAGGGCATTTGTAATATAAAATTGTACAGTTTGAATATAGCATGGATTGAAATGCATAAAGTGACTTAGAGTTGAGTCATTTCCATCTTTGCTTTGTTGTGCCATGATTTTTCCTGTATATGTTTTTCTTCTCCTTTTTCCTATATTTACATTTACCTTTCACCTCTTCAAATTCATCTTTTCTCTTTTTTTCTTTGGGTAAACTAGATAATACTCATGCACATGAAAGAAATCCTTCCTGAATGCTATAATTTATTTTCCATGGGGAATAGGAGCTATTATGAAATCATTGAGGTTTAGCAAAGGCTGGAATGAAAAATTAAGTGTTTTCCACATAAGCAACATGGAAAAGAAATTCTTTTTGTGATTTTACCACCAATTCTTATACACAACTCCAGTCTGGTAGTGTTTCATCATCATTAATATTAATTTAGTTTTGTGAGCTACACAGGAAATGCTGAGAAAATAAATATGCTCAGCTAACCCTGTATGTGTTTACTTCAACTGTAAACCAACAAAATAAAAACAAAATGTGAATATCTGTGGATTGTCTGATGTACAAATATAGACTGAAAATGGCATATTATAGGACAACTAGAAGATGTAGTGTATACTAAAAGAATCTTCACAATAAGAAAAATATTTATCTTGTTTGATGTTTAAAAATTAGTCTTAGGGCACCTGGATGGCTCAGTTGGGTAAGTGTCAAACTTTTGATTTTGCCTCAGATCATAATCTCGTGGTTCAAGGGATTGAGCCCCACATTGGGCTCCACACTAAAAGCATGGAGACTGCTTGGGATTCTCTCTCTCCCTCTCTCTCTGTCCCTTCCCTGCTTGAGCTCACATGTTCTCTTTCTCTCTCTAAAAATAAATAAATAAATTTTAAAAATCTGTTTTGAAGATGTCTCTCTAGGGCTATCAAAAATCTTTGCTACAAAAGCAATGCAACTTCATATAAACTCTCGTGGTGCTGACAGAACCAGATATATTGAAAGACCTATACAATAGATAAAATCACAAAATGAACAGAACTGTGGCTCTCTTTTGCTGGAAAGGAAAGAAGAAAAGTAAAATAAAGGACAAGAAGGGCAGGGATGATATGGTAGTTTTTAATACAAAAAAATTAGTTA
This sequence comes from Cryptoprocta ferox, assembly GCA_028646485.1. Classification (NCBI taxonomy): domain Eukaryota; kingdom Metazoa; phylum Chordata; class Mammalia; order Carnivora; family Eupleridae; genus Cryptoprocta; species Cryptoprocta ferox. The sequence goes on from CM053567.1 coordinate 143,639,705, forward strand.
CAGAAAGATACTGAAAAGATGATGATAAATTGGTTTGTCTGAACTGTGGTCAATATTTTGATGCTGTGAAAGTTAGCCAACTGCTTCTCTTGGCAGACACTCTTGATATTATTGATAATTAGAATTATACTAAAGTTCCATAGTATTTTCTGAATCATATATGTATGTACATGTATAGATGGCGAAATATGTATCACAGATAAGAAAAAACACTTGTTTTGCTTAAACTTTTTAGAGTTTATTTGAAATTGTTCTAAAATATTTCTGGCAACAAAATTAGCATTTGTATTTTAAGGATGTTATAACAATTGTTGGCTAGTATTGTAAAAAATATTCAATACAATAGATTTATGACCCTTGTGTTTTTTTCATATCCATTTAAAAAGTAACGTTGCCTTTATAAAGTCACAATGACTGACACTACATGATTTGTATCATATAATTAAGAATTGAAAAAAGTTTTCTATATGATGCCTCTCATTTGCTTTTCCACATAAAAATTATTCAACAATTAGCTCTTCTGCCACTTCCATGCTGCAAACTCTAATAAAAGCAGTATTCTATTGTTCTAATAAGATCTTTTGATATTTTTTCAGTAGTTTTCTGCATGAATTAAGTTCACTAAAAACAAACTATAAAATTTACTCCAAGGTTTTTGTGTCATTTGGAGCAAAGAATGATTGAAGAACAACTGAATTTCTGACTTTTGACAAAATTTTCTGCTGCCCCTAAAATGAGAGCATTTAAAAATATACTCCCCAAATGAGCAACATATTCTTTGCAGACTTTTAAGAGATCTACATCCATTCATAAAACACGAATGTAAAAGTGTGAAGCGAGAAAATTAATGGATTTGAGTCCAAAGGCTACATGCGTTTAGCAAAGTGATTTAATTTTAAAACACAGGGATAAAATTACTTGTCATGGGGAAATCTGTATTTGTTTTGGTACCGTTCCATTCTTTGGGATGTAATTGATACCTCTGGGTCCTTTACTATTTATACTTTCAAATGCATACTCTAAATATAATTTATTGATATAAAACAAATTTTGTAGCTTAATCACTTAATATTGTCACATATATTCAAATACTACACGATGAGTATAAAATACTACACAAATGTGAATGCTTTGTTGAAACATAATAACATATATATCCACCATTAATAAACACATTAAGCTTAGTAGATTAGTGCATTATATAAATTCACATTATGTATTCACAATGTGAAATATATATGTCACAAATGCATCATCCTGTGTCTTGCATCATAGAATACAAACTTTTGACAATTCAAAAGGGATATATCAAAGCAGAGAATTCCTTTCTATTCCATTCCTTTTCTGACATGATACCTTTAACACCCTGCCTCATCCATGACTTCACAAGTCTTTGAAGCTGTACATGCAGTACAAGCATGCATCATTCCCCTCCAAGAAGTTATTCCCTGGGATGTCAGCCCCTGACATAGCAGCTTATTAATTTTTTAAAATTACAACCTGCAATTTTCTCAGAAGATTTATCCACTTATGAAGCCAGTGGTTATGTATTCTGTTACTTAAGAAATTAGTGTCCTTCTTGCATCAAGACATTTTTTTTTCTGATAGTCAGTAGGGTCTATGGACCCCCAATCAGAATTAAGCCTATGTTAAAAGACATGAGATCTCCATAAAGCTACTCAATTCATGGCAGATTCAATTTATTTACTGATTAGCATCTAATTTATAGAGAACAGGGACCTAATAGAATTGGCTACATGTTAGGGAAGGATTTATTTAAAATAAAATAATGACAAAAATCAGGAAAGGGAGCTGTCCAAAAAGCTCAGGGTACAGAGTCTAAGAGAAGAATGAAAATATTGAGAAAAGGAAACAAAGGAAAGATGGAGAAGAATGTGTTAAAGAAACTGAAAAAAAGAATGACATGTTTAGTGAGCAAATGAAAAGTGAGTTAATGGTAAATCTAAAAAAAAATGTTTGTGCCAGTGTGCAGAGACACAATGTAGAAAATAAATGAATGGTAGACTATTTTACAGTCTTTTCAATACATACGTGAGGGAAATGGTGGGTCCCAGCTTGTGCTCAAACCCTCCTGCCCTGTACTCAACCAGTCTCCTCAGCAGCTGACCTAACCAACCAAAGTCAGCCTCAAACCCATCAACTCATATCTGGTATACAGAAATAAATAATTGATAAAGAAAAAAGAAATAATGTTAAAGGGAACAGAACTTTAGTTATGGGCATCTGGAAATGAGTATGCTTAGAATCATGGTCATTGGCAAATGCCTAAGCTTCTTGGTTAGGACCTACGGGGAGGAAAAGATGAGTGATAAAAAAAATGTTAGGGGAAAGGCATATGAAAAGACGTATAGGCATAAGCGTAAGGTACGATCATGGATGTAAGAATAAAGTAGTCTGTGTATTGGAAGTTGATATCCATGACACCATCCAACATGTAAGAAGCCTAAGCAAACAAATATACATAATGACTTACTCAGTTTACTTCAGCCAGTTTCTGACATCAGCTACCCCAATAGTGGCACACTGACTTTGAATAGACAAGCCGTCAGGGCAAAACTAGAGATTAGGCATGGGCCCAGCAGCCTGGTTCCTAATTACCAAAGCTGATCTAGCTACTCTGCTGCCCAATGTCCAGAGACAGAAACAGAGCCCCTGATAAAGTACCTATACCTAAAGGGCCCAATACCCTCAGTTTGCCCAAGACTGAGGGGTGGTGCAGGACACAGGACATTCGATGCTAAACCTGGGACAATTCCAGACAAGGAAGCCCAAAAGCCAACTGGTGACAAGTTGACCATATTGTACCCCCTTTGATCCTGGAAAGGGCAGTGATTTATCTTGACTGGAATTGCCACAAATTTTAGGTACAAGTTTCCCTTTCTTTTCCACAAACCCTCAACAAAGTTGCAAAATGTTTAATCTAATAGGACACCATTAAGCATAATATCATCTCAAACCAAGACAGCCGCTTTGTAGCAAAGGACATGTGACAATGGGTACATGAACACAGTTTCCAATCACATAACCTTCTGTGGTTGCCAGTCTAATGGAGCATTGGGACAACATTTTTTGAAGTTTATTTATTTATTTTGAGAGAAAGAGAATCAGTGGGGGAGGGGCAGACAGAGGGGGGCACAAAAGATTCAAAAACTCAGGAACCATGAGATCATAATGAGAGCTGAAGTTGGATGCTTAACTGACTGAGCCACCCAGGCACCCCAGCATTTTAAATATACAGTTAAAGTGCTAGCATGGAGATCTTATCTTGCAAGGATGGGACACCAAACTTCAGGATGTGGTTTCCACCCTGAACCAAGAACCATTAAATGATGCAATGAACATAACAGAAAACATAGGTCTGAAAGCAAAGAGTGAAGCTAGGATTGACCTTGCTCATCATCTGTCCAAGTGCCCATTCTACAACCTTAGATCCTAGAGTTTTTAGTTCCCACAGCAGGAATGCTTCCAAGAGGCAATCTATCCATTGCCTAAATATGATTTAAGCTACAGATGCCACTCAATGCCTCTTGGCCCCTGATATCAAAGAAAGGAAGCACCCATCTGGCAGGATTTATTGATCTGGATCATTGAGAGGAAGTAAGAATGCTGTTCATAAAGAAGCCAATGAAGCACCAAGCACCAAGTGATCTGGTAGAGTGTCTATTAACATTTCTCTCTCCAATTTTGAAAATTAATGAACAAGTGCAACAGACACTTAAAAATATCCAGAATGCGTTTCTCCTATGCATTCGTCTTACCTTCCCCCCATTTCATCACCTGATGAACTAATCCTCTTTTTTATATCTAGGTTTTCCTTGACACTCTAAGCAGAGTAAAGGACCTTTTCTTTGCAACCCCTTGGCATCTTTAACACTGCCATTCTCATGTATATTGGTCTCATCCATTGGGTGTAAGCAATTTAAATCCCAAAGCTATGCATTATTCATCTTTAACTCGTCAGCATTTAGAATAGTTCCTGATAAATAGTCAGTGTTTAGCAAACACTTGTTTAAGGAAAGAAAATAAGAAGGAAGGACTGACACCTTTTCTCTGAAAGCTTCCCTACACCATCCTCATTCTTCATCAGGCTTGCCGAGCTCTAGAGCTCTATGGTTTTGTTCTGGATATATTTTCTGTTGGACTACAAGCAACTGGCACATGAGGGATTTTTCACCCTTTATGTCCTATGTTTAGGAGAGTGCCTCACTGACAATAAGATACCCCATAAATACTGAATGAAGTAATACAAATATCAAAAGTCCTACTGTTACTGCCTTAAAGCAAAACTAACAACAAAAACAAATAAATGGGAATATCAAAAAAGAAGTATTTGTAAGAGGACTCATTTCCAACTTGATGTTTTAAAAGTATTTGTTGGGATGGTTATTCAGAAAGGACCCATGGATGCCTGGGTGGCTCAGTCGGTTAAGCCTCTGACTCTTGATTTTGACTTGGGTCATGATTTCATGGTTTGTAGGATCAAGACCCTGCATCAGGCTCTACACTGATAGCACAGAACTTGCTTGGGATTCTATCTCTCCCTCTTTCTCTGCCCTTCCCCTACTCATGTGTGTGCTCTTTCTCTCTCTCAAAATAAAAAAAAAATAAAAAAAGAACCTGAAAAATCTTAGAACTGCTAGGTAAAGTTTGTATGTTTTTAGCCATTGAGAGGTGGTTTTGGAATCAGTTTTGCCACTAATCATGGGAATTTTGGAAATCATTATATTCTAAGTTTCTATTTCTCCATCTTTAAAATGAAGGTAAATTCTACCTCACAGGATTTTTGCAAGACTCAAATGAAAAGAGGAATTTAAAAGCAGGTGTCAGGGAGGAAGATCTTCCTCTGCCCTATGGTCCTTCTAGATAGATTAAGAATAAAATTGACATGAGACAGATTAACAGGAAAAGATCAAATGTAATAGTTATATTTATGAGAAATTCACACAGACATGAAATTCCAAAGACAATGAGGCAACATAAAGCTTATATGATCTAAAGAGAGGGACAGGGTCTGAGGATACATAGGAGAGAAAGCTCATTAGCAAGAAGGTGATAAGAGATGTTTGAAAAAACAAGGTTGCCCTATTATGTAGAAAACTTTCCTAGGTAAAGGAGAGTCTATTCATAACTCTTTTCCTGGTCCAGGTTCTCCTTTCCAATGTAAATTTAGGAAGTTGTGGGGGAAGCAGAGAGCTGTTCCTATATCTGCTGGGTTTTAATTACTTTTAACTCAAATTAAATGTTTATGCCAAAATTCTACATTTTGGGGCATCTTGTCCTGCACTTCTTCACTGGCTAATACATAGTAGGCATTCTGTAGATAATACAGCTCTTATTTTAATTGTTGTAATATTATCATCATCATTATTATAAATATAAGTCTTCCTGGAGTTCACACTCCAGCATAGATAATATTGTACCTGCAGGTATGTTTCTCCTTAAACTCCAGGGAATGGAAGGTCAAACATGTTATAATCATGCATGAATTTTAAACAAACTGTGAATCTTTTTTTCTTATAAAACAATAACTTTTCCTCCTATTCTTCTGGTACTGCCAATGGAAACTTTTTTTCTCCCTGAAATCTAAGCACTTCACTAAGCCTTAAAATTTCTATTAAGTCAAAGGACTCACCCAACTAGAAAGTATTCCTTCTCTATTGGTCTATTGGTCTAGGAAGAGACCAAGATTCTTGTTTCAGCAGCTAAAAGAACACTAATGTCTTATCATTTATAAAATATTATCATATTTTATTTTCTGGTTCTTCTGGCACAGAATAAGTATTCATTGTCTGTATGCTTACTTGTTTTCATTTGAAACAAACAAGAAACCAACATTCATAAACTCCTATGGAAATAAAGGTCACCCAAATGAGCACCAGAAAGGCTATTTATTCAGAGCTTAGTATAAAGCAAGGGAGTCAGCCACCCTCACTTTCATTTGGCAGAGACTCAAATGCAGGCAGGAGAGTAAAGAGCTTTATAGTGGGGAAAAAAGGAAGGCTCTGATTAGTGGTTGTTGGCATGGATAAGCTGGAGGCGGCCTAACTAGAAGTGGAGGGTAGTTGGGTTTCTCTGGTTGATCTAAGCTGGAAGTTGGGGCTAAATTAACAAAATAGTCATTTATCAATCACTCATGACCATTTGAGGCTGAGGCTGATTGATAAAGAGGTTGTGGGTTGACTTTCTGGACCGGCTGCTATGAAGTTTGGGGACGCGAATTTTATTTTGATATATGGTCTCTCCCTGTCTGACATAAATTAAGAACCCCTCAAAATAAGATTTTACTTTCATGCTAATTTCCATTTGTGGAAATTAGTTTCATAATATATTTATATACTCAATAAATATGTTTCTACACTGGAAATACATTACATTTTTTAAAAACATTTGTATATAGATTTCTATGCAAAATAGACAAGCATGTTTGTATTGACAAGTTTTCTTGTTAGTTTTTTTTGGGGAGGAATCTCAATTTTCCTACTTTCAGTTGGAGATATTTTAAGGACATTTTTATTTATTTATTTATTAAACATTTTTAATGTTCATTTATTTTTGAGAGAGGGAGAAAAAGACAAAGCATGAGTCAGGGAGGGGCAGAGAGAGAGGGAGACACAGAATCCGAAGCAGGCTCCAGGCTCTGAGCTGTCAGCACAGAGCCAGATGCGGGGCTTGAACTCACAAACCATGAGATCATGACCTGAGCTGAAGTCTGAAGCTTAACTGACTGAGCCACCCAGGTGCCCTAGGACATTTCTAAAAACCAAGATGGAAATTCTTTAGAGACCACTGTGGCTCACAAAAGTATGATAGTCTACTATCAGTATTTCTCATTCATTGATTACAGCCCTGAGAGAAGAGTACTCTCACTGTGAAATGGCTTTTTTACTGGAAATAATTAAATCTGATATATAAAATAATTTATTAACTCTACAAAGGTCTTCAAAGGCAATTTTGTTAGAGGAATAAATTATTGCTATCTTTAGGAAGAGGTCACAACCAAACATAAAGTATGTATAAATATAATTTCACTATAAAGGAGTGATTACACATTCTCGCACACGATTTATTTACTCCGGTTAAATAGAGTTTTAGAATGCGGCAGCATGTTACCCTTAAGAACTTGGGGGGAAAAGCAACTGAATAAGAAAATTATAAAATAAAAGTATTACAGTATTAAATTCCTTCATTTAAAGATGACTTTCCTTTAAAAATAACCAAATGCTTTATATAAATTAAATTATCTTCTTCGTTGCTTCATTCACTTTTTTTTTTAAACAAACACTACTAATACATGGAAATCTACACTGAGGATATGAGTTCAAATATGGCATTCTGGCATTTTCTTCCTGTACTGTGTTTTTAAAAGTTGAACCAATATTTAAAAATCAGAACATTCCTGGGGCGCCTGGTTGGCTCAGTCAGTTGAGCATCTGATTTCGGCTCAGGTCATGGGTTTGAGCCCCACATCAGGCTCTGTGCTGACTGCTAGCTCAGAGCCTGGAGCCTGCTTCAGATTCTGTGTCTCTTTCTCTCTCTGCCCCTCCCCTGTTTATGCTCTGTCTCTCTCTGTCTCTCAAAAATAAATAAATGTAAAAAAAATTTTTTTTTTAAATCAGGACATTTCATATACAAATCTAGATTTCTGTCTTCTTGATTTGAGAAACTGGGACGTGCATTTATGCAGGCCAGACAATTGGCTGGAACATAGAAAGGGCTGCCTCCTTTAGACCGAGTATGTAATCCTCATACAGTTCTGACCATTCCCCAATGAATCCCTACTTCTCTCAATTATCTTTTATCAGAACCCTGCTGTCATTTTTATCTGCAGAGATATATGTCTTTATACCAGTTCCTCTATAAAAATTGAAAAGCAAAAGCTAGACCAATAAAGTATCACATTTGAAGACAAAGGGAAAACACATTTACTTGTAGAAATAAGGCTATTTTCACAATTAAATATGCAAACAATTTCTGTAACACAAAAGATAAAACCCAGTCTACTTCAATTGTTTATATTATCATTCTGACCCCTCCAAATCTTTGCACTAGAAGCTCCAGGTATACAAAGCGAGGTATTATGCTAGTTCCTGGGAATATAATTGTTAGCAATATTGAAGGGTCCTTGACCTCATAGAGTTTACAGTCTAGTAGGGAGAAAACTATTAGGAATTTTAATAAAGTTAAACAGCCAATTACAATAGAGCTCCTTCCTTAACCATTAGAAAAATGGAAACTTCAGGGAGATGCCCTTTTGTAAACGGCCAGAAAAGCAGAAAGGCCCAGGAAAACAGGTATTTGGCTCACCCTCATTTTGGACTCTGAGATCTGAGGCCCTGTTACCCCATGTGTCTATTTGTGCCAGTAATTACCAGTTTCCAATCTGTTGTCAACAGACTCCTACCTACCAAGTTGTCTGCCTTTGTCCTTACCCATTTCCACCATCTAGTATGTGATCAGCAAATTCCCCTATAGCTGCCATCTTTTCTCTGAATGTTCTCGTAACTGGTTGTCCATTCATTAAAACCTGGCTCCCTCTTGTGGAAGTCCTTCCACTGAATTATTCTTAAGAGAAAGTCTTTTTTTTTTTCTTTCTCAGTCCATAAACCGTCATCACCAACAGGTGACATAGATGTCCTCCTTCCCCCTTTATGCCAAGTCAGGTAATTAATCCCTCACCTTCTTCTGAAGGAATTAATGCTATCTAAAGCATGTGTTATCTTCCTGTGCCACTCTCTTGTATCTTGATACCATCTATGGAGCTGCCCCTTATCATTTATTGACTTTACCCTGACACATGGCATCATCATCATTGTCATCAGAAAGAGTCAATAAATAGGAATTGGTCACCTGCAGAAACAAGTGCCTCAGAAAGTTAAAGATGGAGTTCAAAGCCCAGGAAAGAGGAGAAGACTGCAACTGGAAGAAGCAAAAACATCTCCTTATTAAAAGAGGAAAAGAAAGAAACAGGAACAGAGAACCAGGTAAATAGTCAGTCTTGTTCATTTTGTATTACGTTTTGTTATTTTTACATAATCCATTCATTCTGTACATGTTTGAGGCAACAGAGACCAGAGTGTAATTGCGTCTTATCTCCCACTAACACGTTAGCAAGGTAGTGAGTCTCCAGGGAAAGTTGACATAATTGTGTGTTTACGCAGATAGGGCCTTAGAAAGTGTAACAGAGCTCTTCTTGTCCCAGAGTGCACAGCAACAGCAGAATAATATGCGTGCAACACAAAATGGGGCAAAAAATAAAAACAGCTTCATGGAATTTCCAGGCAGATTGGGGCTTAATTAGACTCAAAAATTTCCCCAAGTGCAACACTGTGGGAGCAGCAACAAAATTATTTCTCTTGGCCTGGGCATGGTACTACTGAAGAAAAGAGATTTGCTGAACTTAATGGACGTGATGAGAATGGGAATAATGTAGTAAGAATCAGGATAGAATGACCTCTGAGAAATAAGCAAGACAATGAGGGACTCCATAGAAGTCAGTGTAAACAGGGCAATTAGAACTAGATGTCCATCATACCCTCAATGTTTTGAGGCCATGTAAGACCCACGGAATCTTTACATAGTCCCTAGAAAAGGAATGGGGAGAATGTGAGATCATTTGGATTACAAATGTTGATACTCCGATGAAAAAGGGCTCAAAATACAAAATATTGCTTGAGAAAAATAAATGTCTATTGATTATACATCTGAATGAAGTTTCTAACTGTGACAAGCAAATAAAAATAGTTGGAGGCTCTTATAAGAAGAGTTTAAACTCAGTCAGAGGAATAAGCTCTTATAATAATAGGACATTTTGTGAAGTACTGCAATGAAGGAACCAATGATCTATTTTTGGTCCAAAAAGAGAAAGCCAAGATAGAAAAAAGATATATCCTTATTTTAAAATGCTGAAAGAATATTTTCATTAGTTGGTTGAAAGGCTGAAATCAACCAAAATATTACCTTGGACTTATATGAATGAACATGTAGCATTTTGGTCATTTTGTTGTTTATATGTTTATATGTGTCCCCACATATAAAAAATCTATAAAGACAGATTTTATTGGGGCGCGCCTGGGTGGCTCAGTTGGGTAAGTGTCCCACTTTGGCTCAGGTCATGATCTCATGGTTTACGTATTCGAGCCTCACATCACTCTGTGCTGACACCTGACAGCCTGGAGCCTGCTTCAGATCTGTGTCTCCTTTTCCTCTCTGCCCCTCTCCCACTCATACTCTGTCTCTGTCTCTCTCTCTCAAAAATAAATAAAACATTAAAAAAATTAAAGACAGATTTTATTGTAAATAATTTTTCAAATATGTATATATTTTCAATGGGGAAAAATAGAGATACATATTTATATGGGCTCAAAACCACAAGAGTAAAATGCAAGAGGAACTCACACCGTGTAGGCCCATTCTGCAGCCTACACTTGGCGACAAGACATTTTTAATTGAGTGAGATTCCTCAGTTTCAAATTATTTCATCCTCATTTTCTCAATATCTTCAATTGGGTAGTAAAGTGGTAAATTAAAATAATAATTTAAATATCTTTTTGGCCATATTTATAATGGAATTTAGAGTGACTTATAAGTTTTCTTTACACACAGAGATAAATCCTTACTTGGCATGTAGAATACATTGCCCAAAATTTATTTGCTATTTCTCTTCAAAGAGAAAAATAATGATGTTCTAGCACAGGGTAAATATGAGGATAAGGTAAAAGGATTCATTGTTTACTTAACAAGTTGCTCACAAATTCAGATTATTTAGGAGATATCTTTCAAGGCTGAGCATTTACACTCAACAACTGTAAGCTAACTGTGTATTGTTATAGTGTACTTGACAATATCCATATAATAGAAATTAAGCTTAAAAGTCTGAGAAAGAGAATCGATCATTGGTAATATTATAGTGTTTTTACCGTTCATTGCATATAACAAAACCTGTAGTATTAGTGGTTAAAAAAAAACTGTATGAATTATCTTTCTTCACCAAATGTGTCTAGTAAAAAAGACTGAGGAGTGAGTCAGTGAATCATTCACTGACATAAGACACAATTAACTAAATTTCCTAGTAATAACATTCATTTATGGAAAATTTTAACATTGGATGGCGCCATCTCACTGTAAACATCATCCTAGCTTTTCTCTACAGAAATTCCTCTGCCATCACTCATTAAGCTGGAGAATTTTGGTTCACATTTATATCTATATATTTATATGTCTAAATATTTTTTTCATGAAAAGAAATTACCCAGACAAGGAATGTTTCTTCATTCAACCTAGATTTTTAATAAATATTTATTTTAACCATTTAGGAAAAGAGAAATAAAAGAATCTCACATGGTATGTAATATACAGTATCATTTTCTATGATAAAGTACGGATGTTTTGTAGAGTTGGATGTGAAATTTTCGTGAAATTTTAGAAAGGGGGCAATGGGACACCAAACAGTCCACTAGATGTCCCTGGTTTATTATCCATGTCATTAGAAATAAAGAAACTCTTAAATATGGAGAACAAACAGAGGGTTACTGGAGGGGTTGTGGGAGGAGGGATGGGCTAAATGGGTAAGGGGCATTAAGGAATCTACACCTGAAATCATTGTTGTACTATATGCTAACTAACTTGGATGTAAATTAAAAAAATAAATTAAAAAAAATACTTCTGCAAAAACTTTAAGAAACACAGCAATGGCTACAATTCTTTGGTCACCAATTTCATATCATTTCCATAATTCAGTAACTTTGCCCAAGTTTGTCCATTAGTACACAGTAACTCCTTGAGCCCTTACTCCTCATAAATATTGTCTCACTCTGAAATTAGGGACCCATGTCCTGGTCACAGATCCAAATGAAAAGCGCCAGGCTCCGGCAGCTGGGTCACCTGCTAATTCATAAAGTCCTTAGTGGGCCCTTTATAAAAATCAGCAGAAAATATCTATATCTCTTTTTCCCTTTGCTTTCAGTAACCGGGATCTCAAGGGAAATGGAAAAGAACCTTCAAAATATCAATTAACAGTGTTAATAATAATGTCTATCGGCTGTGTAACAATAATAGCATAGGGGTCAGTCATAATATACAAATCACTGATAAAATGGAGAAAATATAAACATGATCATAATGATAAAGGGCGTAGAGAAATAAAAGGACAGGACTCTGAGAATGGCTTTTAATTTTCCAGTGAAGGAAGAAGATTATTCTTTCTTCTGCAAGAAGCTTGGAAACCAATAATTTAGAATGTGCCTTTACCTTGCTTCTCAGACCTGTGCTTCCATAAAAGGATACTATTTGGATTATTAGGCTGGCTTTTGTAAAATCCAAAGATTTTACTAAGAACTTTTACAGACTTAACAATTCCCTTGGCCTGGGAAACCAGCAAGTCCTGTCCAGTACAGCGGTGACCGGCTCCCTCTATTGCTACAGCAGAGCCTGGTATTTCAGACCTGCTCTACATTCGTCCCCATAGCATGTTGTAAAGCCTGTTTATGAAAGAGAGCGATACAGGATTTCCTGCAGATTTCAGCCTCATTGATTTATTAGCTGATTTCTATACAATGGTTAATATATTCACCACTAGTAAGGACACAAAGAATAATTACCATCCTATAAATTGTCGGTAAAGTCATTTTCAATATGAAAGTAATCATCTTTTATTAAAGTCTACACAGACTAGTTCTCTCTTAGTAGTAGATAGTGCACGCACAGTTTAAAGCAGTGTCTGGAATACTCTCATAGGGTGTAGAATATTATTGAAATCAGGGAAAGGTTCAAAACAAGCTCAATATTATAAGGTTAATTTTTTTCTTAGGTTTCACTGATGCACAACTGAAAGAAGATAATCAGATCTTGCAACAATATGATCAAAATATTCATTATAAGTTGCTACTAATGAATTGCACATTCTTAAAAAATGCATTAGCCCTAAACAGGGAACATATCAAACTGTGATTTTAACTTAATTTCCTTGGTTGATACTATAAATATAATAATATATTACTAAAGGAAAATACTACCTAAAATCAATGTTAAATCACTTTACTGATATTGTGTACTTCACTCTTAACCAGAGGAAAAATAATGCTGCTAGAAAATGTTCATATAATAATGTTGCTCTAGTTAGCCTTCTGTGATTTAAGCAAATAACAGTGGCTTTAGTTTTTATACTATTAAAATTATATTTTTGTGTGAAAAAAAATATATTCTTTAAAAATACACGGATTATATAGAATTTCCCAACAGTCTAAATTTGAAACTTCTATGCTGAAAAAAGTTTCCCCAGATTAATATGTCTGGAATTTAGACATCCACAATGGAGATTTTTATCTTTCTGTTTCTTGATTTACCTTTAATGTTTTATTAACATTACCTTATTTTTTCCTTCTGTTATATAAAGGAAGGAGATATGTAAAGTATATTTGTATTTTCCAATCAGCATTCTAAAACAGTTGCCTGCCAAATTATAAAAAGGTAAGAATGTTCAAAAATCCTAAATCACCATGAACCATTATGATCTACTCCTCTCTGTCCATTTGCTTAATGTGGCCACTGTGACAGCAATGATACCTTTAAAGACAATAGTGTAGTCCACAACATCATGGTATGTCTTGAACCATACCGAGTTCTTTTCTTACTAATGTGACATTCTAATAGTTTTCATTTTTGTGATTTTATCATGAGTTCTTTGTTATGTGTTTTAGGTATTTGGATGCTTGAAAAAAAAAACCAATTCCTTCTGTAAGAACATAAGAACTATGTATTTTTTTTCCAAATGGAATTATAGTTTATGGGTATGTATTTTCCTTTTCCTTCCTTTTCTATTTCTACACATTAAGTCTGTCTTTCTTTCTTTCTCTCTCTCTTTCTTTTTTTCTCTTCCTTCCTGCCTGCCTGCCTGCCTGCCTTCTTTCCTGACAAAATCTTCAGAGAAGCTGTGAATAATCGTGTCACATATTAGTTCACTATATTAATAATTCTGTGTGAAAATACTATTTATATAACTTTCTATAAAGTTCTTTAGGTAAATGGCCCTTTATGTGTAAGTATAATATGCATGAATAGTAATAGTTATATGTAAGTTTACCCACTCTATTAGTCAGGGATTCAACAGAGATATAGAACCAATAACATATATACCTTTATATCTCAATCTATCCATTCATTTATCTAAAGAGATTTATTACAATAAATTGGTTCCCACAATTATGGAGGATAAGTCCCACAATCTATTGCCTGTAAGCTGGAGACTCAAGGAAGCAGGTGGTATAATTCCAGGCTGACAAGTCAGAAGGCCTGGGAGAACCAATAGTGAAAATTCTAGTCCAGGACTGAAGAACTGAGATGCAAGGAAGCTGATGATAAAAGTCCCAGTCCAAGGATAGGAAAAAGACTGATGTTCCAACCCAATGGTCAAGCAAAGAGCAAATTCTCATTTCCTCTGCTTTTTGTTATTGTTGTTGTTGTTGTTGTTGTTGTTCTGTTCATTCCCTCAATGGATTGGATGATACCCACCCACAATGAGGAGGGCAAACTATTTTATTCAGTCTACTGATTTGAATCCTAATCTCATCCAGAAATATCCTCATGGACACACCCAGAAATAATGTATAATCTGGATACCTGTGTTCCAATCAGGTTGATAAATTAACTATTGCATCCACATACTTTTGTTCTATTTGACTCTTTTTTCTCTTTGCGAGTATTGGTAAAATATATTTACGTTATAAAACTATGTCAAAAATACTCTTCATAATTATTTTTTTCCCCAAACTATGACATGTATCTCAATGCCTTCCATTACACTTTTTATGTTTTTATATTGGAATTCAACAATTAAGTATATCATAGGAATTCAAAATGCAAAATATATTAGTAAAATTGTGACAAGTTATATACTTGGAATAGCAATTAAGTTTATTTCATATTATAAAACAACTATAATCTTTGTAAAAAATGAATTATATTCATTTAGTATTTCTATTACATGTTCTTAAGTGTCCTAAGTCCTACATGATTATACCTATAATGCCAATATTAAACATGTATTTCCTAATAAAATTAGGGTTAACAAAGATGTAAACATTAAAAAATAATAACCTGTGCTCACACTAATTAATATTGAAACTCTACTTCCTCCTAAGATAATTTCCTTTTTCAAAAGTAGGATATGTAATATATCAATTATTCATTGAATTTTCACTACAATTCACATGCTCTTTGGCTTACTAAAATTAGATAAAAGTGGACTTTAGTCTATTTCTCCATTTTAAGATTTTTTGCTATTTGAGGATAAACCACTGAGTTTTTTGGCATGGGATATAAAAAAGTTACTCTGGTAAGGTAAGAGTTATGTATTAGAATTAACTTCTAATAATCAGTATTTCTTTAGAAATATTTAATGTAAATGATATTTGCAACCACTGTGACTTTATTTTTAATATAGTAGAACTATTCCATTGTTCTATGACATTAAAGTGCTCAATTCTCTATGAGGTTTAATTAACTATATACCATACACAGACATAGATATGCATCTCACAGAAAGATGTCATTTCATAGAAAATATAAGCAAAAAATGTTAAACTAGAACTAAGATGTTATTTCTCTACTACTAATTAAAAATTGCTAAAGGCTTTGTCATGTCTGTGTAGCACAGATTTTTATAAATTAAAAGAAAACTTAGACAAGACATATATCTGTTGCTTTCATTTTACTGGATAAAAAATGACAGAATAGTTAATGCTTGGGCTTTGTTTCCAATAAGAAGATATAAAACAAAATAATAATGACTCAGTAGTAGGAGTGATTCATATTCAGCCTAAAATCCAAGTAACAAGTTAATGCTTCACATTCAAGAGGATTTCAGATGTTTTGCCCTTGGTTGCAAAGAGAAGACTATTACTATGGCCAGAAAGAAGAGATGAGCATAGAAAAACAAAGATAACTAAGAATATAGGATCAAAAGTCTAAACTATTTGATGTTGTCCCAGAGCAAGAACTTCCTGTTCCCTTCAAAGTCCTTCTACCTGGACTAAGAATTAAATTGGCTTGAGATAAATAGAAGAAAATCAAATTTAATAGTGTACATCTGGGGAATCCATACAGACATGGAAACTACAAAGACAGGCAAAATGAGGTATATACGCCATCCTAAACTAAGGAGGAGGGGTGGTCTGAAACTTAAAAGGGAAGGAACATAATACTCAGGAAAATTAAAAAAAATAAATGTTTGGCAAATGAATGTTTGCTGGGTCACTCAGAAATAATGAGATATAGAGGACTTTGAAAAAGTAGGCCTTATTGGTTCCTCCCTGTCTATGATGTCTAGTTTATAGGATAATGTAGTTATCTATGATGAAAGCTCTCTTCCTGAGCGCTTCCTCTAACTAAATTCTTTTTAGGTAGTTGAGGGGGAGGAAAAGAACTTTTCTAAATATGCTGGATTTTGGTGCTTTTTAACTCAAACTAGCCACTATGCCTAAGTGGCCTATCTTTGGGTACCCTGTCCTGAGCCCTTAGAATGGCATCAACACTCCCACAGATTAACATATTTGGCAATATTGACACTCCCCAAACTGAATCAAGCATACAGCTTTACATAGCATAATGAACAGGGTAGACACGAGAGGCCCAACAAGACGGAACTATATGGAAGCCAATCAACAGTGAGATAATTGCCTAAAGCAAGCAATTGACCACACCAATTCAGAATGACTGGTCATAATTGAAAGCTATTCAGCAAAAACATGGAAAATCTTGACTAAATCAGAATAAAATATATTTTTCTTCATTTATTAAAAATTGTAAGTTGATTGGGGTGCTTGGGTGGCTCAGTCTGTTAAGTGTCTGACTCTTGATTTTGGCTCAAGTCATGATCTCACAGTTTCATGGGTTTGAGCCCCAAATCAGGCTTTTTGCTCACAGAGCGGAACCTGCTTAAGATTTTCTCTCTCTCTCTCCCTCTCTCTTCTGCTGCTCCCCCACTGTGCTTGCTCTCTCCCTCTCTCTCTCTCTCTCTCTCTCTCTCTCAAAATAAATAGACTTTAAATGACTGACTTATTTTGCTTAGCATAATAATCTAGTTTCATTCACATCATTTCAAGTAGCAAGATTTTATTCTTTATTTATGGCTGAATACACACATGCACGACACACCACATCTTCTTTACTCATTCATTAGTCAATTGACACTTGGGCTGTTTACCTAATTTAGCTATTATAGGTAATGTTTCTATACACATTGCAAATATTTAGTATAGAGATCTTTGACTTATGACAGGGTTACATTCTATAAACCCAAATTCAAATCATTTGAAACTATCGTAAGTTGAAAATGCTTTTAATGTGATAGTTCAGCTTAGCCTAACTTAAAGGTGCTCAGGGGGTGCCTGGGTGGCACAGTTGATTAAGTGTCCACTCTTGATTTCAGCTCAGGTAATGATCTCATGGTTTGCAGGATCGAGCTCCATGCTGTCAGTGCAGAGCCTGGTTGGGATTCTCTCTCTCCTCTCTCTGCCCCTCGCCTGCTCATGCTCATTCTCTCTCTCTCTCTGTCTCTCTTTCTCAAATAAATAAACTTAAAAACATGCTCAGAACACTTTGATTATTAGTAAATAATTGGGCAAAATCATCTAATACAAAGCCTATTTATCATATGTTGAATATCTCATGTAACATTTTAAATACTGTACTGAAAGTGAAAGACAATGGTTGTATGGACACATAATGAAGCTAGCATCCATCTTGTCAGTTCAGATGAAAGAATGAACACTAGGAGTTATATTGCCCTGAGGCATGGCTGGACCAGCCAAGGAACCTGTAGGAATGCAACCCCACTAGCTTACAAGTAGTTAATCAGCACTACCCTAAAGATATAATGACCCAATGTACCTCATGAAATATCTAACATAAAGAATAATGGAAAGTCAATGGACTTTCAGATTCCAAGTCTCTTGAGATGGAAAAGACTTCCAGAGGACCAGATGAACCAGATGAAGCAGCACCAGAGCCCCTGCTAGCATAGCCTCCTGGGCCTCCAATCAACAGTGTTCACCTTCTCAGGAGACCTCTATTAACATGACCTCCTGGGCCTCCACTCAACAGCGTCTACCTTCTCAGGACATACCTGCCCCCAATTCTGCCCATAAAAACCTTCGTCTGCAAGCCATCAGGGAATTTAGGACTTTCCTGGTTATCTCCAATGTTCCCCATTCTCATGGGTGGTGCCACACACCAAAAAATTAGCCTTTCTTCCTTGCAAAATTTCACTACCAGTTTTTATTGGCTTGCTATGCATCAGGTGGACAAACTCATTTGGTTCAGTTACAAGAATGATTGTAAGTATGTTGGTTGTTCACCCTCAGGATCACGCGGCTGACTGGGAGCTACAGCTTGCCTCCCCTATGCAGCATCATAAGAGAGTATTGCACCACATACTGCTAGCTCAGGAAAAGATTGAAATTGCAAATTCGAAGTATAGTTTCTATTTAATGTGTATTGCTTTCATACCATTATAAAACCAAAAAATCATAAGTGGAAACATCATAAATTGGGAACCCTCTGTATAGGAAATTAGGTTAAACTTATTATGCATTTTTAAGTCAAATGAAAAAGGAAATAAGTGGCATCACTTACAAAATTCTGTCACCACAAGATTCATGTCTTTTGGAATACCTTACAGTGTCTATTTAAAGAATATGATTGATTTTGTTTAAAAAACAAGAGCACTGTGCAAATAATAAGTAAAAGAGGAAATGTGTATAGACACTGATAACAAAAATGTATAATTATACTCAAGCCTAATTATTTCTGTCTCTGCTCCTCCCAAAGTAATAGTATTCATTTTCTTTCTTCCTACTTAGTCTCTCCAAATTGATCTTACTAGTGACACCACATTACACAAAACCATCTGTGAAAAGGAGAAAGAGTTTAAGAAATCTGCCTTCTATGGCTGTGAATTATCTACTTTTAAGTAACTATTGACAAAGTCACAAAATACAAACTGACCAAATAAATTGTGTTATGTGACATAAAGCAAGTAATTCACTTACAGTTCTGTGCCTGTAATACTTGATGGCTTAGTAATCAGTGTTCCTGATGCCTTCCTGAAAGGAAATAATATTGTATCAAGAAAAAGACCTGATGCATATCTAGCACTTAATGAAGCTAATTAAATGCTCTTTTCTTCCCCCAAGTAAGTTTTTTTTTCCTTGCTGTAGGAAAGAAAATCAAGCCTACTGTTTATCTCTGATAGTCAACTTCTTATACAAATTCTCATTTGCAATAAGCTCCCACTCAGGCAAAGTGAAGTTAAGATCTTTTAATAACTTTTACATTCTTTTCCTGACAAAAAGACTAGGGGAGCAGAATTTACTACCCCAAAATATGACTTTTTGGCATAAGGATTATTTAGGGTGATTATTTTTGAGAAGTAGCAGACATGTGAGAAGCTCTGAAAGCCAAGTAGAAGTTATCCTTTTGTCAGAGACATTTACTTGTATCAGGGAAATTGCCATTTGTAAGGGTATCCTCTGCACTAAGAAGAGAAAGGACTCTAAATCTCTCAAAACTCTTTATCAACAGAGAAGACAAGGACTTAAATCTGCTAACAACCTTACCCTTATTTGCTGTGCCTTTCCCAGTAACCCACTATAATCAGCCTTTTCCTTCCCCCAAACATCTTTTGTCTTTAGCTGAAGATGTTTTTTAAGGCAGTGGTGTGGGCCGTTTCAAAAAATTACTGTTTTCCTGGTTATCTCCAATGTATATGGAAAGGATAGATGTTATTAATCTTCTGTTTCTTTTTTTCCTCTTAATCTTTTATTACAGGTGATGCCTCAACCAAAAATCTGAAAGGATTGGGGGAAAATTATTTTTCTCTCCTACAGGATACACAAAAGCTGAGTTTGGACACCTCCTACAGTTTTATGAAAGGCATTCTCTTTATGTACAATCAAAGAAGTCATTGAAATGTAAAACTATCATGGAATTTTAAACAATTATTATTATACTATTATGGCCATTATTAAATTTATTAAATAAAATTATTTAGAAATAGGAAATAATTATTAGGTAACTTAGAAAACTATGGGAATCAAGTTTATAAAAGGTCTAGGGAGAAATTATTAAAAAGGTTTGAGGATATGTGGTTGATTTGTTATAGATAAAGGTAAGGAAAATTAAAGTAAAAAAAATAAATTATGAAGTCATGAAGCTTGACAGTGATATTTCACAGGCATTGCATACCTCCACAACAAAAGGGCCACCAAATTGACTTGAAGTACCCTGAAGAAATAATAAGCACCTTCAGTGAGATGAGATGAATGTTGAAAAACAGAAGGTAAAAAAGATGATCCTGAAGAGAATAAACACTATGCAAATAAACAGACACATGATTTAGGGTTTTAGAGAAAAATTAAATTTAGGGAGAATGTTACATCAAAACTATTATCTATTATGTCGTATTTACTGTACTAAACCTTAGTAAATTGTGGGCCAAAAAAGAAAGAAAACTCACTGTTTATTGTTCAGTGAGAGGAAAAAGCCAAAAGTCAGAGAAATAGTCATGTTTTGAAACTAATACTGTCTATAAAGTAAAGGACACTGGTTCTGAGATTATTTTTTTTAAAAGAAGGAAAAAGAAGTTATTTAGATTAGAGAATCATGGAAAGGGTTTTTGTGGGTTTTTTTGAGAAATTGATTTTAAGCCAAATCTTTATTAATGAGTATGAATTAGCTAGCTAGACAAAAGAATTTGGAGCACAGAGTAGAGGGTGTCAAGAAATGAAGAGGTATGCCTTCAACAAAGAGAGATGAAATTATAAAGGCCAAAAAGAATTGTCTAGACCCTGACTGAAGGCCAAAGTGGCTGGATGGGAGAGAGTGGGTGGGTGATAATAAGAGTGGAGATAAAGCTAGAAAGAGATCATGTGGGAAAGGTCAGAGATTTTTAATTTTATCATGAATGCAATGCAAAACCATTGAGAAAGTTTAATTAGAAAAATGACATTATGTGATTTATATTTTATAATTATTTTGGCTGTTGTTAGCTAATTAGACTGGTTAGGAGAAAAAGTGGAAAAAAATTATTCTAAAAGGTAAGGCAAGATGACTAAAAAAAGATGGTGGGCTGAAGATGAAAATAGATTGTTAAATTCAAGATAATATTTTTGAGACAAAATTGGCAGGATTGGTTGGTGTTCAACTATATGTGATGGCTCTTCTACTTTCTTCTGTGGGTAACTGGGGATGATGGTGTTATTTATTGAGAAACAGTCATTTACTGTTATTTATGGAAGACTGGAAGAGGAGTAGGTGATGGGGCTCAGGGCAGGCC